>OY978224.1:18984863-20184863 GCA_963854785.1 Vaccinium vitis-idaea | reverse complement strand
CTTTCAGAGTGACGTGCAAAAGACAAAGCAAGCACTACTTAGTTGAGTTAGTTACTGCAGAATATCCGGCTTTAATAACTTAAAGAAAGATCATCACCAGAAGTGTACATGTAAATCATTTTGTAGTGGCGTCCCTGTTAGCATCAGACGCTGGTTGGCGCTCCGGGCAACAGACATTAGGTTTTTCCACCTATAGCTGTTTTTATCCTTCAACGCATGAGCCTCATCCATCAGCACACAACTCCATTTCCAACGCTTCAAAACTTTCCGGTCATCTTTCTGTTGAACACTGTGGAAAGAGTATAACAATGAGAACAAGCTACATGAACATACGAAAATTTGTGCTTAAAAACATGATAAAGCAAACCTGTGCCGCTCAAAAAGTGAATAACAGACGAGAATAACATTAAATGGAGGTGGCAATCCAGTCTTGGCCAGAGAGCTCAATTCTTTCGAATACGCTGCCCGAGCAGCCCCATGATACTGGAGCACAGAAAATGAGGGACACCACTTCTTCAGCTCTCTTTCCCAGTTTTCCAAAACAGAAGCAGGGCATACTATCAAATGGGGTCCTGGATCATCTTCCAAGTGCTTCAGCAAGGTTAAATATGTTATAGCCTGTTAAAAACAGCAACATCACAATCTTCAATTTTTGGCTGATCCATGGTCACAAATTTAACGATGTTAAAAATGAGTAAGAGCTCAACTACCTGTATTGTCTTACCAAGACCCATCTCATCTGCCAATATGGCTGCATGGAAAAGTAAAACGAAGGATTAAGTTGCATATACAGGATCATATACACTGCATTGACTGTACATTGAACAATCAATGAACAGGTCAATATAGTCTTGTACAAATAAAATAGTTAAAGAGCCAGCCCATTCTAACATGATAAGCCAATTAGCATGAACTGTAAGCAGTATGCGTTATCATAGGAAAACTCATGTCCCAAACCTCATGCATCGAGCATCCAAAGGAAGAATTCCCACTTTCCTAATTGTCTTCCAAGACCCATCCCATTGATGCCCAACAATTATGAATATGATTAAACACCTTGAAATGACAAATGCCAATACCCTTCTTCCCTGGTCTACAAAATTCATCCTTATCACTAAATGAAACTTGATTTCCTCTCAGAGGCCACCCAGAAAAAATTGTATGTAGCGGAAGTAGAAGTTCTCTCTCACAGTTTATTCTCAAATTACTTGCTTTCATTAGCATAGTAATACCGATAATAAAACAACGAATCTTTTCTCGAATTAACTTAGGAATAAGTTAGAATCAGAGTAGCTTAGCTATTAATGATTAATCCCTGGAGAAATATACTCAGACTTAGCCCCTATTTTCTAGGGGGTCGATTCCCCTCACTCACACAACATTTGACACAACTTTCGACACAAAAAATGTAAAGCACCCATTTCGGAGTCCCACACAAGTGATCTGACCCGTTTTGTTTTAAAAACATGTTTTTAACAGTTTCCAGAAAAAATCAAATCATTCGGATATCGGTAAGGCTTGATCGGCATTTGTCCCCCGAACTGACAAGATAAAACTGAATGAACCAATCAAGCCCTTACCGATCTTTGAACGAGTTGATTTTTTTATGGGTACTCTTAAAAACATGTTTTAAACAAATTGACTGGCTCCGATTATTAGCGTGGGGCTCCGATTATGTTTGTGTCAAAATTTGTGTTATTAATTGTGTGAGGGAAACCGGCCCTATTTTCTGGAGCAGTTGTTACTTCTCAGTTTTAGAAACAAATTTTGATATAGAAACGACACGATTGGATTGCATTGCTCATTATGCTAATCATGAAATCCCTAATCTACCCCATAAATTGAAGACTTAAATTTTGAACTTTAGTTTTTTGGGGTTTTCTATGTGTTTAATTACCACAAAAGATAGTTACAGAATGAAGTCCAGGACACTGCCCATATGGCTACATCGGCAAAACAAAGCTCCCTACCAAGCTAAAACACAGTCTCTGTTTATTTTATTTTATTTTTTTTAAAGTTTTCATCTTAGAAGATCTCTCCGTGTCCACATAACTAATACATGTCCATCAGCAACATAATTTGTCTAGGGGACTACATCTCACCATCAAATTGCACTAGTCCGAAAACACTTCATGAATCAGTCACCAGCTACGAGTCTACTACTTTTTACTGAATTAAAACATCACCATGGTTCATCACCATGGTGCATAGCCTAACAAGATCTTGAAAGTTGAAAGAAGTACCTCCTCCAATTCTCTTTTTGTACAAAAGAAGAAGAAAGTTGACACCAACAAGCTGGTATGGTTTGAGAACAGGCTGAAAATCAGAATCCTCTGCTCCACATGCTGTATCCACGTCTGCCTGCAAGAACAAAAATACTCCTAACTAACCAGTAACACCACTTTAAACTGAAGTTGAATGTCTACAGATTCTAGTGAACATGCAACCGACCAAGTTAAGAGTTCAATTCTGCAATTCAAACAAAATTATTTTCTTAAGTTGTCATATTAAAAGCTGAAGCGGTGGATTCCAAATGTCAAATGAAGCGCTTTGGTACTGTTATTCACTGCTAATAGCTAAAATTTTCATGCGATCGTTAACATAGCCATTTTGGCATTGAGTTTGAGAGATGACGGATTTGACATAATGGTCTAACAAGAGTGATTTGAACCCTACGTGCCACATATTATAGCTATGCAATAATTCCAATAAAATATGGGTATTGCTAACAATACCCCACAAGGTTGTGTATATGCATATAATGCCAAACCAATTAGAATTTTAACACATATTTCACAGATATCAATAGACTTTTCCATGAAATATCTCCTCTACTTCTACTCATCTACCACCCCAATAGCACAAGCCACATGACATCAAACCCCATCAATCGGAATCTACAGTACCACAACCATAACAAAGCCAAAAATGCAAAAAGAAAGTCGGAAAAAACCAATGACACATCATCAATCACCTCACCTGAGTGACAATCCTCACAGACGAACCCTCAACTTCCGAATACCGGTCACAAACCGTTGAGGCCGAGCCGTACAACTCCCTCCGAAGCTCGGCCGATATCTTGGCACAATTCTGCAGAGCCTTCCCAACCACATCCTCCTCCTCCACCATCTCCTCTATCTCCTCCTCCTCCTCCTCTTCTTTCTCTTCCTCCTTCACTTGAACCACTTCACAATCACTGTCCTCATCAACAACAAACTTCCGTCCACGACCCGTTGACGGCAGCCGGTCCTCGGTCGTCTCCTCCACGTCATCGTCCTCCAAGTCTTGAATCAAGTTTCCGTCAAAGTTTTCTACTTCTGCGAGAAGTGAATCGTCGCTGCTGACATCTGCAGCGGGTTGAAACTCCGATGATGATCGAAATGCGAAGGACTCGATGGGAGGAGGAGAAGGGGGATTGGAGGGTTTGAGGACACCGGTGGGGTTGAAGGAAAGGTTATCCCACTCGTCGTCCGAGATTTCGATGTGAGAGCGCTTCATTTGAGAAACCTTAGAAATGGTGGAATGGAATGGAAGGATAGGTTTTCAAGGGGAGAGGGAGAAGGAGGAGAGGTGGGGTTTTTTGGGACTGGAAATGGGAAGACCCGCCATTTTTTATGGAAGAGAATTTATTAGGAAGAGAGAGAGAGAGGAGAGAGAGAGAGAGAGGAAGTGGGGAAAAAAAAGTGACGCGATTGTTTTGAGGTTGCGTTTGGATTTGGGGTTAGGTTAGTCATCGTGCAAGGAGAAGGACGACGGGTTTGTCGTCGAAAGGGAAGGGCCCGTGAACGAAGATGGATGAGGCAAACCCGAATCTATGTCGAAAATGTCAGAGGTACATGAAATTTTTTCCGAAATTGCTCAGCAGAGAGATATAAACTATTCACATAATTCAGATTCACATTATTTAGTTCAGATTTACAATTAATGATTCAGATTCACAGGATTATGTTTATTTATTTCTTGAACATTTTGAAAAAAAAATTCTTGACCCCTCCTCCCCAATCTAGGTACTCTCTCTTTTCCCCTATTAGAGTATGTCCCCCATTCTTTCTATAAATTTTGTTTTATAATTTTAAGTATTTTCTATTTTTAGTAATGTTTTCATTCGATTTTTAACATACTTTTTGAGATTAACACTCGTGTTGACAAGAGAGATTAGATAGTATAAAATATACTCCATACATCCCATAATTTTGATCCATCTTTTCTTTTTTGGATATACCAAAATCAGTCCACTTTTTTTTTTTGGATGTCCCAAGTTGGAGTAATTTCATTTTTTCCCTTTATCTCCACATTCAAATTCAAGCACAAAAATGAAGGGGAAAATGTATTGAGTCTAAAATGGTAATCATTGTAATTCAAAAGGAATGGTAGATTTGGAAGTTTATATATTTTAAGAGTAATGATTGTGTCCCCTTAAAATGTTGGATTCTCAACAAAAATGACTAAAATTTTCGAACGGGGGAGTAGAGCGAACTAAAAAAAAATATCACATAAAAGGATGTTAAAGACAAAAATACATTTAGTATTTTTTTCGTCTTTAGTGAGTTTTATTTTTCTAATTTTTAAATAAAACTCATCTGCTTTAAACGAATTATTAATCTCAAAAAGTATAACATGGATCTAACGACAATTCAAAAAGACGAACAAAAATACCAAAATAAAAATTTAGGGAAACATTTAGGCTATTTTTCCCATGGTCAATTTCATCTTCTCATTTGTTTGCAATAAAATTTGTCTAGCAAAAAAAAAGTGTTGTGTTAAAATTAGACTCATCTGCTTGAAACAAATTATTAATCTCAAAAAGTATAACATTGATCTAACGACAATTAAAAAAGACGAACAGAAATACCAAAATAAAAATTTAGGGAAACATTTAGGCTATTTTTCCCATGGTCAATTTCATCTTCTCACTAAAAAAAAAAATCATCTTATCATTTGTTTGCAATAAAATTTGTCTAGAAAGAAAAAGTGTTGCGTTAAAATTACAAGAAAAAACAATCACACACTTGCACTACAACATTACTAATTTTTTTAAATAAAATTTGATAATGTTTTAATTTCCTAATTTACTCCCTAATTGTGTAATTAGATAAACTAAGTTAACAATTAAAAAAAGTTGGTTTTCTCTAATTTTAATTTTGACTTGGGTTTTGTTAATGTGTGCTTTAAGGCCAAATATTAAAGATCATTAAATGAGAAGAACTAAACCCACAACTATGGAAAATTTTGACAAAAAGCTAATAGGAGAAAATTTTGTTCCACTTTTTATTTTTTGATTCACCCATTCTCTTTCCTCCATTTCCTAGTCCTTTGAAATCTCACAACTTTTGTATTGCAAAGCAAGAAGTGAAGAAAAAAGGGAGGACTAAGGGGCTGTTTGATAAAGCTGAAAATTGAAAACTAAAAATTGAATGATGAATTTATTAAGCTAATAAGCTGTTTGATATGTACTGAATCTTAATAACTGAAATATATAAGTTGGTTGATGTGTACAAGGAGTTGAAGTATTAAATTCACTAATTTTTTTACTTTGTCTTTCATAAATTCATACTGGAATGCATAAATGAAAAAAAAAATGTACATTTATCAAAATAATAAAAAAAAATATAGGATATTGGTAAGATGGTGGTACAACGGCGGTGATAGTTGTGATGGTGGTATAGCGGTGATGGTGGTAGTGATTGTGGAGTGTTGTCATCGTGGTGGTAAAGGAGTGATGGTAGGAGTAGTGGTGGTGTAGTAGCAGCAGTTATGGTGGGAGCAGCGGAGTGGTGGCAGTTGTAGTGAGAGTGGCGGAGTAGAGGTGGTGGTGTAGTGGTGGCAGTGGGGGAGAGGTGGTGAAGGTGGTGTCAGTGGTGGTGGTAGTAGTGGTGAGAGTGGCAAAGTGGTGGTGGTGGAGGCATCGGTGGTGCGAGTGGCAGAGTGGTGGTTATGGTGATGGTCAGAATGACGTGGTCGTCATGGTGGTTTGAGTGGTGGTGGTGGTAGTTGTGGTGGAAGTCGCCAAACCTACTTACTTATTACTTAATTTATTCAATTTTAGGTGCTAAATATGAGTTATCAAATAAGCCCTAATAGCATGTAAATCAGGCTCGAGAAGGGAAAAAAAAACCTTTGAATAGCTTTCAATTTCTTTCCCAACTCTTTTAAAGCCAACCAACAATTATTTTTCAGTTAAAATATATTTTAAATATGCACTAAGCTCTTAACAGGATAATATGAACTAGTAATTATGTAGGGCTTGTGGAGATGGTTATTCACAAAAATAATATTTTCAAACATGTATGGGTATCTAAACAAAAAATTATTTTCAAAGTATGATGTTAATTTGATACCTACCGATATCCGATTAAGAGTGCACATACAACAGGCTCGGGTCGGGATTATATTAGATAATAACGAGGTTTGTACATTCCCAAACCCGATCCATTTATAATCGGTCTTCATTTAATATGTCCAAGCCCAACCCAAATAAAATTTTAATTTCCCAAGCATGTCCAACAAGCTCATTTATTTGTCTAAAACATGGTATCACAAACATAAATTAATCAATCATAACGATCACAATTACAATTCACAATCATAATAATATACTCAAAGTTCTACATTCTTATAAAAATACTAAAAATAGACCTATAAATTAAAGTGCAATTAAAATACTCAAAAAGATGAAAGTCTCTAACATCCATCAATTTTTATATATAGTATTAAAATGAAATATTATTTAAATTGGTCAGGCCGGGCCTCAGAGGAATTTCCCAAACCTAGCTCATTTAGTAAAAAAGCTTAAAATCTAAACCCAGTTCGGGCCTAAATATTTATCCCAAGCCCTAAAAACACCGAGCTAGGCGTGCTACCAGGCCGGTGTGCACCCCTATATCCAATAAAGATGATTTTTTTAAAAATGATCTTCCCGACGCCACCAACAATAGCAGTTTGGAGAAACATGCTTAATGGTTGTTGGTGTAAACGAATTAGAAAAACATTTACTTAGCTTGTGTAGGTGATGGTTTCTTGCTTTAGTCAAATATGATGAGCTGGAGAGGTATGGATAGTCAACAGTAAAGACACAGTGAAAGGGGAGAATGAGGTGGTCTAGAGGAAGGGTGAAGAATAGAGCAGGTGTGCACAGAAAGAACTAAGGCAGTGGATTGCTCTCAGTCTAATACGTGATACCCTTGGTGACCTAGGAGATAGGGATTGACTTGCAGAGAGAATGTTCTCCTCTCAATCAGCAATTACCCTTTTCTCTCTCTAGAATGGCATATGTCTCTGCCAAGATTTCACCAAACCTCTTGGCATTGAAAGGGATTGTCCCATATTTATAGGCACCTTGGACCAATCATCAGGTGTCAGGCTGTTCCCATATAATATGATAACACGTATCCTTTCCGTACAACCTGATCGTACGGGCGACGTCATCACCGCGCAGCTGACCCGCGAGGTGACGAGCCATTCCCCCGCGCAATGATCCTCTTGTTCTTTATAGCCACCAAGCCACTTGATCTCCCTTATTCCCGTGAGGGCAAGGTCGTGACCTGTTCGGTCGCGCCTATACCGTAGCCAAGCCTCAGGGGGCCCCCGGGGTCCTGCCTTCGGACCGCGGCAGGTAATTACCTGGGCTAAGTTGGGCTAGCTTCTCGCGTTCTCGCCCATGTTCTGGGCCGCGCTAGCCATCTGGGCCATGGGCTGTTCTCCTATTCAGATGGCCCATGGCTGTCCAGGCACCGCCCCTACTGGGCTTGGGGTGCGCGCCTCTGGGGCGCCTGGTGCGAGAGGGTCCCGCTTCAGTGGGCCCCCCTTTGCGTGTAAATTGTGCCCGCACCAGTGGACCCCTTGCGCGGAGAGTGCCACGTGTCGCGCGGACATCGCGCCACCTGGGTGACACTTGTCATGATTTTATTGGAGGGTCAACATTGACTCTGGTCAACGGGGGTCTCGGGCTGACCTCCCCTACAGCTTGTAACTTAAAAATACTAGATATTCAAAAACGTCTTTCAAAGTTGTGCTTTTAAATATTGCACACATGGATGCAGGAGATCGTTGAATGAGAAATGTGTTTTGTGCAAAATTGTGCTCTCTAAATTATTCGTTATTAGTTTTTTTTTATCGGTGTTGGGCCCGGAGTGCCCCCATGGATTTGGTTACACAATGTCACTCCCTGCGACCGCTCAAAAAATAGACTTGAGGGTGCGATGTCGAATGCCATAAAAGACTTAATTGATGCCCTTCCTAACACCAATTGGTTTTAGGAGAGTTGGTGGAAAAGCGGTCCGACAAGTGGTATCATTGCCTCGGCTCTAATTACTTTTTGACTTAACGGTCTAAGAGCGATCCATGGCAACCGTTAGCAATGTATCTAGCTTAGAGGGACAATCATCACATACACCTCCTTTGTTCACTGGAACAAATTATAGTTATTGGAAAAATAGAATGAGAATTTTTGTCACATCTACTGATTACGACTTGTGGAAAATTATTACCAGAGGTCCTACTATCCCGACTAAGAAGTCCGGAGATCTTACTGTCCCTAAGTTAGAAGATGAGTGGGACGAAGCCGAAAAAGCCAAAATGGAAAAGAATGCTAGAGCTATCAACCTTCTTTATTGTGCACTAAGTACTGATGAGTATAATAGAATATCTGCATGTGAAACGGCTAAAGAAATTTGGGATAAATTAGAAATAGCCTACGAAGGGAATAGTCAAGTTAAGCAGTCCAAAATAGATATTCTTGTTCATAGCTATGAGCTTTTTAAAATGCAACCAGATGAATCTATATCTCAAATGTTTGCTAGATTTACCAATATTACTAATGGTTTGAAATCTCTTGGTAAGTCTTATACTGAATCTGAGATGACAAGGAAGATTCTTAGATCTATGCCAACGAGTTGGGATACTACAACTTCAATCATTCTCCAGTCAAAGGACTTCTCAACTTATACAATGGATATGCTTATGGGATCCCTAATGACGGAGGAAATGCATCGCAAAATGAATGAGGAGGATGACAAGAAAAGAAAAGACATTGCTCTAAAA
This sequence comes from Vaccinium vitis-idaea, assembly GCA_963854785.1. Lineage (NCBI taxonomy): Eukaryota > Viridiplantae > Streptophyta > Magnoliopsida > Ericales > Ericaceae > Vaccinium > Vaccinium vitis-idaea. The sequence goes on along the minus strand of OY978224.1, from coordinate 20,175,824 downwards.
GGAACTACCAGCAAATCAAAGAGCAATGACGATTCAAGCGATGAAAGTAAAGATGGAGATATGGCTCTCATCACTAAGAATTTCAAAAAGTATCTCAAGTGCAAGAATGGTCGGAAGGATAGACGGTTTCCAAGGAAAGATGGAAACAAGGAAGAAATTAGCAAAAGGGATCCAATCATTTGCTACGAATGCAAGAAGCCTGGCCACATAAAATCTGAATGTCCCCAAGTAAGAAAATATTCAAAAAAAGACAAAAGGAAAGCTATGTTGGCGGCTTGGGACAATAGTGATGATAGTAGCTCTGACAGTGATGATGAGGTACAAAACATTGCAAATTTATGCTTCATGGCAAAAGAAGAAAATGAGGTATACCATGACCCATCTTCTCTGTCTTTTAATGAATTATTAGATGCTTTTAAAAGTTTGCAGCATAATTTTCAAAAAGTCAGTTCTAGAAATATTAGTCTTAAGAAACTTGCAAAAGATCTTTCAAAAGAGATGGAGGATTTAATTGAAGAGAAAAATATTTTAGAAGAAGAAAATGAGGATTTGAAAAAGATGTCAAATGATTCCTTGCATGAACAAATTAAAGATTTGATTGAAGAGAAAAATGTTTTAGAAGAAGAAAATGAGGATTTAAGAAAGAAGTCTAGTTTATTGCATGAACAAATTAGTGATTTGACTGAGACACTTTCAAAATTTACTAAAGGAAAAGATGGTTTGGATTTACTTCTCGGAAAACAAAGATGCTCTTTTCATAAAACCGGAATCGGCTATAACCCAAATGAGCATAAGAATTTTTACAAGAATCTTTTCGAGAAAAATCCCTCATCTAGCCCTTCTAAACTCACTTGTCATTATTGTGGTAAATTAGGACACATCTCACCTTCTTGTCCTATGAAGAGATATTCATCTACTTATGTCAATATGACTTGGGTTCAAAAGAACCAAAGATATTCTGCTCGAGCTAACCCTCATGGACCCAAGATGATTTGGGTACCAAAAATCAAGTCTTGACTTGTTATTGTAGGTATGCCTCAAGTCCACATCAACTACAGGGAAGTGGTACCTCGATAGTGGATGTTCAAGGCATATGACGGGCGATGAAAAAGCTTTCAACTCTCTAACACCAAAAGATGGAGGATTTGTGACTTTTGGTGATAATAGCAAAGGAAAAATCATCGGTCTAGGTAACATCGGTAATACCCCCTCTCCCATTATAGAAGATGTTTTACTTGTTGATGGTTTGAAACACAATCTTCTAAGTATTAGTCAACTTTGTGATAAGGGCAATCGAGTCACTTTTGAAAAATCTGAATGCATTATTGAGAACATAGAAAACAACAAGGTACTTTTTGTCGGCCAAAGACTTGAAAATGTTTATGTTTTTAACTTAAATGATTTAAGCAAAAAAGGTGTAAAATATTTTTCTGCAATGAGTGATAATAGTTGGCTATGGCATAGACGCCTTGGACATGCACACTTGGATGCAATTTTGAAACTTTCTAGAAAAGAATTAGTTGTTGGTCTTCCAAAAATCAAATTTGAAAAAGACAGACTATGTGATTTCTGCCAACAAGGTAAACAAACCAAAGTTTCTTTCAAATCTAAAAATGTTGTTTCTACTACAAGGCCATTGCAACTATTACACATGGATTTATTTGGACCTACTAGAACACCAAGTCTTGGCAGCGGATACTATTGTCTTGTTGTTGTTGATGATTTCTCTAGATTTACATGGGTTATGTTCCTAGCTCATAAGGACGAGGCTTTTCCATCATTTACTAAACTTTGTAGAAAAGTTCAAAATGAAAAAGGTTTTGTTATTTCAAACATTCGTACTGATCATGGTAGAGAACTTGAAAACTCTTTGTTTGAAAAATATTGTGATGATCATGGTATAGATCACAACTTTTTTGCACCTCGCACGCCTCAACAAAATGGGGTAGTTGAGAGGAAAAATAGAACTCTTGAAGAAATGGCAAGAACAATGCTTTGCGAAAACTCTCTACCTAAATATTTTTGGGCAGAAGCCGTCAATACTGCTTGCTATGTTTTAAATCAGGTCTTGATTAGACGCATCCTCAAAAAGACACCGTATGAGCTGTGGAATGGTAGAAAACCCAACATTGTGTAGACACCCCGATTTTGAACCCATGATGCACTCGAGCATTCCCGATGATGAAATAGACCAATCATGCATACCTCGAGGCTAAGAACAAGGCTTGAACTCACCGAACCACCCTAAACCATTCTAAACCCTCCTAGAACAACCTTAAACCAAGCAAAATGACCAAAATACCCTTCAAACCATTTCAAAACAAACCCAAGCCTACACCATCTTCTAGTACATTCAAAACCCTCTTTATTGATATATAATACGTCTCAATCCATTTTGAAATGAGGGAGGTGTGTCCGTTTTACCAAAATGACTTATTTTCCCGACCTTCTGAGGGTAAAATGGTCACATACTTGGATGTACATACTGCATACATGCATACACTTGCATCCGTACATATTCGTGTCTTACATGTTGTCGGCATAGCATAAGTTAGGTTTCCGGCAGTTAGTAGAAGGTTGCCTTGGCCCGATGATGAGTCGCGCATCCCATATGCGTGTTGTTCTTACGAGTAAGCCTTTAGGACGACCGGACGTGGGAAAATTTGGATCATCAAACTCCTAACACTGATCTAAACGGGTTTAAGGGACCTTGGCCCAAGGAGGGTCAATCGCCCTTAGGCATCTGATCTTAGATCATTGTCGGAATTTGTGTGGATCAGAATTTCCCAAATCCGACCATCCGATTTCAAGGAGTTATCACTTAAAAGAAAACTTGAGGATTGGGGCAATCTTCCAAAGCTGTCGCATTCAGTCTATGAGACTTTAAATCCATGGAGTTCCCGTTTAGTTTTAGTGCTTCGGCAGTTAGTAGAAGGTCGCCTCGGCCCGATGATGAATCGTGCATCCCATATGCGCGTTTTTCTTGCAAGTTAGCCTTTAGGACGGCCGGACGTGGGAAAATTTGGATCATCAAATTCCTAAACACTGATCTAAACGGGTTTAAGGGACATTGGCCCGAGGAGGGTCAATCGCCCTTAGGCATCTGATCTTAGATCATTGTCGGGACTTGTGTGGACCAGGATTTCCCAAATCCGACCATTCGATATCAAGGACTTATCACTTAAAAGAAAACTTGAGGATTGGGGCAATCTTTCAAAGCTGTCGAATTCAGTCTAGGAGACTTTAAATCCACGGAGTATGAGATACCTCCGGTGTTGGTCGTGCCCGAACGGCCACCGTGATTTGAACTAGCCATTAAGGTCATTAGTATCTGGATTACAACACCCAAATTGCTTTGTCTCGGATGATCAAGAAAAGTGATTGGCTCTGATTCCAACAAGTTTGGAATTTAACCTGCCGAGTAATGGTCTACCCGGGGTGTTGGAAAATCTTTTGTGCAATGATCTTAAGTGAGATTCGGATCCGGTAGACTAACCCTAAGGTTGTACATGCAGTCTAGGAGACTTTAAATCCACGGAGTTTGAGATACCTCCGGTGTTTGCCGTGCCCGAACGGCAGCCCGTGTTTCGAACTAGCCTTGGGCCCATTTGTAACTGGATGGCAACATCTCATTGCTTTGTCTCGGATAGTCAAGGAAAGGATAACGATTGCAGTTTCAACACCTAGGCTATAGGTTGAAGCTGCAATTGCCGAGTAAAACGACTTACCCGTGGTGTTGATTCAATCTGCTGTGCAATGGCTCTAAGTGAGATTTGAAACCGGTAGACTAACCATAGGTTAACCTTAGCATAATCTATAGGATAGATGTTAGTCTAGGAGACTTTAAATCCACGGAGTTTGAGATACCTCCGGTGTTTGCCGTGCCCGAACCGCTCCCCGTGTCTCGAGCTAGCCTTAAGTGCATTCGCATCCGGATTTCAACAACCTTATTGCTCTGTCTTGGATGGTCTATAAGGAGATTGGCTCTGATTCCACGGCGATTGGAATTTAACCTGCCTGTCACGACCTACCCGTGGTTGTTGTTTCAAACATCCGTGCAATGTCTTAAGTGAGACCGAGACCGGTAGTCTACATCTTAGGACAACATGACAACGACACATGCACAACATTTCCTTCAATAAAACCAGGGGCACAATCTGAGTTTGACCTTTTTGCTTTATTGTCAGTCCCGAGCCATTGATCCAAGAAAGAAGCCTTACAACTTCCCGAACAGAAGTTGACTCAACCCAAACCTCAAGACATGGATGTTCCGGCTGAAATCGAAGGACTCAAGATGGCTGTGAATAACCTGGGAAGTCAAATCACCCAGCTCATAATCATGGTGCAAGACATCCGTGACTGTCTTCCGGGGGTCCAAGAGAACCTCCAACGACCTGGAAAAAGCCGAGAAATGGCCGCAGCTTTGGCCAAGATCTCTGAACTGGAGGAGTCTATCATGGAAGGATTCAAACCCATATGCTTTGGAAATTCCATTGACACGAGAGATGTGGAGATGCACCACTGGGACGTCGAAAAGGACCACCTCACTCCAGAAGGCGAAAAGGTCTACCTCGCGAAAGCCAAAACACCATTTACCAACAACAATGCAAAAGCCACCCCCAGCTCCACAAATATCAACCCCAACTTCGCAACCAGCACCATCAGCAAAGCCAAACCAACCACGACCATAATCCAAATCAACCGGCCTAAAGACCAACCAAGAAAATTCTCCCAATTCCCCACACCCCTGTCTTTGGTCTATAAGGAGCTTCTCATGGCCGGTCTTCTTAAACCACTCTCTCCAACTCCTTTACCTCAAAAGCTCCCAGCTTACCATGACCCAAACACCTTCTGTGCCTTCCATCAAGTGCCCGATCATACTACCGATGATTGTCAACGCCTTCGTCACGAGATTCAAGATCTCATTGACAATAAAACCATCTCTCTTCTGCCACTAGAACCCAACACCATATCAAACTCCACACCTCAGCATAAACGAAACCTCAACATCAATGAAATCACCCTCACAAATGCCTCTTCAAGCTTCACCAATAATGATCCCAACCAAACTGAACCAATCAACAAGATCACGACCCAAACTAACCGTCAAAACCAGCGAAGAAAATTTTCCCAACTCTCTGCACCTTTACCCTCGGTCTATAAAGAGCTTCTCATGGCTGGTTTCCTCAAACCACTTCAACCAACCCCACCTCCACAAAATCCTCCGCCTTCCTACAACCCAAATACCTTCTGCATCTACCATTAAACACCCGGTCACCCTACCAAGAGATGCCAACGCCTTCGTCACGAAATACAAGATCTCATTGACAACGGATCCATTTCTGCTCCGCTGGTGAAGCCGAATACCTCGTCGAACCAATGAATCATCAATGACCATGCAATAATTCAATCTTCCACGAGTCTTGGAAGTCTTCAAGTGTCAAGTCAAGTTTTCACTTCTAATTGAGTCAGTTTGTATTTCGAGTCTGTTTATATTTTCCTCGTCTATGTGTTTTCATCTTCGAGTCTGTAATATCTTGTTGTTATTGTCAAAAAAAAAAGAAAAAGAAAAAGGACCAAAAATAGAGTCAACTTTGTAGTTCTGAACTACGCGCGACCTGATTCCTTGCAAAGGGATACGTAGGCAACCCTTCGCGGTTCGGTCGTAACTATCAAAAATCAATGTTGTCCCCCGTTGTGTTAAAATTGTCAATCATAAACTTGGATTTTTGTAATAATACCTCAACTTGGAATTGTTTTCCACCATCATTTGAGAAACATGATAATCACTTCAAAACACGAGATGGATTTGGATTGAACTCTCGCCCCGTACAAGGAGGATTTTCAATGGACCATTCCCCAGCGCCATCAAGAAGCAATGCTTTGACACAGAAAAAGCCTGCTAGGTCGAAAACCTGTAAGGGCGGTCTAGGCAAAAGTTAAGGCAAAAAGCTCGCTAGATCAAACTTCAAAATGAGATCTAGGCAAAAGTTAGAGCAAGCATGAGTTCTCCACATCAAGTTGCACAATTCAAAATGAAGAAAGGCATTCTTTGTTTGAGTCCCCACATAAATATCCATTGCAAAGCCCTTTTGAGCCTAAATCAATTTCCTTGAAAAAGAACCCAGCTAGGCAGCTATCCCCCACACTGGGGTAAAACAAGAAATATGAAAGTGTCAAACACATGACAGCCAGCAGAATAAAAGGGCCAAAGATACAAGCGTGTGAAGATTCAAAGTATCATAACAATGAAAGTGCCAAACTCATAGGCTTGTCAAATACATGGGTGCAACAAGATGAAGAACACTGAAGAAATTTGAAATCAAATGAAAGGAAGTGCTCATTTAAATCAAGAAGAGGCACATGAAAGCACCCATCAAAAGCAAAAAGTGGCATAAAAAGTCCGAGATAGCTGCTAGCTCAAACAACCCCGAGGAAAAATGAGATGTTTTGAGCCTATAATCCTTCCTTTGTTAAGCCCTAACCTTGGCCCCGTCATAACCTTGATAAAAGTCCTTTCAGATTGGAAAGTGCAACTTGATAGTGAGAATTCAAGTCACAGGGGAACAGTCTAAATCTCCCTTGAAAATCAAAAGTCAAAGCATTGTGCAAACACTGACATCATGCAAAGCAAAGATCTAAAACTGAGGCATATCAACGGGTCTTCATTAGCAGCCCTCTAAACTGGGGCATTTTGAAGGAAAATCAACGAGGCATCATCAACAATCTGGGGCATGGGTTCATGATAAGAAATCTTGTGTTTTGATAAAATAGTGGATTTGAATGAACATCACTTGATGGAGTAAAACAATCACAAAATAAAAATTCAATTTTATCATGACAATTTTGACATCAATGGTGAGGCATGTTTGCCATCTTTCAGAACTTTGGGTCAACGTAGTCTTCCATATCTTTCGAGTCAACGCGTTCTTGCCCCTATCCATCAAGTCAACATGGTCAACCAAATTCCTCAAGCCTTGTCTGTCAAAGTCCGCCCTTCTTATCCAAATGGCCGATCAAATTCCTTGGCCTTGTAAACATCCACCTTTTTGATTAACCATGTTGCCTTAGTCTTGTCTATCCTTGACTCGTGGAAACGATTTCAATGCATCAAATAACTCGTGTTTGGGTACATGGTCAATTGGTCGCCAAAACCATCAGCAAAGGCGAGAAAGAAAATCAGAGTTGAGGTACATCATCTGTGAAGGCACGTCAACCCGAAATTGGGGCATGTCAGCCTAATGCCATTTCTGGGGGAAGCATACACCCAAATCCAGGACTGGGGCATAGAAGCTTAAAAGCCTCAAACCAATCCAAAACCCAAGTTTTGCTAAGCTCCAACCCAAACCTTGGCCTCAAGGGAAAGACAGTTGTGAACACCCCGCGGGAAATGCCCACGAAAACGGTTTTGACTTGGAAAATGGTTTGATTGGTTGAATGGAGTCGCCACCCGGATTTGAGGACCGTACCCGAGAAACCATTTGAAAAATGACTCTTTTGCCCTTGAAAATGGAAAATGCTTTACCGGCCTCTCAAAATGAGATTTCTCGGGTCCGGGAGCTAGGTTACATGAGGGGAAGGAATTTAAAGCACCCCTCATGCCCGGCATGATTACCGGTCTCTACTAAATGTTTGAAAAGATTTTGAAAATATTGTTTAAGTGGACTTTAAACACGGATTCATGCGAAAAACACGACAAATGTATCAAAAAGATTAATGAGATATGAGTGAATGCTTGTGCAAAATGTCATGAGTGGATGATTCATGTACAAAAGATGCTAAAATTCCACTAAATGCCCTCAAACTGCCTCAGGATGTCTCAGAAAATGATCACAAATGCCCAACACATCACACCTGGATTGCAATCTAGGCACCTGGATTAGGCAGATCCAGGCGCCTGGATTGGATCCAGGCGCCTGGAAGGAGTCAATCCAGGCGCCTGGATTGCCTTCCAGACAGCAAACTCAAAACTTCATTTTTGACAGGAAGCACCCAATGCAAGGCTTTTAACTAACTCACATGCACTCTAAAAGATGTATAACAACACAGTAGCAAACTTGAAACTTAAATTTAACTCAAATGCATGATATGAGCTTAAAAGAAACTTGATTTTGAATGATTTTTGGAAATATACACAACAAATGCTAATAAAGAACTTCCATTTTTGTGAAATTTGAAACCTTTCCAAACTCTTAACTAGTATGAAGAACTAGTAAGAGCTTGGATGGTATCCCCTCAGGGACCTTTTGAGCACAATGATAGAAAAACTACCTTGACAAGCTTGATTGATAAACTTTGGTTTGATCTTTTTTTGAAGGATTTTTGGTAAGTGAATGGGCTGGACTTTTGTTTATGGAGGTGTAAAGGGTTGATTGTAGGTGGTTTGATTGGGGGTTTGATTGTGGATGATGAAAAATGGGTAGAATCAAGTAAGTATGTGGGACTAGGAAAGGGGAAAATTGGGTTTTGATGGATGAAACAAAGGGAGATAGCTTAGGATCAGAATTTCTGGAGGTATTTCAGCAGCAAAACAGTAAGGAAAATGAGGGGAGAGCTGATCCTCCAAATGAGAGAGAGAGGGGGGGAATTTATAGCCAAAGAAAGGTCCAAAAAGGGCCACTTGAACCCTTAGAAGATCATGCTAGGGGTCCAAGTAGGCCACTCTAATTTCCCTCCACTATTTTAACATATTTCTGCAGAAAAATCCCTGAAAGATCCTCAAGACGCTCCTCCCCACTCACTTGACCTTGGGCTGCAAGTACCTGGAGGGAGTCCAGGCGCCTGCATTAAGGCGATCCAGGCGCCTGGATTGAGTCCGGGCGCCTGGAATAGGTGAATCCAGGCGCCTGGATGGAGAGACAGCACAAAATTCCAAACTTCATGGGGCCATTCCGGGTGCTACCGAACTCCGTTTTGCGCATGGTTTGAAGCGTTGGAAAGCTTATCAAGTCTACTTTCTAACCCAAGTGGTTTGAACCCAATATGATTTGTACATCAAAATATGTGACCATTTTACCCTCAGAAGGTCGGAAGAATGAATCGTTTTGGTAAAACGTGCATATCTCCCTCATTTCAAAACGGATTGGGACAAATTATATATCGATAAAGAGGGTTTTGAATGTACTAGAAGGTGGTGTAGGCTTGGGTTTATTTTGGAGAGGTTTAGAAGGGGTTTCCAAGTTCACAATCAAGCTTCACGTGCTCTTATCGGCATTTTCATCATCGGGGAAGTTCCGGAATCCCGAGGGTCCGGATTGGGGTGTCTACAACAGTAAAGCAAAAGAGCCACCCCATTGAGCCTCCTACTTTTTAAAGAAGGAATGTTGTCGCTATTGTCGTCAAGTGTCGATGCACGAGTCACATGCAATCGTCCTGCGGGACAATTTTCAATCAATCGTCCTGAGGGACAACTTTCAATCAATCGTCCTGAGGGACAAACCTTTAAATCAATCATCCCGAGGGACAAACTTTTGAATCAATCGTCCTGAGGGACAACTTTTAAATCAAATCGTCCTGCGGAACAGTTTTCAATCAATGGTCCTGCGGGACAGTTTTCAATCAATTGTCCTGAGGGATAGTTTTCAACCAATTGTCAATCAATTTCAAGACCAGAAATGGTCACCTTTTCAAAATTAATTTCGAGACCAGAAATGGTCATCTTCAAAATTAATTTCAAGACTAGAATGGTCACATTTTCAATCATATCATTTGGGATAATCTTTTCAATCATATCGAGATTAATTCAAAAGCCGCCTAGCCCGCGCACCCCAATCATTCAAAAGCCGCCTAGCCCGCGCACCCCAATCATTCAAAAGCCGCCTAACCCGCGCACCCCAATCATTCAAAAGCCGCCTAGCCCGCGCACCCCAATCATTCAAAAGCCGCCTAACCCGCGCATCCAATAATCATTCAAAAGCCGCCTAACCCGCGCATCCAATAATCATTCAAAAGCCGCCTAACAGGCGCATCTAATCAATCAATCATATATTGTGTGTAACATCATTTATCATTCATTGTCAAGTGAATCATCAATCCATTCATTTGCCCCAGGAACTACGCCGGTCTGATCCCTACAATGGGGTACGTAGGCAGCCTGAGTGGCACGACCGATTGATCTTTAAAGTTTTCCTTTGTGACTTGAGATGTATCGCGGGGAATGAGTCGGGTTGTCTATGTCTTGGACGTCACTCATACCAAATCAATGGCATCGAGTCCCGTCCAAGAGGGGCAACTGTAGACACCCCGATTTTGAACCCATGATGCACTCGAGCATTCCCGATGATGAAATAGACCAATCATGCATACCTCGAGGCTAAGAACAAGGCTTGAACTCACCGAACCACCCTAAACCATTCTAAACCCTCCTAGAACAATCTTAAACCAAGCAAAATGACCAAAATACCCTTCAAACCATTTCAAAACAAACCCAAGCCTACACCATCTTCTAGTACATTCAAAACCCTCTTTATTGATATATAATACGTCTCAATCCATTTTGAAATGAGGGAGGTGTGTCCGTTTTACCAAAATGACTTATTTTCCCGACCTTCTGAGGGTAAAATGGTCACATACTTGGATGTACAAATTATCTTGGGTTCAAACCACTTGGGTTAGAAAGTACACTCGACAAGCTTTCCAACGCTTCAAACCACGCATGAAACGGAGTTCGGTAGCACCCGGGGCGGCCCCGCAAAGTTTTACCTTTGCGCAACAGCCTTGAGCGCTCAAGCCCTGGACCTTGAGCGCTCAACTCCGAGCCAGATCAGTTTTCTGCATAGCATCTAATCATGATATTCTACTGCAAGAGGAGCGTCTACCTATGTTTTCTACTGCCTAAATACACTTCCTAGACCCTTGAACATCTCCTCAATCACCCCCCAAACCCAATTCAAAAATTAAACCCATTTCCCTCCCATTTCTCTCTCTATATAAACCCCCTTTGGCTGATCTCTTACACTCTCACACCCTTCATCAGCCCTCTCCACTCTCTCTCATCACTTCAATCACGTTTTAGCCTTTCTCTCCTCCATAGCCACCACCCTCCATCATCTTCAACCTCCAAAACACCCAAAAATCTCATCTTTAAGGCCTACAACACATGGGTCTTTCAGAAACCAACTTTAACAGCCCCTCTCTCACTCTAACAAGCCATTTACAGCCCATACATTCCATCAATTTCGTCCAAACCTAGCTCTTCCATCAAAACCCACCTCATCCAAGCCAAAATCACCATTTTAAGCTCAAATCCTCCATCATCCACTCAATCAATCACTCAATCAACCCTACACTTACACTCCTCTGACCAAAATACTTCATCTATAGCCCATAAACACAGCCACTACCCATCCATTCATCAAACCACAAGTTCAAGCCTTGATCATAGCCAAAAAGGTAGAAAATCATGTGAAAATCACTATTTTGGTCTTGCTGAGGGAGACCAGTGGGCTCATTCAAGTTCCTCATACTTGAAATGAGCCTACAAGTTCTGAAAAGTATCATAAAATAGCAGAATTTGGCGATCTGGGAAGGGCTTGAGCGCTCAAGGCCTTCACCTTGAGCGCTCAAACCCCAACAGATAGGCAGTCACAGTGTTTCAGCCATAACTTTTTACTCCGAACTCCGTTTTCAACATATTATATATCAAAACGTAGATAATTTGAAGGGCTACAACTTTGTAGTTTTGTGTTTTTCTCATTTCTATATCAAAACCCTCCAAAACATGCAAATAGTGTCGGAAAGATAAATAATTTTGTTCAAAATGGTGTTTTAAGTTCTATTTTTCTCCTTCATTGTCATTTTCCTTGTTTATATCATTCTGTAATCGCATTGTACATTTCACACAAGCATCCACCATCACTTAGTTTGTGTTTTAATATTCATTTACGTGTTTGCCATTCCCGTATCCCCCATTTCGTGTTTAAAATCAAATTTCAAACATTTCCAAAATCCCACAAAATGTTGAGTAGAGACCGGTTCACGGACCGGGCGAGAGGGGTGCCGTAAAACCCTTCCCCTCTCGTAACCAAACCCCCGAATCCGAGAAATCTTTGGTTCCGCCATGATCAGTGAAATCTTTTTCAAATGGGCAAACAAGTCATGTTTATTTTTGATCGGTTTCTCGGGTTCGGACCTCAAATCCGGGTGGCGACTCTAACAATCACAATCTTTTCGAACAATCTCGGTGGGCCGTCCACACATTGGTTACTTTCATGCTTTTGGATGTAAATGTTTTGTTTTAAACAACGGAAAAGATAATTTGGGAAAATTTGATTCAAAATCCGATGAAGGAATTTTTGTTGGTTATTCAATTTCTAGCAAATCATATAGAGTCTACAATAAACGTACTCAACTTGTTGAAGAATCTATTCATGTTTCTTTTGATGAATCTAACTCGTCTATTCCCAAGATTGTAATTGATGATGATGAGATAGATATCATAAAGGGAGTGCAAGACTTTTCTATTAGTAAGGAAAATGACGAAAGCCAACATGATAGCACTCAAGTAAAAGGTGATGTGGTCCTTGATCAACCACAAAATTCTGTCAGCAATCAAGATCTACCAAAAGAATGGAGATTCGTGAAAAATCATCCAAAGGACTTAATTATTGGAGGAGATCCTTCAAAAGGTATATCTACTCGCTCTTCTCTTAAAAATATTTGCGGTAATTTAGCTTTTGTTTCTCAAATTGAGCCCAAAATTTTTTTAGAAGCTGAAAATGATGAAAATTGGATTTTAGCTATGCAAGAAGAATTGGGTCAATTTGAAAGATATAAAGTTTGGGATTTAGTGCCTAGACCTCGTGATCACACTATTATTGGTACTAAATGGGTTTTTCGAAACAAATTGGATGAATCGGGAAACATTGTTAGAAATAAAGCTAGATTAGTTGCACAAGGTTATAATCAAGAAGAAGGCATTGATTTTGATGAAACATTTGCTCCTTGTAGACACCCCGATTTTTAACCCGGGATGAGCTCAAGCATTCCCGATGATGAAACGGACCAATCACGACTACCCGAAACTGGTGAAAATGGCTTGAACTTGATCAAAATCAACCAAACATCGCCAAACAGTCCAAAAGCACCTAAAAATAACCAAACCAAGCAAAACCATCAACCTGCCACCAGTAACATTGAGCGCTCAAGCCCTGGACCTTGAGCGCTCAAACCCAAAAAATCCCACCTTGAGCGCTCAAGCCCGTAGCTTTGAGCGCTCAACTCTGATCCCAGTTAGGAATCTGTAGAGTATCTCATCATGAGATTTCATGCAGGGAGGAGCGTCTAACCACCTGTATACGTCTTGTACACGTATAATACATCCTACATTGCCCTAATCTGCCCCTAAATCTACTCCTAACCCACTTTCAAATACAAATCCACTCTCCCTCTCTCTCCTCTCTTCCCTCCCACTCACTCCCTATAAAAACCAGCCATTGCCCACTGGTTTGGGGGACCAACTCTCATACTCCAGCTCTCTCAATTCCTCCAGAAAACATCCGCTCTCTCTCTCTCTACAAAACCACTCACTCACCATCCAAACCACTCACAAAAACCACTCTTCAAACTCTAAATTCGATCTTTGATCATCACTCTATCACATACATTGTCTCACTCATCTAGAATACCAACCAAAACGTCCATAATCAACCACTACCAAGCCAAGAATCAAGCTCAAGTTACAATCATTTTCAAAAAGGTAGTTAATATGTAAAATATCACATTCTGGTTCTTCTGAGGGAGACCAGTAGGTTCAAGCAAGTTCTTTGTACTTGCATTGGGCTTACAAGGTCCAAAATACATAATCAAAACGTTTTCAAAATCTGCAGTTGCAGCAGGGGTTGAGCGCTCAAGCCTAGTCCTTGAGCGCTCAAACTCATTCTGGGTCAGTCACTGTTTTATGTTTCTGGGCTTTATACAGACCTTTGATCAACATAAAAGGCTCTTGAGGTGTTTATTTCATTTTCTAAATAATCTTTTACATCTTAAATGTTCATGCATGTACATCTTTTAGTCTTTTATGGTTTAATGTTTATAAACCTTATCTTAAAGGGTAAACAGTGACTGAACCACCTTTAATCACTCTTATTTAATATACTGGAGGTCCTGAGAATCATCAGAAATCTATGTGAAGGTCAAAAACCGGAAAGCCACATTATGACTTGAGCGCTCAAGGCAATGCCTTTGAGCGCTCAAGGTAATGCCTTTGAGCGCTCAAGCTGTTCTAAGGCCATTTGCTGATTGCTGGTTGTTTCGATGATGGATCATGTTTAAACTTCCTTCTGGTGTATGTGAGTTGTTGTACTCATGTTTATGACCTGAATCTCTCTCTCTCTCACATCCTATTTCAAGCATTTCCCTTATTAATTTGTGGCGATTCTCCTCTTTTCATCATTCTTTAAGAGATCAAGCTATCTGTTTTCACCTGATTCTCCATGAAAAACGTTTTATTAATGTTGATCTTGTGAAGAATGAGAAAAGAAGCTGTAAAAAGGGTCAAACTCACAGAAATCAGAAACTGGTTTGAGCACTCAAGCCATTACCCTTGAGCGCTCAATCCCTATTCTGGGATTCAGATTGCAAGTCAGTTTATTAAGCCTCATGTTCACAATTTCTTGAGTTGTTGTACAGTTTCTGTTATTTTTTATTTCTTGTAAATACTTGTAGTGATTTTCTTTATTGTAGTCATCATCACCCATGTAGATCACGTGCACAAGCATCCACCGTAGAATCGTCTCTCCTGTATATATTGTTGTTATGTGATTCCCATCCCCGATTTCCTATTTTCGTGGATAAATCGAATTTCAAACATTTTCAAAATCCCACAAAATGTCGAGTAGAGACCGGTTCATGGACCGGGCGAGAGGGGGTGCCGTAAAACCCTTCCCCTCTCGTAACCAAACCCCCAAATCCGAGAAATCTTTGGTTGTGCCATGACCAGTAAAATCTTTTTCAATGGGCAAATGAGTCATCTTTAATCGGTTTCTCGGGTTCGGACCTCAAATCCGGGTGGCGACTCTAACAATCACAATCTTTTCATTCGCAAAACCGAACCATCTGTGGGCCGTCCACACTCCTGTTGCTAGATTAGAAGCTATTCGCATGTTGCTTGCATTTGCATGTTTTAAAGATTTTAAACTTTTTTCAAATGGATGTAAAAAGTGCTTTTCTAAATGGTTTTATTTCAGAAGAAGTTTATGTAGCGCAACCTCCTGGTTTTGAAAATCATGAATTTCCTGATCATGTTTTTGAACTTTCAAAAGCACTTTATGGTTTGAAACAAGCTCCACGTGCATGGTATGATAGACTTAGCACTTTTTTACTTGCTAATGGTTTTTCTAGAGGAAAATTAGATACTACTCTTTTCATAAAAACCGAAAATCATGACATGCTTATAGTTCAAATTTATGTTGATGATATAATTTTCGGTGCTACTAATGAAAAACTATGCAAAGAGTTTGCTAAGTGTATGCAAGGTGAGTTTGAAATGAGCATGATGGGAGAACTCAGTTTCTTCCTTGGGCTTCAAATCAAACAATCAAAGGAGGGCATCTTCATAAATCAAGCAAAGTATACGCGGGAACTTCTCAAAAGATTCAAGATGAAAGATTCTAAAATCATGAAGACTCCAATGAGCCCAGCCACTAAACTCGACAAAGATGAAAATGCTAAATCGGTAGATACTAAAATGTATCGAGGTATGATTGGTTCATTGCTTTATCTTACTGCTAGTAGACCCGATATCATGTTTAGTGTTTGCTTATGTGCTCGTTTTCAATCTAATCCTAAGGAGTCGCATTTAGTAGCGATAAAACGTATTTTTCGATATCTTGCGGGAACTCCTAATTTGGGGTTATTTTATCCTAAAAATACCTCTTTTGACTTAATTGGTTTTTCGAATGCTGATTATGCCAGTAGTAAAATTGATCGTAAGAGCACTAGTGGTACTTGTCAATTTCTTGGAAATTCATTAGTGTCTTGGTTTAGCAAAAAGCAAAATTCAGTTGCTTTATCGACTGCCGAAGCTGAATATATAGCTGCGGGTAGTTGTTGTGCTCAATTATTATGGATCAAACAACAAATGGAGGATTTTGATTTACATTATAATCATATGCCAATTGGATGTGATAACACAAGTGCAATTAATTTAACAAAAAATCCCATTCAACACTCCCGAACAAAACATATTGAAATTAGACATCACTTTATTCGTGATCATGTTCAAAAAGGGGATATTGTTCTTGATTTTATTAGTACCGACAAGCAATTGGCGGACATTTTTACAAAACCCCTTATTGAAGAGCAATTTTGTTTTATCCGAAGAGAACTTGGGATGTCTAATCCTTTTTAAATATTTTTTTTGGGATTTTTAGTTAAAATAATTATGACTTGTTTCATCATTTTTAAATAGGAGTAATTTACATCATAATGTATTAATTCTTCCCGTACTCCAAAATTTCATCATCTTGTTTGTTATCTGAGCTTGCACATTGATATTTGCCTGTCACTACATATTGCCAATGTTAGTTTGTCATTAGAGGATGCCTCTACTAAGGGGGAGAATTTTTTTTTTAATTGGTAATATTTTTTTGTATACATTTCTCTCATCTTTCATGTGCTCTATAAGTTCTATTTATTTTGACATTGATTTTACATGAATACACTTTACTAGAAATGTCATGTTTATTTTGATGATGCCACAGTGGGAGAAAAAGAGAAGTTTGGTCTATCCTTGCTCTATCATTTATTTTCACCTTAGATACGACTATATATCTTGTTTGATATTGTGTGTGTGATTTGCTCGTCAAACTCACATATTTTCATTGTTGCATATATTGAGGGGGAGCATATACATAGCGGGAGCATTTCTTTAAAATTTTCACTTATTCTTGTTTTTCGAAATTATATTTTGTGTCATCATCAAAAAGGGGGAGATTGTTAGAAATAATTGATTTTGATTATGATCTTATGACAGAATTAATTTCATAAAAAAAAAAAAGGAAAGCTATGTTGGCGGCTTGGGACAATAGTGATGATAAAGCAACTGAATTTATTAGTTGGCTGCGGCAACAGAAAGGTTTTCAACATTCATCAGTAGCACATCTCGACGACATAAATTTTCAAATGTAACCAATAGCTCTAACCCAAAACCAGAAAGGTTTTCAACATTCATCAGTAGCACATCTTGACGATGAAGATGAAAAGGACCAATGCAAACCGCTAGCAGTTGCCAAGGCGTCCAAACATCAACCACCTAGTTATCTATTGTCGTTAAGCCCTAAAACCAATCATACCCAGCAGTGTGACCAGCGGGTGAGCCAAAAGCCAACAATGAAATCCAACGAGGAGATGAGATGCCGCAGCCACCGCAACAACAAACCTAACGCTCGCCGAAGATGAAACAACTCCGACGAACAACCCAGCACCTCAAGCAATCCGACCACGAACCTTGCTGAACCCCAAATGGCTGAAAAGTCTACACCAGCAGCAAAATCGAGATCCTAACGCCACCAGCATGCCTCCGCATCCACACCACCTGAATCCCATCAGTGACCGACTAAGAGAGGACAGAAACTACCGGTAACCACTGCCCCACCACAACCCCCACAAGTGGCTGAACTCTACAAATGGCCTCTGAGATCCGATACTTCGAACCCCACAAATGGCCAGAGGCACCTGACACACCGAGATCCCACACTTTGTCGTAACCTTCGTCTCCAACACCCACGACCAAGATCTGAAGAAAAATGAAAAAGAGGAAACGCAAAAGAAAATAGAGGAGGTTGAAGGAGAGAGAGAGAGAGAGAGAGAGAGAGAGAGAGAGAGAGAGAGAGAGAGAGAGAGAGAGAGAGGGCTAGCAGGCAACGGTGTCTCCCCTACTGGGAAACCCTAACAGTTTGAAGTTTAGAGAGAGGGAGAGGGAGAAGTTTAGAGAGAGAAGGAGGCTTACACAGACTTAGCTATTCGTTATTCGTTTGGCCAGAAGTCACGGGAAGGCCTTCCGACGTTTTGCAACCTCGAAAAAATGCAAATCGTCTTGACACCAGTATTGGAAGCGTTTACTCGTGGAGGGCGTGGTCGTGAGTGATACTAGAAAGTGGATTAGGCCAAAACACAAACAATGCTCCCACAACAATTGTAAGTCGAAGTTGGGATTTTTTTTGCCAAAGATAAGATTGAAGCAATTGTGAATTGGCCCGCATTTGCCTTAATGTTGTTGAATTTGATGAGGAGGATGACATAGGTAGAGACACAACTATAGTAGACCAAGGATGCTTGACTGAAGTGGGAGTTGACTTAGAAGTAGGAAATGGAGATGAAGTAGAACTAGGTGGTGAGGATGATGGAGTAGCTGGAGATGAAGATCAGGCTGTAGAATCAATGGAGGAAGACACTGATTCAAATGGTGAGTGGCTACCCTACTCTAATTCTGAAAGTTCTTGTTCATCTATGAATGGGATAGAAGAGTCTTCTAATGAAGAACAGGAGGAAAATATTGCATTGGTAGGTTTAGGTAATTATAACCTTGGGGGTAAAGGTTATGAACAGGAGGAAAATAGTTCTGACAGTGATGATAACAACTTGGTTGAAGGATCTGATGATGATGGGAAACCTAATTTCCCTGAGTTTAAAGAAAGTTTAATGATTAAACCACAATTAGTAGAAGGGATGAAGTTTCCCAATGTGAAGGTCTTTAGAAAATTGTTGAGGGAATACCACATAAAGGAGGGTATACGTTCAAATTTGTGAAGAATGAGTCTAAGAGGGTCACTGTAGTGTGTGCAAGGAAATGTGGCTTTAGACTTCATGCCTCTCCCATGTATGAAGAAAGATCGTTTCAAATTAAAAGGATTAACCAACATCATGAATGTACTAGGGTGTACACAAATAACAATGCAACCTCTTCATGGCTTTCCCAAAAGTACTTAACCAAGCTTAGTGATGCACCAAAGACTAAGGTTAAGTCAATGAAAAAGATAGTTATGAGGGAATGGCTTTTAAATGTGTCACAACACAAATTGTATAGGGCAAAGAGAAAGGCACTTGAATGAACTCAGGGAGACCATAGACAACAATATTTGAGGCTGTGGGACTATTGTGAGATGCTTAAAAGGCAAAACCCTGGTAGTTTGGCTAAACTGAAGGTGGACAGACCCTGGGTGGGACATGGGCCAATATTTCAGACGAAGTTCATATGTTATGATGCATGTTTGAAGGGGTTTTTAGTAGGTTGCAAACCTATAATTGGGTTAGATGCCTGTTTTCTAAAAGGCCCTTTTGGAGGTCAATTGATGCATGTTGTTGGGAAAGATGCCAACAATCAAATGTTTCCTTTGGCATTTGCTGTTGTTGAGGCAGAAACAAAAGAAAGCTGGACTTGGTTCATGGAAAATTTGGTAAGTATGATTGGAAATCCAGAGGAAAAGGGTTGGTGCTTTATCTCTGACAGGCAAAAGGTATAACTAATCACTTATACATACTCCCTTCCTATGTTTAATTAGTTGCTTTCATTTACTTACTTTACTGAAATGCATGCTTTTTGTTTCTTTTTCATGGGGGTTGACACAAATATTTGCCACTGTGTACCCTAATGTAGAACATAGGTACTGCATTAGGCACATGTACTCAAACTTTTCTAAAGTCTACAAGGGTAAAGAGTGAAAAGACCTCATGTGGGGGGCAGCATCAGTGTACACAATTCAAAAGTTTGAGCAGAAAATGAAGGAAATTGCAGAGATTGATTCTAATGCATATGATTGGTTAATGAGGGAAGACCCCAACACATGGGCTAGGTGCATGTATAGTACCAGGTCAAAGTGTAATAGAATGGACAATAACAGTAGTGAAGCTTTCAATGATGCTATCAAAGAAGCAAGAGACCAACCAATTTTGACCATTGTGGAAACCATTAGGAGGTACCTAATGACAAGGTTACAAACTAGACTTAAAATGTGCATGGGGTGGCAGGGTAACATATGTCCAAGGATTAGGAGCAGAATGGAAAAAACCAAAAAACTATTGGGGGAGTGTGAGGTTATTTATAGTGGTGGCACAGTCTTTGCAGTTATCACTGTTTTTAGAAGCTTTGTTGTGGACATAGGAGAGAGAACATGTACTTGCAGGAAGTGGGATGTTTGTGTGATACCTTGTGCTCATGGAATGGCAACAATTATTACAGATAAGAGTGATCCTGAAGAATATGTTGACCAGTGCTTCCATGCTAGTACTTTTGCAAAGTCATACAACCACATCATCAAACCAATTCTGACCAAACAATGTGGGTTCATACAAAGGTTGATCCTATAAGTACTCTTCTTCTTAGGAAGAAGAGTGGTAGACCAAAAAAGAATAAGAGAGGAGGCCATGATGAACCAAAGAATCCCAACAGAGGAGTGAGGAAGCATTACACAACCCTCAAGTGTGGACTATGCAAACAGCCAGGTCACAATGCAAGAACTTGTTCAAAAAAAAAAAAAAACAACCACCATTGTTGCTAAACAAGTATGTAAAAATTGAAATTTATATTTGGTTCATTTAATTATAGCTTGCGCCAGTTTAATTTAATTTATACTTTTATTGTGTGTCGAACCAAATGGAGGTGGAGGCAGAAAGAGTAACAGATATAGGTGGAAACTGTAATGCTGAACAAGTAGAACAAGTATGATGAATGTTCTTTAATTTTTTTGCATTTCAATTCTAAGCTTTTCTTAATTTGAGAAGTGTATTTACATGGTATCTTCCTACAGTGTGGGGTGGGTGGTAGAGGAAGAGGAAATGGAACAAGAAGAGGAAGAGCTGCTTTGGTTGGAGGAAGAGGTGAAGCAAGAGGTGGAGGAAGAAGTGAAGGAAGAGGTCGAGCAAGAGGTGGAGGAAGAGGTGCAAACACTGCACCTGTGGTTGGAGGAAGAGGTGAAGTCATTGGATTCAGGGGAAAAGGTGTGCATATTGGATTCAGAGGAAGACCTAGTGTGCACAATGGCCCAAGGATAGGTCTGCCAAGGCCACATGTAATCCTCATTTGATGTTGACCAGTTTAGTCCATAACTTAAAATGTTCATCGAAGTGTCTAATATTAGTACCTAATCAATGTAGGGATGGAATTTTTCCACAAGGATAGGGAATGCCATGTGGATGGACCAACAAGCAGGGTCATCTGCTGCCTCATGTGGCAATGGTAGTGCCATTGTCAGTGCTACAATCCCAGACACTAGTACTCTGAGGCAGTATTCTCAAGGAGCAACGTCAACACCAAGTACCCAGAAATCCACCACTTGAATCTGCCACCATGCCATATGTTTTTAGCTAAATTTGGTAGTAGTAGTGAACGCAGCTCTAGGCAGTACTATTTTCTGTATGTTGTGACTTAAATTATGATGTTGACATTAGTATTTTGGAACTTGAAATCACTGGTTATGTGCTTGACCGACCGGGTGACTAAAAATAAAGATGCGTCCCAAGCGTATGATTCTCGACCAGTGTAGCACAATATCCAGAAGTACCGGAGTCGAACCATAGAGACGACAAACGGTGTTGACTCAAAAGTGTGAAATTATAGTTTAACCTGGCTCTTAGGTAGCCACCCTGTAGACACCCCGATTTTGAACCCGGGACGCGCTCGAGCATTCCCGATGATGAAACGGACCAACCATGACTACCCGAAACTTGTGAAAATGGTTTGAACTTGATCAAAATCAACCAAATAACCCAAACTAAACCAAGCATTGTTAAACCAAGCCAAACCATCAATTTGCCACCAAAAGCCTTGAGCGCTCAAGTTTGAGGCCTTGAGCGCTCAAACCCATGAGAAGCACCTTGAGTGCTCAAGCCTACGGCTCTGAGCGCTCAACTCTGATCTCAGGCAGGAATCTGCAGAGTATCTCATCATGAGATTTCATGCAGAGAGGAGCGTCTAACCACCTGTATACGTCTTGTACGTGTATAATACACCCTACATTGTCCTAAACTACTCCTAAAACTACCCCTAACCCACTTTCAAATACAAACCCACTTCCTCTCTCTCCTCTCTTCTCTCCCACTCACTCTATAAAACCACTCACCCCCTGGTTTTGGGGACGAATTTTTCATATTTCAGCACCCCCAATTCCTCCATAAAACCGACCTCTCTCTCTCTCTCTACAAAACCACCCATTCATCCTCTAAACCATTGGCAAAAACCACTCTTCAAACTCAAAATTTGATCTTTGATCATCAATCAACCTCACATACTGTACCACCGATCCACCATACTAACCAAAACACCCATCATTGTCCACTCTCCAACCCACAATCAAGTTCAAGCCTTCAAACAAGTGAAAAAGGTAGTTAAACACGTGATATATTCACTGTTTTGATCCTTCTGAGGGGAACTAGTGAGTTCAAACAAGTTCTTTATACTTGCATTGAACTCACAAAGGTCTAAAAGTTGTTTAAAAACACTTTCAAAATCTGCAGTTTCAACAGGGGTTGAGCGCTCAAGCCTTAGGACTTGAGCGCTCAAGACCAGTTCTGAGCAGTTTCTGTTCTGTTAACTTTTGTGCTTTCCCTTGGTTTTGATCATCATTAAATAGTTAGATATGCTCATGTAACTCTCAAAACAGCTTATTTCTACCTCAAAATAACTTGCATGAGTGTAGATTAACTACTTTATGATGATTAAGCATCAAAACTTTCGAAAATCTTATATTTGAGTGCAAAACAGAGGCTGTTCAACCTTGTAAATCTTCAGCTTATGTATTTATGATCATTATGAAGTACCAAAAGCTTGCTTGAAGGTCAAAAGCCAAGAAGTCAGATTATGGCTTGAGCGCTCAAGGTTATGAACCTGAGCGCTCAAGCTGTTCTTGAAGCAGTTTGGTACTTATGCTTTGTTCTTGCAGAGTGTTGCTGGAAATTAACTGAAAGATGTGTGTGAGTTGATATCACTGTGTTTACGATCTGGATCCATCTCTTTCTTCCATTCCTAAGCATTTTCTTCGTTAATTCGTGGCTATTCTCTTCTTTTTGTCATTCTTTCAAAGATCAAACTATCTGTTTTCTCCTGGTTCTCCATGAAAAATGTTCTATTAATGTTTGATCCCGTAAAGAATGAGAAGTGAAGTTGTGAAAAAAGTTAAAATCACAGAAGCCAGAAACTGGTTTGAGCGCTCAATCCATGAGCCTTGAGCTCTCAAACTGGTTTGGAAGAGGTTGAGCGCTCAAGCCATCACTATTGAGCGCTCAATCCCCATTCTGGAATCCAGATTATAAGCCAGTTTATCAAGCTTCATATCCATGATTTCTTGAGTTGTTGTACAGTTCCTGCTGTTGTTTACCTCTGTAAATATTCATTGTAATTCTTCTTAGTTATTATCATTCCCATGTAAACCACGTGCACAAGCATCCACGTTAGATTTGCATTTTGTATTTTCTTATTATTTACATGATTCCCGTCCCCGGTTCCCCCTTTCATGATTAGATTAAATTTTAAACATTTTCAAAATCCCACAAAATATCGAGTAGAGACCGGTTCACGGACCGGGCGAGAGGGGTGCTGTAAAACCCTTCCCCTCTCGTAACCAAACCCCCGAATCCGAGAAATCTTTGGTTCCGCCATGATCAGTGAAATCTTTTTCAAATGGGCAAACGAGTCATATTTTTATTGGTTTCTCGGGTTCGGACCTCAAATCCGGGTGGCGACTCTAACAATCACAATCTTTTCGAACAATCTCGGTGGGCCGTCCACAAGCTGGCGACTCCGCTAGGGACATTGGTTAATATATATTTTATTTAATTACACTTGTGCAATTTTTATTACACTTGTGTAATTTTATTGAAAATGTGTTAATCAAAGTGGGTTTAATTCAAAAGATATTTTGTGGGATTTTTCAAATGTTTGAAATTTGATTTTGCATTGCACTTGCATAGTTCTTAGCCTCGCTGGCGTGTTTTGGCAATCCTGCCCGGCTTGCCGGTGACAGGGAATCCCGAAATGCCCAGCAGCCCTCGACCGTGATAAATCACATCGTCACTATCGTTTTTAACGGTAGGAGACGGTTTTGATTTTGAGTCCGGGGTACCCTCAGTGACCAAAACCGGCCTTTGCATATAATTAACCATAGAACCCCACGTTTAGCAACCCACCCGTGTGTTAAGTTTACATGCTCCATCTTGTTACGTGCTATGTGTTACCGCTTTTCTCGCCATGCCATATTGCATTCACGCATTTGCATTGTATATAGTCGTTGCGAGCGTCGTTTGTATAGGTATTCTGTGTAGATATCCCATTTAGTTTTAATGCCTCTACAGTTAGTAGAAGGTTGCCTCGGCCCGATGATGAATCGTGCATCCCATATGCGCGTTGTTCTTGCAAGTTAGCCTTGAGGACGGCCGGACGTGGGAAAATTTGGATCATCAGATTCCTAAACACTGATCTAAATGGGTTTAAGGGACATTGGCCCGAGAAGGGTCAATCGCCCTTAGGCATCTGGTCTTAGATCATTGTCGGAATTCGTGTGGACCAGGATTTCCCAAATCCGACCATCCGATATCAAGGACTTATCATTTAAAAGAAAACTTGAGGACTGAGGCAATCTTCCAAAGCTGTCAATTTCAGTCTAGGAGACTTAAAATCCACGGACTTTGAGATACCTCCGGTGTTGGTCGTGCCCGAACGACCACCGTGATTTGAACTAGCCTTAAGGTCATTAGTATCTGGATTGCAACACCCAAATTGCTTTGTCTCGGATGACCAAGAAAAGTGATTGGCTCTGATTCCAACAAGTTTGGAGTTTAACCTGCCGAGTAATGGTGTACCCGGGGTGTTGAAAAATCTGTTGTGCAATGATCTTAAGTGAGATGTGGATCCGGTAGACTAACCCTAGGTTGTACATGAAGTCTAGGAGACTTAAAATCCACGGAGTTTGAGATACCTCCGGTGTTGGTCGTGCCCGAACGGCCACCCGTGTTTCGGACTAGCCTTGGAACCGCTTATATTTGGATGGCGACACCTCATTGCTTTGTCTCGGATGGTCAAGAAAAGCGCTACCTGCCGAGTAACGACCTACCCGTGGTGTTGATACAATCTTCTGTGCGAACGGTTCCAAGTGAGATCCGAAACCGGTAGTTTAATCCCTAGGCTAGAAATAAGACTAACTCTGCGAGTTGAGATGCGGCGAGACGATAGTGAGCATTTGTAAATCATTCTTTCTTGTACATAGTAAACACATCGAGTACACATCTGAGTCCGGCTTTTGCTTTATGATCAGTTCTTGAACCATTGGGCCTGCAAAGAAGAAGAAGACCTTACCTGTTTGGACTCGACCTCCCGGACAGAGATTGTCTAGATCTTTATCACCAAAGGCCGAGACAAATATGGCAGCTGAACAGGAACAAGACCCCCCAAATGAGTTTGAACGACTGAGGAAGGAAATGCATGATGAGAGGGTCCGGAATGATACCCGAATTGCCCAACTTATGGCGATTATGGTAAACATCCAGGGTCGACTCCCCCCACCTCAGCAGCGAGTACCTGATGATGAAGCTCGGGATTAGGAGATTCCTAATGATGAACATCCGGAACAGCCTCCTCCCCCTGAAAATCCTCAGTTGGCTGAAATGCTAGCTAAGATACTTAAGCTGGAAGAATCTGTGGCTAAAAGTGAGAAGCGAGCCATTACCGGTTTTGATATGAACAAACTCTGCATCTTCCCAGGCACTAAGCTCCCCAAGAAGTTCAAACATGTGGACTTTGAGAAGTTTGATGGGACTGGGGATCCGAGAGGACACATTCAGGCATATGTAAGCTCTCTCTCGTTACAAGAAGTCGATGAGCCCGCCATGGCACAGATGTTTCACGAAACCCTTACAGGGCCCGCACTCCAGTGGCTCTTATCTCTTGACATCTCAAAGAGACAGACTTGGGAAGAAATGGTAGCTGCTTTCATTAAGCAGTATGAGTATAACGTCCAGCTCAAAGTCACTACTCGAGAGCTTGAAAGTATCAAGATGAAGGAGAGAGAATCTTTTGCGGAGTTTGTGAAAAGGTGGAGAGCCAAGGCCGCGCAAATGACCGATCGTCCCAGGGACAAAGATCAAATGCGCATCATAACCAAAAACCTTCAACCTGATTTGGCTCAGTATATGGTGATGGCTCAAGCGCATAACTTCGAGACTTACTTTGAGATAGGTCTGTCGATTGAAGAAGCCATGCAAAGTGGAGTGTTAAAGAAAGGAGATCCCATCCCCAAGCCTAAACGCAATTACATGGGGAACACCTCGTCCCTGTATGCAAACCCCAGTTATACAACCGGTACCTCATCCAACTCCATGAATCACCAGTCACATAAAGCCGAGCATATAAATGCTATCTTGTCCCAACCAACTCAACCACCACAAAACCAAAGAGGGCGGCGTATCTTCACCCCTCTCCCCTTACCTCTACCTGTTGTTTTCGAGCGACTCGTACAACAGGGGAAGATTAAGCCTCTCCAGCCAGCTCCACCTCCACAAAATCCCCCACCATCATACAACCCAAACACCTTCTGCATTTTCCACCAAACACCTGGCCATCCCACTGAAAGGTGCCAACGATTGCGTCATGAGATTCAAGATCTCATCGACAATAAACAAATCCGAGACCCCACTGAAAAGCCCAATGTTGTCACCAACCCTTTGCCAGCACACAAAAGGAATGCCGATATAGGTCAAATTACCCTTAGCTCTACTCAAAAAGACCTAAAATCCACTCCATTTGACCCAAGCCAGTTCATCATACCCGAAACAGATCCCAAACCCATTGTACCAATACCTGTTGAGCGCGAGATATGCTTTCTTGATGTCCACTTGGACCCCACTGAATGGCAAGAATGGGGTGATTTGATAATGGCTATGGAAGCTCGGGAGTATGAGCAAATGGTGGCCAACAATGTGGCAAATGAAGAAGTTTGGCCGCATAATGAACAGCTTGATGAAGGACCTCCGCTTGGCGCCATGATTAACCTACTTTGGGATCCAATGTTTGAAGATCCACTGGATGGATTTGCGCTTCCTAACCTATTTGAACCTTTGCCTGTGGTACAAAATCAACAACCTGTGGAAGAAGGACAAGGACAGAATTGGCAAGAAGAGAATGAGGCACCCAATGGTGCGCAGGAAGATGAATGGGATCCCACACCCAATGAATGGCAGCTCATGGACCCCAATGATCCTTTGGATGGGTCCACACTTCCCATGTTCTTCGATGAAGCATATTTTCCAATGCCACCACTATGGGAGGGTCGCCCTGATTTCTCCATGATGAGTGAATATGCAATAAATCGAATGACGGAAGGGATAGAGTTCACGCCTTATGATTACATAGTTGATGAAAATCTTCCGGCACCCCAAGTGCAAATCCCGGAGGACTGCAACATCATGGTGTTGAATGGAGGTCTACCCGATGTTTGGGGACAGCAAATGGAGGAGAATAGTGTGGTTAATGTGTGGGCCGATCTGAATGAAGGTATAGCACTCTCATCGTTATGGGTTGGAAACAACGAGGTCTGGGCCGTTAACGAAACAGCAATGGAAAATGGGGATGTGTGGAGCGAAGCAACTGTGGAAGGGATTACCAAGGGTTTGAAAGAAGCCAGCATTGAAAAGGGAAAGAGAAAGGCGGAGGGCGATCTAGTTGATCTTTACACAGACTACACCGATTTATGGGGGGATGATATTGACTCGGTTCTTCACCTTCTTCGGAGTGGTCGGTTTTATCAACCACCTCAGATGTACACCGAAAATACCTCTAACCCACCTCCTAACTCCCTGAACCAGCCACCTTTTAACCCGGCTCCACAAAATAACCCAGCTCCACAAAATAACTCAGCCACTCCACATCATCCAAACAACCTTAATGACCCAATTGCCAATCCTATCGATTTCCAAAACCTTTTCAATCCGCCAACCAACCAATCCCATGCTACCTTTGCAACCAACAGCCGTATGCCTCGCCCGAAACCTCTGCCAACAGCTGAAGAAAATCCTATCCAAAAACAACTTGAGAAAACCCCAGCCGCTCTAACCATTTGGAGACTACTCATGAGCTCTAGCGAGCATCGCCAGAAACTAGCTCAAGCATTATCCTGTATGGAGGTTGCTCCTGATATTACCCCGGAAGCTATGATGGCTGCCATTGTTACTAAACCTACCATTGCTACCAAACCAACCAAGCACGTTGTAACCTTTACCGAAGCTGATTTACCGCTCGAGGGAACCGACCACAACAAGCCTTTGCTTGTCACCATGAAGTGCATGGGGAAATGGATCCCGGTTGTACTGATAGATAACGGATCTGCGCTCAATGTTTGTCCTCTCCGAACAGCTCTGTGTTTGGGACTTAAGCCAAAGGACTTCACGCCATCTAGTCTCACTGTTCGGGCTTATGATAACACCCGTCGCAATGTGCTTGGGACTGTTGAAATGGAGATTGCTGCGGAAGGGTTTAAATCGACAGTAGAGTTTCATGTGCTTGAGATTCCAGCTTCATTCAACTTGCTGTTGGGACGTCCTTGGATGCATCGTCCCGATATAATGGCAGTTCCATCTACTCTGCATCAAAAGGTTCTGCTTGGTTTGGAAAGCGGGACGGTTGCTTTTTACGGAGACACAGGCATTCGCCCTCATGCTAAAGATAATGCTCCCCTGCTAGAAATTATGCATGATGAGAATGACATCCAACTTGGGGGTTTTGCTTTTGATACATCTGGTGGTGTGTTCACGCTTCGCATTGATGATGATTTTTCAATTAGCACCACTGTTCTCGAAATGATGAGAAGGATGTCATATCTGCCTGGCACTGGCTTGGGTTGAACTCACCAGGGGGTGGCTCAGTTTCCAGAATTCCCTTCTCAGCGAGGTCGTTTTGGGTTGGAGTATGAGCCTACACTGAAGGAAATGCAAAAGGGAAAGACCAATAAGGCAAGCAGCAGTGCAAATCGTCAGATTCGCTTTGTTAGGGAAGGATCAAATGCACCATATCACGGCCAGCCTGAGCCATTTGTAAATGAGATAAGTGGAGAGGTGCACCCTGGATTCGAAATCTTTGCTAACGATGCTTGGGATAGTGAAGATGAGCATGAAAAGGTCGAGAAATTGGTGAAAGACCTTAAAGCAGATTGGATGGAGGCTTTGGATGGTGGGGTCTTGATGTCAATGTTTGACGAGGTTAGTCTAACAGGTAAGGATAAAGAGGAGCCAGCAGTGATGATGCTCGGGCAGGAGGCCCTTGAAGATCTCAGCGTGCTGATCGTGGATGCAATCGGAGAGTACAAGAATTGCACTTTCACTCCTGTTGTAAAATTTACTGATGCTTTCACTAAGTTGGATTCCGAGTCTGAGTCGGAGTTTGAGTTTGGCTGTGAGTCGGAGTGTGTGCCTCATGGCCCTCCATGTCGTCATTTCTATTTTGAATTCGAGTCTGATGCCATGTACTGTGCCCTAGAGGGCTTTGTTAATGAAATAAATTCTGAGTTTGCTTACTTCGCTGTTCCCGAAATAAATTGTGTTGACCCTGACAATGATGAGATCGAGTTCGAGCGAGAAATACCCAAAGAACTTAAGTCTCTAATCGAAAGGGAAAATGAAAGGCATGCTCAGCCAATAAAAGAAGAAGTTATTTCAATAAACTTGAGAAATGAAGAAAACCCTCGCATGGTTCAAATCGGTTCCGGGCTATCTACAGAGGAACAAGAATTACTCATTGATTTGCTCAAAGAATTTGAAGATGTTTTCGCTTGGTCCCACGCAGATATGCCCGGAATTGATCCTGAAATTGTGCAGCACCGAATTCCTTTGTATCCCGATGCAAAACCAATGAAACAGAAATTGAGAAAAATCAGGCCAGATTGGGTTGAAAAAGTCAAAGAGGAAGTCACTAAGCAGTTCAATGCTGGTTTTCTGATGGTGACTGAATATCCGCAGTGGGTTGCAAATATTGTGCCGGTACCCAAAAAGGACGGAAGAGTCAGGGTGTGTGTAGATTTCAGAGATTTGAACAAGGCCAACCCGAAAGACGATTTTCCCTTGCCACACATTGATGTTCTAGTGGATAACACGGCAGGGCATGCACTGCTGTCATTTATGGATGGGTTCTCAGGATACAACCAGATTCTGATGGCGCCAGAAGATCGAGAGAAAACAACCTTCACCACGGAATGGGGGACGTTCTGTTATCGAGTTATGCCGTTCGGACTAAAGAACGCTGGGTCGACTTACCAGCGAGCCGCTACAACCTTGTTACATGACATGATGCACAAAGAGGTCGAGGTGTATGTGGATGACATGATTGTGAAAGCAAAGGAGAGAGAGGGACATCTCCCGACATTGCGCAAATTCTTTGAAAGGATACGGAAGTTCCGGATGCGTCTCAATCCGCAAAAGTGCACGTTTGGTGTCACTGCCGGAAAGATGTTAGGATTCATGATCACCACCAGGGGAATCGAGGTTGATCCGTTGAAAATCAAAGCAATATTAGAAATGGAGCCGCCAAAGACGGAAAAAGGGGTTCGGAGTTTCCTTGGAAAAATTCAGTTCATCAGCAGATTCATCGCCAAGTTGACTTCAACTTGCGAGCCGATGTCATACCAAGAGCAGCTACGAAGGAGCTATAACAAGAAGGTGCAACCAAGGGAATTCAAGGTAGGAGACCTGGTCTTGAGGAAAGTTTTAGCCAACACTAAGGTTTCCTCAGATGGAAAGCTTGGGCCGAACTGGGAAGGCCCATACAAAATTGTTGGGATTGCTGGTATTGGGGCCTACCGATTGGCCGACCTGGATGGAGATCCAGTTCCATGGCCATGGAACGTCTAGAACTTGAGAATTTTTTTATCAGTAATTAGTTTGTTTTTTGTGATTATGAATAGAATCACTTCTTTAAGGGTGAATAAGAATATATTCACATTGTTTTTTCTTTATTAATTGAGGATTACGAATAAAATCACCAACATTAGTTATTTAGACATTGTTTTTCTTGTTAATAGGCATTGCAATATCAATAAAGTTCTTCCTCTTCTATCTGTAATGATGTTTAATATGAACCAAAAGCATTTCTTTTGATTCCTATTGGGGAGCAGAGTATGAGTAAACCCCTAACACTCGGATTGAATTGTAACTGAATACGAGGAAATTCAGATTCTTCTAAGTACGATTATACTTAGATTTGCAACGATTATTGCAAAAATCCAAGTACGGAGACATTTGGTAAAAATTCTGGATTGCAACAATTATTGCAAAAGTTGAAGTACGAAGATACTTAACAAAACTCCTAAGTATGAAAACACTTAGGTAAAAGATTTGCATCGATAACTGCAAGATAAAAAGCAAGTATTCTTAAAACACTAAGTACGAGAAAACTTAGAAAGCAATAAAAGTAAGAAAATTACTTAAACCAACTAATGACGAGTACGAGAAAACTTAAGTATCACAGACCACAGGCAGGCGAATAGGCCACGCAGGGCCGAGCTGAAGCAAAAGTAAACGAATCTCTTGAACAAAACAGGCATTAAGCCTCTTCACTGAGCCCTTGAGCATCAGTGGCAAGGGTGGAATTAGTAGCTTTACCATCAGGAGTAGAACCAGCTTCTGCACCTTCAGCGGTAGGATCACCAGCAACGTTGCCATCAGCTTCTTGGTGGGTGAGGTCAACTATGGCAGATGCATCCTCAATAGCAAGTTGCTTCGAAGGGGGCTCGAGTTGTGCCTGAGCATCAAGTTGGGCTTGTGCAGCACGGGCAACAGCCTCGGTCTCACTTGGCAGCTCCATATTTGTCTAGTGTGGAGAGGACTGGTCCACCTCAAGCACAGTAAGGCACCTCTTCCAAGAAGTACCCAATGGTCTTTAATAGTAGGCATTTGGCTCATAATCCTGAGTTGCAACTTCCATACCATGAACATGGGCCATTGGGTCCCTATTCAACTTGTTATATGCAGCAATGGCATGGACATAAGGGATCCCAGTCAACTCCCACCTTTTACACCCACATGTCTTGTTCTTCAAATCCACCCTATACTGCTTATTTGGTCCCTCCACTTGAAATTGCTCATTCCCAAAATTCGTTGGTATCCATCCTCTCCCATCCCTTAATTTGTTAAGTCTCTTCTTTACTTTAGGGCAAATAGGGCATGTGCATCTCATCATTGCATTTCTTCTTTTGTGTATGGACTCCATTAGGATTGTTCTCATTGTCTCTAACATGCTAATGATGGGCTTATCCTTAGCTGGAAGAATAGCAGAGTTAAAACTCTCACAAAGATTGTTAAGGAGATTATCAGACTTGGGGAAGGTATCAAAGTGGCTCCTACTCCAATTAGTTAGAGGCCTAGCATTAAGCCAATCAAATGCATTTTCGTCAACACTCTTCATCTCAAACATGACCTCACTACAACAAATCTGGGAATTCCCAGCGTTTTTCAAACCCCGGGAAAGGTACCCTAAACGCCGGAAAAAGTCATTCCCGGCGTTTATCCCAGCGTTTTTGCAAGTGTGACCGATACCCCTGTCGGGAATGCTTGAAATGCCGGGAATGGTCCCCGGCGTTTTTTCCGGCGTTTGGTAAAACCCCGGGATTGATTTTCCGGCGAACTAAAATCCGGCGCCGGTGACCCCAATGCCGGCGTTTGCAAACCCCGGGAATATTCCCAGCGTTTTTAAAAACCCCGGGGATATTCCCAGCGTTTTTTAAAACCCCGGGAATGGTTCTAATAAATGCGGGAAATTTTAAAATTTGGCACCATTTCCCGGGTTTAACAAACGCCGGAAATATTACCGGCGTTTAAAAACCCCGGGAATGGCTGTAATAAACGCTGGAAATCTTGACATTGTTAATCCATTTCCAGGGTTTAAGAAACGCTGGAAATATTGCCGGCGTTTAAAAAACCCCGGGGATGGCAGTAATGAATGCTGGAAATCTTGACAATGTTATCCCATTCCCAGGGTTTATCAAACGCCGGGAATAGTTTTTCCCACTAGAAAATATTTTTATTTTCCTTAATTGTTCTCCTATTTAGCCAACAATTTTTATCCAATACAATGCAAATGGCATTAAAACATCTCAAATACATTCACATAAGTTCACAAATAGCCAAATACGCTCCGACATATTCAATACCACCATAGAGTCAGAACATGAACCTCATAACATAATATCTCCAAATATATTTAATACATCAACTCATAAACAGTTCTAAAAAACCATTACAAATTGTGTAATTTTCCAAAATGAAGCCAACTAACATAAGATACGAACGTAAAACCCTACGTCAAGTACCACTTAGTTGCTACGGAGATCTTCAACGCGGATAAACCTGAAATCAAACATCACAACCAAATTTAGAGTACATCACGTATATTAAGAAGTTCAAAAGGTCTAAAATTTTATGCATACCTCTGATTGTCAACAATTACTTTGAATTAAGAAGCTCAATTAGATCCTTTCTGCACTTTTCTTTTCTTTTTTGAGATTGACTGAAATGAAGAGGAAACTTAAAATCAAGACAACTAATAACCATGTAACGTATTGACAGGTTCTCCAAAAATATACATGGTAGTCATGAATACACAAGCACCAACAGTTCTAGATGTTGCCGTGTCCACGTATCGAACACGGGGACACGCGTGTCCCATGCGGGGACACGTATTGGTGTCCGTGGCAACAGTTAAGGCTTAAGGGAAATTCGACATTTGCCAGCCATGTCTATTAAAATTAGAAAAACCATTTTCTGAATATCTTATGGTGGCTTTAAAGTAGCAAAGAGGTCAAAACAAAAGGGATGACGATGAACCTTCAGGAAATTAGACTCATACCTCGCTGAGAAGCTTCTCCCGCTTTTCTCGCTCAATTTTCTGCAACACAAACATATTTTAGATGAGAACGACCCAACTTGGAACGGGCCAGACTAGACTTGAAAACACATTAGAATAATGGTAATGGTAAGCACTTACAACCCAAATAATGGTAACCTTTTGATTAAAAGCACTTACAAACCCAGAATCTTACGAGTTGCAAAGTGCATCTTTACAATGCTAACCTTTTGATTAAAAGCACGAGTCAACTCAGCAAGAGCTTGCACGCGAGGTTCCTTTGCTGTTTGTTGCATGTTCCCAGTTTCACTAGGTCCACTCTTACCTTGCGAATTAGGATTTGTTGGAGACCCCTGGCAGACATTAAAAAGCAAGAAACTGTAAAGACTCGTTGGAAGTTGTCTAAAACTTTTCATTAGAAACTAAGCATCGAACAATATACAGAGCATTGCACGTGTTTCAAACAGTTCAATTGTCATAGTCATGCTAAATCTAGTGGAAGCGGGGTTCAGAAGATTCCTGATTCTGTTTCTTGGCTCACACTACCCCAATTTCGATTTCATCTTATTGAACTCTCGAAGGTCAACCGGGGGTTCAGAAGATTCCTGATTCTGTTTCTTGGCAGTAAGCTGCTGCGTTGAAGTTACTCCTAATCCACACCCTCGCTTACGCCCGGGTCGCTCTGGTCCTATAGCTTGGATGAAAATTTCATCCTCTGATATTGGAGTTGTATTAGACCCATCTTGAGATGGCTGCTGTAACTCCTTGAGTTTATCCTATATGAAATATCACATGTTATGACCAAGAACAGAAACTATACCATCGTATCACATAATAAGATCAATGTAGAAGATAACCACGCTACATAACGAACAAATCAACTTACCAAAATAGAAGAAGTTTCTTCATTAAGATTGGTACCGTCTTTCCTTGTATGTGTTTTGACAAACGTATCTAAGCGTGTTGGGTTTTTTCTTGAATCTTTCTCCTATCATCCATGAACATATATTAAAAGCAAAAATGTCAAACCAGTATAGGCATACAACAATTTCAAATAATGTCAAAAGGTATTTCAATTAAAACCTGTTGCACAACCCTAGCATGTGATGTCCGTCCGCTGGTGCTTATTAGTGTTTGGGAGTTCCTAATGCTCTGATTTGTTGCACTCTTCGCCTGTTAAGAGCAACAATTGTGATTGTGAATGATCTTACAAGAAAGCAATAGTCATATGTTTCTATTACCTGTATTTTTTTATCATGACTCCAATAGTAGACCAAACACCGCCATTGCTCCTCTGTAACTCTATGAGGCCTATGAGCTAGTCTATCAGCATCATTGTCATATGGCTTGTATCCCTGCTTTTTTGCTTCAGATTTCCATCCTTGCCATTTCTTTCCAAGTGATTGCATATACCACCTCTCCATAGAGTCATCTGCAGTAGTGTGAGCCTACAACACAAGAAATTGCATAATATGGACCTGAGAAATTGCATAATATGGCCGTGTAGCTTAATTATTTTCCAATAATAGCAGTTTGCAGTTTGAAGATGGTTGTGAATCTGCTTGGCAGAAATTGCATAATATGGAGCAAGAAAAAAAACACATGCACTTTTTTCCTTAAAAAAGAAAAAGAAACATGTAGCCTTTACCTTAATTTCTTCCCATACTCTCCTCTTGTAGTGTGGAGGAACATATCGCCAGTCGTTATAGTGCAATGGTAGCAGGGAACCATCCCTCGCCATCACCCCCATCTGAGTGGCAACCGGACTTGTTTCAGACATTATAGGTTGTCCATTACCATTCAGCAAAATCTTAATTTTTTCCTTGTCTTTATTCCATGATGCATGCATCAACGTGGGACCCCTCCGTCGGGCTGAAGGAATACCTGAAGGTAAACAAGTAAACACCAAAAAGGTAAAAAATAAAGATAAAGAAGTAGATGAATAAGCCTAACTAGAGACGAATGGACCAGTTTGACAGTGACCTAGTCTCACCTTCAGAGGACGAGTTGACGATGCTTCCAAGTGGATACCATCTAGGTGGTGGATCAGGTATCCTCCCCCGCTCAATAGCATCCGCCATTGCAATCTCTGCCATAATAAAACAATTATTGTGCATTCTACTATAAAACAAACTACACATTTCAATAAAAAAATAATAATAATAACAATGAAAGATTCAAGCATACAACAGTTTACGTAGATAAATGGAAAGGTAAACATAACTCCATAAAGTGCAACACATTTTACATGAAAATCAATAGAAGTAAAAGGACAAGGATACATAAAGATATTAACTGAAGTCAATCTCATACTTGCAACCTAATACTCCCTTAATTACAACAAATCATCATCATCCTCGACTGGATCATCTACTGTTAGGCCAGGTAAGTCATCCCTAATCCACATGATATCCATATCGTGTGCCTGGGTTGCATCACTTAGTTCTTGCTGACAAATTCCATCTACTTCCATGTCTGCAACAAGGCCATCCCCAACTTGTCCTGATTCATACACATCTCTAGGTTTCATTCTAATTACAATGCTCCAATCTTCTTTGGTTGGATCTTGCACATAAAATACTTGTTGGGCTTGAGCTGCTAGTATAAATGGTTCATTGGATGCATGTTCTGTCGTATACAACAAACGATCAAAACAGACAAGTGTGAAGCCAAAGTCATCATTCGGTATTAGCCCGCGATTGTTATCAATCCACTCACAATTGAATAACACATATTTACGTTTATGTGTATAATACAACTCCACCATGTCTGTGATCTTTCCATAATACGTAACATCTCCTTCTTGAGGATTCACATCTCTAGCGCTTGAATAACTACTAGTCTTCGCCATCAACACAACTCCACTGTTTTGTGTTTTCCGTTTTTTCTCCCGATCTTTGGTGTGATATCTAACCCCATTGATGATATACCCACTAAATCTTGTGGCCGTGTCACGAGGACCCAATGCCAAATCTGCAATCTCATCTGTCACTTGCTCAGGCCCCGCAAGTTGTAACTGATGAACCTAGGAGAACAAAGTAATGAAACTTAATAATTGCTATTTTATCAACAATGTATAGTACTAAACTAGTGTGAAATATATGACTTACATAGTTTTGGAACCAAATAGGAAATGTTTCATGGTGAAGGCGTTCAAGTGCACGGTCTCTAATTCGACGATTATTTTGTCTTATGAACTCACGGTGCTTCCTACAATATTCATGCGATTTGACAATACAAGGTAAGTATTGTGAGTAACCAT
Organism: Vaccinium vitis-idaea; assembly: GCA_963854785.1. Classification (NCBI taxonomy): domain Eukaryota; kingdom Viridiplantae; phylum Streptophyta; class Magnoliopsida; order Ericales; family Ericaceae; genus Vaccinium; species Vaccinium vitis-idaea. Next base: position 20,138,754 of record OY978224.1, on the reverse strand, counting down.
AAAATGGATAATCTTGGGGAATAAGCTCATCAAGTATCTTACTCTCGATATGGAATGACCGAGTCGGTGTTAAATAAAATATAACGATGCGCCTGTGCCTTTTGTATGAGACTAAGAGAAAACTTCTCTTCTTTTCCAAGAGGACGACCTCCTACTTGACCCTCACCACCTCCATCGTAATTCCTCATAGGTCGATTTAACTTAGATTCAACATCATCCAAGTACCTAGAACAAAATGTCATGCATTCTTCAACAAAATACCCTTCTGCAATGGAGCCCTCTGGGCGAGCTCGATTACGCACATATGATTTAAGAGTCATAAGATACCTATACATAAAAAGGTTTTAATGTTAAAAAGTAAAGGCATGAGCTAATAAATTGAAGACTAGACGAAGCATGAAGAATCCCGTACCTCTCAACGTAATACATCCACCGGTATCGCACGGGGCCACCAATCTTTGCCTCCTTAACCAAATGAATAGGTAAGTGCTCCATTATGTCGAAAAATGAGGGAGGAAATATTTTTTCAAGCTCACATAAAGTGAGCACAATTCTAGATTGAAGGTCATCCAATTCATCAACTTTTAAGACTTTGGAACACAATTGCCTAAAGAAATTACAAAGCTCTATCAATGGCTTACTCACTTTCTTAGGAAGTGTTCTGCTCACCCCTATTGGAAGCAATTGGTCCATCAAAATATGGCAGTCGTGACTTTTAAGTCCAGATATGGTGCGCTTCTTTACATTGACACAACGGGAAATGTTGGAAGCATAACCATCTGGGACTTTCACCTTCTTTAAAAGATTACACATCATAGTTTTCTCCCCATTATCCATTGAAAAGCATGCAGGAGGCAAATAATACTTGCCGCTACTTAGTTTTTGGGGATGCATCGCCTTGCGAATGCCTCGTTTTTCAAGATCACGACGCGCATTTAAGTTGTCCTTTCCTTTCCCTTCAAGATCCATTATCGTCCCCAAAACATTGTCACAAACATTTTTTTTGAATATGCATCAGATCAAGACAGTGTCGTAGCAAATTATGCTCCCAATACGGTAGATCAAAGAAAATGCTCTTCTTCTTCCAATTACCTTGCAAAGTATTTTCCTCAACACCGTCTTCATCATGTGTCCTTTTCCTCTTTCTAACATGTAAATCCTCATCACTCTCCTTTCCAAAATTGTTAACATAGTTCGGGGGAAACATTGCTAACACTTCAGGCCCAGATAAACGTGTAGGACAAGTATCAAGTTCAATCTTTCCATCAAAAGACATGTGGTCAAATCGAAATTTATGGCCCTCTTCCAACCATCTTCGATGCCCCAAATAACACATCTTCCTTCTAAAATCCAACCAACTTGAACACGTGTCAACATGACAAACAGGACAAGCAAGACGACCTTTTGTACTCCAGCCCGACAACATAGCAAGTGCAGGAAAATCATTAATTGTCCACAGTAACAATGCACGCATTTTAAACATCTCATTGCCTAGTGCATCGTATGTGTCAACACCTACATTCCACAACTCCTTCAACTCGTCTACTATAAGTCTCAGGTAGACATCAATATTATTGCCAGGTGACTTTGGGCCGTCAATAAGCAATGTCAACATCATGTAAGGTTGTTTCATGCATAACCAAGGTGGTAAATTATATGTCATCATCACAACAGGCCACGTACTATGAGAAATGTTCATTGTACGATATGGATTAAAACCATCTGATGCTAACCCAAGCCTAACATTGCGAGGGTCCTTTGCAAAATCCGGGTAAAGGTTGTCAAAATGTTTCCATAAACCGGAATCAACAGGATGGGCTGATGTCCCAGTAGGAGCTGGGTTCCCTGCATGCCATGTCATTAAGCCAGCAGTCTTTGTAGACGTGAATAGTCGTTTTAACTTAGGTATTATGGGAAAGTACCTAACAATCTTCTCTGCAATTTTGCCTCCTTTTTTAGGCCCATCTGTTTCATCCTCTAATTCTTTATATCTAGGACTATGACAAACCTTGCAATCAACCCGATTAGCATCTTCCCCCCAATATAACATACAATCTTGAGGGCATGCGTGAACTTTATGGTATTCAAGGCCCAAACCCCCCAATAATTTTCTGCACGCATTGAAAGAATCGGGCAACAATTCAACGGCAAGAAAGGCGTCCTTCAACAACTTAAGCAGCATAGTAAATGACTTGTTACTCCACCCACCTAAACACTTTATATGCATTAGTAGCACAATAAAGGAAAGCAACGAGAACTTCTGACACCCCGGGTACAACTCTTGCTCAGCTTCCTGTAAGAGCTTAAAAAACTTAATGGTTTGTTCGTCTGGACCACATGAGCCAGCCGGAGGAGGATCAACATTCATATCTTGGGCATGAATCGGTGGAATTCCAAATGCATCCCGTATCATTTCTTCCATATCATTTTGCCCATCAAAGTTACCTTGGCCACTATTTTCCATACCCTGATCTCTAGGCTGTGATCTCTCCCCGTGAAAAATCCAAACAGTGTAACTTGGACTAATTCCATTCACAACAAGATGTTCCTTCACTACATCTATCTTCTTTCTAACGAAATTATGACATTTCTTACATGGACACGAAATTTCTGTTTCCCCATCACGAATGTTCTTACGCGCAAATGCCATAAAATCTATTACCCCTTGTAGATATCTTGGATCAAGTCTACTCAAATTCATCCAACTTTTATCCATGTTTGTTTCCATTATCACAACTCTGAAAAACAATTGAGGGGGTTAATGCAAATTATTGTTACAATAATAAAGCGGGAAAAAGTGAATGAAATGAAAGAAGTAAACAACAAATTAACGAGGATAATGGAAGGCTGGACCATAACACGACAAACACTTAACCTCCTCAATTGTGAATGATTTTCACCTAACCTCCCTAATATTTAAAACTAAACACTTAACCTCCCTAATGAATAGCAGATTTGTGTTCGTCCTAATATTTATGGTTATAATAATACAAGTGCTAATTGAATAAGGTTATTAAAAAACCATGTAGATTCTAGGGGCTTAGATTCTTAAGGCTGATTCATTTAACTTGTTTATGATGTAAACAAAATACTAACATCACAAGGTGTGAACCGCTATTCTAGACAAAAGACAGATTTACAAACTTGGTTCAAGAGGGCACCTCCCTCTGAAAAGTGCAAGAATAGGCCATTTAACATGAAAGGGACACACCCCCCAAGAATAAAGTAGCAAAACAACCAAGTAGAAGAAAATAAACAAAACCGGGCAGAGTCACGTTTAACTCAACACCAAACTGCATTACCCAGGCACACAAACCGAGGCTGCATAACCTAGGCAAACTAGAATGCAACATCTTATATGAACAAAACCATGACAATAATTGAACAACACTCACACAGCAGAATGTAAGCAACTTAGCCCATCACAATGATACTTCTGAAAATCTGGACAGCAACCCCGCAGTGGGGAGTAAACAATCTGGGCAATAACTAGTTGAAGAATTTGAGAAACACACTAGCAAGGAGCATGCAGCCAATCTCCACACTAATAGTAATCTGGGCAGTAACTGGGTAAGAACAGACTAGACGCAACCTAACTGAAAAATTGAGAAACACACTAGCATGGAGTATGCAGCAACCAGTCTCCCACTCAAATAGCAACCTGGGCAGTAACTTGATAAAATAGACTAGGCATAATCATATGAAAACCTGTGGTTAAGCTCAAAGAATACCGCTTATTAGGCATTTGGTCCTGATTAATATTACATGCTATGTCACCTACTGAAACAAAAAAAAAAGAAAAAGAAAATACTTTCCTTTCGTCATCCTTTGACGCTTCAAAAATTTAAATAACTAGCTTAAGGAAGGGTTATGAAATGTTGATGTGCAACCTTTTTAGCCAAAAGTGAGCTCAAATGGAGGATACTTTGACTTCTCCAGCATAGAATTCACTATTCTTTTAATGTAAGGGGGACCACTACACACCAACTACAATGACAGATTTTGTTAATGTAAGGGGGACCACTACACACCAACTACAATGCCAGATTTTTCTGATGTAATGGGAAAATGGGATCACTACTTTTAATGTAATGCTATCCTCGCAGAATTTACCGATATCCCTTCAAAAAAATGTGAACAAGAAACTGATCCCTTAGCTCATTGAAGCTTAAATCAACCTTCTAAATGTACAGTCATGTCAAAAAACTATTGTCTCTAGTGAAACACATGTATACATTACACTAACCCAGTTTAAATGGAATATACTTTAGCTTTCTATCTTCTACCAAGGAAAATTGATAGCAACATCACTTTATACTAATGCTTCAAAGTTAATGTATCCAGATTACGAATCGGTATATTAATGCTTCAAAGTTACTCCAACAGCACTGTTTATCGAAAAAACAATATTCCTAAGATATATCACCTACTTGTGGTTTTCAGGAAACATATAAAGGAGCTTTGTCTTTAATAGAAAAGCAATACACACAAAAGAGGCTTTAATAGAAAAGTTAAGGATATTGTTAAATTAGAACTTACAAAAGTGGGCAACCACTTGCATAATTAATAAGTGGAGGACCAATCATTACCAGAATCAAATCTAGTATAAATTAATCACATAGGTCACGTGTACTTTAACCACCACCAAAACATTAGGGTCAAAGTGTCAAACCGTATAATGGCTGCTTTTTCCCTAACTAAATCCAGCCCTTTGATATGTTTCTTCAACACCCATCAAACCCACCCCCCAACTAAACAATACAAACCAACCTTCCACTAAACAAAGCCAAAGTTGTATTAAGCCCTCTCATCAACCTTAAAAGAACCCCTTCCAAACCGAAAAGGCAACCGTACGTATAGACACTTGCAACAAGAAAGAGGTATGGAAATATACGTTTCAATGAAGAACACACAAAAGACCCTAGACAGAGAAAACCCATCTCTGCAGAACTCCCCTAGCAATAGCATCTGTCTCACCGCCAATCACAATGATGTTGATCGAAAGCCCTTCAACAAATTGAAAGCCCTATACTGTAAACCCCCAAATCGCCCCCACCGCTGTTTCACACCACCACCCCAGCTCAACCCACGCAAAAGACCACCACAGAAGAAAAAAAAGTAACGAGGGAGAGAGAGCTCCAGAGAACGAGAGAGAGAGAGAGAGACGATACCTGGATAAGGAGATGAGTCGGAAGCGAGATTGCAGTCGGAAGCACTGCTTAGGGCTTTCCTCCAGAGAACGAGAGAGAGAGAGATCGCCGGAGTGAGAGCACTGCTTAGGGCTTTCCTCCAGAGAACGAGAGAGAGAGAGATCGCCGGAGTGAGAGCACTGCTTAGGGCTTAGGGCTTTCCTCTAGAGAACGAGAGAGAGAGAGATCGCCGGAGTGAGAGCACTGCTTAGGGCTTTCCTCCAGAGAACGAGAGAGAGAGAGAGATCGCCGGAGTGAGAGCACTGCTTAGGGCTTTCCTCTAGTCTGGGTAAAGTGAAACTGAGGTAAGGAAATAATAGGGAGGGAAACGAAAAAAGAAAAAAAAGAAGGAGTAGCAACTCGCGCGCCTTTCAGAATTTTTGGTCCCGCTTATTTTCTCCGGCCTCAGACAAAATAAGAATCTTTGCCAGGGTTTTTTAAGAAACGCGGGGAATGCCCTTTTTTGTTGTAGTGCCTTTATAAAAGCTGGAACAGTTGTTGCCCTTGTTGCCTTCCATAAGATTTCCTTCAATTCCAGCCCTTTGAACTCTCCTTTAGGGATGGCAATCTCGGCCGACCCGCCCCTATCCAACCCGTCCCCTACCCATTCGGGGAGGGGATTCGGGGATTTTTTCGGGGATCGTGTAGGGGATTATTTTTAAAAAAATTCGGGGATCTGGTAGGGGATGGTATTGTCAGTCCCCTACCCGATCCCCATCCCTCCCCGTTCCCCGCCCATCCCCTCTCCGCATCCCCGTTCACATAGGGGCGGGGATGGAGACCCCTAGTTTCAAGTCCGTGGGACTGCATAATAGAACTCGTTTGCAAAAAAAATCTTATGTAAGGAGACTCCTGCGGGTTCGTCAAACTTATATGTTCCAGATTTACAGAAACGTTTGTTTTGATATTTGATTGTGCCCTCCATTTGTTCATATTAATTTGTGATCTCACATGGTAAACTCTTCTAGTGGATTGCATGTGATGTGATGGAAGTGTTAAATAGCTGGATGTACATTATTGGGCAAAGTTTCAAACAACTCGAGTTTTTGGGACAGTAGCAAGCTGATTCACTTTAAAGTGTAAGACTATTAAAAAAACATACACATTAAAGAGCAACCATTTTTGGATCCCCGATTCCCCGTGGGGATCCCCGTTCCCCGCATCGGGGCGGGGATGGAGGTTAAAATAAAATCCCTGATGGGGATCGGGGAGGGGATGGGGATTGATATAGGTTCGGGGATCGGGGATGGAGGTAGTGGTATCCACCCCCTACCCTCCCCATTGCCATCCCTACTCTCCTTTGAAGTTATTGTAAAGGTGTCTAACACAGAATCTATGCCCTGCATTTGAAAATACTTCTGCCACTTTTCGAATAAAACTTTCCCATCCCATAACTTAGCTCCCGAACCAAGATCACTCTGGTTACGACGGACCGGTAGTCTCGAATTTTGTACGTTGAATTCGGTTGCTTGGTTAACCTTAAAATCAAGTGGCGACTCTAACGAACGTGTGTTCTAGTACTTTCAAGGTTCCTCGCGGAGGTCATGGGTGCCCACAGTGGCGACTCTGCTGGGGAGAAACGAGAGCTAGACTCGAAAAAAAAATTTATGGGATTTTAAATTTAGTTTTAAGTGATTTTCTTGCATTGCACGTTCATCGCTGTATGGATAAACCCTGTTCGGTGTCATTAGATATCCTGGGCGGGTAACCGTACTTGGGCTGTGTCGAAGAAGCCAACAAGCCTCTAACCGTGATAAGTCATAAGTACTGCTTGACCGTTGTTGTAGACACCCCGATTTTGAACCCAAGATGCGCTCGAGCATTCCCGATGATGAAATGGACCAATCGTGACTACCCGAAACTTGTGAAAATGGCTTGAACTTGATTAAAATTAACCAAACGTCGCCTAATAACCCAAACTCAACCAAGCATTGTTACACCAAGTCAAACCACTAATCTGCCATCAAGAACCTTGAGCGCTCAAGCTTGAGGCTTTGAGCGCTCAATCATGGGAAAAACACCTTGAGCGCTCAAGCCCACGGCTTTGAGCGCTCAACTCTGATCCAGTCAGCAACTTGCAGAGTATCTCATCATGAGATTTTCTGCATGGGAGCGTCTTGGGTGATCTTCTATGATCCTTATACGTACAATACACTCTACCAACTCTAAAAATACACCTAAAACTACTCCTAACCCACTTCCAAATACAAACCCACTCTCTCTCTCTCCTCTCTTCCCTCCCACTCACTCTATAAAACCACCTAGCACCCCTGGTTTGAGAGGACCCCGATTCTCACACTCCAGCATACCCAATTTTCTCCAGAAAATCGACCACCTCTCTCTCTCTCTTCAAAACCACCCATTTCCCATCAAAACCACTTGCAAAAACCACTCTTCAAGTCTAAATTCGATCCTTGATCATCAACCAATCACATACATTATCCAATTCACCCAGAATACTAACCAAAACATCCATTGTTGTTCACCCCCAAACCAACAATCAAATTCAAGCCTTCAATAAAGTGAAAAAGGTAGTTAAACATGTGACATGTTCACTGTTTTGATCCTTCTGAGGGAGACCAGTGAGTTCAAACAAGTCCTTTATACTTGCATTGAACTCATAAAGGTGTAAAAGTTGTTTAAAAATACCTCCAAAATCTGCAGTTTCAACAGGGGTTGAGCGCTCAAGCCTTAGGCCTTGAGCGCTCAAGCCCAGTTCTGAGCAGTTTCTGTTCTGCTAACTCTTGTGTTTTCCCTTGGTATTGATCATCATTAAATAGTTTGATATGCTCATGTAACCTTCATAACAGTTCATTTTCACCCAGAAATCACTTGCATGAGTATAGATTAACTATTTTATGATGATCAAGCACCAAAACCTTTGAAAATCTTGTATTCGAGTGCAAAACAGTGACTGTTCAACCCCATAAATCTTCAGTTTATGTATTTATGATCATTATGAAGTATCAAAAGTTTGCTTGAAGGTCAAAAATCAGAAAGCCAGATTATGGCTTGAGCGCTCAAGGTTATGCATCTGAGCGCTCAAGCTGTTCTTGAACAGTTTGATACTTATGCTTTGTTCTTATAGAGTATTACTGGAAATTAACTGGAAGGCGTGTGTGAGTTATTATCACTGTGTTCATGATCTGGATATCTCTCTTTCTCCCATTCCTAAACATTTTCTTCGTCAATTTGTGGTGATTCTCTTCTTTTCGTCATTCTTTCAGAGATCAAACTATCCGTTTTCTCCTGATTCTCCATGAAAGATGTTTTATTAATGTTTGATCATGCAAAGAATGAGCAAAGAAGTGATGAAAGGGATTGAATTCACAGAAGTCAGAAACTGGTTTGAGCGCTCAATCCATGAGCCTTGAGCGCTCAAACTGGTTTGGAAGGTTGAGCGCTCAAGCCATCACCCTTGAGCTCTCAATCCCTATTCTGGGATCCAGATTGCAAGCCAGTTTAGTGATCCTCATGTTCATAATTTCTTGAGTTGTTGTACGGTTTCTGTTGTGGTTTATTTCTGTGAATATTTGTAGTGGTTTCGTTTATTATTATCATCATTCTCCATGTAGATCACGTGCACGAGCATCCACCGTAGAATCGTATCTCTTGTATATCTTGTTGTTACGTGATTCCCATCCCCGATTCCCCATTTACGTGAATAAATTAAATTTCAAACATTTTTAAAATCCCACAAAATATCGAGTAGAGACCGGTTCACGGACCGGGCGAGAGGGGTGCCGTAAAACCCTTCCCCTCCCGTAACCAAACCCCCGAATCCGAGAAATCTTTGGTTCCGCTATGATCAGTGAAATCTTTTTCAATGGGCAAACGAGTCATGTTTTTATCGGTTTCTCGGGTTCGGACCTCAAATCCGGGTGGCGACTCAAACAAACACAATCTTTTCGAAAAGCGAAAACGCACCGTTTTCCAGTGGGCCGTCCACAAGCTGATGACTCTGCTGGGGAAAATTGGTTAATATATATTTTATTTAATTACATTTGTGCAATTTTTATTACACTTGTGTAATTTTATTGAAATATGTGCTAATCAAAGTGGGTTTAATTCGAAAGATGTTTTGTGGGATTTTTCAAATGTTTGAAATTTGATTTTGCATTGCACTTGCATGGTTCTTAGCCCCACTGGCGTGTTTTGGCAATCCTGCCCGGCTTGCCGGTGACAGGGAATCCCGAAATGCCCACCAGCCCTCGACCGTGATAAATCACATCGTCACTATCGTTCTTAACGGTAGGTGGCGGTTTTGATTTTGAGTCCGGGGTACCCTCAGTGACCAAAACCGGCCTTTGCATATAATTAACCATAGAACCCCACGTTTAGCAACCCACCCGTGTGTTAAATTTACATGCTCCATCTTTTTACGTGCTATGTGTTACCGCTTTTCTCGCCATGCCATATTGCATTCACGCATTTGCATTATATATAGTCGTTGTGAGCGTCGTTTGTATAGATATTTTGTGTAGATATCCCATTTAACTTTTGTGCCTCTACAGTTAGTAGAAGGTTGCCTCGGCCCGATGATGAGTCGTGCATCCCATATGCGCGTTGTTCTTGCGAGTTAGCCTTTGGGACGGCCGGACGTGGGAAAATTTGGATCATCAAATTCCTAAACACTGATCCAAACGGGTTTAAGGGACATTGGCCCGAGGAGGACCAATCGCCCTTAGGCATCTGATTTTAGATCATTGTCGGAATTTGTGTGGACCAGGATTTCCCAAATCCGACCATCCGATATCAAGGACTTATCACTTAAAAGAAAACTTGAGGATTGGGGCAATTTTCCAAAGCTGTCAATTTTAGTCTAGGAGACTTAAAATCCACGGAGTTTGAGATACCTCCGGTGTTGGTCGTGCCCGAACGACCACCGTGATTTGAACTAGCCTTAAGGTCATTAGTATCTGGATTACAACATCCAAATTGCTTTGTCTCGGATGATCAAGAAAAGTGATTGGCTTTGATTCCAACAAGTTTGGAGTTTAACCTGCCGAGTAATGGTCTACCCGGGGTGTTGGAAAATCTTCTGTGCAATGATCTTAAGTGAGATTCAGATCTGGTAGACTAACCCTAAGGTTGTACATGCAGTCTAGGAGACTTTAAATCCACGGAGTATGAGATGCCTCCGGTGTTGGCCGTGCCCGAACGGCCACCCGTGTTTCGGACTAGCCTTGGAATTGATTGTAACTGGATGGCGACACCTCATTGCTTTGCCTCGGATGGTCAAAGAAAGGATAACGGTTGCGGTTTCAACACCTAGGCTATAGGTTGAAGCCGTAATTGCCGAGTAAAACGACTTACCCGTGGTGTTGATGTAATCTACTGTGCAAACGATTCCAAGTGAGTTCCGAAACCGGTAGACTAACTCCTAAGGCCAGAAATAGGACTAACTCCGTGAGTTAAGTTGCGGCGAGACGATAGTGAGCATTTGTAAATCATTCATTTTGTGCATAATTGACACATCGAGTACACATCTGAGTCCGGTTTTTGCTTTATAATCAGTTCTTGAACCATTGGGCCGGCAAAGAAGAAGAAGACCTTACCTGTTTGGACTCGACCTCCCGGACAAAGATTGTCTAGATCTTTATCACCAAAGGCCGAGACAAGTATGGCAGCTGAACAGGGACAAGACCCCCCAAATGAGTTTGAACGACTGAGGAAGGAAATGCATGATGAGAGGGTCCGGAATGATACCCGAATCGCCCAACTTATGGCGATTATGGTAAACATCCAGGGTCGACTCCCCCCACCTCAGCAGCGAGTACCTGATGATGAAGCTCGGGATCAGGAGATTCCTAATGATGAACATCAGGAACAGCCTCCTCCCCCTGAAAATCCTCAGTTGGCTGAAATGCTAGCTAAGATACTTAAGCTGGAAGAATCTGTGGCTAAAAGTGAGAAGCGAGCCATTACCAGCTTTGATATGAACAAACTCTGCATCTTCCCAGGCGCAAAGCTCCCCAAGAAGTTCAAACATGTGGACTTTGAGAAGTTTGATGGGACTGGGGATCCGAGAGGACATATTCAGGCATATGTAAGCTCTCTCTCGTTACAAGAAGTCGATGAGCCCGCCATGGCACAGATGTTTCACGAAACTCTCACAGGGCCCGCACTCCAGTGGCTCTTATCCCTCGACATTTCAAAGAGACAAACTTGGGAAGAAATGGTGGCTGCTTTCATTAAGTAGTATGAGTATAATGTTCAGCTCAAAGTCACCACTCGAGAGCTTGAAAGCATCAAGATGAAAGAAAGGGAATCTTTCGCAGATTTTGTGAAAAGGTGGAGAGCGAAGGCCGCGCAAATGACCGATCGTCCCAGTGACAAAGACCAGATGCGCATCATAACCAAGAACCTTCAACCCGATTTAGCTCAATACATGGTCATGGCCCAAGCACATAACTTTGAAACCTACTTTGAGATGGGTCTGTCAATTGAAGAAGCTTTGCAAAGCAGGGTGTTGAAGAAAGGAGACCCATTCCCCAAACCTAAGCGAAACTACATTGGTAACACCTCTTCCCTATACGCAAACCCCAGTTACACAACCGGTACCTCGTCCAACTCCATGAATCCCCAACCCCATAAAGCTGAACCCATAAACGCCATCTTGTCTCAACCAGCCCAACCAATTCAACCACCGCAAAATCAAAGAGGACGGCGTGTCTTCACCCCTCTCCCCTTACCTTTACCTGTTGTTTTCAAACGACTCGTACAACAGGGAAAAATCAAACCTCTTCAGCCAACTCCACCTCCGCAAAATCCCCCACCAACATATAACCCTAACACCTTCTGTATATTCCCCCAAACACCCGGTCATCCCACTGAAAGATGTCAACGCCTGCGTCATGAGATTCAAGATCTCATTGACAACAAGCAAATCCGAGATCCCACTGAAAAGCCCAACATCCTCACAAACCCTCTGCCAACCCACAAAAGGAATGCCGATATAGGTCAAATTACCTTTAGCTCTACTCAAAAAGACCTAAAATCCACTCCATTTGACCCAAGCCAGTTCATCATACCTGAAACGGATCCCAAACCCATCGTACCAATACCTGTCGAGCGCGAGATATGCTTTCTTGATGTCCACTTGGACCCCACTGTATGGCAAGAATGGGGTGATTTGATAATGGCTATGGAAGCTCGGGAGTATGAGCAAATGGTGGCCAACAATGTGGCAATTGAAGAAGTTTGGCCGCATAATGAACAGCTTGATGAAGGACCTCCGCTTGGCGCTATGATTAACCTACTTTGGGATCCATTGTTTGAGGATCCACTGGATGAATTTGCGCTTCCTAACCTATTTGAACCTTTGCCTGTAGTACAAAATCAACAACCTGTGGAAGAAGGACAAGGACAGAATTGGCAAGAAGAGAATGAGGCACCCAATGGCGCACAGGAAGATGAATGGGATCCCACACCCAATGAGTGGCAGCTTATGGACCCCAACGATCCTTTGGATGGGTCCACACTTCCCATGTTCTTCGACGAAGCATATTTTCCAATGCCACCACTATGGGAGGGTCGCCCTGATTTCTCCATGATGAGTGAATATGCAATAAATCGAATGACAGAAGGGATAGAGTTCACGCCTTATGATTACATAGTTGATGAAAATCTTCCGGCACCCCGAGTGCAAATCCCGGAGGACTGCAACATCATGGTTTTGAATGGAGGTCTACCCGATGTTTGGGGACAGCAAATGGAAGAAAATGTTGTAGCAAATATGTGGGCCAATCAGAATGAAGGCATAGCACCGCTGTGGGTCGGAAACAACGAGGTCTGGGCTGTTAACGAGGCAGCCATGGAAAATGGAGATGTTTGGAGCGAAGCGACTGTGGAAGGGATTACCAAGGGTTTGGAAGGAGCCAGTATTGCAAAGGGAAAGAGAAAGGCGGAGGGGGATCTTGTTGATTTCTACACGGACTATACTGACTTATGGGGGGATGACATTGACTCGGTTCTTCACCTTCTTCGGAGTGGTCGGTTTTATCAACCACCTCAGATATACACCGGAAATACCTCTAACCCACCTCCTAACTCCCTAAACCAGCCACCTTTTAACCCGTCTCCACAAAATAACCCAACTCCACAAAATAACTCAGCCATACCACATCATCCAAACAACCTTAATGACCCAATTGCCAATCCAGTTGATTTCCAAAACCTCTTTAACCCAACAACCAACCAATCCCATGCTACCTATGCAACCAACAACCGTATGCCGCGCCCGAAATCTCCGCCAACAGCCGAAGAAAACCCCATCCAAAAACAACTTGAGAAAACTCCAGCCGCCTTAACCATTTGGGGATTACTCATGAGTTCCAGCGAACATCGCCAGAAACTTGCTCAAACGCTGTCTTGCATGGAGATCGCTCCTGATATTACCCCTGAAGCTATGATGGCCGCCATTGTTACTAAACCTACCATTGCTACTAAACCTACCAAGCACGTTGTAACCTTCACTGAGGCTGATTTACCGCTTGAAGGAACTGACCACAACAAGCCTTTGCATGTCACCATGAAGTGCATGGGGAAATGGATCCCAGTTGTACTGATAGATAACGGATCTGCGCTCAATGTTTGTCCTCTCCGAACAGCTCTGTGTTTGGGACTTAAACCAAAGGACTTCACGCCATCTAGTCTCACTGTTCGGGCTTATGATAACACCCGTCGCAATGTGCTTGGGACTGTTGAAATGGAGATTGCTGCGGAAGGGTTTAAATCGACAGTAGAGTTTCATGTGCTTGAGATTCCAGCTTCATTCAACTTGCTGTTGGGACGTCCTTGGATGCATCGTCCCGATATAATGGCAGTCCCATCTACTCTGCATCAAAAGGTTCTGCTTGGTTTGGAAAGTGGGACGGTTGCTCTCTACGGAGACACAGGCATTCGCTCTCATGCTGAAGATAACGCTCCCCTGCTAGAAATTATGCATGATGAGAATGACATCCAACTTGGAGGTTTTGCTTTTGATACATCCGGTGGTGTATTCACGCTTCGTATTGATGATGATTTTTCAATCAGCACCACTGTTCTTGAGATGATGAGAAGGATGTCATATCTGCCAGGCACTGGCTTGGGTCGAACTCACCAAAGGGTGGCTCAGTTTCCAGAATTCCCTTCTCAACGAGGCCGTTTTGGGTTGGGGTATGAACGTACACTAAAAGAGATGCAAAGGGGAAAGACCAATGGAGCAAGCAGCAGTGCAAACCGTCAGATTCGCTTTGTCAGGGAAGGGTCAAATGCACCATATCACGGCCAGCTTGAGCCGTTCGTAAATGAAATAAGTGGAGAGGTGCACCCTGGGTTCGAAATCTTTGCTAACGATGCTTGGGATAGCGAAGATGAACATGAAAAGGTCGAGAAATTGGTGAAAGACCTTAAAGCGGATTGGATGGAGGCCTTGGATGGTGGGATCTTGATGTCAATGTTCGATGAGGTCAGTCTGACAGGTAAGGATAAAGAAGAGCCAGCAGTGATGATGCTCGGACAAGAGGCCCTCGATGATCCCAGCGTGCTGATAGTGGATGCAGTCGGTGAATACAAGAATTGCACTTTCACTCCTGTTGTAAAATTTACTAATGCATTCACTAAATTAGGGTTTGAATCTGAGTCAGGGCATGAATTTGGCCGTGAGTCGGAGTTTGTGCCTCATGGCCCTCCACGTCGTCATTTCTATTTTGAGTTTGAGTCTGATGTCATGTACTGCGCCCCAGAGGGCTTTGTTAATGAAATAAATGGTGATTTCGCTTACTTTGCTGTTCCCGAAATAAATTGTGTTGACCTCGACGATAATGAAACTGAGTTCGAGGGAGAAATACCCAAAGAACTTAAGTTTCTAATCGAAAGGGAAAATGAAAGGCATGCTCAGCCAATAAAAGAAGAAGTTATTTCAGTTAAATTAAAAGATGAGGAAAATCCTCGCATGGTTCAAATCGATTCCGGGCTATCTTCGGTGGAACAAGAATTACTCGTCGATTTACTCAAAGAATTTGAAGATGTTTTCGCTTGGTCCTACGCAGATATGCCCGGAATCGATCCTGAAATTGTGCAACATCGAATTCCCCTGTATCCCGATGCAAAACCGGTAAAACAGAAATTGAGAAAAATCAGGCCAGATTGGGTTGAAAAAGTCAAAGAGGAAGTCACCAAGCAATTCAATGCCGGCTTTTTGATGGTAACTGAATATCCACAGTGGGTTGCAAATATTGTGCTGGTGCCCAAGAAAGATGGAAAAGTCAGGGTATGTGTAGATTTCAGGGATTTAAACAAGGCCAGTCCGAAAGATGATTTTCCTTTACCTCACATTGATGTACTGGTAGACAACACGGCAGGGCACGCACTGCTGTCATTTATGGATGGTTTCTCGGGATATAACCAGATTTTGATGGCACCAGAAGATCGAGAGAAAACAACCTTCACCACTGAATGGGGAACGTTCTGTTATCGAGTCATGCCGTTCGGACTGAAGAACGCTGGGTCGACTTACCAGCGAGCCGCTACAACCTTGTTACACGACATGATGCATAGGGAAGTTGAGGTATATGTGGACGACATGATCGTAAAAGCCAAGGAGAGGGAAGGACATCTCCCGGCGTTACGCAAGTTCTTTGAAAGGATACGGAAGTACCGAATGCGTCTCAATCCGCAAAAGTGCACATTCGGAGTCACCGCAGGGAAAATGTTGGGATTTATGATCACCACCAGGGGGATTGAAGTTGATCCGACGAAAATCAAGGCAATATTGGAAATGGAGCCACCAAAGACAGAAAAAGAGGTTCGGAGTTTTCTTGGAAAAATTTAGTTCATCAGCAGATTCATCGCCAAGTTGACTTCAACTTGCGAGCCGATGTTTCATTTGCTCAAGAAAGGAGTACTGTTCAAGTGGGATGACAAGTGCCAGAAAGCCTTCGAATTGATTCGGCAGTATCTTCAAAGTCCCCCAGTATTGTTGCCGCCGACACCCGGAAAGCCTCTGATTCTGTATTTATCAGTAACACAGTCTGCAATGGGTTGCATGTTGGCGCAGGAAGGTGAAGCAGGTATCGAGAAGGCGGTGTATTATTTAAGCAAGAAGATGGTCGGAGCCGAAGAAAGATACACCCCTTTGGAGAAGACTTGTTGGGCTCTTGTGTGGGCCTCTAAAAAGCTAAGGCACTATATGTTAGCTTATTCGGTAGTGTTGATTTCTCGAATGGACCCTCTCAAATATCTGTTTGAGAAACCGGCACTCACCGGAAAGTTGGCACGATGGTTGCTCTTGCTGGCCGAATTTGAACTCAAATACGTAACGCGAAAATCGGTGAAAGGCAGGGCTGTGGCAGAATTCTTGGCAGATCTCCGATCGAAGGGCCAGAAGATACGGAATTCCAATTTCCCGATGAACATGTTATGACAGTATCAGAAGATACCTGGAAGCTGTACTTCGATGGAGCTGCAAATCAGAGAGGATTCGGGATCGGCATACTATTGATCTCACCGGAAGGGCCACACATTCCTCTGTCTTTCAAGTTAAATTTCGAAGTTACCAATAATCAAGCAGAGTATGAAGCGTGCATCGTTGGAATAGAGGCTGCTTTCAAAATCGGGGTAAAGAAATTGGAAGTGGTTGGAGATTCGAATCTAGTAGTTTCTCAAGCCAATGGTGATTGGAAAGTACGAGAAGAAAAATTGAAACCATACCACAAAGACCTTGATGATCTGATCCATCGATTTGAGCAAGTTACTTTCACACATATCCCGAGAATGAAGAACCAGTTTGCCGACGCTCTTGCTACTTTGGCATCCATGGTAGAATTGCCCATGGGAGTGAGAATGAGACCAATCATGATTGAGCAGAGGAATAGGCCAGCCTATGAGTATGTGATGAATGTTGGCGGAATTGACGATGGTCTGCCTTGGTACCATGATATCTGGAATTTGGTTGAGAATGGAGAATATCCGGAAGGAGCAAACAAGAAAGATCGAATAGCACTACAAAGATTAGCGTCACAATACATCCTCTGCGGTGGAAGGTTATACAAAAGGTCATACTGTGGCATGCATAAGTTGTGCATCCATGGTGATGACACGAAAAGGGTGATGGAGGAAATTCACGAAGGAATCTGCGGTCCTCACATGAGCGGATTGATGATGGCAAAGAAGATTCTGAGGCAGGGGTATTTCTGGTTGACCTTGGAAACAGATTGCGTGCAGTATGTGCGGAGATGTCATAAGTGTCAAGTCCATGCTAACCTCATGCATGTTCCGCCATCTGAACTTCATACAATGGCAACGCCTTGGCCTTTCTCAGTATGGGGAATAGATGTGATTGGGAAAATCACGCCACCAGCATCGAACGGACACAAGTTTATATTGGTGGCAATTGATTATTTCACAAAGTGGGTGGAGTCAGCCTCTTACGCTACATTGACCGCAGTACAAGTGGCTCATTTCATTAAGCAAAACATCATTTACCGATATGGGGTTCCCAATGCCTTCGTGTCAGACAATGGTGTGCATTTCAAAGGAAGAGCAGCAGAGGTGCTTGAAGAATTCAATGTTCAGGTTCACAAGTCAACAGTATACAGACCATAAACCAACGGAGCAGTGGAAGCGGCAAACAAGTCAATCAAGAACATCTTGGAGAAAACCATCGAGTCATCCAGGGATTGGCATGAGAAGTTACCATTAGCATTGTGGGGGTACCGCACTTCGATCCGAACTCCAACAGGGGCAACACCCTACTCATTGGTTTATGGTATGGAAGCAGTACTTCCCATCGAGCTTGAAGTGCCATCATTGAGGGTGATGATAGAAAGTGAAATCAATGAGGCTGACTGGCTGAGCGACAGGTTCACAGAATTAATGTTGTTTGATGAAAGGAGGTTGCGGGCATTGTATCACATTCAGGGATATCAGAGAAGAATTGCCCGCGCATTCAACAAGAAGGTGAAATCCAGGGATCTGATTGAAGGAGATATGGTGGTAAAAGAGATTCGGGCACCGATTTTTGATCCGCGAGGGAAATTCAGGCCAAAATGGGCGGGACCATACATCATCAAGACTATCCTCGAAAGTGGAGCAGCGGTGATCCTTGATTTGGACGGTAATGAGTTCAGCAATCTTGTCAACCTGGACCAACTCAAGCGATATTACCCCTGAGAGATGCTCGTTGGGCGGAAAATCGCAAGGGCGAACCGACCCAAGCAAAAATTAGAGCAAGCCTGCTAGGCCGAAAACCCACAGCGGGCGGTCTAGGCAAAATTTAAGGCAAAAATTTAACAGAAGCTCGCTGGACCGAAAACCTAGAAAGGCGGTACCAGGCAAAATTCAGAGCACAAAAAGGAGTGTTAATACCCGAATGAACCTTTCCTTGAACTACGCCATGACCTGATTCCTTGAAAAAGGATACGTAGGCAACCCTATCTTGGGGTTCGGTCCAAATCTGATAAGTTGGCCCACAGTTTCACGATATCCGAAGGAGATAGCATATGGAACTAGATGAACCAAGAGGGGGAAACCCTTCATCGTTCAATTTTATTCAAATCACTTCTTCGATTACATAAACTGAGCATCACAGCCTTTAAAAAAAAAATGCACCATTTATTTTGGGAAACAGCTTAGCGAGTCGGAAGTCAAGTTGTGCTAATTTCTTCAGCGTCGTATCCCCATTTGCTCCCTCATCCAATCTCTGTAATGTCCATTCAAATGAATGGTCGGGTAGGGATCAGGAGCCCAAACGACCCTGTCCTTCCAAGAAGTACGATAACGCTCAAGAACAGAATGTTTGAATGTGGGAAGGCTAAAGGTGGCGGGAATTGAGTACTCCACTTCTTGGCGAATGCAGTATTGACGGAGAATGCGTTGTGGGAAATAATATGCATACCCTTGCAATCCCGCCAAAATCACCCATGTGTTTCCCATGTGATTGGCCGTCATGTCCGGCAAAGGCAACCAATGGCATCGCCAAATAATATGATCTTCCTCCAATGACCTGAAGAAATCAGTCCATTCATCTTCATCAGCCTCATCATGCACAAATGGTCTACTCACCCAAGTCCGAGGCTCGTAAACCCAATCACCTGCCGGCTCCCTCAAAAGCCCAACCTTGTCACACAGCCATATCTACAAAACCAAAACGCCCAAGTCAAAGTCAAAACCAAGCCAAACAACCAAAAATCCCCAAAAAATTCCCAAAACCAAAACATCTAAACCAAATAAACCAAACATGAAGCAAAAGCGGACTCCCGGCAAACGTGTTCGTCCTTCCAGCCTTAACCGCATCCAAGCCCATGATTGTCTCAGCCAAAACCAAAGGAACCACATCCCCCCGTTGTTCGATCTGAGCAGCAACACCGACAATGGCAGAACTGGGATGGCCATCACGGGGGACCAACAAATATAATGCCAAGAGGCACATGCAAAGTGCAAACATGCGCCGGTTTTGAATGGTAAAATTCAAAAGATCGCCTGTTGGGCCGTAATCCGCAAAGAGACGGAGGACGTTTAGGGTCTCATTGCGAATCAAAAAGCGCGCAGCACCGTTCCCAAGACCAAGCTTCCTACTAAGAATGTCGGCATAGTTTTGACGAATGGGCGGTATGACGGGATCGGTGAAAGCACAGCCACCGAGGTAAGCCTGAAATTCCTCAACAGTCGGGCAAAGTTCTTGCATCCCAAAATGGAACACATGGAGCTCTGAATCCCAACAACGAACGGCGGCACGTAAGATGTCTTGACGGATAGGAAAAGTATGGAGGTGACGAAGTGCATTAAGGCCAAGACCTCGGAAGTTGAACCAATCGATGTTTTCAAAGCTAGCAACCCAAGTGTTGATAACGGAAGGGTCAAGGGCAGCCATATTGGAAGCAATGGAGAATTGATGAAGAAGATGTGTGGAGTAAGAAATGAGAATTGATGTGGAAATGGTGTGTGGGAAAGGCTTGATCATGAATGGTATATATAGGGGACTTAGGAGGAACCTTACAAATTTGCCATGCAACATTGGAAATCAAAGATTACATTCTCAAGATGGTCAAATGCATGCTTTCAAAGTATTTTGTTGGAAAGTTTGAAAGTGCATTGGAAATGCATGGCATTTGTGGGGAAAATGTGAAAAGACCTTGGGAAGATGATGTTCAAAGCTTGGAAGGTGTTATAACAGAGCAACAAGACATTTGGGGCAGAGGAAACCATGCAAAAGGGTCCAAAAATGCATTGGGAAGCAACACAATCTGCCTGCCCAGCACAGACATTGAGCGCTCAAACCAGTGAAGTTGAGCGCTCAAACCACCTTGAGCGCTCAAGGTGATGAGCTTGAGCGCTCAAGCCCCATTGAGCGCTCAAGGCCTGCAGAAACACCAGCAGACAGCAGCAGCTGCATTTTGGCCCGTTTGATGCCCGAAACCTCTTCTAAGCTTCTTAAACCTCAACCAACACCCAAACCAAGTCTCTATAGGTATTTGTGACTTCACGGGGTGTCTCGTTCCCCGAGTTATCAAGCCGATACGTGTCTGGATACGGGGTACGTGAACATGGAGTTGCAAAGCTTAAAATGGCCATTCAACGTTCAAATCCATTTCCTAACCTGGCAGCCGCAGCAGATGCCCCGGGGATCCTGGATGCGGCGAGGGAGGCTGTAGCCGAGAGTGGGGAGAGGGAGGCGGCGATGTTACGGGAGGCTGCTGACGAGGATGAGGCGGCGAGGGCCTTTTGTGAGGAGTTTGAGACAGAGGAGGCGGCGGAGGAGGCGAGGATACGGGCTGAGGAGGAGGAGAGGGAAGCTGGACGGAGGGTGACAGCGGTCCAGGCTGCCAGACAGTGGCTGAAGAGGGAGAGGCCGCTTTTGACGCAGCGACCTATGCCCCACCAGTGCACCTCTTTGTGCCCTCCGGTTCAGAGGACTACACTCCCAGCCAGGAGTTGTACTTCGGAGAGGAGGTGTTACTGGACCCCGAGGTCCCCCTTTCGACCGACTGCCTGACGGTATGCTTGCTTTACTTTCCTGCTTATTGCTTTCGCGCACTTTCAGTGGTTAACAAACCTGATTTACATTGAATGATTGAATTACTGCTTGATTGATGGCTGGATTTGAATGAAAGATTGGACTAACGCCTGATTGTTTGCCTGTTTGTTGATTGTGTGCAGAGAAACTTGTGCTTGAAGGCTCATGGAGGCATGGGTTCTAGTTGGGAGATCTACCAGCAGCTGCATGCCTCCGTGAGGGCTCTGGTAGATCTGGCAGGGTTCGGGAGGTTCATCCCGACTCTCACGAGCACACAACACGACCATGCCGTGGTGACAGCACTGGCCGAGAGGTGGAGGGACTCTACGAGTTCTTTTCACCTTACTTTCGGAGAGGCGAAGATGACGCCGCTGGACTTTTCGGCGATCACGGGATTGCGGGTAGGAGGAGACCAGATCCCGTTCGACTCGAGGATTGGCAGGGATGAGGCTGCACTGAGGTGGTTTTTGGGTTTCGTGCCCAATAAAGAGGGAGAGACGGCCACATATGGCCAATTCAAGACCAGGGGATTGGGCGAGCCGACAGACGAGGAGGACGCGGCGCGGAAGGCGAGGTGCTACTTGTTATACCTGTTTGGGGCATCACTGTACCCAAACAGGCGTAACAGGGTGCACCTCTCCTATCTTGGAGGGTTGAGGGACTTCGCCAGGGCGGCGAGGTATGACTGGGGTGGAGCAGCGCTTGGAAGCTGCTATGCGTTCATGAATGCCGTCTCGAGGCAGAAAGGGACCGGCATTTCAGGACTGTGGAGTGTCTGGGAGGTAAAACTCAAAATTTTTAGTTTCAAATTTAATTGCACGCATTTCGATACTCGCACTTGATTATTAAAAACTCGCATTTGATTGATTCATCTTATTGTTTATCATGCAGCTCTGGGCTTACGAGGTGTTGGGGTTGCATCCCCCAGAGACGCGGCACCAGGATCCGAACGTCATCCCCCGGGCACTGTGCTGGGGGGAAGGCTTCCGCTACGGTGGTACAGCGCCGGGGAGCATCCACGTTCTCCGTGCTTCGCTTGACAGACTTCCTGCTTCTTTGGTAAGTATCGAACTCTCGCACGTATTCAATTTGCTTTCAATTCGCTCACGTATTCAATTACTGATGCTCTCAACAACTCTTGCAGGTTCGCTGGGAAGTATGGGATGCCGTCGATGAGCCTTACCTGGCTCGGAGCAGGGAGCTCACGAGAGGGAGGGTCCTACTTGAGTGCCAGTATGGCTGGTTCTGGTACCTTGGCGATAGGGTGCCGCACCAGTCGATACGGGCTGATAGACCACAGGTGCCAGGACGCCTTCCTCCTCGGGTGCTGATGACGTCACGGTACACGCTGGCGGAGATTGAGCGCTACACGACGCCCGACCTGGACCTGAGCCAGTACTTGCGCCCCGCCTTGAGCTATATTGACTACCGGAGTAGGTACCTGGCCGGTCCACTGAGAGTGGAGGAGTGGAGAAGATAGAGAGGGAGAAGGCCGCGAAGGCGCGTGCCTCAGCTGGAGGGGTAGCAGGAGGTGAGGGTGAGGATACTGGTACCTCGACCCAGGAGACAGTGGCGGCTAGGTGGTGGGTGCGCGTCACTTCCGCCGGTGGAGAGGCAGGGGATATAGACATCCCAAGGCCACCGGCAGACTTTCCGCGGCTTTCGGCACTGGTAAGAACCATTCCACTTTCAAATTCGCATGCTTTGACTACAAATGCACTGATGATTCGAATCTTTTGACTCACTTGCAAGTTTCACAGGAGGCGGCACAGACATTGCATGAGCAGAACCGAGGACTACGCGTCCTGATTCGCCGCCTCATAGCCGGAGAGGAAGTCACTATCCGCCGGGAGGGCGAGCCAGCACCTCCTGGCCCTTCTCGACCGAGAGTCGCACCGGTATGTAATTCACATTTCCTGCACTTTTAATTCCTTGATTATACCGTGCACTAATTCCTTTTCTTGTTTGCTTGATGATGTAGCCGCCCGTGATTAGGAAGAGGCCCTATGCTGGAGTTGGCGGTCCTGGAGACATGACCGTGCGGCTCGGGCGTTCGAAGCCAGCGGTGGAGAGACTTGAGGAGGAGAGACCGCGGAGATCGTCCCGCCGGAGGGTAAAGGTAGTACCTGAGGGGATAGTAGAGACTACGAGCTCGAGCGACGACAGTGTTGATGATGCTAACTACCCCTCTTCCCGGCAGGAGCGACAGGAGCAGCGACAGGGAGACGAGACTGAGAGCTCGGACGAGACGATGGATGAGACGGTGTAGTACATAGTAGACATAGAGTAGTTTAGAGTCTTGCTTTTGCTTTTTATCTTTTCTTTTGATTGGGTCTGCGTGCCC
Organism: Vaccinium vitis-idaea; assembly: GCA_963854785.1. Classification (NCBI taxonomy): domain Eukaryota; kingdom Viridiplantae; phylum Streptophyta; class Magnoliopsida; order Ericales; family Ericaceae; genus Vaccinium; species Vaccinium vitis-idaea. The sequence continues at coordinate 20,115,221 of OY978224.1, read as the reverse complement.
CAGTAGATAGGTGGATTGGGCCTGCGCGCCCCAGTTGCGGATTTCCTTATTGGGCGTTGTGTGCCCTGGTAGTTAGTGATGATACACAGTCTTGATATTTTGACTTTCATGAATTTGGATCGGTTTATACACACGATTTGCACTTTCATTGTTCGTTGTATTATTTTCTGTTCTTGATGTACAAATGAACAAACCCGTTGTAGAATGTACACAATTTATCCACCAAACTTTTGAATTCAAACATCCGAGTATAAAGCTTAAAATTTAACCTTTAAGAAAAGCTATCATGTTCGAGAATTTGGACGAAACACGATTATTTGAGTTTATGTACAACCGGAAGATGTATTTACATGCCGCACGACTTGACACACTTCTCGCATATGAACAATCAATAACAAACTATACAAAGTGACCTTAGAACGGAATTTGATGTTCATAAGGCGAATTTGAAAATAAAATGCTTCGTGAGCCTCTTCAGATGTGATGAACTGCCATGTTACCACCTTGACCAAGTCATAAATGACATAAATGCCCCTGTGATCGTCACCATTTAGCAAGGAAACTTCTAGAACCATTTTTGATATGGTGACGGCCGCCATTTCATTGCTTGAATAGGCCGTTGGAACCTCAAAACCTTGTATCTTTGAAGAATTGTCCCGGGAACCATTCCGACAAGTCGCAAATACCTTCCGACATGTGTTTTGATGATTGGATATGGCTAGCAAGGTTAGGAAATGGATTTGAACGTTGAATGGCCATTTTAAGCTTTGCAACTCCATGTTCACGTACCCCGTATCCAGACACGTATCGGCTTGATAACTCGGGGAACGAGACACCCCGTGAAGTCACAAATACCTATAGAGACTTGGTTTGGGTGTTGGTTGAGGTTTAAGAAGCTTAGAAGAGGTTTCGGGCATCAAACGGGCCAAAATGCAGCTGCTGCTGTCTGCTGGTGTTTCTGCAGGCCTTGAGCGCTCAATGGGGCTTGAGCGCTCAAGCTCATCACCTTGAGCGCTCAAGGTGGTTTGAGCGCTCAACTTCACTGGTTTGAGCGCTCAATGTCTGTGCTGGGCAGGCAGATTGTGTTGCTTCCCAATGCATTTTTGGACCCTTTTGCATGGTTTCCTCTGCCCCAAATGTCTTGTTGCTCTGTTATAACACCTTCCAAGCTTTGAACATCATCTTCCCAAGGTCTTTTCACATTTTCCCCACAAATGCCATGCATTTCCAATGCACTTTCAAACTTTCCAACAAAATACTTTGAAAGCATGCATTTGACCATCTTGAGAATGTAATCTTTGATTTCCAATGTTGCATGGCAAATTTGTAAGGTTCCTCCTAAGTCCCCTATATATACCATTCATGATCAAGCCTTTCCCACACACCATTTCCACATCAATTCTCATTTCTTACTCCACACATCTTCTTCATCAATTCTCCATTGCTTCCAATATGGCTGCCCTTGACCCTTCCGTTATCAACACTTGGGTTGCTAGCTTTGAAAACATCGATTGGTTCAACTTCCGAGGTCTTGGCCTTAATGCACTTCGTCACCTCCATACTTTTCCTATCCGTCAAGACATCTTACGTGCCGCCGTTCGTTGTTGGGATTCAGAGCTCCATGTGTTCCATTTTGGGATGCAAGAACTTTGCCCGACTGTTGAGGAATTTCAGGCTTACCTCGGTGGCTGTGCTTTCACCGATCCCGTCATACCGCCCATTCGTCAAAACTATGCCGACATTCTTAGTAGGAAGCTTGGTCTTGGGAACGGTGCTGCGCGCTTTTTGATTCGCAATGAGACCCTAAACGTCCTCCGTCTCTTTGCGGATTACGGCCCAACAGGCGATCTTTTGAATTTTACCATCAAAACCGGCGCATGTTTGCACTTTGCATGTGCCTCTTGGCATTATATTTGTTGGTCCCCCGTGATGGCCATCCCAGTTCTGCCATTGTCGGTGTTGCTGCTCAGATCGAACAACGGAGGGATGTGGTTCCTTTGGTTTTGGCTGAGACAATCATGGGCTTGGATGCGGTTAAGGCTGGAAGGACGAACACGTTTGCCGGGAGTCCGCTTTTGCTTCATGTTTGGTTTATTTGGTTTAGATGTTTTGGTTTTGGGAATTTTTTGGGGATTTTTGGTTGTTTGGCTTGGTTTTGACTTTGACTTGGGCGTTTTGGTTTTGTAGATATGGCTGTGTGACAAGGTTGGGCTTTTGAGGGAGCCGGCAGGTGATTGGGTTTACGAGCCTCGGACTTGGGTGAGTAGACCATTTGTGCATGATGAGGCTGATGAAGATGAATGGACTGATTTCTTCAGGTCATTGGAGGAAGATCATATTATTTGGCGATGCCATTGGTTGCCTTTGCCGGACATGACGGCCAATCACATGGGAAACACATGGGTGATTTTGGCGGGATTGCAAGGGTATGCATATTATTTCCCACAACGCATTCTCCGTCAATACTGCATTCGCCAAGAAGTGGAGTACTCAATTCCCGCCACCTTTAGCCTTCCCACATTCAAACATTCTGTTCTTGAGCGTTATCGTACTTCTTGGAAGGACAGGGTCGTTTGGGCTCCTGATCCCTACCAGACCATTCATTTGAATGGACATTACAGAGATTGGATGAGGGAGCAAATGGGGATACGACGCCGAAGAAATTAGCACAACTTGACTTCTGACTCGCTAAGCTGTTTCCCAAAATAAATTGTGCATTTTTTTTTTTTTTTTTTAAAGGCTGTGATGCTCAGTTTATGTAATCGAAGAAGTGATTTGAATAAAATTGAACGATGAAGGGTTTCCCCCTCTTGGTTTCCCCCGAAATCGCACGGGAAAACCCTAGAAATTGGGGGTTTTGATTTTTCAAGAAATTTGAGTGAAGAAACGGATGGGTTTGGATCGGATTCGCTAGAGGAGTGAGCGGATTTAATCTCTGGAAGTTTTTGAAACGTTTTGAAGTTTAATCGGAATAAAATCGGAGTTATAAACGGACGTTGAAGGTTCTGAACCGTCGTCCCCGTTCAGGGGTTCAAGCGCTCAAGCTGGACCTATTGAGCGCTGAAGGTTCAATGTTGAGGTTTGAGCGCTCAAAGCTTTGGAGTTGAGCGCTCAAAGTAGAGTTGAGCGCTCAAAGGGGGGTACCTTGAGCGCTCAAAGCCAATCCTGGCATGGCCTTTGGCTTCTTTTGCAAGCTTTGCAGGGGCATTTTGGGCATCCCTTGTGATTTGTTAGCATGTTTTGGACTCATTGGTCCCCAATCAATCGAACGCGTAGAGATCCAAGGATCTAAATCTCGGTAGTTGGTCGTGCTAGACCGTGTTAATCAATCAAGACATGTTGTGTATCATTGATTCGCGTTAGCGTACATGCGAAGTATTTTGACTCCGGTCTGAGAGCCTCGTGCTTGTTTAAATCATTGTTTACGAATCATTGATTCGCGTTAGCGTACACGCGAAGTATTTTGACTTCGGTCTGAGAGCCTCGTGCTTGTTTAAATCATTGTTTACCAATCATGTTGTGTGTTAGCATCTTTGAGGGCCTTGTGCCTGTTTAAATCATTGTCTTTGAGGGCCTTGTGCCTGTTTAAATCGTTATTTTTGAGGGTTTTTGAACCCGTTTATGCTTGTTTATTGATCAAAGTAATTTCAATTGCCCCGAGGAACTACACCGGTCTGATCCCTGTAGTGGGGTACGTAGGCAGCTCGTAGAGCACGACCGATTGATCTTTAATGTTTTCCTTTGCAGCTTGAGATGTATCGCGGGGAATGAGTCGGGTTGTCTATATCTTGGACGTTACTCATACCAAATCAATGGCATCGAGTCCCGTCCAAGAGGGGCAACTGTAGACACCCCGATTTTGAACCCAAGATGCGCTCGAGCATTCCCGATGATGAAATGGACCAATCGTGACTACCCGAAACTTGTGAAAATGGCTTGAACTTGATTAAAATTAACCAAACGTCGCCTAATAACCCAAACTCAACCAAGCATTGTTACACCAAGTCAAACCACTAATCTGCCATCAAGAACCTTGAGTGCTCAAGCTTGAGGCTTTGAGCGCTCAATCATGGGAAAAACACCTTGAGCGCTCAAGCCCACGGCTTTGAGCGCTCAACTCTGATCCAGTCAGCAACTTGTAGAGTATCTCATCATGAGATTTTCTGCATGGGAGCGTCTTGGGTGATCTTCTATGATCCTTATACGTACAATACACTCTACCAACTCTAAAAATACACCTAAAACTACTCCTAACCCACTTCCAAATACAAACCCACTCTCTCTCTCTCCTCTCTTCCCTCCCACTCACTCTATAAAACCACCTAGCACCCCTGGTTTGAGAGGACCCCGATTCTCACACTCCAGCATACCCAATTTTCTCCAGAAAATCGACCACCTCTCTCTCTCTCTCTTCAAAACCACCCATTTCCCATCAAAACCACTTGCAAAAACCACTCTTCAAGTCTAAATTCGATCCTTGATCATCAACCAATCACATACATTATCCAATTCACCCAGAATACTAACCAAAACATCCATTGTTGTTCACCCCCAAACCTACAATCAAATTCAAGCCTTCAATCAAGTGAAAAAGGTAGTTAAACATGTGATATGTTCACTGTTTTGATCCTTCTGAGGGAGACCAGTGAGTTCAAACAAGTCCTTTATACTTGAATTGAACTCATAAAGGTCTAAAAGTTGTTTAAAAATACCTCCAAAATCTGCAGTTTCAACAGGGGTTGAGCGCTCAAGCCCAGTTCTGAGCAGTTTCTGTTCTGCTAACTCTTGTGTTTTCCCTTGGTATTGATCATCATTAAATAGTTTGATATGCTCATGTAACCTTCATAACAGTTCATTTTCACCCAGAAATCACTTGCATGAGTATAGATTAACTATTTTATGATGATCAAGCACCAAAACCTTTGAAAATCTTGTATTCGAGTGCAAAACAGTGACTGTTCAACCCCATAAATCTTCAGTTTATGTATTTATGATCATTATGAAGTATCAAAAGTTTGCTTGAAGGTCAAAAATCAGAAAGCCAGATTATGGCTTGAGCGCTCAAGGTTATGCATCTGAGCGCTCAAGCTGTTCTTGAACAGTTTGATACTTATGCTTTGTTCTTATAGAGTATTACTGGAAATTAACTGGAAGGCGTGTGTGAGTTATTATCACTGTGTTCATGATCTGGATATCTCTCTTTCTCCCATTCCTAAACATTTTCTTCGTCAATTTGTGGTGATTCTCTTCTTTTCGTCATTCTTTCAGAGATCAAACTATCCGTTTTCTCCTGATTCTCCATGAAAGATGTTTTATTAATGTTTGATCATGCAAAGAATGAGCAAAGAAGTGATGAAAGGGATTGAATTCATAGAAGTCAGAAACTGGTTTGAGCGCTCAATCCATGAGCCTTGAGCGCTCAAACTGGTTTGGAAGGTTGAGCGCTCAAGCCATCACCCTTGAGCTCTCAATCCCTATTCTGGGATCCAGATTGCAAGCCAGTTTAGTGATCCTCATGTTCATAATTTCTTGAGTTGTTGTACGGTTTCTGTTGTGGTTTATTTCTGTGAATATTTGTAGTGGTTTCGTTTATTATTATCATCATTCTCCATGTAGATCACGTGCACGAGCATCCACCATAGAATCGTATCTCTTGTATATCTGGTTGTTACGTGATTCCCATCCCCGATTCCCCATTTACGTGAATAAATTAAATTTCAAACATTTTTAAAATCCCACAAAATATCGAGTAGAGACCGGTTCATGGACCGGGCGAGAGGGGTGCCGTAAAACCCTTCCCCTCTCGTAACCAAACCCCCGAATCCGAGAAATCTTTGGTTCCGCTATGATCAGTGAAATCTTTTTCAATGGGCAAACGAGTCATGTTTTTATCGGTTTCTCGGGTTCGGACCTCAAATCCGGGTGGTGACTCAAACAAACACAATCTTTTCGAAAAGCGAAAACGCACCGTTTTCCAGTGGGCCGTCCACAGTTGTCTTGCACGATACTTGGCAATGGGAGGTGCGCCTTGACTTTGAGCCGAGGGTACCCTTTGAGACTACCCACCGTTTGCATATAGTGTTGCCTAGAACTATCCAAAATTAGGACAGGAACCCTGTTAGGATTATGTGTCACTACATACCCCATAAACTATATAGGTTGCCGTTTGAGAAATTAGAGTTTGATTATGCCGAAATGATGAGAAGAGAGGAGGAGATTACCGTTTCTTAATGAGGAGTATTTTCTTTTCAAAAAACAAAAAAATGCGAGTTTCAAAAGTTGTCGAAAAAAAATGGGGCATTTTTCATTTCCTTTTAGTCTCCTTTGAGTCATTTTATAATTCCCCAATATAGTAAAAGAATTTTTAGAAAATTAATGCAATCCTAATTTTTAATCCCACAAAAAAAAATCAAAAAAAAAAATCTTTAAAAAAAAAGAGACAGTCACTTTTCATTTCACCATCTCTTTTTACCTTTTTCTTTCCTTTTCACATCCCTTTCTTTTTATTTTTGTAGAATAAGAATAATGTAACGCCCCAAAAATTGGGTACGTTAATAAATAAATTTCATAATTTATTTAAATAAAAATACCAACTTCGTTAAAATTTCAAAGAATACTTAACAAAACTAATTTATTGCAACTAAAATAAATTGAATTCTAACATTGACTGAAAAACTTAAACATTTATTTAAAGTCCAACTGAAATAAATAACAGAGCCATCTAGATAAAATCTACTAATAAATCCACGGGTCTGCCACCTGATCCTGATCTAGTTGCTCCATCGCCTCAAAATCAGCAAGCGACTCTTCCTCTCCTTCTGTACCTGGCGTTGGGCACGCCAGTGCTACAAAAAAGTAGCACCGTGAGTGGTAAAATTACACTCAGTAGGGCGCCCTAATCCAACCCTTTACTGAAGTTACTCATGCAGCAGGTACAACATAATTGAAATTTTATTTCATATGAAATACTCAAATTTTCACGTCATTCCTCAACACAATGGATTCACAAGATTTATTAATCTTATCATCAATCTCAAGCTTTCACAATCGAAAACCTCATGCACCTCATGAATTCGATATCTCATACCAATTCATAAGGCTATCCAATATTGGTTCCCATCCACAATATAAACAATCTATTGGGCTCCCGTCCACTATGCCTAACTCTCCAGGCCCATGGCACAGCTCAATACCCCTGGGAGTATATTGCGATAATTGGCTCAAGACCCATATCGGATACAACGTCCCATTCCCCAAATTTGATAAACAAATCACACATCTTTTATCCGGCATCGATTCCCATCCATAATATACTTCTGGCGCCCGATCACACAGTTAAGCTACCTAAAAGTATAAACTGCGCATGGCTCAAGACCCATACCGGATACGTTCCAATCCCAAATTTGGCAATATAAACACCTATTTATTTATTTAATCACTTATCCAATTAATCATGATTTCATAAATTTGGGATTCATTCATCACGTGAGCCCAATCATCACATAAGTCCAACAAGCAAACCGAATGAAGTAATAACAAGGAATCAATATACTCAACGTAAATTGACAAAAACAAGTTCAGTCTTCTAAAAATAGTAGTCTAATTCCAAAATTTACAGAATGGAGCGGTTGAATAGATTAATGAATTCTGGATAGCTTTCAAGTTTTATACAAAGTCAAAATCTGATGTTAAATAGGGTGAAAGTATTTTTTTCCACACATCGGTGAAACTGTCCCGACAAGTTACTTCAGTTACTTAATAAATTCGTAACAAATTCCCTCAACCTCGTATCGGAACGACTTATATGTGAAAGTTTCTTAGAACTTAATTATCTACAACTTCTATGGTTTACTCAAAACCCAATTTTTTCATTTAGAAGAGTAAAAACAGACTCGAAGTTCGTTCATTTAATCTGTCCTAAAACTGTACCAGACAGTCAATTTCGAAAAATCATAACTAATTCTATGGATCTCGGATTGAGACGAGTTATATATGAACTCCACCTAATTTTTTGATATCTACAACTTCACAGTTTTACGTTTTCCCTCAATTCGAACAGAAGCACCCAAAAAAATGGAATAACAGAATCTGAGCGCAACCGAAATGTTTCTTCTTTGACTTTTAAACTAATACACGCATGTAGTTCATTGACGATAAGGATTCTTACGAATAAAATGCAAATTTCACACTACCCATAACATACACATAAAAATTATATGCAATAAACCCTAGTAAAAGTTAGGTTCAAGATGCCCTACCTCTGTCGATTCAAGCGCGTTAACGAAAATTGGAAACGTTGGAGATTGTGAACAATTAAATTCCTGAGAAAGTAAAACCTCTCCAATGAAAGGAAAATAAAAAAATTGTGAGGGAGAGACTTGTACAACTTTCATAAGAGAAAGAGAGAAATAAAATAAAAAATATATACAAACCGATAGTGCGAGAGAAAGAAATCAACCGTGAGAGAGAGAAGGAGAATTGATGCAAAAGTTTGGATGGTTTATAGGAGAGAAGAAGAATTTGAGTGGGAAAGGAATTTGTAGAGTTATGGGACAGTTTGAAGGGAAGTGGGTAGTTATAGAGATAGGAGAGAGAGTTTGAGGAGGAAGAGTTTTTTGGGAAGTGGAGATAATGGTGGTTAAGATAAATACAAAAGTATTTTCTTTCTATTTTTTTTTTCAAACAAACCAACAGGTGGATAATTATCTCTCTTTATTTTATTTTTACTAGATGGTTATGTAGATGTTAGGAATAATCTAAATAGTCTAATTAATACCTTTAGTCACAAATAAGTAAATTAACTTTATTAATCTTATTACTAAAAAAAATGGGTCTTTACAAATAACACTTCAAAAAAATACAAAATAAAAAAAGAGAAATAAAAAATTAGGATTTCTCAAGATTTCTTAAAATTTTTAGAATATATTGAGGATTTATCAAGTACTCAATGGTCATTTTCCTGTTAACCCGTTAATCTTTTTCATCCAATTAGAGGAGGAGTTCATTTTTCAATATAAAAAAAGGTCATTGAAGGCATTTCTAGTTAAAAAAAAAAAAGGGTCTTAGTCTTTATTTCTTACAGTTGGTACGTTTTCTTGTCGCTTTTTTTATTGAAAAGAAGGAATACACTCATTTGGGACCGAATCCTTGGTCCAATACCTGATCTAGTTGACACCCATGTTCCAGATTTTATTCCAGTCGCCGTTAGAGTTTCTGAACCAGTAATGGCTGATCGAACCAGTAATGAAATGGAGGAAATGAGGGTAAATATGGTTGCGATGCAAAAGTCCATAGAAGATATGGGAAACGTGATCAAGACTTTGATAATGCTCATGCTAGAAAATCCGACACCACAAAGGGCACCATTCAACAATGAGAGAATGAACCAGCTTTACGAAGAGGATTGGTATGAAGAAGAACCGCAGCCGGCCCGACAAAACATAGAAGTTCCCGATGTTGCACGACGACCCCTGCTAAATGTTACAACCAGCCACTGATAAGCATAAGACTCCTCAAGATCAGATTGAGGAGTTAAAGCGAACTGTCATCCGTTCAAAAGAATCGGGTACCCAGATGGTGGATATGGGACAGGTTGTGTCTTTTCCCTACTATCAAGCTACCGGAGAAGTTCAAAATACCGATGTTGGGAAGTTTGACGGCACTGGAGATCCGAAAACACACTTTATGAACTATGCTAGAACTTTGATGCCAATGGGGATCAGGTCACAACAATTGGCACAGTTATTCCATCGAACGTTGACTGACACGGCTCTTCAATGGTTCTTGAATTTGGATCCTTCAAAGAAGAACACTTGGGAAGACAATGGGCATGCTTTCATCAACCAGTATGCCTATAATGTCCAACTTAAAGTGACCACAAGAGAATTGGAGGCTACAAAGATGGACCCCAAAGAAACCTTCATCGACTTTATAGCCCAATGGATAGCCAAGGCAGCAAAAATGGTTGACTGACCTAACGAGAAGGAAGAAATCAGAATGGTCATCAAGAACGTGATTCCAGAATTTTTCAAGTACTTGGTGACACAATCCTTCTCAAGTTTTGAAAGTCTATTTGAAGCCGGAATCTCAATCGATGATGCTATGAACTCGGGGTTGTTGGACAAAGAAGACTCGAGTCAGAGAGGAAAATGGGTCTACAATGGCAACATTAACTCTTTGTATGGAAATAGTGGAGGAAACTTTACTAGCAGTAGTAGCAATTATGTTGGTAACAACAGTCGTACACCTGAAGTCAACAACCTTAACAACCAACTCCCTCCCCCTCACAGGCCAATTAGGAGTCCCCCAATCAACCATTTATGGATGCCTTCTCAAAAGAGGCATCCTAAAACCTCTGGACCCTGTGCCAACACCTACACTTCCAAGGGTGTTTTTTGCCCCAGACAGACGTGGGGACTCCTAGTTCATCTTTCAAATTCCAGATTACTCCTTTTCAAGGCATTTCTCACCTATTTTCAACAAATGCTACATGTTCCCAACATTTTTCAAATTTTCCCAAGCAAGCTTCATGGAGAACATGCACTTGACCATTTTGAAAATGAAATCACCTATTTCCCATGTTGCATGGGAATTTTGCATGTCTCCTCCTTGCTTCTCCTTTAGATAGCTTGTCTTGACTTGCCATTTTCCTTACCAACTCATACCTCACCTTCCACTCACTTTCTCCTTTTTCATCTACCACCTTTCATTCTTACACATGGCTGCCCTCACGCCAGTCGTCATTGGTTCTTGGGTTGAAAGTCTTGAAAACATTGATTGGCTCTACTTCTGAGGTCATGGTCTCAATGCTTTGCGCTTCATTCATACTATCCCCATTCGTCCCGAGATTTTGCATGCAGCTGCCCGCTTTTGGGATTCGGAGCTCCACGTGTTTCGCTTTGGCATTCTGGAGCTTTGCCCCACTGTCGAAGAATTCCAAGTGTACCTTGGAAGTCGTGCATGCACGGAGCCAGTGGTCCCTCCTTTTCGCGACAGCTTGACCAAGATTCTCAAGGATCAGCTTGGCGTGAATGAGGGCACAGCCAAGCACTTAATCCGCGGCAATGCTCTTGACATCTTGCGTCTCTTTGCGGATTTCAGGCCTTGTGGGGATTTGATGGACTTCACTCTCCAAAGTCGACGCATGTTTGCGATTTGCATGTGTCTTTTGGCTTCCTACCTGATGGTTCCCCTTGATGGAAACGCAAGCCCTTCCATTGTTTCAGTTGCCTTACAAATTAAGCAGCGCCGGGACGAGGTTCCAATGGTTCTGGCTGAGACCTTCATGGGTTTGGATGTGATTCGCTCTGGGCGGACAAATGTCTTTGGAGGCAGCCCACTCTTACTTTAGGTTGGTTTCTGGTTTTGAATTATTGTTGGTTTTGCTATTTGGTGTTTTGCTTTTTGGCTTAGTGGTGCTTGGCCTTGGCACATGGTTTTTGGCTTATGGCTTTGGTTGCAGATGTGGCTTTGTGATAAGGTGAAGCTGAAGGCTGACCCTGAGAATCATTGGGTTTATGATCATCAGACTTGGAATAATAGGCAATTTGTGGAGGAGCATGGTGATGTGGATGGGTGGACTGACTTTTTCATGGTTTTAAGTGAGGAGCATGTTGTTTGGAGATGCCATTGGCTGGTTTTGCCAGATATGACAGCGGCTCACATGGGACCAGCATGGGTTGTGGTTGCGGGCTTGACAGGGTTCGCCTTCTACTTTCCACAGCGCATTCTTTGACAACTCGGGATTCGCCAGGAGACACAGTTTTCTGTTCCCGCATCTTTCTGACTTCCAGAGTTCAAACATTCAGTTATGGAGAAATACTGTCTTTCTTGGAAGAAATGAGTGACTTGGGTTCGCGACGACTATCCTACCTTTCATCTGAATGCGCGTTATAGAAAGTGGATAAAAGCAGAAGTGTCGACAAGATTTGGAACTGCTTAAAACTGAATGACTTGACTTAGCTAGACTGTTCCCATAAATCATGGACCCATGATGTAGTTTTCCGTTGTGACTATTGTGTTGTTGTTTAGGCATTTTGCTCAGCTTTGTAATCGAAGAATTTATTGATATAAAATTGAATTACGAGGGTTTCCCCCTCTTACTTCACAATGTTGTTTGATTTTCCTTTCCTCCTTCTTGGGACGCGATGGGAACTTGGATCAACTTGATGGATCATAACTGAATCTCAGAGTGAGACTACCTACGTATCCTTTTTCAAGGAATCAGGTCATAATGTAGATCGGGTCAAGGTTCACTCGGGTATTGACACTCTCCTTCTGCGCTCTAAATTTTGCCTAGTACCGCCCTTCCGGGTTTTCGGCCTAGCGAGCTCACTTGATTTTTCTACGCCTTAACTTTTGCCTAGGTTGCCCAATGCGGGTTTCCAACCTAGCAAACTTGCTCTTATTTTTTCTTGGGTCGGCCCGCCCTTGCGGTTTTCCGCCCATCGAGCATCTCTCAGGGGTAGTATCGTTTGAGTTGATCCATGTTTACAAGATTGGCCAATTCATTCCCATCGAGATCAATGAGTACTGTTGCCCCACCGTCGAGAATGGTCTTGATGATGTAAGGCCCTGCCCACTTTGGTCTGAATTTTCCCCTTGGATCAAATATCGGCGCACGAATCTCCTTTACAACCATGTCTCCCTCAATCAAGTCCGGTGATTTCACCTTCTTATTGAATTCCCGAGCGATTCTCCTTTGGGTATCCTTGAATATGGTATAACATGGGCAACCTTCTTTCGTCAAACAGCATTAGCTCGGCAAACCTTTCACTCAACCAATCAGCTTCATCAATTTCGTTTTACATCATTACCCTTAGAGATGGTACTTCAAGATCAATCGGGAGTACTGCCTCCATGCCATACACCAATGAGTAGGGTGTTGCCCCGGTCAGAGTACGGATAGAGGTGCGATAACCCCAAAGCGCCAATGGTAATTTTTCGTGCCAATCCCTCGAGGATTCAATGGTCTTTTCTAGGATATTCTTGATAGTCTTATTTACCGCCTCTACAGCTCTGTTGGTTTGTGGCAAATATACTGTGGATTTATGCACCCGGATGTTGAAGTCTTTGAGCACTTCGACAACCCTTCCTTTGAATTGTACCCCATTGTCAGAAACCAATGCTTGAGGAACCCCATATCGGTAGATGATGTTTTGCTTAAGGAAATGTGCCACTTGGACTGCCGTTAGAGTGGCGTAGGAGGTCGCTTCCACCCACTTTGTGAAGTAATCAATTGCCACTAAGATGAACTTATGACCGTTTGATGCTGGCGGGGTGATCCTTCCAATCACATCTATGCCCCATACCGAGAAAGGCCAAGGTGACGACATTGAGTGCAGCTCAATGGGAGGCACGTGCTTGAGATTCACGTGGACTTGGCACTTGTGACATCTCCGTACATACTCGACACAGTCCGTCTCCATGGTAGACCAAAAGTATCCTTGCCTCAATATCTTCTTTGCTAGCATGATTCCGCTCATGTGGGGACCGCACACACCTTCGTGAATTTCTTCGATCACCCTTTGCTTGACCGAAATCCTATACCTAAATTACTGGGTTGCCCCAAGCGTAGGGCGGAGACCGGTGTAGCACAATACCCGGTAAGACCGGAATCGAATCCACAGAGAAGGTGGAGAGTGCTTACTAAAAACTCGGGATGCTAGTTTAAACACGGCTCTTAGGTAGCCACCCTTTTTGGTTTGATTGGTGAATTAACTAAATTAAGAGAGAACTGACTTTGATTAAATTAATTAAAAAGGAAGTACGGTCGTAAGGTTCATAACACGGTGACCAGGTCCGGATATTTCATGCTCCATTCGTTGTTCCAAAAACAATTGCTTTTAGAGAGAAAAGGTTACCCCGAAAGATGCGAATCCTCGCGGTCGCCGTTGCCCATGTACAGCGAAGAACAAGTTTTGGTCCCCCGTTCCTCGCGTTACATGGGCTCCAACGAAGCTCGGATTCGTCCAACGGAAGCGCTTAAATAACCTAAAATTGCTTTTTCCATTATTCGTGTAAAAATCGGAGTAAGAACAAATCCGTCCCTAGCCACGGCGTGTTAATCACCCCGCGACCATACTTATGGAACTACTCACTCATATTTAACTGAACAAATAACAAAATTCTTATGAAAAACATGCTTGAATAACTAAATATGGATTAGAACAGAGATCCGAAAACAAAGCGCGGACAAACTCCCACGAACGAAGATTCTAATGACAATAAAACAGAAGTTACCGAAGTGAATACTTGAAACAGCGAACAAAACTCCAAAAACTTCAATGCAAAAGCCTCCGGAAGGTAGAATCTCCAGAGCAAAAATCGGCTACTACTTGGGAGCAAAAACTAAACAAAGTTCGAACCCTAATTTGACCTAAAATCGGAGTATTTATGCTCCCCCAAAGTCAACACACGTGGCAAGTCAATTTCTGGCTTTTAAGACCCTCGGTATCGATACAGGGAAAGACCTGTATCGATACCCATACATTATGTTCGCAAATTGGTACACGGGTATCGATACAGGACAATCCCTGTATCGATACCGACACCCTTAAACTGCCTTCCAAGCTTGTTTGGTCGTCCTCACTTGGGTCCCACCGGTTCCCAACATGCCCGACCGCCATGTGTCCACTTTACGCGCTCTTTCCGACCTGTTTCCTACAAAACAAACACAAACACCAAAAACAAGAGACAACACCGCATCAAGTGGAAAATGGAATAAATCGCGCCTCTAATGCGCTAATCCGCCCTACTTAGGCACTTATATCTTGAGATATTGCGCGCCTATCACCCTTCTTATCTCTTCACCATGGATGCACAATTTATGCATACCACAATACTCTTATATAACCTTCCCCCGCAGATGATGTATTGTGATGCTAACCGTCGCAAGGTGGTGTGATCCTTTTTGTTTGCTCCTTCCGGATACTTTCCTTTCTCTACCAGATTCCATATATCATGGTACCATGGCAGACCGTCGTTCATTTCTTCAATGTTCATCACATAATCATAAGCCGGTCGATCCCTTTGTTCAATCGTGATGGGCTGCAATCTTACTCCAACAGGTAACTCGACCATTGATGCCAAAGTAGCGAGAGCGTCGGCAAACTGATTCTTCATCCTAGGGATATGTGTGAACGTCACTCCTTCAAATTGCCGAATTAACTCTTCAAGATCCTTGTGGTATGGTTTTAGCTTCTCTTCTCTTACTCTCCAATTGTCGTTGGCTTGTGATACTACCAAGTTTGAGTCTCCTATTACTTCCAACTTCTTAACACCGATTTCCAGAGCGGCTTCCATCCCTACAATGCACGTCTTGTATTCTGCTTGATTGTTTGTGACTTCGAAATTCAACTTAAAAGCGAGCGGGATGTGCGGCCCTTCCGGCGAGACCAACAGTACTCCGATTCCAAATCCCTTTTGGTTTGCGGCCCCATCAAAATATAGCTTCCATATATCGTCAACTACTGTCATGACGTTCTCGTCGGGGAATTGAAATTCGGTGACCTCCGATCTTTCCACTGGATGATCGGCTAGAAAATCCGCCACCGCTCTTCCCTTCACTGATTTCCTTGTGATATATTTGAGCTCGAATTCGGACAATAAGAGCAACCAATGTGCTAACTTACCCGTAAGCGCTGGCTTCTCAAACAGATATTTGAGAGTGTCCATTCGAGAAATCAACTTCACCGAATAGGCCAGCATGTAGTGTCTCAGCTTTTTGGAGGCCCAAACAAGAACCTAACATGTCTTCTCTAATGGCGTGTACCTTTCTTCGGCTCCGACCATTTTCTTACTAAGATAATAAAATGCCTTCTTCGTCGTCACTTTCTTGCGCCAACATGTACCCCATTGCTGATTGAGTAACTGATAAGTACATTATCAAAGGCTTCCCGGGCACTGGCGGCATTAGTACCGGCGGGTTTTGGAGATACTTCTTGATAGCCTCGAAGGCTTTTTGACACTTATCGTCCCACCTAAATGACACCCCCTTCTTCAAAAGTCGAAACATCGGCTTGCAAGTTGAAGTCAACTTGGCGATGAATCTGCTGATAAACTGAATTTTTCCGAGGAAACTGCGTACTTCCTTCTCCGTCTGCGACGGTTCCATCTCAAGTATAGCTTTGATTTTGGACGGATCCACCTCAATTCCTCTAGTGGTGATCATGAATCCCAACATTTTTCCGGCGGTGACTCCAAATGTGCACTTTTGCGGGTTGAGGCGCATGCGGTACTTGCAGATTCTTTCGAAGAACTTACGAAGTGCCGGTAGGTGCCCCTCTCGCTCCTTAGCCTTCACAATCATGTCGTCTACGTACACTTCAACTTCTTTGTGCATCATGTCATGCAACAGGGTGGTTGTGGCCCTTTGATAAGTCGATCCAGCATTCTTCAACCCAAAGGGCATTACCCGATAGCAAAAGGTCCCCCATTCAATGGTGAAAGTCTCTCTCTCTCTCTCTCTCTCTCACTCATATTTTGGTGTCATAATTTTAGTTGAAGTACGGAAATTTCACTGCAAAGCTGAAATCTAGGTGAAAATGATTACAGAGTACAAAGTGAACGCTTGTGGATGCCCCTCCAAGGAATTCAATTAGGAGTCGCCACCCGAGTTTTAGCGAATTGTCCCCGAGGAACCGAACTCGATTGACTCGTGCCAAATTCAATGGATAAGGGCTACTCGCCCGTCGTCGCCATACTATCTTAGGTTCGGGAGCTCAGTAACGAGAGGGGAAGGGTTTTACCGCACCCCCCTCGCCCGGTTTGAAGACCGGTCTCTACTTGACTTTTGTGGGATTTCGTGAAATGAATGCAATTCAACCATGAACAAATACGGGGGATGAGGGATGGGAATCCAAATAATGATGATAAACATAGCAAAAAACTACAATGCATGCATGTGAGATGTGATCTACATGAGTGATGACGGAATGCAAGTACGAACTAACAAAGTCACAAAATAACAAACATCAATGTTAGAACATGATTAACAGAGACTAAAAACTGGAAATAGCATGAATAGTATGCAAAACAAGCTAAACCAATATGATCCACTGACAGAGGTTTGAGTGCTCAAACCAGGGGGTTTAAGCGCTCAAACTCCTTCTCACCCACACATGCTTATGAGGCTTCTGGTGATTCTGCTTTGATGAAAACATGATTTGATCATTGTTGTTTATTCATAACAGTACTGGAATGATTGAACAGAATCATGTGGCCGTGTATGCATGCGACCAAGATAATTTAGGCCCTCCCTGGGGTCTATTCTATGCATGCGAGCAACAGAATTTCGGATGAGTGCATGCCATGCAGTCAGAATCTCATCATTAGATACCCTGCCAGCAACAAACTAGACAGGGTTTGAGCGCTCAAACCCCTTTGAGCTCAGGGGTTTATTTTGGGCTATTTTGGTATTTTGAGGGGCATTTTGGTCATTTGGGTTGGTTTAAGCTATTTAGGAATGGTTTAGGGTGGTTCATGGTGGTTTGGGGCAAGTTCAAGCCTCATTCTCAACCTCAAGGTATTCACGGATGGTTTTCTCATCATCGGGAGTGCTTGGCAAGCATCCCGGGTCAAAATCAGGGTGTCTTCAACGCCCTAAACTGTGATCGCAATAACACAATAGTATAGCCATGAAGCACTCAATTCCCAAAAAGATAGGGTCGAAACCGCACTGAACTACGGTATTTAAATTATATGCAAATGATAGGCGCGCAATATCTCAAGATATAAGCGCCTAAGTAGGGCGAATTAGCGCATTAGAGGCGCGATTTATTCCATTTTCCACTTGATGCGGTGTTGTCTTGTGTTTTGGTATTGTTGTGTTTGTTTTGTAGGAAACAGGCCGGAGGAGCACGTAAAGCGGACACAAGGCAATCGGGCATGTTGGGAACCGGTGGGACCCAAGCGAGGACGAGCAAACAAGCCAAAAGCATTTTAGAGGAGTCGGTATCGATACAGGGATTGTCCTGTATCGATACCCGAGCGACCATAGCTGAACAAAATGTCTGGGTATCGATACGGCTAAAATCCTGTATCGATACCGAGGGCCTTAAATGGGCCGTTTGACTTTGCCACATGTGTTGACTTTGGGAGGGGATAAATACCTCGTTTTGAGGCAGAATTAGGGTTCCGAACTTTACATTAGTTTTCTTTCAATTAGCAGCCGATTTTTCCTTTGGAGATTCTACTTTCCGGGTTTCTTTTCCATTGAAGTTTCTGAAGTTTTGTCTCGAAGATTCAAGTTTTGTTTCCGGTAACTCTTTCTAGTTTACATTAATCTCAATTTTTGGTTGATCTTTTAGTTTATTCCTTTCCCGAGTTATATGAGCATGTTTTGTGTTGAAATCTTGTTGTTGATTCAAGTTAATATGAGTGAGTAGTTTCATAAGTATGGTCGCGGGGTGATTAACACGCCGTGGCTAGGGACGGATTTCTTCTTACTCCGATTACACTAAAGAATGAAAAAGCAATTTTAGGTTATTAAAGAGCTTCCGTTGGACAAATCTGAGTCTCGTTGGAGCCTATGTAACGCGAGGAACGGGGGACCAAAACTTGTTCTTCGTTGTACATGGGTGACGGCGACTGCGAGGATTCGCATCTTTCGGGGTAACCTTTTCTCTCTAAAATCAACCGTTCTCTTTGGAACAACAAATGGAGCAGGAAATATCCTGACCTGGTCACCGTGTTATGAATCCTACGACCGTACTTCCTTTTAATTAATTTAAGTAAAATCAATTCTCTTAGTTTAGGTAATTTCACCAATCAAATCACAAAGGGTGGCTACCTAAGAGCCGTGTTAAACATTAGCAACCCGAGTTTTTAGTAAGCACTTTCCACCTTCTCTGTGGATTCGATTCCGGTCTTACCGGGTATTGTGCTACACCGGTCTCCGCCCTACGCTTGGGGCAACCCATTAAGTTAGGTATAGGATTTCGGTCAAGCAGCAAAACAGCTGAATCTGAGCTAGAGAGCAATGATGGTATGTCTACTCAATGGAAATGAAAGCACTATCATCAAAGTTGAATCAATAGATCCGATTAGGAGACTGTTGCAAAACATTACTATACCTCAAAAAAATACAATGGCCGGCAAGATTCACTAATTAAAGTAGAGCATGCACCTGACAACAACGCCCACAAAAAACCAGGACGGAACAAAAAACCAGAACCGAACACTCAAAAGCTAAACGATAGCCTACAAAAAAACAAGAAACAGAAAAACCAGGAAAAAGACTCTCCAAGTCCAGTATTGAGTCGCCAAGTCACCAAATCAACCAGTAATGTACATAAGTGTAGGGGGGCAGACGATGGGTTCCATTTTCCCGGTCTATCAGGGCAGGTAGGCCCAACAAGAAGAAGGTACATCTCAAACCTCTGATGGCAGGGTAAGGGCACCAATGATGAATGATGGAGTCACGTCAGTAAGGAGTCGCACGGTTAGATCATGTGGCGTCTAACACCATTGGTGGTCATGCATGATGTCAAATCAAGAGGCTGTTATTTGTGACGTCGCTAAAGATAATTACTTAGAGCCTAAGTCAAGTCTCTTTGTATAAACTACAATGTCACACCCAAAAAGGTACACCGTTACCGTTACCTCTTAGAGCTTTGTACTGTTTTCTCCCCCAATCAAGACTGATTTAAGCATTAAAGTGCCTTCTAGTTGACTAAATCGCACCCGCTAGACACTAACAGTGTTCTGTCTAGCAAATCAATGTTAGGAAAGGTTAGAAGGAAAAAATAAACTTGAGAAGCAAGTGGGTTCTCAGCAGCCCAAAATTAAAACGTGGAGAACTGTTAACTTTCATGCCTGAAGACTTTTTGGGCTTCCGTAATTCGTTTTGTGGTTTGCATTAAATATGAGTTTATCTTGTATTTGTTTTTTCTGTTTGTTATGCCTATAAGTAGGCTTGTAATCCGTAGTATTTTCATCAAGTGTGGAGTAAGAGAAATATCAATAAAATTGTGAGTGCGTTTGTTCAATCTCTTAGCGAGTTTCATACATCATAAGTTTGTGAAGGATGCTCCTTGACCCAACAAATTGGTATCAGAGCCAATCGGTCCGAAAATAGTTCGAATTGGTGAAAGAAATTATTTTCATTCACGGCTGATTTTGTCGGAGTGAACGAAAATCATTTTTTTGAGTTAGAAGATTGAAACTCACTTTTGACGCCAGAATCTGACGAGTTCGGAGACATAATAGCGAAGCCACCCATCCGAAGGTTTTGTCACAAGTGCCGCTTCTTCTGTTCGCCTTTCAGTTCAGCATCGTTGACATACGTCGTTCATCCTCCACAGCTTCGGCGAATTGATTGGAGTCACCAAGAGAAGTTTGGAGCCTCCTCACCCAACACCACACGGTGTCGTCTTGCTACAAATCGCAGCTTGAAGTCTCGGTTGTAGATCAATTTTTCGTCTTTGGTTTCACTGAAAAGAGAAAGGAAGGACACTGTTAATCTTTCTTTGGTCTCAACGAAAACGAAAGAGGGGTCTTAAAGTCCTCTTTAAGATGGTCTGCTTCTAAGGCCACCAAAGAAAATATATAATTTACTCACTTTGCTTGGAAAGTGAAGTGTTCTCTGGAAGAAATAAAAGCTAGCCAAGGAGCAGAGCAATATATTAAAGGCAAGTGGGCCCTCAAATTACTCTCCATCTGTCGTGACTTTCAAAGTCCGTGGAAGAAATAATTCTAAATCAAACTTGCTGAATTGATTTTCTTGAAGTGGGGTCGTGCCATTTATCTTTTCCGAGAGCAATTTAAAGACCAGATGACCAACGGAACATCTCAAGCGCTCATTCCAAAGCTCACCAAGGACAATTATAATAATTGGTCCATCCAAATGAGAGCACTATTGGGTGCTCAAGAAGTCATGGAGATAGTCGAAAACGGGTACGAGGAACCTACCTCAAAAGAAGCAAAAGCAGCTTTGAAGGAGGAACAGAAAACAACGCTCCGTGCAGAGCGAAAAAAGGATTGCAAAGCCAGGTCCATCATCTACCAAGGACTTAATGAGATGACATTCGAGATCATCGCTTCCGCTACATCTTCCAAAGAAATTTGGGAGATGCTACAGAAAACATACAAAGGTGCCGACAAAGTAAAGAGGATTCGCCTTCAATCTCTACGAGGCGAATTCAAGTCTTTACGAATGAAACCCTCAGAATCTATTTCTGAGTATTATAATCGAATCATGACAGTTGCAAACCAGATGAGAAGAAACGGAGAAGCTCTCACAGATACGAGAGTTATAGAGAACATCCTCCGATCGTTGGATCCGAGATTCAACTTTCTTGTTGTTACGCTAGAAGAACTTAAAGACGTAACAACCATGTCTATCGAAGAACTCTTGGGCTCGCTGCAAGCCCACGAACAGAAGTTGCACAGAGATGATGATAGAGCCATGGAGAAGGCTCTACAAACGAAACTGTCCCTCAATGAAGATAGGCACGAGTAAGGGGGGACATCCCAGAGAGGACAGGGCTATGGTTCTCATGGAAGAGATTCTGGAAGTTCAAATTCCAGAGATAAAGGAGGCAAAGGATTTTCCAAAGGAGGAAATCAAAACCATGCTCCAAAAGGAGGTGGTCGTGGACAACAAAGCAGCAGAGGAAGAGGACAAGGAAAAAGAGGTGGTTACAACAACCGACCAAACATTGACAAAAGCAACGTTCAATGTTACAACTGCCAGAAGTATGGTCACTACATGAAAGAATGCAGGGGAAGGCCAGCATCAAATCAAGTTGGCGAAACAACCAACTATGTTGACAAGGAGCCAGCAGGAGGAGATTCAATGAGTCTCATGGCGCCCAGTTCCACCGAACAGGATCAAGGAACATGGTTTCTTGATTCCGAAGCCAGTAATCATATGACTGGCTCAAGACAGTTATTTACTAAACTTGATGAAAAGGTTCAGGGAGATATCTCTTTTGGCGACCTCTCTGAAGTCCCAATACGAGGGAGAGGTGATATAGTAATCAAAAGGAAGAATGGAGATCATGCATTCATCTCCAATGTCTACTATGTTCCAGACATGAAGACTAATATACTTAGTCTTGGGCAACTCCTGGAGAAACGCTATCAAATTAGCCAGAAGGATATGTAGCTGACGATCAAAGATGCTCGAGGGAAGCTGGTTACTCGAGTAAAAATGGCGAAGAACAGGATGTTTCCGCTAACTGTTCTTCATGATACGCCGAAGTGCCTCAATGCCATTATCAACAACAAAGACTGGATATGGCATCTCAGATATGGACATCTCAACTTTGAAAGCTTGAAGATGTTGGCAAATAAGAAGATGGTTAAAGGCTTACCTCATATCCAACATCCAAATGAAGTATGCGAAAATTGTGTTCTTGGCAAACAACACCACAACAATTTTTGAAAGCAAGTTGATTAGAGAGCAAGCATGCTGCTCGAGCTAGTACACACAGATGTCTGTGGTCCGTTGAAGCCAATCTCAAACGGGCAAAACAGATACTTCCTCACGTTCACCAATGATTACAGCAGGAAGACGTGGGTATACTTTCTCAAACGGAAGTCAGAAGTATTCGAGAAGCTCATAGACTTCAAAGCTCTTGTGGAGAAAGAAAGCGGCTACTACATCAAAATGTTGCGGTCAAACCAAGGAGGAGAATACACTAAAGATCAGTTTGATGGATTCCTTAGGTAGCAAAGGATCAGACACCAGTGTACACCAGCCTATACTCCTCAGCTAAATGGTGTATCTGAAAGGAAGAATCACACCACCCTCAACATGGCAAGGAGCATGCTGAAGGATAAAGATCTGCCTAAGAGATTTTGGGCTGAAGCAGTTCAATGTGTAGTCTATCTACTGAATAGATGTCCTACGAGGAAGCTGAAGTCAAAGACACCGCAAAAAGCATGGATCACTTACAAGCCAGGTGTGGGCCATCTCAGAGTGTTTGGTTGTATTGCCTACGCAATAGTTCCAGAGGCAAACAGAACCAAACTTGAAGACAAAGGAGTGAAGTATATCCTTATTGGATACGGTGATTGGACGATGGGATACAAGCTATATAATCCCGTCACTCAGAAGGTGATATACAACAGAGATGTCATTTTCAAGGAAAATGAATCCTAGAGCTATGATCAGACAGAAGCTACCAGGAATATGGAGCTGACTATTGAAGATGAAGAACAGGTACAGACTAGGGAGGTACCTAGGAGATCAGAAGAGCAACCATCACCGTTGTGGACGTCGCTTCGCAGAACGGGCCCATGCTTTTTGGTATTGTGTTTGTGAAAAAGGGCGATCCGGGAAAAAGGAAAAATTTAGAGTCGCCACCCGGGGTTTAATTTCTGGAAAATGTTAGGTACCCGAGAAACCGTTTAGAAAAATAATGACTCTTGCGCCGCTGAAAAAGAGTTTGATCTGCGAAAAATAGAGATTTGGGTTCGGGAGCCATGTTACCCGCGGGGAAGGTTTTGTTTCAAAAATGCACCCCGCATGCCCGGAATTTTCCGGTCTTTACTAAACATTTGTGGGATTATTCTTTGAAGGATTTCATTGAAAACTTTATTTCACATAAACAATATAACGAATAATAACATGCTTAAAAGAATTAAATAATAATGACAAATCAAACAACACACAATCAAGTATATAAACGCGAGAAAGTTAACTAAGAGGGGGTATAAATGTAAAAACATGAAACAAAGGGGGTCAAATGCAATTAGACCCACTGGTTATTCTAAAAAAAATAGAGCATCGGGTTTCCAGAAACAGAGCATAGAAAATATTTTTCCAGTGACACCGTACGGTGTCCAAAGTTACACCGCACGATGTACTTTGGATGCCGTACGGCGCCTCTGTGCAGTGTATTTTTCAAAAATTCTCATTTTTATCCGGTTGAAACCAATCTCTGTTTTTGTGTAAAAATCAAGTTATTTATTCATAAAAGTAGGTTTGGAAGATTGTTTTAGTAAAAAAATATACCTCATACTTGGGATAGCTTTCCGAGACAATGGATAATGTCCCGAAATACCTATCCGAGAGGTTCGAACTTTACTGGAATGTTTCTGTTTGGACTCGAGGAAGAGCTACGGAGCTCTCCTCAAGCCCGGTGGAAACTCCCCTCAGAAGATTGCTATCTCAATTTGAACGCAAATGTATACCTCTGGGTTTGCTCGGTTAAGACCACGGACCTTGAAAGGGATAGATTTGAGGATTAGAAGCTGTAGTTGTAGGCTTGTAAGAACAAGGGTGGTATAATTCGAACCAGAAAGGGTTTTGACAGAGTAACGAGGAGACGAACGAATTGTTTTCGGGAGGAATTTTGGATGAGAATTTGTGAACCGGCCCCTTCGGCCTTCCCTTCTCACGGCTTATATAGACGAAGCATCGGACAATCTCATGATTTGGGTGATTTCCGTACGCCAGGAATCGTATCATTACAGCATCTCATCATTGCTCTAAAGCAAACGCGGGAATCCTGTTGATGGGACAAGGGTGCCGTACGGCGTCAAAATTATACCGTACGGTGCACATTGCTACACCGCACGGTGCAAAGAGAATTGTAAGCCGTACGGTTCTGGGTTTTGGGTCGTACGGTTCAGGTGGGTTTCGGGTTTTTGGTTCTTTTGATCCATCAGACTCAAGGAGCTGTTTCCGAGGTACATTTTGCGCGTTCTTCTTTTCCATCATCGGGGATGCACAAGTCATCAAAATTGGGGTGTCTACAACCGTCTCGTGTTTTCCCTTCACCACAAAGAGGTGAACCATCTGTGAACACCCCGCGGGATTATGTCCACGAAATTGATTTGGTTTGGAAAACGGTTTTGATTGATTCAATGGAGTCGCCACCCGGGTTTGAGGACCGTACCTGAAAAACCTGTTGAAAAATGACTCTTTTGCCTTTGATATGGAAAGTATTTTACCGGTCTGCGTTTATTGAGATTTCTCGGGTCCGGGAGCTAGGTTACGAGAGGGGAAGGAATTTAAAACACCCCTCGCCCGGTGCAACCACCGGTCTCTACTAAATGCTTAAGGGATTTTGAAAATGTCGTTTTAATGGACTTTAATTACATATTCATGCAAGAACACAAAGATTATCAAAAGATTAATGAAATGAATATGGATGCTTGTGTTTGTGTTATGAATAGATTAATAATATGCATAAATCACTTAAACTGTGCCAAATATGCCCAAGTTATCCTAGAATACCTTCCACATACTCCCATAAGTGTTGCACAAACCACACCTGGATCACAATCTGGGCACCTGGATTAGACAGATCCAGGTGCCTGGATTAGACAGATCCAGGTGCCTGGATTGAATGCAGGCGCCTGGAATAGGTGAATCCAGGCGCCTGGATGGCCACTCAGACAGCAACTTCCATCTTCCAGGTCTCACAGAAAAAAACAAATGCAATGCTTCTAACTTACTCTCACATGCTCAAAATGATATTTAATGATTCTAGGAATGAAATGGACCTCAAGATCAACTTCATAACGTGATATGAGCTTGGAAAATCATGATTCTAGCATGCTTTGATGGATAGAATGGAAATGTCACTAAGGCATGTATCAAACTCTCCTATGCATAAGGTGAACCTTGAAGTATAGTAATGGTCATGAAAGAATAACGAAAGAGAATGATGTGGATTTGGATCATGAAATGACTTGAAAAGGCCATATGATGGATACACATGCACTCAATATACTCTTTCTACTTAATATGAAACTTTGAGTAAAGGATGAGTTTGGTTAAGCTTCAATACATGCAAATGATGTTCTATATGTTGATTAAAATGCAAAAGAAGACATGAAATATGATAAGGGGGAGGGAATCCAGGCGCCTATATTGAGAGAATCCAGGCGCCTGGATTGAATGCAGGCGCCTGAATTGAGCTAATCCAGGCGCCTGGATTTGATATGTGTGCAAGTGTAAAGCTTCCTTTTTTTTGTGATATTCAAGACCTTCCCAAGCCCTTTACCAGTATGAGAGACTAGTAAGGACTGGGTGGTGTCCCCTCAGGGGCCCATTTGAGCATGTAGGTAGAAAATCTACCTTTGAAACTTGATTTAATGAACTTGAATGGGTTTTTTGAGTGGATTTTGTGGGTTTATGGCTACTCGATTTGGGTTTACAAAGCTATTGAGAGCTGATTATAGTTGAAGGGTGGAAGTTTGGGTGTAGAAGATGGAGTATGGATGGTTAATGTAATGTAAGGATGAGTTTTTAGGCTAGAAAAAGGGTTGAAACCATGATAGACTTGCAGGGGTTTAGAGTTTTTGGGAGCATTTCTGCAGCATAACAGTAAGGAAATGAAGGGAGTAGCTGATCCTCCAAATGAAGGAGGTGAATGGCTTTATATAGACAATATAAGGTTCAAAAAGGGCCATTAGAACCCCTTAGGGGCCAAGGTTAGGGGGCAATAGGGTACCCTATATTCCCTCCACTCTCTCTAACAAACTTCTGCAGAAAATCCCAAAAGAATCCTCCAAGACGCTCCTCCCCACTCACTTGACCTTGGACAGCAAGTATCTGGAGTGAATCCGGGCGCCTGGGATTGGGGAGTCCAGGCGCCTGGATTGAGTTCGGGCGCCCGGAATGGGAATCCAGGCGCCTAGATTGAGTCTGGGCGCCTGGAATAGGGTAATCCAGGCGCCTGGATTAGGAGACAGTACAACATATGAAACTTTGCGGGGCCACTCCGGGTGCTACCGAACTCCGTTTTGCGCATGGTTTGAAGCGTTGGAAAGCTTGTCAAGTCTACTTTCTAATCCAGGTGGTTTGAACCCAAAATGATTTGTACATAAAAATCTATGACCATTTTACCCTCAGAAGGTCGGAAGAATGAATCGTTTTGGTAAAACGTGCACATCTCCCTAATTTCAAAATGGATTGGGATGTATTATATATCAAAAAAGAGGGTCTTGAATGTACTAGAAGGTGGTGTAGGCTCGGGTTATCTTGGAGAGGTTTAGGAGGGGGTTCCAAGTTCACAATCAAGCTCTGCGTGCTCTTATCTGGCATTTTCATCCTTGGGGATGCTTGATAAGTTTCTCGGGTCAAAATCGGGGTGTCTACACCATCCTCACCAGCTACAGAAGAGTTTTCAGACATGAGGCCTAGAGGAACACGAAGCCTTGATGATCTGTATCATAATACAGATCCGTTGGATGGAGACTTTACCATGTTCTGTCTGCAAATGACTTGTGATCCAGTTAGCTTTGATGAGGATAATCAAGAAGACGAATGGAGGAAGAAGGCTATGGATGAAGAGATTCAATCCATAGAGAAGAACAAAACGGTCAACTCCTAGAAGGCTATAAGCCCATTGGAGTGAAATAGGTTTACAAGGCCAAGAAGAATGCTCAAGGAGAAGTTCAAAGATACAAGGCTAGGCTCGTAGCCAAAGGTTACAAACAAAGGGAAGGCATAGACTATGGCGAAGTCTTTGCCCCTGTTGCCAGGATGGAGATGATCAGAATGATGATCTCATTAGCTGCTTAGCACAGATGGAAGATCTACCAATTAGACGTCAAGACTGCCTTTCTCAATGGGTTTCTGGAGGAGGAAATCTATGTAGAGCAGCCACCTGGATATGTGAAGGAAGGACATTATGACAAAGTGTACAAGTTGAAGAAAGCGTTGTATGGATTGAAACAAACGCCTCGTGCATGGAACACAAGGATCGATGCATACTTCCAGAAGAATGGATGTGAGAAGTGTCCTTACGAGCATACACTCTATATGAAGAAGGAAGCTGATGGAAGCCAACTGTATGTATGCATGTATGTTGATGACTTGATTTTCACAAGCAAGAATCCAGCTATGTTTGATTCTTTCAAACAGAGTATGGTCCGAGAGTTCGAGATGACAGATATCGAACTGATGGCACACTTTCTCAGAATCTAAGTAATGTAGGGATATGGCAGCATTTTCATCTCTCAAGCTGGATACGCCAAAAGCATCCTCAAGCATTTTGGCATGGAGAAAAGTAATCCAGTGACTACTCCAGTTGAAAGTGGAGTAGAACTCAGAAAGAGCGAGGTCGATGATGTTGATCCGACATATTTCAAGAGTCTGGTAGGAAGCCTTCGCTACCTGACATGCACAAGACCAGACATACTATATGGCATCGGTCTTATTAGCCGATACATGGAGATACCTGACCAATCTCATCTGAATGCAGCCAAATGGATTGTGCGCTATCTCAAAGGGTCAATGATGGACTATTTTACACAACTACTGAAAACTTCAAACTTTGCGGCTATTCAGATAGTGATTGGGGAAGAGACTTGGATGAAAGAAAGAGTACTATCAAATTTACTTTCTTTCTCGGAGATACAGCCTTCACATGGTCATCAAAGAAACAAGCGATAGTGACACTATCATCTTGTGAAGTTGAGTATGTAGCAGCCAACTCAATTGTGTGTCACGCCATATAGGTGCACAATATGCTGAATCATTTGGGAATTTCTCAAGAAAATCCCACGGAGATCTATGTTGACAACCACTCCGCAATCGCACTAGCAAAGAACCCGGTGCATCATGAAAGAAGGAAACATATTGACACACGCTATCATTTCATCAGAGAGCACGTGAAAGCAAAAGAAGTGGAGCTAGTTTCTTGCAGGACATATGACCAGGATGCTGATATTTTCACGAAGCCCCTCAAGCACGAAACCTTCATCAGAATGAAGACAATTCTTGGAATGAAGAAACCCCCAGACTCAAGTTTAAGGGGGGATGAAGGAAAAAGATAAACTTGAGAAGCAAGTGGGTTCTCAACAGCCCAAAATTAAAACGTGGATAACTGTTCACTATCATGCCCAAAGACTTTTTGGGCTTCCGTAATTCATTTTGTGGTTTGCATTAAATATGAGTTTATCTTGTATTTGTTTTTTTTGCTTGTTATGCCTATAAGTAGGTTTGTAATCCGTAGTATTTTCATCAAGTGTGGAGTAAGAGAAATATCAATAAAATTGTGAGTGTGTTTGTTTAATCTCTTAGCGAGTTTCATACATCATAAGTGTGCGAAGGATACTCCTCCACCCAACAAGGTTCACCTCCGTCTAGATCAGATCCGAAGGAGACCAGACAAACCCAGAAGACAATTATATTACACAAGATGACACATATACTATGGAAATTAAATGTGTTTGACTGAAGCATTATAGTTGTATACTCGCAACAAGAAATTAATCGATCTCCTCAATTTCCTCGAATAGAAAGATGAAGAAGAAAACAAAGAAAAAATATCAAAATTTTCATCGTGATGTGCATCATAAGCAAAGAAATTTCAAAATCTCCTATCTTGAGTGATGAGATTGATGACTACTTGCAGTCCCTATAAAGAAAATCACAAACATGAAGCTATAACTTTTAAAATCTGTAATCAGCTCCAATTAATTGATCAATTTCCTATTCATAAACCAGGTCTTTCTAGCCATTTCGCCCACCTTAATCCGCGTATTGCTTAGTTTAGTGCTATAATCCGGATTTTTTTTTGTAAGAACGTATTTGTTTTTATGTTTTTTATCGACAAGACAAAAGAACGTATTTACTGGTGCATATATTCCTCTCTTCCAGTGGAATGTAAAACAAAGTCACATAAGAATTCATTACAAGAAGAAGAAAAAGGCTATAAATGTGAGTGCCCCACAATGCTAGGTTTTTTCACTTTATGCTCATCTCAGCTTTGACCACTGTTTGTTTGCATTCTGCTGTTGTCCAAATATTTCTCCCCCACAACTTGGTTTTGGAAAATAGAAATCCTTTTCTCTATGGCTGTGGAAAAAAATCAAATGAAGTCATTGCACTGAGGGAAATTAAAAAAGCATATTACTCAGTGGCCACTTTGAAAAGTATACAGGCTTATAGCTCACCTAGTTTAATACTTCCATACAACCATAATTGTATAATGTAGTGGTGGTGTTGTTATTGATCGTGAATTGGACCTGACTACTGGTTTTTGGATTATCTACATTTTGGTAGGTGGCAAAGTTAGATGACGAATATGGGTTAGGCCCGTTTGCTAATGAATCTTTGTTTATTTGTTTTTGCTTCTTGAGTTGGATACGAACTGAACAAATAAGCAAAAAGTAAATATATAAGAAGGGACTACCAAACAGGTCCATAGTTTCAATCTCCAAGCCAAAAAAAAAAGACTACAACCAAGACAAGTAATTCTCGCATTATACATCAACTACAAAAGCCAACTTAAGTCAGTTCTTGACCTAAGTCAATTTCAGGAATAAGGTCTCATTTGCAAGTTGTGTCATTGTACCAGTGTTTCACTTTGTGTCTTTCTCTCTTTGATTTGGCTAGGGATGCCAACGGGGTTGGACAATGTGGGTTTTGTCATATATGCCCTGACCCTAATCAAAAAATTACAACTCGGCCCTGACGGGGTATTTCGTGGGTGCTTCCGTGCCTGTTCTGGTTGGGGGTCGGGTTTACCTGCCCTGCGAAAAATGAGAAAAAATTATTTAGACTAAAAGGAAAATAGAAGGAAATAGTTATATATAAGGTGATATTTTAGTATAATGATGAAAATATAAAGTTAAAAATACAGTTTTAAGTATAGCTAGGGATTAA
Source organism: Vaccinium vitis-idaea (assembly GCA_963854785.1). Classification (NCBI taxonomy): domain Eukaryota; kingdom Viridiplantae; phylum Streptophyta; class Magnoliopsida; order Ericales; family Ericaceae; genus Vaccinium; species Vaccinium vitis-idaea. The sequence goes on along the minus strand of OY978224.1, from coordinate 20,084,647 downwards.
AATATTAGGGTATAATTATATAGAATTTTTAGTTTAATGATAAAAACATTAGGATAAAACTATAATGTTATATGTAAAAAAAAATCGGAGCGGATAACGGGGGCAGGGTAACATCAATCGGAACCTTACCCGATTCTGATTGAATTTTTCCAAATGTCTCCCTATCAGGGCGGGGCTGCCATCCCTAGTTTGGGCTGCCCCCTTATCATCTCTGGTTTCTTGGTGTAAATGTCCCAACCTAGCTCGCCGGGATTTTTACTCTTAGTTGTGAATTGTGATGTCGTTTTGTCCATAATCTTTCTAATCTTTGTACGTCTCCGTTCATCCATTGAATAATAAAAGTTTTTTCTTTTGCCAAGAAAGACAATAATGAATCTACCTCCTACTGGAGGAAATTGAGTTCTCCTGAAGAAAATACCTACCGCGACTATTGTCACTAAAAAGCCAACTTTGAGCCTTAAAATATTACCCAAAAATAATATTACGTCAGCTTAAAAAATTGAAGAAATTAATTGAGTGAAATTTGGAAATTGACCAACACATATATTCCCATATTCTTCAAGAACTGGTGCAACTACAGACCTTTTTTGTGTTTTCTGTACTTTTGCGTCTTGACTCTCTTTAGCAATATTTTTATTTCCAATTATTTTATTTTATTTTGCATTGAAAAAACAAGTAATAGTCATTTATGTGAACAATAAACGATTTTAAGAACCTTGCACAAGTTTAGCAATCGTAATTTTTATTTCAATCACATAAATGGTTTGAGTTAATTTTAAATAAGATTTTTTCTAATATAGGTTACAGAACTAATATTGAATCTTGAGTCAGACAAGCGAATTTTACGATAGTCATAAGACAGTGGAGTGCAAACTTAATTGTTTTTCTAAATTTCTTTATCAAATATTTCTAAATTTTCCATTGAATATAGAAAAACATAGAAGAGATTTCATGTTAATGCCAATAAATGAACATCCCCTAACTGCCTATTAAGTTGATCACATAACATTACGTTTTTTCCATGGCTATGGCAGATTTTATGCCAACCTGCCCAAGCAATTGAAGAAAACGTAAATGGGTGGCCCATGAAATCACAACCATCTAATATAGTTATTTTCATTAATAGTCCATGGTTTTCTAAAAGAATTCTCCAATTTTGTGGTTGGTGTACGTAGTTAATTAACCACAATTCTAGTACTATCATTTATCGAAAGTAACCCAACAGCTAAAGTTTGCTACTGTAGTTCTAATGCAAATATTACTCATTGACGTACGCTTAACCATTTACCAATTTATATGTTGGCACTTAACCATCAAATTTTCCACGGGCATGATTTTGCGGAAGGAAGAAACTTGATTCATCTATACAAACACCCTCGATAAGTTGGTGTCCAATAGTCTGATCCTGTATTTTCGCGATAAGCGTGAGGGGTGCAGGATATTGGAACTAGACAAAGGCCTCGGCTCTGAAGATCAAACAGTGAATCTCCTCTATCCTTTCTTTCCAAGCTTCCCCATGGATCCTGAACATGGACACAAAAGTTTTTAAGTTCATATTGTTAAATTTGTGGGCATTTTACTAATTTCTTATTAATCCGACAAAAAAAAAAAAAAAAAACACTCTATATTAGGTTTAAGAAATGATTTACAGGGATGTTCGTCTGCTTACCTTGCTTGTGTTGGACTTCATGTAAGGATTACTAAGTAGCTGCATGCCAAAAAATAAAATAATATTTGCCATTGTTAAAACATGAACAAATTATATATTGGGCAAGGAATTTAGATTGACATTTAGTTTAATTGAAAGTTTATTTTCATCATTTAATTACCTCTTGGCAGTGTTCCAATATACATGTCCTAAAATTAAATTGCAAGTTTTTCATTTTTAATTGATTTTTGAAAAACAAATCTGGCAAAAAAACCAATTTCTATACTTGTAAATTTGTAATTTAAGATGGGAGGAATATTTTGAGCTATCTAATAATTGATGCACCTATTCCCCACCACCTAGTTCAGTGCCTATAATTCCAATGATCATCGACACAATGACATTTACCGCATCTCTTTTGATTAAAAGAGCATGTAATTTAAGCAAAAACAATAGTTAATCATTGGTTCACTATCATCTGTAACTCCAAACATAGAAAGGGAGCAAGGAACACGTGTTTGTTTTTTTATTAGTAAAAAAATGAAATATTAATAACTCGATGATGGGTACATCGAGAAAGAAAAAATCAAATAGCATTACACATGCATCACGATAAACAACGTAAAAAGACTTTTTACCCCGGTAAGTGATTCAATTACCTGTACTTGCTCCTGTAGGAACTTTATATATCCAATGGCCTCCCCCAAAACAGATGCAGTGTCTGTCTGCAACATCAATTAATCGAACAAACAACGAAAAAAATTTAGACTATTATTCATGTTAAAGATAAAAATCAAATAATGTTTATAGAAGCAGCAACAGTAACAATAAAGCTAAAGGATTATTGAAATACTACAAAGTATATATACTATTGGACAAGTTTTAGTGCTTTGTGTAAATTATCACCTTTCCAAATGGGGACACAATTTGCTGGAGGGCTGTGATTTTGTCTCCAAGCTTGACTTTTGGAACCTGCATCTATTAATTAAGAGGAAACATATTGCTGTAATCATGCTTGAGTTTTCCATTTTTATTCCATATATCAACTTCTGAATGTATACACATAATATATTTTTTGATAGCGAGGTGTCCGAGCTACCTTAGACGCACCTCAACCTCTGTATATTTATAGATACGGAATATGTATACCTTTGAAGAAGAGACTGTAGAACTATCGTTCTTATGTTTCTTTAGGGCTGTCTCTGCATTCTCATCAGATCTTTTCTTCTTTCCTTCACTCGTAATCCCTTGTCCTCTAACGGTATTTCTTGTCACTGTTTGGGATGTTGACATTGAAGGCTGAAAATCCCAAGAAGATTAATATTAGACTTCAGCATGCATGGAAGGGCATACTAGCTGGAAAATAAAAAAAATTAGGCGGCAGAATGGCTATGAAGGAAATGATTTACCAACAAAACTTTTATACCAAAATTGCGTTTTGAAAGACAGATATTTTTCTAAATATATATGAGAGAAAATGAAGCATCTTGTAAAAATTTTATTTGCAGTGGAAAATAATCAGTTTCATCCATACCACCTTAGTGATTTGTCCTTTCACCAAGGTCGATTGGCTTGAGTGAAATTCAGCCAAAGAGCTAATCATAAATGTTGATGAACAAAATCAGACTCATTTGTAGAGCATTACGCTACAGTAAAGACGAGGGGGATCGAGATAGTGTGTGTTTACAAGGGAAGAACATTGGACTACCTGCTTCTTGCAATCAGACAGAGATCTTGACATCAATTTAGGTCCTTGAATATCAACCGATGGCTTGCTCAAAAAATTACTAAAATTCATAACATCTGAGAAACTTCTTGCGCTAGTACTGCATGGCACCTCAGACGTTCCATAATAGTACTTGTTCTCCTCCACAAATGAGTTGTTAAGGCCTATTTGATATTCGTCCTTGACTTTCGTATCATGTCCATAGCACGAAAAAGAACCCAAGTTCCTATTCAAAATTCCTCCAAATGGTGTTGGATTGCTCATTGTTTGCTTCATGTGACTTAGATCGAATTGGTGATTATTGATAATTCCAGCAGAGTCTGGGGGTGCAATAGACCAGTTGCTAACCAAATTTGACAACTTGGTTAGCCTTTCACTTTCGATCACACCATGGCTAAACCCATTGAAATGCTTTTGATCAAAGTTGTTAAATGATGGCGAGTTTGTGAATTCCCAACTGTTGTCCATTTTCTTCAAATAGTCACTGCATGCTGGTTCAAACATTCCAGTTGACAAGTTCTTGGATGCAAATAGGTTGGTTGAGTTCCCTCCAACTTCTTGATTGTTATTCAATTCTCCCCGGCTCCCAACAGTTCTGCAAGGGCAATTTAGACATTTATGTTTCTTTTGCAGAGCAAAATTGGGTATTTTAGTCATTTCAATGGTGTTTATTAATGGTGTACAAAGTAAATTTCACTCAATTCGTAAATTTCCAATAAAAACATGAAGCGGACATTATTTTGGTATCATAGTTCTAAATATCTACCGCACACTATGTATAGGAATATGGACTTATATTTACCAATATATTAGCAATTATGTTCTGCAAATACATAGTTGAATCACCAAAAAGAAATCTATTATGTCCACCAGATAGTTTACAAATAGAGGTATATATTTCCACAAAATCTAGAAACTTCCACAGTTGCAAAATGAAGTTTATTATCTCTACGTGACAATTATTATTGAATGGTGATACCAATTGTTTGATCCAATTTTTTCTCATCAAATGGAGCCTTTTCCTTCTTTTCTTTTCTTTTTCTTTTTTCTAATATTTTTATGTCACATTTTCATTTGAGTTATTGTGAATTTTAATAATATAACAACTCAAAAACCCTTAACTACAGACCTCCCTCTAAACCCTAAATTCCCTCCTTTCCTTTCCCAAAAAGATTGTTTCCCACTCAGCACATCAACCACAAATTAAGCATTAAATTGTAAGGGGAAAAAAGTACCAAAAAGATGTCAAATAATGAATTAGGATTTTTTTTTTTTTCTTCACTTTTGGATAGTGGAAGAACCAAACTTACAATAAAACATGGCTCCAAAGCTGACTATCAGAAGCTGTTTCTCCCATGAATTCGTTAGCCGAAGAAGAATCAACAAGATGTCGAGACGAGTCCACACTCAAACCGGACTGGTTAGAGATGGACAAGTCCTCCTCCCCGGAAGAGTTGGAATTAGGGTTTTGGGGATTCCACGGATTCGTATTACTACTCCATGAGGAGAGAGAATTCGTACGTAGATCTGGCCACCAGTTGGGGGTGGCGGAAACGGTGGCTATCGAGCTTTCTGTGCATTCCCCAGCCATTTTTGGTAGTAAATAGTGGAAATTTGAAAATGGAGTTAACTGTTGAGGCTCTCTTTCTCTTTTGAATTTCTTTGTTGGTTGTGGTGGGGGGTCGGAATTTAAAGAGGATATGCATGATATATCCGTTGGTGGTGACGTTTCATTGAAGGGTGTACCAATAATAGGGCAGACAATAAAATATGAAGCCTGAAGTTTTCCACTAAGGTTTGTGGAGGGATTATTATACTCGCGACTTGGGAGGTGGGTCCAACAAGAAGTTTGGTTTTAGGGTTTGCCGATACTGTTGGGCACTGTGCCTTCTCTCTCTCTCCATCCAGAGAGAGAAAATGTTTATCGGTAATCCTACGGGTACAGACCAATTTGTATAGAAAATGTATAAATCGCTCTCGGGGATGAAACGGCGTGATTTTGGTTCAAGCACTTCTAACCGTCCGATTGAGCTGAAATTTTGTGGAGCCCCTCGGAAAAATGTTCTAAAAATAATGAACGGTTCGGATCACTCGTATGGGACCCAAAAGTGGATCCCCGAGAGCGATTTGTACATTTTCTGTACAAAATGGTTTGTACCCGTAGCAGGATCCAATGTTTATATCTAATTTTTCTTTTTTTAAGGCGTATATCTCAAACTTTCAAAAGCTCTTTTCTCGTTTTGAAGTTTACCACTTTTTCTCACGACTGATGCATTAGTATTGCTAGTGGTGATAGTCAGTGAGATTTGAACTCCAGTATTCAAAGTAATTAAATTTTATATATTATTTCAAGTATTTCTTTAATTATATAGTACTTCAACAACTCAACTATAGCTATAATAACTTCAAATTATACTGCTAGTTTTATGCTTGATTTTGAGTTTATCCATTGATTGCGTTATAAAAGGTTATAGACATAAATTTTGCTTTTAGTGATGTGTCATTGATATAAAGAAAAGGGGTATTTGCACTTTGACCCCCTGTACTTTGCTCGATTTACACTTACACTCCTCATACTTTTTTTTTGGGCACTTACACCCCTTACAGAGATCCCGAATTTTTGCTTAGGTCTGGACTTTGACTTTCCCGATCAAATTTCGATGATCCGATCCGTCCAATGCGTTTGGAATGTGTTTTCAAGGGTATTTGCAAGGAATTGGCAAAAAATATGACCGGGAAGTTTGATCCGAACATATACAATTTTATAAAAAACTGTTTAATCCAAGTCCTTCGTGGTCTTTTTTTTGGCCGATTTCTGCTAGACTCCCTTGAAAACACGTTCCAAACATATTGAACGGATCGGATCATCGAAATTTGATCGGGAAAGTCGAAATCCGAACCTAAGCAAAATTTGGGATCTCTGTAAGGGGTGTCAGTGCCCAAAAAAAAAGTATGAAGGATGTAAGTACAAATCGAGCAAAGTACAGGGGGTCAAAGTGCAAATACCCCGGATAATATAGCATCAACATGTCTTTACATAGGCTATAAAATTTGGTGACTAAAATATTTAAACAAATTAGAAAACATAAGTAAAAAGGAAACCAAGACTATCAAGGAAACATGAACAATAAACTACATTAAACAGAACATAATGACAAAACCTAGAAAACATGATAATATAGGTTGTGTTTGGTTTGTAATTTAGTTTAGTTTTGATGATGTAAGCAGCTGTAATGAGTGGAGAGAGATAGAGAGAGAAATGAGGAAAATGATGATGTCAACAAAACCAAAACTAAAACAAAACTCTAAACCGAATAGAGCCTATATCTTCTAACATTATGCTAACAAATTGGGATAGTTTATTTTCAAGAAGTTTTTTTACTCAAAATTAAACAAGAGTGTGATGTTGGACAAGTAATCAAACCAACCTACCATGTAGCCACGGTTAGGGCTGCAAATGAACTAAACCGTTAGTTAATTGTTCGAGGCTCGACTTAGTAAAGCTCGTTCGAATTCGACTGAGGAACTAAACCAACCGAACTGAGCCTCAAATTTAGGCTCGTTCAATGAGTATAAATTTTTACATGTGCACAATGAAAAATTTATAATGTATAGACTTCTAAAAGTACTAGAAACCAGAGGCGGCTCTAAGAAAAGCCGATGGTGGTCACCCGAACACCCTGAAAAAAATATATTTTTAAAAATACATGTACAAATTTATTTATTAATTAATTTCTTTCATTTTGAACACCCTAACTAAAATGTTTGAACAGTCTATCCAAAATGTTTGAACAACTTACTCAAAAAATTTGAACACTCAATCCCAATGACGGAGCTCACCATGGACTATTTGATAGTATTAAAGAATAGTATAAATTTGACATTTGAGAATTTGGGTGTTTCTTTTTCTTTACACATTTATCTCTAAGAGGTAAGAACACTTTTAATTCTCCCTCTTTAATCTATTTATACTTATTCCAAGTGATTACTCATTACATTATAAATATATAGATCAATAATTTAATATATGTGCACTATCTTTTTTTTTGAGACACTTTAATAATATACACATAGGGTATATAGACACAATAGATTTGGATTATTATATAGGTCATTCATAGCTTTGATTCTTTTTTAATTTTTGTTTGGTTAGTTGGAACCATGGACAAGTTTGTGATAAGAAAATCAAGAATGGTGCAATTGAAACTTTTTTTGATAGCAACCCCCAAAACTTGTAGAAGCGAAGCCGTATTGACTTGGAATTGTTGTTTTTTGGTGGCATTGTTGTATTAGTAGAATTTTTATTTTTTATTTTTGTTTATGTACAGTTATGATTTCTAGAGGACTCTTCTTAACTTTTTGGGGCCACCTGCACAAGATCTCATGGTTCTCGTGGGGTTTTGGCTTTGTCCGGTCTATGTTTGTGGCGGGGCGTACATAGACTTTGGGATTAGTCGAGGTGCGCGTAAGTTAGCCCAGACTGCCCAGTTATATAAAAAAATGGTTTCTAAAGGACCGTAGTAGAATTTCTGAACACCCTCACGAGAATTCCTGGAGCCGCCACTGCTAGAAACCTATTAACTAATTTATGTGCGAAAGAAAAGTTTTATTTGAAGTTGTAGACTAGTATGAGAGTATAAATATCTAATATTTTTTACTCATTAAGGCTTGTGAAAAAGTTTAACTCAAATCTAGGCAAACTTGGCTCGTCAAATTTTCATTGAGTTCAAGCTCGGCTCGAGTTTGCTTAAAAACTTAATGAATGAACTTGAACATTGTAAAACTCAGCTCGATTCAGCTCCGGTGTGTGTGTGCGTGCTCGTGAATAAGTTTGAGCTGACTCGAACATAAGAAAACTCGGCTCAAGTTTGCTTACAAAATTTAATGAACGAACAAAAACATTCTAAAGGTCAGCTCAATTCGACTTGTTTGAAGACCTACACACGGTGTAATGACAAACAAAGACTAATAATTAAGGCAGCAAACAAGCCAAGTCAACTCGAACTTTGGATAGTTTAAAATTAGGTGAGCTACAGCTTGGCTTAAATAATTGACCTATACTACTCAAATAGAATTTTATAAAGAGTTTGACACAAATAATTAATTTTTCAAGACATGTTGGATCCTGCATGTAAGGTGAGTTTGGCTTCCTTATGTTTGAGACCTCTTGGTCATTAAGTAATGAAGGAAAAAGAATGGGTGCCAACGTAGTTAGGATGTGTAGTCTCTAGGGGTGAAAATAAAAAACAGAGATCCAGACTGAACCAAAGAACCGGCTCGAACTGAGTTTTTTTTCCGGTATCTCTCTTTGGCCAGTTCGGTTCGATTCGGTTCAATTTTAAATTTTAAAAACCGGTTCGGGGGGTCTTAGGCATAGTTTTCCAAAAGTTTTGAGCAATCCAGTTGCTAAAATCAAGTTGATTTTAGCAAATGAGTTCAGCAGATGCTAAAATCATGGTATTTTAAATCAAAAAATTGAGAGTTTCCGTGTATTATTTTTTGAATTTTTCACACCGAATTAAAGTAAACGAGGAGTACTTTAATTTGGTGCGAAAAAAATTGAAAAACGATACACGAACCACTTCTTTTTTTTATTTCAAAACCATGATTTTAACACCTGTTGAACTCATTTGGAAAACTATGCCTTAAACATGAACAAAACCGGACCGAACCGGTATACATATATACCTTTAAAATTTTAAAGCCCAAGGATCGAACCTACAACCTGGCGTGAAGAAAGCCAACTTCTTTACCGATTGGCTAACCAACGCCTTACGTTTTACACGAATAATTATTTATTTATTACATACTTCGGTAAGTATTACTATATATACATCTAGGTCCTTAACCTTCCCAAATCTGATTCTTCTATCAAACGTGGAAACCCTAAAACCTCTCGTCTTTCTCTCTAGAAACGGAACCCACTAACCAGAAAAATCCTCTCGTCTCTCTCTCAAGGCTCAACATCTTCTTCTCTCTCCTCTCCTTTGCTTTGACTCGAGATGCCACCACTGTCGTCGACTCATTCATAGATCTTCATCGTCATCTCATCGCCATTGCCGTCGTCGACTCTGTCCTTCATCGTCATCTCATCATCATCGCCGATGTCGTCGATGGATGTATGTAACGCTCGATCTATACATATCTGTCAATCTATACATGTGTTTGTATATACATACATAGATTTGTAGATCTATGAATGGGTGTAGATGTATACATATCTGTCGATCTATACATGTGTTTTGTATCTATGTAGATTTCTCATTCTCTCTCTCTCAAGCAGACTAAATCGGGAAAACTAAACCAAACCGACCGAACCGAAATCGAACCAAGCCGAGCCGAACAGGTTTCACCCCTAGTAGTTTATTTCTTTCATGTCAGGGGTTTTTTAGGGGGAGCCCAAGGTCTTCCACAACTCACACTAGTTTTCATTATCTATAGAATGAAGTACAAGTTACATCGTTTACATAAGGCATGTATTTATTTTACATGAGCAATTATTGTAATACCACTATCTAGTCAGCTAAGCACAAATTAAACCGAATGAAAATTCACAAACCATTATCACTGAGACCATGTCTTCATGGATTACAAGAGCGCTATTTTTTTTAAGTAGCAATTAAACACAAGAAGGTGTTGGAAAAATAACACGGCAATAATAGAATTCTAAAGAACAATTTTCATTAATATAAAATAGATTACAATGAAATAGAATGGAAATTACAGAAATAAAGATACCACAGTCTCCTTAAAACGGATTCGACACCTACTGGTGTGTGTTGTAGGATGACATCCGTCTCTCAGGATAAAATGGAAAAACCACGAGCCGACGGAACACCACCATCGACTGCGTTAGCAAACTGACTTGCATCTGCCTCTCTCTCTCTCTCAAAGAATGTTAATCTGGTAGTGAATATTGGAGCATGAAATTCTTGTACTGAAGCAAAGGCAAATGTTGCCTTTATATAGGTGAAGGATGAGCTTATACATTCAATAGGAAATCCAATAGGGCAATTCAATTCTGTAAATGAATTTTGTAACTCCCAACAATAAATCCGAATTTGAATTAAGGAATGAATGCCATTCAATCTCAATCATGGGGTGTATTCACTAGCCTTAATCACGTGTATTAACCAGCCATAAACACATGTAACATCCAACTTTGTCGGTCCTTTCGGTTTCCTCGAGAGGCCCTCTGAATGTTACCCCCCCCCCCCCCCCCCCCCCGCGAATGAAATTGGCAGGCATATTGATGCAAAGTACAAAGCTGACTCGAGTTTACTGGTAGAACAGTGTGCAGTCCTACGTTGAGCTGTTCTGCCATTTGTGTAAACCGACACAACAGACGTCACACATGACTTCTCCTGACTTAGTTCAGTTCTCACTATTGGGTCCATTTCAGCCATGACACTCTCTTCTTGATTCTGCAAGTATTTTCTCAAAAAAAGTGGCCCTACTTCATACTCACACAGGTGACCTTCTTATAAAGGGTATCCTGCTATACCCCGCTCAGCATCTCCGACGCATAAGAGTCATTAAAAGCAATGCTCAACCTCTTCCACTTTATAGGCTTCACTATTCTACATCATAGAAATGGGTAGGAGATCAAATCTTCTCAGTGACAGTTCTCTATTACACGCAAAAGGTAGTCTCGTCGATACTAAATCTTGGGATCTCCAGTTAGTTAGGTTGGCTACCCCAACGGTAACTATGAGCATAAAGGCTTCAGTCCCATTCCTCCTGATGCTCTCTCAACTAGCTCTCGAGATAAACCTTTGGTTAGCGAATCCGCATTATTGTCCTTTGACCTTATGTAGGCAATCGTGACAACCCCATTTGAGAGCAATTGCTTAATGGTATTATGTCTACAACGTATATGTCTTAACTTGCCACTGTACATACAACTCAGTGCTCTACCAATTGTAGCTTGATTGTCGCAATGGATACTAATTGTTGGCACTGGTTTCGATCATCTTAGAATATCTTTCAGAAACTGGAGTAGCCACTTGGCCTCTTCTGTTTCTTTATCTAAAAAGCTATGAATTCGGATTCCATCATAGATCATGCTATACACGTCTATTTAGAAGATTTTCAAGCAACAGCTAAACCACCAATCGTAAAGACATATCCACTTGTGGTTTTGAGTCCTTCATATTTGATATCCAATTCGCATCACAATACCCTTCTAGTACTACCGGATATCTGATATAATGCCACCCCAGATCACAAGTATACCTCAAATAATGTAGCACCATGACTATTGCCTTCCAGTGATCATGTCTTGGATTACTCATGTATCTACTCAGCCTACTAACTGTGTATGCTATATCAGGCCTTGTACAGATCATCAAGTACATGAGGCTCCCAATTATCCAAGAATACTCTAATTGGGATACCCTCCCCCCCCCCCCCCCCCCCCCCCTCTCCCAATTCTTGAATAAATTGAGACTTTGGTCCACGGGAGTTCTTGCGATGCCTGTATCAGACTCGTTGAACTTCTCAAGAATTTTATCAACCTAGTGTGTATGAGACAACATAAGTTTGTTAGATGTTCTAGTGATCTTAACACCCAGTATTACATTTGCAAGGCTCATATCCTTCATGTCAAACTTGGAGTTCAACATGTCTTTGGTATACCGAATGATCCTATCATTACTACCACCAATGACGTAGAGACACAAAATGACGTATTTTCGTCAGTATCCTTAACATAAACACACTTGTCATATTCATTGATCTGAAAGCCACTAGACAACATCGGATTGTCAAACTTCTCATGCCATTGTTCAGGCGCTTGTTTTAGACCATACAGAGATCTAACCAACGTACAGACTTTCCTTTCTTGGCCAAGTGCAGAAAAAACCCTCGAGTTGTTACATATAGATTTCTTCTCCTAAATTACCATTTAGAAAAGCTGTTTTAAAATCCATATGATGTATCTCAAGGTTTTGCAAAGCAACGATCGCGATTAGCATCCAAACGGAATTAATCCTTAAGACCGGTGAGTAAGAATGAAAGTAATCTAGGCCTTCTTTCTGTCGATATCCTTTGATAACAAGCCTAGCTTTGAACTTGTCTATTGACCCATTTGCCTTCATCTTCCTCTTGAAGAACCACTTATAACTCAGAGGCTTGCTACCTAGTGGCAAATCCACCAGTTTCCACGTATGGTACTGTAGTATGGATTCAATCTCACTCTTAATAGCCTCCTTCCATAAAGAACCTTTAGGACAGCTAACATCTTCCTTGTATGTCTAAGGCTAATTTTCTAACAAATAAGCTAGAAAATCTGGACCAAAAGATGTTAATGCTTTAGCTCGTCATGGTTTTACATTAACCTCCTCTTCTTGGTCTCAACTACTCTCACTAGCAGTCTCTAAAGTTCTCTTGACAGAACTTAATTGGATCATCTACAACAAATGCATGTTCAAAAAATAATGCCCTTCTAGATTCTAGATTCGTGTTCTTGTGCACACACAAGCAACTGCCGTTAGGCCTATTCTCACCTTCTCAGGTATGGGTATAACCACTTTCACAAGACACCCCCACGTTCTTGGGTTTTATCAACTTTCTTGTAAAGCACCTCATTAAGGCCATCATATACGAAGATAAATAATTTCCTCCATAAATTATGTGAAACAGAATTCATCAACATAGCATCAATCACAACTACTTAAGCATGATATAGTATTTCAACAATTTCATATTGTTGAAGCAAATAAGGTGTAGTGGTTTGGTGAACTATTCCAAGTAGGACACTAGTTCCACCAAACAATAATACATATCTACCACCTCGGTCATGTCCATCACCATAATCGTGTTCTTGTTCTCGAAAAAGTACACGCAGCAGTATTTCGTGTTATTCTTGACAAAAGTATAAAATACTTATTCTCTCCCCATTATCGTAGATTAAATTCAATAGTTCAGATGTTGAGTCGCTTGCTGCTACTTGTTAGCTTGATACCTATGTTATACTGACTAGTATTTCTTGTTAATTGTTTGGGGTTGCTCTCTGCTTTTCTACTTCATCTATTTGACGAGTTTTCTAGTTGCTATCTAATTGGGGTTTTGGAGAGTTTTTTGTCATTTTAGGTATGGGTGTCCTTCGATGAATAGCTGTCTTGGTGTATATCCCTGTGTCCTTGAGGTTTTTTGGGGGTGTCCTTTTCGTGGTGATTGTCTTGTATCATTTGGTGAGTTGTTGTCTTGGTATTCTCCTTTGGTGCTTTAAGGGGTGATCGTTGTCACCTAATTCTATCTTAATAAATTTCTCCATTTGCTAATTGAGTAGTTGGTCCTATTCACTATTTGGAATCCATATCAGCTAGCTCTCACTTCATGAATGTTCATCAGAACTATTATAGTCTGAACAAACTCAACTTAACAGTTGAGGATGCGAGCCCTAATTAGAAAAGATGAAATGATTTTTCATTATTTCAATGCCTCCCAATATAAGCTGCTATGTTGGACATTCTATTTTTTGGACTCTTTGAAAGATGATATTGAGGCTACTGTTGACAGATTTAAGGTGAGTGCTTTTCGGAGAATTCATGGTGCTAACATGAATATATAAGGATACATGAGGGATGGCAATGTTACTGCTACTTTTGCAAGGTTGATTCACTGTTACAAATTGAAACAGTTGACATGGAAAAATACTCGAGATCGCAACGAGTTTGTAAAGGATGCTTTATCTCTGAAATTGGTATTTCTGCACTATTGGTTTTGGAACAATTGCTAACTTTGGAATAAAGGATGCTTTATCTTTGGAATTGGTATTTCTGCTCTATTAGTTTTGGTCTCATCACAGAGGAGTGGGTGGATTCATAAGGATTTTCCTCCTTTGAAGTTCGGAAGATGATTGTTTGGCCTCTCATCTTGCTGCTCCTATTATGGCTTGAAGTGAGGTTTTTTATGGCTTGAAGAGAGTTCTTTAATGTAGTGAAGATCTTGGTTTTGGACTTGTCTGAACGTCTGCTTACTGTAATTTTTTCCGTTCAGATGATCTCATGATTTGAACTAGTTAGGAGTTTTGGGTGTACACTCTATTGTTGAAACTTGCTTCAGTGCCTGGGTTGTAGTAGTGCCTAGGTTGACTTCTTGGTTAACCTGTTATTTCCCTTTGAATCCGTGATGCCATACGATTGTCACTTGGACGGGTGCCAACCTAGTTGGGATGTCTTTTGCTTTGTGATGCAGCTTTTGTGAATCCCTTTAATCTTTGTAATTCGTTTTCAAATATTAATAAAAAAATTTGTTGTTAAAAAAAAAAGAATATTGGAGAACTAAATTCTTGTATTGAAGCAAAGGCAGATGTTGCCTTTATATAGGTGATAGGCGCGCGAAATTCGTGAATTTAAGCGCCTAGGTAGGGTAGAATTAGCGCGTTAGACGTGCGGTTAATCCTCATTTTCCATTTAATGCGTGCACGTGGTTGGCGCTAATGAGAGGTACTTGGAAAGGCCATGACGGAACGTGAGAGCAAGCAAGGCTGTGGAGACTAAGTGGTGAAGTTAATTTCTCGAGGGAAGCAATTTGGATCATCGTGAGCGCTACAAGGGATTTGGTATAGCACTCAAAAATGGCACAACAGAGGTCGAAATCTGAACAAAACCTTCGCGAGCGCTACACCTAAAGTGGTGTAGCGCTACCAATATGCGTCAAAGTCAACGGTCAACAGAGAGGTCAACGGTCAAAATGGCAGTAAGGGGTGCGGTAGCGCTACACCAAAAGTGGTGTAGCGCTACCTAGGGCTTAACTTTGCCTTGTAACGGTGGCGTTTGGGTATTCGGGCGAGGAAATTCCGATTTGTTTTAGGATTTTAATTGTAAATTAAAGGGGATTACTATAAAAAAAAAAACCCTCTTAACACTGGAGATTAGGGTTCCACAATTCATAATCTAGGTTCTATTTGCTTAACTTTGGCTGCTGTTTTCAGGATTATTTCAGATTCAAGTTTAATTCAAGTTTTTCAGGATTTCCAGTTTTGATTTCTTGTTCTTCGCATCCGTTCTTCCCTGCAAATATTTGGTATCGTGTTTTATTTATTCCAATTGTTTGAAGCATGTTTAGATCTAGGGTTAATATTATTGTTGCGTTTAACAGAATCATGAGTGAGTAATTCCGTAGAGTGCGGCCGCGGGGCGAAGGCGCCCCGTGGCTAGTTTGATTGATGTTTTTACCTCGGGTTTGAATTAATTTAATTTTTAAGCAATTTTAGAAGACGAAAACTCTTCTAACAAACAAAACCCAGGCATCGCTGGAATTCGAATGCGCACGGAATCTGGTGACAGGTGGTGCGCATTTGTAAGGGATCCTTTTTCCTATTCTAAAATCAATAAATTGAATAATTGTGGCCCGAGTAAACATTGGTTAGGCTAGTTGCGGACGCCGGGTTCCCACGGCTGTACTCTCCTTTTCAAATCCATATTTAGTTAATTTAGTTTGGTAATTTAGTTAATTAATCTCGTTAAACAAGGGGTGGCTACCTAAAAGCCAAGATAAACTGTGAACCCGTCATCTTTGAGTCCTGCACACGTTCGTCCGTCTCTGTGGTTCGACTCCGGTACTTTCGGATATTATGCTACATCGGTCGAGAGTCCTACGCTTGGGACGCGTCTTTATTTTAAATCACTCGGTCGGTCAAGCAATAGGTGAAGGAGGACCCTATACATTCAATACGGAATTTAATAGGGCAATTCAATTCTGCAAATGAATTTTGTAACTCCCAACAATAAATCCAAATTTGAATTGAGGAATGAATGACATTCAATCTCGATCATGGGGTGTAATGGGGCGTATTGACCAGCCTCAATCACGTGTATTAACCAGCCATAAACACGTGTAACATCCAACTTTGTGAGTCCTTTCAGTTTCCTAGAGAGACCCTCCGAAACCCCCGTTTCATTCACACCGAATTTCTGAAAAATTTCCAACATAATATTCAGGTACTGTGATATAATAATAAAATTGGAGGTAGCATTTTGGGATTTCCATGATAATAATGGGATTACTGAGATAAAGCTTGGATTTTGGGAAGGTCAAATACTGGAAAATTGTGGAGGTTTTTTTCATGCTATTTGTTCTTAGTCTATCCAAGTTCTCTGCAGATTGGATTCTGTTTTGTTTTGCTCTATCTTGTGATTCTAATTATAGGAGAGGTTTGTGTTTGAGCAAGATGAGTTGGAGATGTAAGAATAATTAACAAAGATGAGAGAATAGAGTGATCCAGAAGAAGGGTGAAGGAGAGAGCAAGTGTGTGCAGAAAAGACTAAGGCAGTGGAGCTCTTAGGCTAATCCACGGGGGGTGCCCAAGTGATCTAGAGAGAATAGGATGATGACACTAGAGAGAATGTTCTCCTCTCAAAATCAGTGACCACCTACTTTCTCTCTCTAGGATGACACACTCTGTTAATCAAATCACCTCTGAGAATTGTGAAGGGAACGTCTCATATTTATAGGCACATTGGGCCAATACTCAAGCGCTAGGTGTCGTCATCCACCACGGGGTGATGTCACCTTTCCGTACACCTTGGCCGCACGGGTGACGTAATCCACCAAGAGGCTGACCCTCGTGGCTACCCGGAAGCCCTACTCCACCCTCGCACGGGCGAACCTTTCTTCTTTTATAGCCACCAAACCACTAGATCCCCTTCCATCCCGTAAGGGCAAGGTCATAACTTGTTTGATCGTGCTTGTACCGTAGCCAAGACTCAGAGCCCCCTCGGATCCTACCTTAGACCGGAGCAGGCGCTTGCCTCGGCTTTGTCACACCCTCGATTTTCAACATATTAATAATATTATTTTTGTATCTAAAACTCCATATATCGATACATGATGTTGTTTCACGTCATTTTCCGCAATAGGATTAGACTTTCCAATGAACATCTTTAGATTTCAACCTGGGGTGCCATGAGTAATAAAGAGGAAAATTTAGAGTTGATGAATTTACATCTCGAAAAGTCAGAAGTAATAAATTTAATTACAACTTCATCTTTTAAAAATTTGGTTTACAGAAGTGATGAAATAACTCTTTAATGAAACTCTCAAAAGAATGTCATGCCATGTACGCTGAGCATTCCAGGTTTTTGTCCTAATTTGTACCTGAAAATAGAAGAGTTGAATACACACTTGCCAGTACAAAAATCTCAACTATCTCTATATGCATATGAGATAACACATGCAAAGGAACGGTTGCTTTACAATTGATAAAATTCATTCAAGTTATGAACAAGAGACAACAAACCTATCAATGGATTATTACAAAAACTTACACAAAACATAATCACCACCAAAGTCAATTATTCATTACCGAAGCACTTCATTCAGGCCTTCACTAGCCGTATCTCATTCATTCAACTCCTGTTTTATCATGAATACCTCATAAGTGATCAATGCTTATGCATACAGGTATCAATGCCAGTGCATATAGAAATTCAATGTTGTGTATATTCACAACTCATAACAACCGAAATCTTCGTCCATTATCAATTGTTGAGAAGATCAACATCCGGGTATTTTGGGTCCCATAGTCCCCTTTTCGAGTCTTATGGGCCTCATGGAACCCCTTGCAAGTCTTATGGCCTCGTGGAACCCCTTCTGAGTCTTATGAGCCTAGTGAAACCCCTTTCCTAGCGCTTCACATGTATGCAAACCTAGTATCCCCATTCTTTAGTTTAGTCATTAAGTTTCAATTTTCTAAACAAAACTATAGATTCTCATTTTCTCACAAAATCCTTCGCTAAAACTAATTTCCTCACACCACCACAAACGTGTGTGTGTGTGTGTGTGTGTGTGTGTGTGTTTAAAACACACGTGTTCTTCCAACCTCATGGACATAACAATCAAAGGGAGAAATAGACACGACTTTCCAAATGATACCGGTTCAAAGAAAACATGAGTACCAATACCTCCAAGGACTTTCCAAAATAAAATGTAGTCTAGGTTCAACCGAGTTTCACCCACGCCAAACACAATAATCAAACACCAAGGGGTAGACTTGGTCACCCCACCCTTCATTCTCGATTCGCCAACAAACACATCACAAGTCGGTTTATCAAGCAAGGAAAGCTAAAACTCAATAGACATATTACCCAATCAATAGTGTAATCGACGCAATAATCAAAGGATGCAGGAAATGAGGAGGTTTAACTCATAAACAACACATAAACATATAGAGAGAGGAGAGAAATCCCTACCTGATGAGTTTTGAGCAAAACCCCAAGTCAATCAAGTGAACCTTGCTTGAATCCCACCGAGACAACTTCTCTCCTAGCCTTGTTGCGTGATTTGATGTCTAAATCACCCAAAAACGAGATCCAAAGGAGAGAAAAAAATAAATACTCAGAGGGGGGGGGGAGAGAGAGAGAGAGAGAGAGAGAGAGAGAGAGAGAGAGAGAATTTAAGTCAAAAGATGGAGGTTTACCTTCTTGAGTGAAGAACTCGAAATCTTAGTGAGATTGATGTTCTTGAGGTGTAGATCTTGAAGATTTGTGATGGATTGAAGTGAAAACCCAAGAATTTTAATGAATTTTAAAGAGAGAAGGGAGAGAGGCGATTTCTAGAGTTTTAGGTCGTGTTTTGAAATGAAAAACGAGCTAAGGACCCTTTTATATAGGAATCCGGATTGTGTACCCAATTTTCTAAAAAAATGCAAGTTGTACGATTCTAAAGTTTTCTTAGAACCGGTTCAAGGCTCTTTTGGAACCCACTAGAACAAGGGTACTGGTTCTGGAAGAAAAAATTTGTCACTGATCAACCAGTACCGGTTCTAGCAAAAGCCTAGAAACTGTTCAGCCTGGGAAAATTTTAAAAAAGACCTTCAAACGTCATTGATTCGAAACTCGAGTGTAACCCATACCATCCCGACAAATCCAAACCATTTTTATAACCACAGAGCGCAACTTCTAAGCATCCAACGAACTTCCAGTACTCTAAGATACACATATATCTATACAAACCCCATCAAATAATACACCACCCAACCTTAATTAAACATTTTACATTTAACATAACAAGAGAAAAAAAATTATATTACGGGTCTCTACATTTACCCCTCCTTGAAGAAATTTCATCCTCGAAATTTATACACCCATGTCAGTTGTCTAATACAAGGTCTACGAGCAAGCATTTCACCCCAAAAAAAATTATTTTAGCTCCAATCTCCAAATCAAATGGTGCTATAACTCCTTAACGCTCGAGTGATGAGACATGATCAGTAACGTTCATCCCATAGGTTATCAATCTTTCCATGCACACTCCTCAAAGTTCTTAGAATGCAAATGTGTCCTAAGGCTAACCACATACTCCGAATCAACCAAGGATTGTGCTCAACACCAAATGTTGTAAATTGGGAATTCTATGGGCACTCGTAAAGAAAACATAATGTCTCGCGAATTTTCATTGGTATCCTTGTCCAAAATAACAAACCGCGTCTAGACAAAAGAAAATGCACAACTCAATCATCCACAGAGTAACCAACACCACTGAGTATCTACGAAAAGAAATACCGAAGTCATTGTGAGACGTTTTAATCCTCATTAATTTTAACTTCTAATTCACTTCTGGATAAGAAACAAGATATGCAACTACCCATTTAAACATTGTAGTTCCACATAACATCAATAACAATCTAACTATCCTATGATTGATTGATGATTCCCTTACTGAAAGCAAACAACAAGACAAATACCGTAGTCGTGTCCCACCTTCTCAAGTTCTTTATTTTTTTCTTTTGGGTAATTTAGCTTGAAATAAAAGAGGTTAACCAAAATATACAGCTTACAAGGGGCATACCCAGGAAGGACAAAAGAAAACAAAAAAAAAAGAAAGGAAAAGTGTGTACTTCCTAGCACAACCCGCCAGGGTGGGATAATAGGTAGTCCCTACTCTATCTGCAGGATAGATATCAATACGCAAAATGTTGTGAGGTACAAAGGATGACTACTGCCATGCACAACCCGCAAGGCTAGGATATAGTACAACAGTTTTGAGTTAATAATATTTGTAGTGGCAACCCCATTCGAGCTCAACAATGGAAACACAACGTCCAAAAAACTCGAGTCAAAGAGATGAGCTTGTCGTATTTCAGGAAACAAGATAGACCAAGGGAACCTCCCCATTGAACCCCGTAATGAACATATGCCTAGTCTACAACTCGCTGAGAGCACCCTTATCCAAGCTCCAAAGTCATCACCCATCTAATAGTTGAAATATGCATCAAAGACTACATTGAATCTCCACCGTGAAACTGCAGTATATCGAAGCTCAAGGCTAGAGAAGGATGAGATCTCTAGACCGTGCTCAAGGTAGACCAATAGCAAGGATCAGCTCCAGAGTAACTGGCCCAAAGAAACCCCCGACCATGGGAAACAGAGCCAACAACCCACAACCTAGGGGTGTCAAACGGGCAAGGTTGGCACGGGCACGACACGTTTGAAGGCGGCACGGCACGCCAAAGACACGGTAAAATCCTAGCACGGCACGGAACAACACGGTAAAAGTTGGTACGTGGCACGGCACGGGCACGAATTGACCGGGCATGACACAAGCACGGCACGGTATAAGGCAGCATGTGGCACGGCACGACACGGTCTTCTACGGGCACGGCACAGACACGACACAAAATCAACGTGGCACGAGGCACGGCACGACTTTATTCTAGCACGGCACAGCAAGGCACGGGCACGGGCACGGGCACGGGCACGAGCTCGGGCACACCCCGGAGTTGATATTTCCCAGGCACACGGTTTTTCCTCCTATACTTGGGGAGTTGCTGTTTCTCGGGGCTCACACCCCGGGCTGTCTGCGACGTGGTGGCTGGCTGGTTCGCAAGAGTTCCACCACCGGTCACGGAAGCTCCACCAGTGGATCCACCACCGGCCACGGCCGATACAGCACCCGCTGGCACCAGTGTGCTTCGCAACGGGGGCGAGGGTCGTTTTCATTTTTCGATTCAGGGGCAGTATTAGTTGGCATGTTTGGTTCTTTTTATGTTTGTTTCATTTTTATGTTTGATCTGGTAGTTTGGAGATTGGTCGGATTTGATAGGTTTGTCTCTGTTCAAGATCACGAGAATGATGATGGCATGTGAAACTAGAGTAAAAAGACGTACTAGATTCATCTCTACTAGTATTGATTTGGCAGGATTGGAAACTTTGGGCTTTATTTGGATGGTCTTAAATTTTATCGGAAGGATGTTATGTTAAGGATAAAGAGAATTATGATAATGTCTTGGGAAACTTGAGTGAAGACAAATTTTAATTCATCTCTACTATTTCTAAGTGAGATACTTGGATGCCTAAAATCCTTAAAAAATTTCAAAGCACTTCTGCGAAATTGTTATTCCCAATCCGTAATGACAAACCGTTAGAAACTCGATGTGGAATTCATAGGTAAACTATTGGATCTAAATGTGAGCATTTTTATTGAATAATATCAGACCCGTGCGTTTGTTTTTTTGTTTTTTTTCTACCCAAATGGAGCCCCAAAGAATCCCACTTCTATGAAATTCTGAATCTTGTTTTCTGTGTATTCAATAAGTGGAAGTTAAAATTCAAGTATGAGATTTAGTTCTATGAAGAGCAGCCGAGTATGAATTATCACATGATTTAACAAATAAAAACTGTAAATATATAAGTGGCAATCCATGAAAGTTGGTTAACACTCTTACATTGCTTCTTTTGTTGTTCTGATAGACAATAAAGTATTACCGGGAAACCTAGTTTATTGCAGTGCATGAGCCATTATTGGCATGTATGCCTGAGATATGGTGTTGAAGAAAAGGCTGGAATATGGATTCAGTGGCTACTGGGTCCCTGTTATACCAAGAGGTCCCAGATCTGTAAGAGTGAGTATATGCTTTAGATGAGTTGGTTTCCACACCATTTCTTTGTGCTGAACACTACACTTTAATAATTCTGGTTTTTGGTTTTTTGTTTTAGAAGAGAGGTCACAAGAAAACTATAGAGGATAGCCAAATTTGTGCATTTGAACTATGATACATGTCTGAGCCAATTCTGGTTATGCCGTTATGGGTTTGAACCTGGGTTTGAAATTGAATATATGGGCTGTGATGATGCTGTCTGAGCCAATTTCGTAGTTTGTAGGCTTGTAACTGTGGTTATTTCTGAAAATGAAAGAAACTAATTCATTTTGTGCTCTTGGTTGACTGAAATCTGAGGAGTATGTTGAGAGTATGGGTTTGAAACTGAAATCTGAGTAGTATATTGAGACTTGAGAGTATGGTTGTATGGGCTGGGATGATGCATGTCTGAGCCAATTGTAATCAATGTATCCAGTTGGCCTTTTATCAGTGTTGTATAAAGCTTTTACAAATTCATATCTCCTTTCATTTCTGTTTCAGTATTGTAATTTGTATGTAAAATAGATAAGTGGTTGTGATGATGCATGTCTGAGCCAATTGTAAATTTGTAACCAGTGTATGTGTATCCAGTTGGCCATTTGTTTAGTGGTGTTGTATCCAGGTGAATCTTGTCATCTTGGACGTTACCACTCACCAGTGTATCCAGTTGGCCTTTCCATCTCCTATCAGTGATTCAGTGTTGTATAAAGCTTTTAGAATTTCATTTCTAGTTTCTCCCTTCATTTCTGTTTCAGTATTGTAAATTTGTAATTTGTATGTAGAACAGAAATATAGAACCAATTGGCTTCTCCTTCATAACGATTAACGACCATAACTGACTTTGAGTCTTTGATAAATGCAATTTTTTTCAAAGATTAAGTAAAAGAGTGTGCAGCATGGCACGACACATGATTAAGTAAACGGGCCGCCGAGGCCGGCACGGCACGACACGACACAATTTAAAAAAATCACGGCTCGACACTAAAAAAAGACACGGCACGACACGATTAAGCCAATTAGCCGCACGGCACAGCACGATTAATTAATCGGGCACGACACAACTTAAAAAAGGCACGGCACGGCACCGGACGATAGAGTATTCGGGCACGGCACGGCGTGGCACGAAGCACGGTTGTCACGGCACGCCACGACACAATGAAGTAAATGGGCTCGGCACGAAGCACGGTTGTCACAGCACGTCATGGCACGTTGAAGTAAATGGGCACAGCACGACACGGCATGAAGCACGGTTGGCACGGAAGTTGAATGGCACGGCATGGCACGCACGTTTGACACCTCTACCACAACCTATGCCATCGGACGCAAGCTAAAACAATCTGACGCTGAAAACAGCCACAAGTGAGCTCCTCAATACCATAATAACCAGTAGAAGAACAAATAAGCCCATAGAAGTAGGTACCGAGGTGTCAAAAAACCGATCAAGATAGGGGGAGGGACAGGTGAAATCCCCAACCAAGCTAAAGACCATGATAGACAGACCCAGCCCCAGGAGATAACCCTCGGATCAGAGAAAACTAGGCCACCACCTTGTAAAACACATCCAAAGATAATATCTGTCGTCGGACTCTATACACACACAATTAACCTCAAAGGTGCATCTATCATAGCCCGTCCAACTTTCACACACGGTAAAGAATAGAAGCGACCGCCAAGAAAATAGCAGCTGCACAGAGCACTTAGGGCCAGAAGTGGATGAGACCTCCGAACCATGCTAAGGTAGATCAAAGTCTAGGGTCAGCCCCAAAGTATACTCCGTCAAGTTCTTTCTTCTATTGCTAACAACAAGTATGATTTCCTCAAGATACATCGAGTGGTGGACATATTGATGTTTCGAGCATTTTGGGCCTCGTGATACCCTTACTGATATTTCGAGCATTCTGGGTCTGGTAACCCCTGCCTAGCATCTCATCGATTGGTGGATCTAGTGTCTCCTCACTATGTATTGAGTATCCACATTTACTCAGGTCCACGCCAAATTTTTTGTCAAACACATCATGCTCATTCAAGACTAGAATCAACATGATAGCCAAGCAAATTCAAGGAGTATCCCAATCTCAAATAATCGTTGTTCGTAACTAATTTAAGACGTGTCGCAAGAGTAACACTAAAAGGCAATTTTACAAGAAAAGAAACCTCATCCAATAATCATAATTTGTCACCATTCTAATATGTTAGCAATTATTTCTCGATCAAACAGTACAACAAAACGTAAGAACATTCTGCGTGATTCAATTTCTCTTTATTCTCCATGGCTAATACTGGAACCAACCCACCTCTAACTCTTGGAAGACAACTCGTAAGTTTCATTCAATATGAACTAAAACCCTTCTCATCTAACAACCATCGTCACAACAAGTCATAGAGGAAAAAAGAAAGAATGTTAATATCCCTGTGACAATTATCATCAAAGCTCAAACCTGACTTAATTGAAATTTTGGTCACCTAGAGATCACAACCACATCAAAAAAAAAATGATGTCTAAATCACCCAAAAATAAGATCTAAAAGCAATGATCAACAAGTACTAAAGGAGAGAGAAAAAAATTCAGTCAAAAGACGGAGTTTTACCTTGTTGAGTGAAGAACTCGAAATCCAAGTGAGATTGATGTTCTTGAGGTGTAGATCTTGAAGATTTGTGATGGATTGAAGTGAAAACCCAACGCTTTGAGTGGATTTTTAAGAGAGAAGGGAGAGAGGCAATTTCTAGGGTTTTAGATCGGGTTTTGAAATGAAAAACAAGCTAAAGACCCCTTAATAGGAGTCCGGATTGTGTACCAACTTTTCTAAAAATTTGTAAGTTTTACCGGTTCTAAGGTTTTGTTAGAACCCGTTCAAGGCTTTTTTGGAACCCACTGGAACAAGGTGTTGGTTCTGAGATTTTCCTAGAACCGGTTCTGGTAGCGAAAATCTCTCACTGATCAACTAGTACCGATTCTAGCAAAAGCGTAGAATTGGTTCAGCCTGGGAAATTTTTTTAAAAAACCTTCATACGTCTTTGATTCGAACCTCGAGTGTAACCCATACCACCCCGACACATCCAAACCATTTTCATAACCACAAAGCACAACTCCTAACCATTCACTCCATCCACTGAACTTCCGGTACTCTAAGATACACAAAAATCTATACAAACCCATCAAATAATACGCCACCCAACCTTAATTAAACATTTTGCATTTAACATAACAAAAGAAAAGGAAGTTTTTAATTTATGGGTCTTTACAGGCTTAATATAATGGCTAGCATTTCTCATTCTCGCCCATATCTCTAGGCCACGCTAGTCATTATGACTATGGGCTTTTCTCCATGTTCACATGGTCCATGGCTAAATGTGTATGCCCTTATTGAGCCTCAGCAGGGTGCGTGCTAGGCTCCCCTTTTATGGAAGGAGTGTCGCACCGGTGGCACTAGCACGGAGTTGACCCGCGCGACATTGCCACGTGTCGTGCCATCCTAGATGACACCTGTCATTACGTGATTGGCAGGTCAACCTTGACTTTAGTCAACATTATTTTGAGTGATGACCATCCCTGCACTAGTGATCTACCTGTAAAATTTTGCTGCTACTTCTACTAGTGAGATGCTGAGTTCTAAAATGCTTCTAAGTCTAGGTTCTCACTATGGTGTTTTCGGTACTTTTGGTACTCTCCCACAAGTCATTCTCCTCACATACATCAACTGGTTTGACAACCGTAGCGAAAACTCACCGTAAATTTGGTTAGTAGGTGATGTCTTCTAAGGAGAGTATGGTTAAGAAATGAGAATGGGGGTGCTTTTGAGAATGATTCTAGGCAGTGTTTTAAAAATCGGACTGGACCGACCGGTTCAACCGGTTAGCCCGTCAACCGGAACCTTGTCCAGTTCGGTCCCACATAATAACCGCTTTGTTTTCAGAACCGGCCTAAAAAGTAAGAACCGTTTCAGACCGGCGGTCAAACCGCCAATTCGTGAATACCGGTATTGGGTTAGCCAACCCGGACCGTAAAATTTCAACTAGTAGCATTTTCACGCGTATTGCCAATGCTCATTGTCAGAACCCCATTTCTTTACTGGGCTCACAACCAGCCAATGGCCACAAGGCAGGACTGATTCAACTGAATGGTTTCTTTACCCTTTATAGAGGAAAATGAAGTGACGAGTTTCATTACCAGCCGATGTGGGATTCGATAAAGGCATTAGAACGAGAGTATAATGAAGCACCACTCCTTTTATATTTCTTCTAACTTCCTTTGTGTACAGACATTTTTTTTTTAGGCTTATTATAGTAAATTATATATTTCTAATATATTTTTGACATTATTATGACGTGACGGGTCAATAGCGGTTCAACCGCGGTTCAACAATTGACCCGTCCGCCCAGTCCCTTTTCCGGTTCGTCCTCTGGTCCGGGTTTGAAAACATTGATTCTAGGACTATTACAAATTCTGGTGCAAATGCCACTGCAAAAGAAAATTGATCACCTACAGTGACATGCAACAATTGTCACCAAAAATTAAAAAAAAATGTCACTACAATATTTTACCGAAGAGAATTTTGTTGTTACAAAGTGTCACTTTTTGCTAAAAATACATAGTGATGACTTTTCACGAATGTATCACTGATGATCATTTCTTTAGGAGGGATGCTACAATGTGCACCCCACTTTTGGGCCAAAAAATGAGATTTTGTAACAACAAATATGAGATTTTGTGGGTCAAATATGAGATTTTGTGGCTGAAAATATGAAAGGGCATACCATATGCACCTTTGACCAGATCGACGGACGAGATTGCGCCACATATGCAAAAAGTGACCCCCTATACCGGTCATCTTTCTCTCATATGGAGAGCCAAAAAAAATCATAAAACCTCGGGTGATCTCTCATATAACGTTTTGGGTTTCAAAAATCTCATATATGAAGCCACGAATGCTCATAAAATTACCACAAAAATTCGAAAGAGCCACAAAATGTCATATTGGCAAAAGTCAACTTCATAAAACATGCCACGAAATCTCATATGATAGTTTTGGACTGTAGTGAAAATGTGATACATATTGTGTGTATATATATTGATGTGACATGTCTCATATAAGGTGCCACAGAAATACATATTTTATCCTACATTGAGTCATATATGAGATTTCTCATATACACTTCGAATAACACTCATATAAAAAGTCATTTGATATGAGAATTTTTGGTTTAAAAAATGAGTTTATATGAGTTTTTTGTGGAGGAATATATGAGTTTTTTGTGGACCACTATAGTCCAAAAATATTGTTGTGTATTGATAGTGACATGTCTCATATACTTACCCACAAAAATAAATATAAGCACGAAATCTCACATACTCAACCACACATTCTCATATAAAATTTATTAACAATTTTTGGACTGTAGTGGACCACAAAAGTCTCATATTTTCTTTCACAAACACTTATTTTGAAAGTTACAAAATCTCATATGGATTTTTTTTTTCAAGCGGTGGGCCCGGTGACCAACCGGTTGCCATTTTTTTTGATTTTTTTATTCCAAAATTTTCTCATATGTATATGAGATTTTGTGGTCCTTTTTATTGGGTTTTGGTGTTCCAATATTTATTTTTGTAATTTCCAATATGAGTGTTTACTTTCGTCAATATGAGATTTTGTGGACTTATATGAGATTTTGTGGCTATATATACGAATTGCACACCATATGCCAAAAGGCATGTTGCACACCGTAGCATTAC
Organism: Vaccinium vitis-idaea; assembly: GCA_963854785.1. Classification (NCBI taxonomy): domain Eukaryota; kingdom Viridiplantae; phylum Streptophyta; class Magnoliopsida; order Ericales; family Ericaceae; genus Vaccinium; species Vaccinium vitis-idaea. Next base: position 20,056,680 of record OY978224.1, on the reverse strand, counting down.
TCTTTCTTTAGTGATAAGAGAAAGGAGAAAAGTCATCATTGTAGAGTTAGTTTTACGGGTAATGCTACAATGTGCACTTACTCAATATGATATTTTGTGACTCAAAATATGAGGATTTTGTGGCTCTAAATATGAGATTTTGTGACTGGAGATACGAAGTGCATATGGTATGCACACTCATATGAATAGTCACAAAATCTCATATATGTCCACAAAATCTCATATTTGGAGCCACACAATCTCATATTTGGACCCATGCGTAATGCTACAGTAATGCTACAGTAATGCGACTTGTTATTTGGAGCCACAAAATCTCATATTTAAAGCCACAAAATCTCATATTTTGAGCCACAAAATCTCATATTTTGAGCCACAAAATCTCATATTTTGAGCCACAAAATCTCATATTTTGAGCCACAAAATCTCATATTTAGAGCCACAAACACTCATATCGGTAATCACAACAATAAATATTGGAGTCCATAAAATCTCATATCGATATACACACTATCTCATATGTGGAGCCACAAAATCTCATATCGATATACACAAATTCCCACACGTCATACGTAGCGCAATCTCAGCCGTCCATTTGGATGGGGTGCATACCGTATGCCATCTCATATTTAGAGCCACAAAATCTCATATTTGGTGCCACAAAATCTCATATTATCTCATATTTGGTGCCACAAAACTCAGATTTAAAGCCACAAAATCTCATATGGGGGGTGTGCATTGTAGCATGCCTCTAGTTTTACTGACAGGGTCACTATACAGTTATTTTTTTATTTTTTTTTAGTTAGTTTTAGCGACAGGGTCCAAAAGGTATCAAAAATCATTGCTCGGAATGATATCTGCTTGTTTCAATCCAACAACCTCATGCCAACCTTGACTCTTATGTACAGACTCCTGACCACTAAAACAATTAACTACAAACTTTCCTGTTGAATCTCCGTCAAAATATACTTATATTATATGTATGTATAAATCGTATATATCATGTATTATATCAGTTATGTTCTATCGAGGGATCCCTCACAAATCCCTCCATTTGGACCTCACCCATTTCAATTTTTTGGACCAAATTTCGACGATTCGAACCACTCGATGTATTTAAAACGTGTTTTTAAGGGCCTACACGAGGAATCGCCAAAAAAATAAACCCAGAAAGGCTTCATCCAAGCAGTTTTTCATAATAACCGTACATATACAGTTTAGCGAAAACTGCTCGGATAAAACCCATCCGGTTTTTTTTTTTTTTTTTGGTGATTTCTCGCGTAGGCCATTAAAAATATGTTTCAAATACATTGAGCAGTTTGGATCGTCAAGATTCAACCACAATCCATGAGGTCCGCGTGGAATTTCTGTGAGGGATCCCTAAATAGATCATTTTCCATAGGATCAATTTCCAATAAGGGTCCTTATGCGGACCTAGCCCATTTTCGTGTTTCCAGACCAAATTTCAACGATCCGAGCCGCTCAATGTTTTTGAAACTTGTTTTTAAAAGCCTACGCGGTAAATCTTCAAAAGAAAAAAAAAACAAATATCCGAAAGGGCTTGATCCGAGCAGTTTTCGATAAAATTATACATATACAGTTTTTATTCAAAACTACTCAAATCAAGGCCCTCCGGGTTTTTTTTTTTTTTTTTTTTGAAGGTTTCCCCCAAAGGCCCTTAAAAACATGTTTTAAAAACATTGAGCGATTCGAATCGTCAAAATTACCTCGGGAACAGTTAAATCCGCATGGTAAGTTAAATAAGGGTCCCTTATTAATTGGAAGCTCCTTGTATATATATAGACATACACACACACCTTTATGCATACTAAAACTTTCTTACACAAGGCTTCTCTCATATAGAGTATTTAAAGTGAATACATTTAGTGTCGCTATTTATTTGTTTGGTCACTAATGTATCTCTTCGGTGACAACATTTACATTTTTGTCATTCAATAATCTTTAGTGACAACGTTTATGTTTTGTCTAAATATAGCTTCTTAGTGGCCAAATTCATTTACTATCACAAAATACAATATTTTAGTGACAACTTCACTATTTTCACTGAAAGTATGATTTTAGTGACGACTTTTGAGTTGCCTCAAAGATTTTTATCACTATAACTTATTTTTCTTGTAGTGTGCAAATTTATTTTTGATCGGCCAAAAAAAGTATTTTATTAATCTTTGGAACAGATTACAAAGATTAAAAGGACCCTAAGGAATGTAGCATCACAACGGAGCATGAGTATCCCAACTATGTTTGTCCCCAACACCCGACAATCATAAATTCATAATAACAGCAACATATGGTGGCAAGTTACCAACCAAAAACCATAAGAATTACAAGTTTACAACATAAGAGACAGCCAGGACATCCCCCCAATTAAGACAAAATCGGATATATCGGATACAATTAGCTGATGATTCTTTAGGGGTTAAATATCTAGAACCGTTTATGATTAGTTTTCTATAATATTGTCTGATTACTAGGGCTGCTCAAAAAAACCGGTGAACCGTGAATCCGGTCCGGACCGAACCGATCCGTACCTTTTGGATTTAACCGTGGATTAATGGTCCGGACACGGATTCAAAAAATAAAAAACCGTGACTTTTGGATCGGACACGGATTTTGATTTTGAAACCGTGGATTAACCAATCCGGACCGTGAGATTTTTATTATATATAATTTTTTAAAATATACATACATATATATATATATATAGTTATATAGATATTGTTAATTATATATAATTATATTCGCACCATAACTCCTACAATAGTATTCGCACCGTAACTCCTACAACAGTACAACCAAATCGTAAGTCTGCTAAATTAACAATATCTATATAACAATATTCGCACCATTACTTCTACAACAGTACAACCAAACCGTAAGTCTGCTAAATTAACAATATCTATATAACTATAATTATAAAAGTGATAAAATTATATACAATTATAGTTAATAATATGTATATAATTATCTGCCTTACTGCCTTTGTTGTTTTTTTATTGGGATGTCCAACTTTGAACTTTCTATTTAGTGCATTTGCTACTTGCTAGTGTCTTACTGCCTTTGTTTATTGTTTTTTCCGAATAAGTTGAAAATCCGCGGATTAATCCGGAACCGATCAGTGAGACTTTTGGATCGGACACGGATTATATTTTTTAAAAACCGTGACTCGCGGATTAGGATTGGATTCATGCCAATCCGGACCGATCCAGACCGTGAGCACCCCTACTGATTACCGTTAAAAAATAAATAAATAAATAAAACACCGGACACAACAAAACTGCATCAGTCTGGAACCCTATCTCAAGTTCTCTACATGGACCATCTCAGCTGTAGTGCACATATTTGCCAGAAAAATTAAACCGCATCTAGAAACCTTCCAACAGAACAACTACCGGTACCAAATGACAGGTTGCAATCCCTCAAAACTACGAGCATTAGAAAAAAGCAAGTTCAACAATGATGATGCTATGCCGAAAAAAATTTCAGCTACTGGTGTGTTTTGGTTATTGTAGGTACAATGCAGTACGGCATCACAACAATGCACTGTGTATGTATGTTGATACTTTTTTGCTGATAAGTGTGTATGTAAGTTGATGTTAAATGTTATGATGGGAGGGAGGCATTTTCCTTGTGTCTCTTTATTTTATTTCTTATGTTTCTGGTTTGGCTAAACTCTAGTCGGTTCCTTGCCAACTTATTTGGTCTAGTTGGTCCGGAGGGGCATCTATGGTACGTCCCATTACGTATGATTTTGATACTTGTTACGTATGATTTTAGATTATAAAAAATTCACTGTTCACGTCACTATTCACGGTAATCTACCAAATCAAACGTTTTTACATAATGAGGAGTACCTTACACCCTCTTTTGAGAGGGCCTACCATTGATTTCTCCTAATTGTGTCAAAGATCCTAGAGGCAACTTAGTTGGAATGCGTGTTGTTATCACCGTCATGCCATGAGTCTTTCTAATCTATATATGTAAGAGCATCTCCAACAGTCTCAGCAAGATCCTCAATAAATTGCCTAGAAAATATGTCATACACTAATATAGCTAGCCAAGAAATATGATCACATTTACCCAACAGACTAGCCATTTCACTCAAAAAAAAAAAAAAAAAAAGGAAAAAACACAAATACATATACACGCTTGTATACACACACACACAAAAAACTCAACCACTGCATACCCCCACTGCTAGCCAAACCGCCGCCGCCGCTTAATCGGAGAAGAACTCGAAGAAACTAGCCGGAGAAACTCGAAATGGAAGCAAACAAGACTTCAATCGGTGGATAAATTCGCCAGAGTAACTCGAACTCCAAGCAAACGAGATTTGACTCACCGGAGTAACTCCAAGCAAACGAGATCTGACTCGTCGGAGTGGGAAATCCGATCGGCGATCTGTTTTACGGGAGAAGAGGACCAGCGAGGGCTACAGTGACTCGCGGGGCCTGGCAAGTCACTGTAGCGCTGAGGCGAACTTGACGAGGCGCCAGCGAGTCTGCTGGAAACCGAAAATTGCACTTTGGCTCGCCATTTTGTCCAGATCGGAGCTTTGCCGAGTCTGATGGAGATGGTCTAAGTTTGTAATTTTCTTTCAAACATACTAAACCCCATTTTTTGCTGTTAAAAAAATATTCAAATACCCCATAAACTCGTTTTATTGTAATGTTTTATTCCATGCAGCTTATTTATTATGTCACAATAACTCCGTGATGATGTTGTAGGGGTTACATGTACATGACTCGTTTAATTTAGTTTCTATATATTCTCCCTGTTTTACGGGAAAAGAAAGTTATAAATCTTCCTGAGGCAGATAAGTATTGGATGAGTAGTAGTGCTATGTATTATTGAAGTAGTACATCATTCAACCTATTAAATGATGATGTTAAGTGTATGTGCATCTCCAAATGATTTACATTTGAATCTATTCCTCCATTTTTATAGTCGTTTACATACACCTTTTTTGTGATTTCAATCTTTTCCCCACCCAGACATTGGTCCGGATTGAGCTCCACCTGCTACAAGATTTACTAACTGATTTTATCCTATGTTTGGTTTTTGAGTCAAATTATTTTTCTTTCTTGATTCATCCTGTATTGCTCCAAATTTCAAAAGCATTATTTAATTCATTTATGTTGAAAAAGTTTATTTAATTAAAAAGGATTTTATTAATTACACAATGGAATAGTGAGATAACATAGTCTGATTACAATGGAAATAAAATATTTGTTGAGAAATTAAATTACGTTCTCCCAACACAAAAGCAAATGAATGGTAGGGTACTCTAGTTGTTCAAATTCAAATCCAATTCTCTTCGGGCACCTTTTCTTTAATCTGATTCTCCACTTGATAGTATGGCTCTTCATCTCCACCTTCAGTACCTGGTGTAATTTGTCAGAGCCAACAATAGCACCATGAGTAATACATCACTCAATAGCTAACTTACACCCCACTAACTTTTACAGTACATATAGCCATTCATTTACAACAGAAATAAGGAGCAAGTATTTTTAGTTTCTACTCATTAACTTACATTTCATCTATGTTCTGTAGCTCAAAAATATCCTCACAATTTAACCACCAAGACTAAGACCATTTGTGATTCAACTCCCACTTTGCTTGCCTTAACCAGGAGCTTCTATAAAATGGCCTAAATTATCTACTTGATTTTATCCTATGTTTGGTTTTTGAGTAAAATTATTTTTCATTCTTGATTCATCCCGTATCGCTCCAAATTTCGAAAGCATTATTTAATTTATTTATATGGAAAAAATTTGTTTAATTAAAAAGGATTTTATTAATTACACAACGGACGGAATAGTGAAATAACATAGTTTGGAGATAAAGTACTTGTTGAGAAATTGAATTACGTTCTTCCAACACAAAAGCAAATGAATGGTAGGGTTCTCTAGTTCAGATTCAAGTCCCAGTTCTCTTCGGGCACCTTTTCTTCAATCTAATTCTTCACTTGATAGAACGGCTCTTCATCTCCACCTTCAGTACCTGGTGTACTATGTCAGAGCAATAGCACCATGAGTAATACATCACTCAATAGCTAACTCTCACCCACTAACTTTTACGGTACATATAGCCACAGTTCATAAACAACAGAAAGCGGTACAGAAATAAGGAGCAATTATTTTTAGTTTCTAATCAGTAACTTACATTTCATCTATGTTTTACACCTCAAAAACATCCTCCCAATTTAACCACCAAGACACCATTCGTGATTCAACTCCCACTTTGCGTGCCTTAACCAAGAGTTTCGATAAACGGCCTAAATTATCTACTTAGTCGTGTTCATCAGCGCCACACAAGGATGAATTTCCTAGGGACTAACCAAACCATTGGGCCCATGAGGAACTAACTAAATCCACTGGAGTATTACCCCATAACAATGAATTACTAAACCCTTTTTTTTTTTACCTCGCAGACCATAAAATTGAGTCAACCTTTTAAAATCCGGGTCTTTGGACCCACGGAATCCTTTTTTCATAACACTTGAATTATCTCCATATAGTTAGGGGGTGATCCAGCACACCTAAACTCTATATTAGGTAGCGATTTTGAGTTATTTTCTAAAAATGTCCTAGCTCAAAACTGTAAAACCCGTTCCCTAAACTACATCGCTTTTCAAAGAACTTGGTTCCTTTGACTGGCTCCCGCCTCTTCTCCCTCCCTTTTCCATCGAGGCGGATCAAAAATCCCGGGGTCGAAATCCCGGACGCGACACATGGGGTGGAGAGAATGGTTGGCACCACGTGACTACGCCTTGGGGCATTGAATCATTTTTCTGCGTTGGTGGTTCCAGTTGTTTTGGTACAAAGTGCTTCCCTGAGTACTAAATTAGGACTTGTTTAGTAAAATAACTTTGAGAGTTTAAAGGTATTATACTGCACAATTGGAAGGGTGGATATTTTGATTAAATTATGTGTCTTGTAGGTAGACTGTAGCGATGTGCCCTAGCTCCCATCACCTACTACGATATATGTTTGTCGCCCTTAGGTCGAAATTATGGCTCCGTTATGGAAGTAATAGAATGGAGTATAATTTGAATGGCAGCTAGCTAACGCGATATTAGCGTTTTTAAATTATCTTTTCATTGAATAAATTGTTTGGAAATTTCTTTCAATGTGGACTGCGATATGAATTATTTGTTTGGCTCTTTGGGTGTTTTTTTCCCAATCAACTGTTTGTTCGATTTTCAGCACATGATTTGCTAGTGTAAGGGTGCCAATTTCTTAGTTAGGATTTACAAATATTCTTAGTTATGATGGTGAAATTTCAGCCCCTCCCCATACCCGTTATCGAGTCATCAATAATACTTTTTTGCCTATAAAAAAAGAACATAAATCAACATTCCTTTTTCTTCCACTTTAAGCCTTCTAATACGTCCAATTCTGTTCCTTGGCCTATGCTCAAAAGCGTTTTAAGTATTAAAAATGATCTAGTGAGTGGATAATATTATAAGAGAAACTCTCAATCAGACCTACATCTATTTCCACTTAGCCAATTCTTTTCTCTTTTAATTTCTTTTCCCCTTCCCCCTTTAGCACCACTGGCCTGGGGAGGAAGTTTCCTCTTGAGTTTCTTTTTAAGAGACTATCACAATCTACTACCAATAAACTTTTTTTGCTTTTGCATTTGATTTTTTATATAAGGAAATGGCTACAATATACACCCATTAAAGGTGTGTACCATATGCTATTGTATGGTTCAGATTGTGCCAACTCATTGACAATCGTAACATTTTTTAGTTTTTCATAACTTTTCAGCAATAGGATTCGTAACATTTTCTGTGATTCGTAACATTTTGGTGTGTCTCGTAACTTTTATAAAAAAAAAAAAACCTCGTAAATTTTGTAGGAGTGTGTACAATACACACTCCTTACAATATACACCCAAATAACGGGTGTATATTGTAGCCTTTTCCTTTATATAATAATCGGTAAAGTGGTTAGGGGTATATTATTTAAGTGCCTCCAATTAGGTATAAGTCAATATGTAAGGGACCAGTAGTCTCTGATAGGTTAGACGTCTTTAATTTAATCTGCTTTAGAGTATAATTATGCATTGGAAAATTAAGTATCCCCAATCAAAAGCACATAGGAATATTAAAATACGAAAAAAAAGTATTGATATCTTAGTACCCTTGGCCCGATACATGGATAAACTCTAGCCATAAGCATAAATGGAGGTATGATGATTAGCAAATTGCAGGACGTGTGTGATGATTTTGACAAATTAAGCTCTCTTCACCATACAAAACAAACCAGCATTTAGCTATGTTTGATCTTCAACCCCAACGGGTCCGACTAGTCATCAATGCCTGAGACTTAGAGATTTACTTCCTCCTAAAGTCTAAGGTCTGAGGTCTCGAGTTTGAAATTTCTCAGGTGCTACCAACTGTTTGGCAGTCCTTACGGAGCTTTACCCTAGTTTTAATTGGAGCCCGTACTAGTTAACGGTATAATCAATCTTCCAAGATTAGTCGAATTAGTCCTCCAAGATTAGTCGAACGACACGCAAACTGGCTTGGACACCTAAGAGTTATCAAAAAAATAAAAAAGCATATGGCTCAAACTCCGGAAGTGAGAACATATAGAAAGAAAAAAATCTAACCAATTATACATACCACATCGACATAATGCAATATGGTATGTTTTACTACAAATAAAAATGAACAAACTAAATAAGTTATATTCGATATGGTATGTTTTATAACTTCTATAAGAACAAATTAACAAAATTAATCATTTGTGCCACTCACTGCCAGCAGCTTTGTTTAAGGAAATTTAGTTTCAATTTTTTTTTCCTTGTAGCGCAAAGTTTTCTGAAGCATTATTTAAATATAAAAAAAATTATTTCATTTAAAAAGGATTTCATTAATAACACAATGGAAACAATATAAAAGTCATCATTACAAGAATAACAAGAGTAGTGGTTGGGAATTAATATTACAATCTTCAAACACAAAAATGAGAAAATGGTGGGGTCCTCTAGTTGTTCAGATTCAAGTTCCAATTCTCTTCGGCAACCTGTTCTTCAATCTGCTCCTCTACTTGATAGTATGGATCTTCATCTCCACTTCGGGATTGGCATGACATGCCTAGAGCCAATAATAGCACCATGAGCGATAAATCACTCAATGTCTAACTCTCCTTAACCCTTACATTATAATTAGTCATAGTTCATATATGATTGAAAAGCAGTACAAAAAAAGGAAAGCAAGCAAAGGATTTTATTATCTAGCTTTTAACTTATATTTCATCTAACTTCTTCAGCATGAGAACAACCACCCTTTTTAACCACCAAGACGACCATTCGTGATAGAATTTCCACCTTGCTTGCCCTGACCGGGAGCCTAGATGAAACGGACTAAGTTATCTACTTAGGCTGATTCATCAATTGCTTCACAAGGGTGAATTCCTCAGGGACTATTCATACCACTGGCCCACGATCCATAACCTTGGGAGTGTATAGACCGTGGCTCGGAACTATAAGACAAACCATCCTTTTATTGCCTAAATTCATAAGGAGTAATCAAGCAATGTCATATCTTAGGGTTCCGATTAGAATCAATTCTAGCTATTTGCTAATCAAATCACCTCCTTCTCATCATAATCTGTCAGGCTAGCCACAAATCATAACACTGAGATGGTGTAACGACCCGACCCGGCTGACCATGGACCTCCTTTTGGCCCAAGCACTTGGCCTGAAAATGTATACCTAAGAAGGTACCATGTAGCCCAAGGTGGGTGTTAATATACCACATGAGGTTTTAGCTCCCAACCAATGTGGGACTAAATAAAATCTACCCCTAAACCTAAGGCATTACAATCTTGGCACAAAGTTCATTATGAATTTTAGCTCTTTGAGGGTAGTTTAGTAATTTAAAAAATATAGAGGTTGTTTAGTAGGTGTAAAAGTATAATGTTATTATTAGTCTTGCTAACGGGTGCACTACTGCACCCGTTAAAGGTACAAAAAAGTATACTTGTTAGGCCCCATTTGTACGTTTAAAGTGCCCCACAATTGTACTTTTCTGTACCCTTAACGGGTGCAATGTTGCACACGTTAGCATTTCTTTTAATGGCAAGAAGGCTGTATGGTAAATTAATGGTTTAGGGTAATTTTGTAATACTCAAGAGTATTTTGGTAAAAGTATCTAAGTTATGGTTTATCTTATCCATTAATTAATAAGCAAAAAGTTATTTAAACAAAAATTTAAATAAGTGGTATTACGGTCTTTTAGCAAAAGAGTGTACTTTTATTCATGTGAAATTCTAAGGGTATTATGGTAATCTTTTAATTTTCAGATATTATGATTAGAAATATAGTTATCGATTATAAGTTAAACAAAATAGGTTAATAAACCGGGTTTTAAAGCGTAAAATAATTAACATCTCGGATGAAATTATGCCATTGAAGCATGAGAGTCAAAGTGTAATTACTAAAATAAGATTTCAAAAAGTAGCTCGTTGTACCGATACTGGACAAATTTGTACCGATACAAGTTCGATCAAGCGTCGCCTGACTGAATTTCTACCGGTAGGAGTTCTTTCTCTACCGGTAGGTAGGAAGTTTCAAAACCCAAAAAAGAGGGTTTGTATCGGTTCAACGTTGTACCCAAAAAAGGGTATGCCTTCGCTTGGTCTTGGCTTGATGCATGGGGTCACTTTTCTTCCATCCTAAACATTAAAAATCAACTCTAGGGATAAAATTATATACTTAAGGTGAGTGAGAAGAGTTTACACTACCTCTCTTCCAAAGATTTAGCTAAAACGTGAATTTTGGCAATAACGGAACGTCGGCAAGCACAGTGGTTCCTCAGTTGGATTTGGCTTGAACGAAAGGTTGGTTTATGATCAAAGGAGTGGGCGAGGATATGTATAGGTTTTTTTTTCTTTTTTTATCAGATAAAAGGGTGGGAGGGGGCAACCAGCGTAGCAACCCCTCTTGGGCGTGACCATAAGGGCTTCCAACCCGCAGTGGAATGTCCGATTCGAGCCATAACTACTATCCATGAGGACAGGCCATCGCTACGGCACCACCTAGGTACAAGTGGGCTTAAGTGTGTACCCCCACAATCCCTTGTCACTGGCAAGACTCGAAACCGAGTCTTCCCTGGGAATGTGAGGCGTCCTGCCCACCAGGCTACCACCGATGGTGGTAAAATGTGTGTTGGTTGAAATCGGAAATGGTGGTCGTTTGGTCTAAAACCCAATGGGATTTCATACTTTCTATCTCTAGACCTCCTGAAGTTTTCCCTTTCTCTCTTGATGTTTGCTAGTATGGGGAAATTGTGTGAAGTGTGGATGAGTGAGGACGAGATGGGGTGTATTTATGGGTGAAATGGAGGATAAGAGGGGGAGGACATGGCCATGTGCTAGGATAAGGTGTCACATGGTTGGTGATGATGGTGGAGGAGATAGATTTGATAGGTGGCAGGGGATAGGGAAGAAGAGGATAGATTTTGTAGAGATTTTGATGGTTGTGGCCGGATTTGAGGGGATAAGAGGGTGAAAGAATAAATAGAAAGGTGATGGGATGGGTGTGAGGCGGTGTAAAGTGGAAGGGTGGTGATATGATGGCTAGAGGTGATGATGGTTGACTGGAAGAGGTGTGGGAGGGTTGTATTTTCACACGATAAGGGGCAAGGATGGTAGTGTTGCAAGGCTTTGATAGTTGATGAGAAAGGTGGTAATTAAGATTTAGAAGGGATTGATAAGGGGTGTGGTAATGTAATGATGGTGTTAAGAGTAATGAAATGATGGAGGGGAGAGAGGAGGGGAGAGGTAGTCGGTTTTGAGGAGGAAGGAGAGAGGGTGGTGATGGGATGGAGGAGAGAGAGGTTGAATGTGTTAGGGTTTTTGCGAATTACGGACTTTAGTGTAAGTATATTCTAATCAAGGGTCCTAAGTGTAATTTAAGAGTATTAAGGGTAATTCTTTAATTAGGGAATTTAAAATAATTTTAATTATTACATTTCTCCTCTTAGATTAAGATTTGGCTAACCGGCCTATACCAGGGTATTTTTAATTTTATTTTCCTTTAAATTGAATGTAGAATTTATGTTAATTTTTTCCTATGTGTAAAAACAACACTAATAGCATAATTTCAATATAATACCGGTTTCTCACACTGATACATACGTATGCTATTAGAACTAACTTTGTTCGGTTAGTGGTTTCCAAAAACAATCATTATCAACTGTGCACTTATGGAGGGGGCAGGGGGGAGAGATGTACACCAACACCGATAGGATTTCAAAAGTTTGGTCCTCAAAATCGGTTTATGGAGATAAAACCAAACGCAGTATCCTCCGTAAATCCAAATTAAAAATCACTTTCCATTTCTTTTTTTTATGTAGAAAGGTACTCAAAATGTGGAAAGGTACTCAATCATGTACGGTACAAATATATATATGTAGAGAGAGAGAGGAGAGAGAGAGAGAGAGAGAGATGGCGCCTCAATCAAAGCCGGTTAACCATATGCCTTTAATCCTCCAACATTTGAAAACAGAAAAACTACTCACTGATTTGGCACCTCCATTGCGAAAAGTTTCCAATACAATTGTTCTAAAATAAAAAAATTCTCAAAGTTAGGTGAATTATAGCATTATAATGCAGAAAACCCCAAAAAAGACATACGTAGCTCCATTACCATAGTGGACCTGGTGGCGGCCTTGTCGTGTCTTAGAAATGCTTCAACTTTTCTCAAAGAAAGCTCCTCCAACAGCCACGGATGGTTGACACGTGTCCCGCGAAATGCACGAGTCGTGTACTTATTAATCGAAAATTTGAATTGGATGATACTGGCAAGGGTTAAACAATGGCACGCGATTGAGATACTAATAACTACTACCTCCGTCCCAAAATGAATGTCTCAAAATTCTATTTACGTTTCTTATTTTTAAGATATAATGAATTATATATATAATATAGATCTTGTTTGATAAATTTTGCTTAATTTTATTAAACAAAGTCTTTGAAATTGAAAAAAAGTATCATAGATTGCAATATATAAAAAAAAAAATTTGAGGGTGTGAATAATAATTTTGAACTTCTATTTTAGGACAGAGGGAGTACTATCTACTATTTGAGAATTGGATAAAATAATGAGAATTCAATTTCTTTATTGTTTAGTTGTTTTTGTTTGTTTAAGTATAACCTGCAGCAACGCCGAAAAATTAAAAATTCCCACTAATACTTATTAGGGACATAAATATTTTATCTCAAATCCAAATATTGACAAATATAGAGTCGTTCAATCGATGCACACAAACCAACTGGGGCTAACTTAGTTGGTCGGGGCTCTTGCATCTCACTAGGACGTCAGGAGTTTGAATCTCCCCGCCTACGTGTAGGGGCTTATCATTTCTTTGTTTCAATCCTATAACGGACTTATTTATTGTATTACTAGTTAAGTTGTTGGGTTAGTTGTCTTATGGATTCTCACAATGGATATAGTGTCCCGGTTTTATCAATTGACAAAAAAATCGATGCACATAGAATGAGTCTTTTCAAATGAATCTACGCATGTTCGGATATTCTATCTAGTTGGAATCTACGTATTTTCGGATATCTACCTCTCTATCACTTCTTAAAAACTATACAGAGACTTTCGTAATTTCATTAATTTGCTTGGTGAAGAATTTGGATGACTTCAGGGATGGTGCCTCTCTTTTCTTGGAAATATAATCCCGTTGTTATGGTTGTGAGGTTCTTGGTGTGATGTTTGCATTGTTTTCTTGTTTTCCTTTGGGGTAGATTCTCCGGTGGCTTTTGCCGGTGTGCCCATAATCCTTTTAATCTTTGTTTTCTCTTCGAAATAAATCCTTTTTGCCGATCGGAAAAAAAGAATTTGATGAGTAACACTTTTGTCCTGGTCTTGCTCCACTATAACTCGTGGTTCCCTTATTGGCAACCTTTCAATTGTCAACCATTGCTTTTCACTTTTCAGACGTGGTATGTTGTTTCCCTTCCCAAATTCACTTATTGGCTGATTATTTTTATTTATTCTAATGAGTTTTAGCTTGATCAAATTAGATCTCTCTCAGAAATGTTTCAAATCCATAAAACGTACTTTAATATCTTGCGGCAGTAAAATTGATTTACCAGTTAAAATTTGTTGGAAAATGGAAGTATATTTGAATATTTCGGTGAGCCTAACCACGAATAAATCCATTTTAAAGATGAATGAGAATTGTCTCATTATGGGGATTGGAAAAGCCAAGTCAAGCTACGGACGCGCGTGCGCTTGCCCTCACTAAACACCCGAATGATGAGTTAGCACAAACCCCTCTCTCTCTAAAAAACTCTCTCCCCTCTCTCTCTAAAAAACTCTAACCCTAGCCGCCCCTCCTTCCCCTCCCCCTCCATGGGTTGCACACCCTGTGGGCGGCGGGAGGGGAGGGACTAATCCCCTTTCTAGATCTGGTTTCCCCTTCCCCTTCTGCACCATATCCGCCTTCCGTTCGCCAATCGTTGGAACTTGGCGTTCCGCAGCCCTGTTGGGCGTTACGATTCGTCTGCTCCTCCTTTGTAACCTTACGGGTTCCGGTGGCTTCTTAGGGCTCCGGTAGAGGCGCGTGACCGGTTGGAGGTTTGGCTAGAGATGGGCTGCTCAGCGACGAAGGGGAGTGTATCTTTTTTCTCGTTTCTTTTGTGTTTTGTCCGGCTTTAGGCCGGTTATGTCCGGCTTTAGGCCGGTTTTTGTCCGGCTTTTGTCCGGTGTGTTCCGTTGGTTTGGTCATATGCTTTCTCGTTGTATTTCTGTGACCTGTTGTCGTTGGAGTGTCCGATCTGTGGACTCCCAATCTTTCCCCATGGGAATCTTTGATGAATACTATCTCTCAACTTTTGACAAAAAAAAAAAAACACCCGAATGAGGCCAGGGCCGGAGCCGGGACTCAGGATTTATAGGCCTACGGCTTGTGGTCCAAGATCTGTGGTTTAGTTTGGGTTAGTTTGGACTTTGGAATTGGGCTTTACCAGATAATTTTGTAAAGAGTAATGAAAAGTCTTGGGACCCTTTATATTTTACCATTACAAGAGTTAAATCCAAAATTATGTCTCCATATTTTTTGCATCAATGGCTGCATTGATTGCTAGAATTCATGGCCGAATTCAATAGCAATAAACTCAAAGATCTCCCCATGGTTGTATAAAATGGTTCCTTCATTGTTCATTCTATGGTTTTTGACACACAAAAACACACAACAGCTACACCGAATATACTTCTTATTTTTCAATGGGAGAGAAAACAGGCACTTGTTCGTTCGACAGGGCGATCCGGTAGGTATTATCGATTGATCGTTTTTATATCCTGGGAAGCAAACGCCGATCAAAACCTCAAACACTTATGGTGAGGCGGTAAATTTGCTTTAAGGAAACCGTGTGAAACACGGGCCCCCGGCTTGGTTATTTCAATGCTTTATAGCTTTGTTTTTTGTCTATTACAAATTCTGTATTTTTGTGTTCTTTTCTAGAAATAAAATTAGAAATAAAATTGTCGATTATTGTTTTCCCGCACCTAGTTTCCAACAAAATTTTCAGTAGTTGTCCCCATTATGTGATTAGTCTAATTAGTTTGGGTAAAAGAATGTTCTCATGAATTATATTTACGTTTCTTGGCTGATAACATATAAAGCGAGGTGTGCGAAAGTTGGCTCGAACACTTGGTTATCAAAAAAAAAAACACACACACACATAAAACGATTTCACTGTTGCACTCAATATTTTTTTTATTTGTTTTAAATTTTTCTTAAGGATGCTGAATTTGTGGAACTTAGACATCTAAGGGAACACGAAATCAGTAGAACAAAACTGTTCGTATACAAGCTTGAAATTCGCATTTCCCAAATGTACGAAATTTATACTGTGTAATAATTTTTCTTCGCAAATATCAGTCCATTTGCGAAAAGAAATATTTCGACCAATCTGAAACTGTTTGTCAGCGTTTGGATTGAATCTTAATAGTACTAATATTCCCCTCCTCGTAAAAGTTCAATTGGAATTCATTAGCCATAGATTCAATCCAAGCGCTAACAAACTTTCTTCATATCCAATGTTAAGTATTAACGACCACCAAGAATATTTGAACAAATCTGAAACTGAGTTGCCCAATTCACACACACATATGTATATATATATATATATAAGACTATCATAAATTAATACTAGTATTTGTCTCTCCAACGTAGATACCTCTAAAAACATGTTATGTGCCTCCTTTGCTCTCTCTCTCTCTCTCTGAGTCTACATCAAACATCTCATTCAAATTACAGGACAAATTCGCGTGGAGAGGTATGGTTGTAAAAGAAAGTCAGAAAGTGGATATAGACTAGGAAAAGCGATCAAGCAACAAACACAAGTAACTTATGAAATAAGATTTTTTGTAAAGGGAGAAACCTAACAGAGATTGGGGAAGATAAATATTAGTAGCTATGGTGAATTTTGTGTGATTTTCTTTTTTCAAAAAAGGCATTACAAAAAAATTGATCTTTAGTGACAACAATTTTGTCACTACGATGTCACTAAAAATATGTTGCTAAAGTATTCAAAGACAAATTTCTTTAGTGAGTTGTCACTAATCCTGACAGCTTACTATCAAAAGCTGTCACTGAATACTCTTTAACAACACACTTTTAGTGACACGTTAGTTGTCACTGAATACTCTTTTTCTTTTTTTGATAAGCAGAAAATTTATTAATCTTTGAGTGGCAGTAAAATTGATTTACCAGTTAAAATTTTCAGTAGTTTTCCCCATTAGTTGATTAGTTGAATTAGTTGGGGTAAAAGAATGTTCTCTTGAATTATATTTACGTTTCTTTGGCTAATTAACACATAAAACGAGGTGCACGAAAATTGACCCTGACACTTGATTATTAAAAAAAAAAACATATAAAACAATTTCACTGTTGGACTCAATATTTTTTTATTTGTTTTAAATTTTTCGTAAGGATGCTGAAATTGTGAACTTAGACATCCAAGGGAACACGAAATCGGTAGAACAAAACTGTTCGTACACAGGCTTGAAATTCGCATTACCCAACAAAACATCTATTATTAGTATATGTACGAAATTTATACTATGTAATAATTTTTCTTCGCAAATATCAATCCATTTGCAAAAAGAAATATTTCAACATTAAAACATTCCTACTGTTGGTCGTTTAGTTACTCGTTCAAATTCTCACAGTGATCGTGGACATGGGACAAGAAAAGTTTGTAAGCGTTTGGATTGAATCTTAATACTAATATTCCTCTCCTCGTAAAAGTTTAATTGAAATTCATTAGTCATAGATTTTTTTCTTTTTTTATCAAGGCAAGGCAATTCATTTCACAGCCATAAAGGCAAAAGATTTCATCTCAAAATACAGAACTGAACCAAAACTACCAAAATCTAGACGCGAGCAACTGTAATAGTGCACCAGCTCACAGGCCCAAAAGACACGTACTGCCAAGGCAGACCGACACAAAGTCGGCGTAGAGTCCGTCATCGATTTAGTAGTAGAAAATCCAGAAAAACGGACACCCAGCTCAACCCATTAGCAGAACAATACAGATGAAATCAACAAAAGCATCCGTAAGGGGCAATAGATCCCACGAAGGGGATACCAAAAAAACAACAAAAAAAGACAGAAGAAAACTAACTACTAACTAACTCCGATCAGTCCTACCGCCAGAAAACGCCGCCTCGAAACGCCGTCATAGATTCAATCCAAGCACTAACAAACTTTCTTCATATCCAATGTTAAGTGTTAACGAACACCAAGAAGATATGAACAAATCTGAAACTGAGTTGCCCAATTCACACACACACATATGTATATACAGTATATAAGACTATCATAAATTAATACTAGTATTTGTCTCTCCAACGTAGATACCTCTAAAAACATGTATGTGCCTCCTTTACGCTCTCTCTCTCTCTCTCTCTCTCTCTCTCTCTCTCTCTCTCTCTCTCTCTCTCTCTCTCTCTCTCTCTCTCTCAGTCTACATCAAACATCTCATTCAACTTACAGGACAAATTCGCGTGGAGAGGTATGGTTGTAAAAGAAAGTCAGAAAGTGGATTGGCTAGGAAAAGCGATCAAGGAGGAGGGAATGAGACTCGATCCCGGAATGCAGTGTGGGGCATTCAAGTACGTGCTATGAAAAAAGATTTTACTCAATTAATTTTTGTTATTTCTCAATGAATATGAGTAATGAATCATAGTAACACCATAATTAACTTTTGTAACATAAAAACTTTTAAACTTAATCATAAATTTAAAATGGTCAATTACTTTTTTTTTTCAGGTATTTATACATTGATATAAATAAGTACTTAAGATGTCGGGGAGGATGGATATTTAAGTACCCCTATTTTTTCTGAAAAAGTACCAACACCTATCTTGAGGGACTCTTTCCACCTTTTTTTTTTTTTTTTTTTAATGCACTCGTGTTTTTGCTACCTTGTTATGCACGGGAACCCGAATAAGTTATGTTGTCTTTAATGGTACTTAGATCTCGCCTATTTACGATCTAATATTAAATTATGAAAAAAAAAATTAAGCTACAGAGAACATTAATTCGAACGTCTAAGAGAAATTGGAAACTAACAGAGACTGAGGAAGATAAATATTAGTAACTGTGGTGAATTTTGTGTGATTTTCTTTTTTCAAAAAAGAGGGCATGTCTCATGTTATATGCCCCCTCTTTTGGGAGGTAGAGCCACCCCCAATTTGGAAAAATCTAAAATTATCTAGTACTACTTCTTTTTTTATATTTTCAAACTTACCATGTCCAGGCCCCACATATAAAAAAAAAACATTAATGTCAAAGGAATTGGAAATTACAACCATACTTTTTACACTCGCTCTCAATTTTGAAATATTGAAATTTTATTATATTGCTAATATGGCCACCCCGTATATGAAATTCTAGTCCATCGAGCCCAGAGGCTTAAGCAAACTCTAATACACCTTGGATTAGGCTTACTCGAACTCTTAAGCGCAATCCGATATTCATTCCCGAACTACAACTTTAGTTGGTATGAACTTAATTATGCAATCGACGATCAAAAATAAATAAAATTATGAGTTTACATTTTCAAAAAAAGAAGAAACAAATAAAAACTTGGTCTTCCATTATACTGGAAAATATACTTTCCTTTGGTTGCAAAATCAGGAAATACACGATTGTTCTGAAAAAAACAAAAAATTACACGAGGAGTATTAAATATAAATTATACACGAAATATTCTAAGGTACTTGACTCCGCCAACAACGTCGTCATCAGCTAATTGTTGAAATAGAAAATTAGGAGGTACAAGTAAAACATTAAAGTCAAATGCACTACAATTAAAAGCGCTCTTTGGCTAGGTAGGTGATCGATCCGTACATGAAAGTTGGTTTGGATGTGATATGTAATTATATATATATTGGCCACAACTAGTCAATAAGCTTTCAATTACTACACTACAGACTGTGGTCTTAAAAACAAACAAATGGGTATGATTAATTAAAAAAGTGAAGCAGAATTAGGTCTTTTTACATGGTACACCAACGGGAGGGCGTCACTTGCGGACATCCAGTAGAAAACATCAAGTAAAACACGAAAATGATAGTTGCACTCTCTCTCCCCCTCTCTCTCTCTCTACATATACATATACATATACATATATATATGTAGGATGGCGATCTATTGAGGACTCCCTCAAACAAAAATTCCGTGCGGACCTCACCATTTTTCGACTTTCCGGATCAAATTTTGACAATCCGTAGCGTTTTTAACAAAAACTGATTCGATCAAGCCCTTCCGGGTATTTTTTTTTGAAGATTTTCCGCGTGGACCCTTAAAAATGCATTTTAAAAACATTGAGCGGTTCGGATCGTCAAAATTTGATCCGGAATGGTGAGGTCCACACGGAATTATCCTAAGGGAGTCCTCAATAGATCGTCATCCTATATATGTATATTTATGTGTGTGCGAGGGGCGATTCCACTAACACAACGAATAACACAATATTTGAGTTGATTTAACTTGCATCTCGACTAACCATTGAGATCCAATTCCCGTTCTGCTATCAGATCAATTGCTGCTGAGACAAAGCCCGTCCATTTGTTAATTTAATTCTCTTACGCTTTCCAATTAGTATACTTTCAATAAATCTAAAAAAATGCACACTTTTCAATGAGTCTATTTGAATTTTTTTTTTTAAATTTTAAATCTCTAGCCATAGTTTCTCTTCGCAACTCATAAAAAAAAATGACTTAATTCCGAAACATAGTTATTTCTAACAATAAATACATGTACAAAGATAGAGTACATTCCTATAAAACGCATTACAGCCCAAAATAACTGAATACAAAGCAAATCAGGACAGGAAAATTACAAGTTAATTAAAAAAGGGAATTCAACAAGCACAAGAAAGATAAAAAAAATATATAGGTTATGCCCCACGTTTGGCGGTACCGTCATTCTTTTTGGGATTGGAAACCTGAGGTGTCTGATAAAATATATAAAGTCAGATTAGATGGGTTTTTTTAAATTAAAAAAAAATCATTTTCATATATAATTCGACAGTATTGTAATAATGTCTCTTTATCGTATTCCACTTTGTGTAATGTTCATCTGTTGGTTACTTTAGTGATGTTTTTTGTTTGTTTGTGTAAGTGCTCCTTGTGCAATTATGCAAGTTCTGACAATTTTCTGAATACGTATATGAAAACACTAATAGATTATTCATGGAGAAGAAGACGTTGCGATTTTCCCATCACGTAGTTATCAAACTTGGAAAGTCAATACAAGTGTGGCGTGCACTCGCACTCTCAGTGCTATTTTGCGGGGAAGATTAATCGATCAAGACTTAGGGTGAGTTTGAACTAATTTTTTAAGGATTTGATATCGACAAATTCGATAACGTTATGATCCCATCGTGTTGTATTTTTTTTTTTATTTGAGTTGGGGGTGGGGTGCAAAATTTTAAGGAAATAAAAGGAATTTATAGGGATTATTACCTCTAGGTCTAGAAAAGAGATGTCTAATTACCACTAAGGTAAGTCATTTTTTTTAATTACCACTAAGGTAAGTCACTCTTTTTTGGAGTTTAGGTTTAGGGTGCACTTTCCTATTATAGGGTTTTAGTAGTTTAGGCACTTTCATAGAGTACCCTAGGATTTTAGACACTTTCGTAGGGTACCTTAGTCGTAGGATACCCTAGTCATAGAGGTACCTAGAGTTTGGGTTTAGGGTGCACTTTCCTATTATAGGGGTTTAGGGGTTTAGGCACTTTCATAAAGTACCCTAAGATTTTAGGCACTTTCGTAGGGCATCCTAGTCGTAGGGTACCTGATAGGTACCGAAAAGCACTCGTTAAACCTTGTTAACTCGCACTTTGTTAAGCTAATTTGGTTGGTTTTTTATTAGCGTTCGTTGGTGAATGGTGTTACAAGTGTCGAGTGCTCAAGGACTTTGAAAACGTGCTTGGGAGTGGTTTAGAAGCGTCAAGGATGCAAAGAGGAGCGAAAGAGAACCAATGGACCACTTTCTGACTTGGTAGTCCGGACTATGCATTCCCCGTCCGGACTATGGGCTCCGCGGCCTTCAGTGAACTTTCTGTATTGGTAGTCCGGACCACCCTTTTCTTAGTCCGGACTATGGTGTCGGGAATTAGCATTTTAACTGGTTTTTATGTAATTTTGAGGCCCTAGGTATAAATAGAACAACCTAACATTATTTTAGGGTTCCCAACTATTGTGAGAGGCTATTTGGAGAGAGAAACTCATAGTTCTTCATGTTCTTCACTCGTTCTTCAAATCAAAGTATGTCGATCATCACCATGTCCGGCTAAACCCCTTTTCTAGGGGGAGGATGAAGCTCTATACCAAGTAACCTTGTTTTTTTGCGTAGATTATGGTTATTATTCAGATCAGATTACATGTTAAGAACTCAATTTCATATGATCAATGGAATTATGGTTTTATTCTTCCAATTTCACACCCAATCAAACAACTTTTTACCGAATTAAATTAGAAGTTAATTGGAGTTAACGCAACTCAGCCAATTTGTCCCCGGGGATCGACACTCGGACTTAACCGCTATTCTCCGAAATAAAAGTTAATTCCTAGTTATTAAATATTTATTTTTTACTCGGCACGACATGGTCAGTACCCTAGTCATAAGAGTACCCTAGAGTTTAGGTTTAGGGTGCACTTTTCTATTATAGGGTTTTAGTAGTTTAGGCACTTTCATAGGGTACCCTAGGATTATACACACTAGTATATGAAATTTTGTGAAGATACGACTGATTGGTTAAGTTAGTATAGTTAAAGGTAATTTCTGAACACCCTATTAAAAATTCCTGGAGCCGCCACTGTAGGCGCGTATAGAAAGTTTGTCCTTAGGCGTGTTTTTCGCGTTTGGGATTGACTTACTGGTAATTAAGAGCTCAGTATTGGACCGGCCTGTAAATGGCCCGAATTTATATCTATTTATATTAAAATGGAAGGTTTTGTTTTTGCCGATCCGGATTCGGATCTTAATCTTGATTGCTAAAAACTCTGAAAAGCCTTTGGAGAAGAACTCACCCTTAAGCTACTTTTTTACTTTTTTACTGCAACAATTGATAAAACAAAAAACAAAAATACAGGAATCCGTTTTGTATGGTTCAAGTTTTGTTAAGCTGGTTTTTATGATGTTTTTTTTTTTTTCTTTGGGGGTTTGGCTTATAAGTCCAGAGCCAAACACAAATTCGGCTTTTTTGAGCTTTCGTAAATTTATGCTTAAGAAGCGAATAAGCCAAATTTAAAGGCTTCAGTTCAACCAAACACAACCTTATGATCAAATTTAACTAAGGTTTGTTTGGAAGGGATAATTGGATGTTTGAGTCAGCTTGCGCACACCTCGATCAATTCTGGGGCACTGGTGGTAACTACCGGATATAACCCCCATGACTCTAAAAGTTATGCTGACGAGGGGAATCAAATTTAAAACTTTATGTGGGAGTAAACCACCAAGTCTAGAGGTGTCAAACGTGCGTGCCGTGCCATTCAACTTCCATGCCAACCGTGCTTCGTGTCATGCCCATTTACTTCAACGTTCCATGACGTGTCGTGACAACCGTGCTTCGTGTCGTGCCGTGTCGTGCCCATTTACTTCATCGTGCCATGGCGTGTCATGACAACTGTGCTTCGTGCCATGCCGAGCCCATTCACTTCATCGTGTCGTGGCGTCCCGTGACAACCGTGCTTTGTGTCACGCCGTGTCGTGCCCAAATACTCTATCGCCCGGTGCCGTGTTGTGCCTTTTTTAAGTTGTGTCGTGCCGTGCCGGCTAATTGGCTTAATCATGTCGTGCCATGTCTTTTTTAGTGTCGTGTCGTGCTTTTTTTAAATCGTGTCGTGTCGTGCCGTGCCGTGCCGGCCCCGGCGGCCCGTTTACTTAATCATGTGTCGTGCCGTGTGCTTGACCGAAATCCTATACCTAAATTAATGGGTTGCCCCAAGCGTAGGGCGGAGACCGGTGTAGCACAATACCCGGTAAGACCGGAATCGAATCCACAGAGAAGGTGGAAAGTGCTTACTAAAAACTCGGGTTGCTAATGTTTAACACGGCTCTTAGGTAGCCACCCTTTGTGATTTGATGTGAAAATTAACTAAACTAAGATAAAACTGATTTGATTAAACTATTAAAAGCAAGTACGGTCATAGGGTTCATAACAACAGTGACCAGATCTAGATAGTTCCGCTCAGTTCGATGTTCTGAAAACGTTTGATTTTAGAGAGAAAAAGATACCCCGAAAGATGCGAATCCTCGTGGTTGCCGTTTACCCATGTACAGCGTAGAACGAGTTTTGGTCCCCCGTTCCCCGCGTTACATGGGCTCCGACAATGCCCGGATTCGTCCAACGAAGGTACTTTAATAACCTAAAATTGCTTTTACCTTTGAAAATTCTGGAAACAGGAGCGAGAACAGACCCAGCCCTGACCACGGTGTGTTAATCACCCCGCGACCATACCTATAGAACTACTCACTCATATTAGCTAGAACGAATAACAAAATTCCGAAATTAAACATGCTATTAAACTTGAATATCAATTAAAACAAAGATTCGAATCTCAAATCACGGACAAACTCCCACGAACTGAGATTAAAGTAAATAAACAGAAACGTTACCGAAGCAATGCGAGAATCAGCGAATAAAACTCTAAAACTTCAATCGAACAAGCTCCGGAAAGTAACAACTCCAAAAGAAAAACGGCTGCGAAAAACTAAGAAAAACCTAGCCAAGTTCGAACCCTAATTTTGCCTCAAAACGAGGTATTTATGCTCCCCCGAAGTCAACACACGTGGCAAGTCAATTTCTGGCTTTTAAGACCCTCGGTATCGATACAGGAGAAGTCCTGTATCGATACCCAGACATTCTGTTCAGCTATAATGCACACGGTATCGATACAGGACAATCTATGTATCAATACCGAGCCTCTAAAATTGCTCCCTCAAGCTTGTTTGGTCGTCCCTACTTGGGTCCCACCGGTTCCCAACATGCCCAATGCCTTGTGTTCACTTTCCCGTGCTCCTCCGGCCTGTTTCCTACAAAACAAACACAAACACCAAAAACAAGAGACAACACCGCATCAAGTGGAAAATGGAATAAATCGCGCCTCTAATGCGCTAATTCGCCCTACTTAGGCGCTTATATCTTGAGATATTGCGCGCCTATCACACCCCCCAACTTGAAGGTTGCTAGTCCCGAGCAACGAAAAGAATAAAACAAATAAATAAAATGATAGATCTTTTAAACCCCCGGGCGGCCCCGGTAGGACGAGTGAAGTCTCGTGAGGGTTTTCAACAGTGATAACCCACAAAACACAAAGGACTCGGACATTTGAATGCAACTCAACCCAGTCAATAGCTTCTCGAAACACTACAGTGACTGTCAGGCAAGTCAAAGACAAGACATTTCATCCATGGACAAAGTTAAACAAGTGAACTTCGCAGCAAACTTAGCACAAAAATTAATCCTCTCACCTACGATCGGATAGGGATTTATCACATAACATGCGTGTAAGTGAGAATCTCGCATAAAAATTCACTAATCCCGAAAACAGTTCACACAATATCAATAGCCCGGTGTGTCTCTAAAAACTCACCCCTTCCCCTATTGATTAATTTGTTTTCTTCTTTTTTTTTTCACCATTTTTCTTGTGGTCGTGCAATGCCTGGATCTGTCGGGCTTTCTAGTTGACCCATGTAACGAGCTTTAGGTCGGTCATCCCCAAGCCAGATGGCCTTAGGGTACCAAGTTTAAAGAGACCCCTCAGACTTAATTGCTCGAGTCAAAAAGGCTTTAGGGAGAGACCCAAACTAACCACATTTAACCAATGCCTTCACAAGGTCTATCCATCTTGTAATGCGAACAATACGGTGGGAGCAAACCCCGATTGCCCGAATACTCAATGAACGCCCGGATAAGCAGTACCAATTTAGCGCACAATGTAGGAAAGGGGTTCCAATAAGCCCGTGGGCGCAATCAACTAACACCGAAATATCAATAATATGTAAACCAAATTCAAGGCTAGTGAATGCTCAGAGTGGGACAGTGTGCGTGAAAAAGCATGAACTCAAGTGATCAAACACTATCCAACTATAGATGATACGGCTAACTGGGTGCTTCCTAAACATCATGTTCACGAGCTTAAGTCTATCCATGAAATCGTATCGAGACTCCGACTCGCACAACAACTATTATAGCGCTAATTAGCAGTCATCAACCAAGAATAGTTACACCCACACATCCAAATTCCTTCTTCTTTTTTTTTTTTTTTGCAAGACTCTAAATTTAAATAAGACACTCTAAATTTAAATAAGACAAGTGACAAAATTTAAATAAGACACTCTAAATTTAAATAAGACAAGTGACAAAGTAATCCCTCCCCCCAACTTGAATAAAGCAATGTCCTCATTGATTGCTCAAACACTAAAAGAGAAGGACATAAATAAAGAGAGAGGAAAGAGATCACCTCGAACTAGCGGACAACACAAGATAGAAGTAGGTGGAGAGACGACCCCCCAACTTGGACAAATCAACCTGCATGTGTTAGTCTGCAAGACACTAAACACAAGAAAAAAAAAAGAAGGAAAAGAAACGCTACTACTGACTCTGCAAAACATTGAAATCCACCACTTTCGTCACGTGAAAGGCACGGATACTACTTTTCTCCCTAATTTCTCACTTAAATTTGTGTAGAGAAGGTCATCATAACAATCCCGGGTAAGTCATGACTCAACAGGTTAAATTACTCAAGGTTTTTCCTTAAAGAAATCAGAGCCAATCGTCTTTTATGACTATCCGAGACACGGCAATAAGATTGTTAGAAACCCAGATACACAAATTTAAGGCTAGAAATTAGGTGGCTATACTGGACCGAATTTTTTTTTTAAATTAATTTTAATTTGGAGAGAGAGAGAGATCTTTGAAACGTGGAATTCGAAAATTAATCAAATCCACAAAGATGAATCACATGAATGCACCACCCCACGCGAAGCTTTGCATTAAAAATTGAACTCGGCCAGACCACCAGAAAAGATACTTTGAGTAAAGCAATTGCCGAGTTTGTCTTAAAAATGGACGCATCTCTGAATGCTCCCGTAAGACCAAATCAAGTTTCAGGCAGTTGACAAATTTTATAATAGACGGAGGATAAACAAAATCAAACTTGTCAACACCGAGGAAGTCAACATGTTGCACTTCCTTTAAGACTGGTTGTTCAAGTGAGCTCACCCCAACAGATTCTGGTTGCCTAGAAGGGAAAGACTCAAAAGGAAGACATTCAATAAGAAACTCGTTGCTTCCTTCCCACTTGATTGCCTCTTCTACAGCATAATCAGATGCAGTCCAGCTTGTTGCTCCTATGTGTTCTGTCCACATGTCTAACACTTCCCTCTCTTGCTCCACCCCGAGGGACGAGGGAACCTCTACCGCATAAGTATTATTACTCCGAAAACAAGCATGTTTAAACAAGTCTGACAGTGGCTCTAAATCCAACTTAGGCGGTTGGACCAACAATGGCTCAGGGCCCGGGTCCCAAGCGACTCCGCACAAATCTCCCGTTGCTAACAAATCCATCAAACTACCAATCTCTGAAGAATCTAAAAATGATTGCTCTTCAGCGGTAAGAGCAACTTCCAGAGGATCTTTAAACAACACATTGTCGACATGCTCCTTAACGAGCGTGTCGACCAAACATACCGCAGACTCCTCTTCATTCTCCTTGCTGCGAGTATCCTCATTGTAAACATCAACCCCTAACTTTGGTTCCACTAATAATTGCACTCCCTCCAAGTTCGGTTGTTCAACTAACTCAACCCCAACAGAGGAATTGTCCTCCAACATATCATCACAAGGAGGGGAAGACTCAAGGGAAAAACGTTTGTCATGGAACTCGCCACCTCCTACAGACTCTGAAAAGTGGTCAGCGCACAAAGGCCGGTCAACTCCTCGATCTCTAGACTCACAGGAGCGAAAAAGGAAAATGTAGGCGGCCCGAATCAACAGTGAAAAATACATTGGAGGGGATTCGTTTTTCTCCTTGGGCTTAAGTGGGGAACACTGGGCAGTGAGCCCCTCATTCCCTCTAAACTCGGAGAACTGTTGTAAGCCCAAGTCAACCTCCTCTTCATCGTTAGATAAACCTACTTCCTCTTCCTTAGGAGTAAACTCCTCATTCCCTCCAAACTTGGAAGGTTCCTCCAAACAGTCATCAACCCGTCCCTCAATGAGAAATGGGTCGACTTCCTTTCTTCTATTGACTGGAGGCGGAGAAAATGTCTCCAATTCCTGTTGGATGTGTCCCACTACCTCTGTGAGTTGAGTCAATTGGGACCTAAGGTTCTCAATTTCTTGGGTGGTTTCCGCGGTGAGGGTCATTTGCGATCGCACAATAGTTTGTACCATCTCCTCAAACTCCTCATCATGAGGGGGATAAGTCAGCTCTGGGGGTGGGCCAGTAGAATAAGGACCAAACCTTTGCGGGTCTTGGAAAAGGGAGCTAAATTGGGTCATGTGGTCCTGGGCAGGTTCGAACGACTGTATTTCTTGCGGAGGCAAAGGCAGTGCCTGTGGTGGCACTGGAGGTTCGGAATCCCACCCTGAAAAAGATGGGTGGTGGGACCACCCTAGACTGTACGTATTTGGATATGGATCCCACCGCTGATTAATAACACTCACCCTAGCCTGATTATTTCGAATAGCTTCCTTAAGTGCATAAAAAGCGGAGCAGGTATAAACAGAATGCCCCCAACACGCACACATCTCACAGAATTCTTCCATTCTCACCTCGTTCACCCAGTTGTTTCTTTTTTTTTTTTTTTTTTTTTGAATGAAGAAAGATAAAATTAAAACTAAAATTCACTAGACACTAACGACCCGAATTTTTAACACCTCTTGCCTTCCCCGGCAACGGCGCCAAAAATGCTTAACCGAAATCCTATACCTAAATTAATGGGTTGCCCCAAGCGTAGGGCGGAGACCGGTGTAGCACAATACCCGGTAAGACCGGAATCGAATCCACAGAGAAGGTGGAAAGTGCTTACTAAAAACTCGGGTTGCTAATGTTTAACACAGCTCTTAGGTAGCCACCCTTTGTGATTTGATGGGAAAATTAACTAAACTAAGATAAAACTGATTTGATTAAACTATTAAAAGCAAGTACGGTCGTAGGGTTCATAACAACAGTGACCAGATCTAGATAGTTCCGCTCAGTTCGATGTTCTGAAAACGTTTGATTTTAGAGAGAAAAAGATACCCCGAAAGATGCGAATCCTCGTGGTCGCCGTTTACCCATGTACAGCGTAGAACGAGTTTTGGTCCCCCGTTCCCCGCGTTACATGGGCTCCGACAATGCCCGGATTCGTCCAACGAAGGTACTTTAATAACCTAAAATTGCTTTTACCTTTGAAAATTCTGGAAACAGGAGCGAGAACAGACCCAGCCCTGACCACGGTGTGTTAATCACCCCGCGACCATACCTATAGAACTACTCACTCATATTAGCTAGAACGAATAACAAAATTCCGAAATTAAACATGCTATTAAACTTGAATATCAATTAAAACAAAGATTCGAATCTCAGATCACGGACAAACTCCCGCGAACTGAGATTAAAGTAAATAAACAGAAACGTTACCGAAGCAATGCGAGAATCAGCGAATAAAACTCTAAAACTTCAATCGAACAAGCTCCGGAAAGTAACAACTCCAAAAGAAAAACGGCTGCGAAAAACTAAGAAAAACCTAGCCAAGTTCGAACCCTAATTTTGCCTCAAAACGAGGTATTTATGCTCCCCCAAAGTCAACACACGTGGCAAGTCAATTTCTGGCTTTTAAGACCCTCGGTATCGATACAGGAGAAGTCCTGTATCGATACCCAAACATTCTGTTCAGCTATAATGCACACGGTATCGATACAGGACAATCTATGTATCGATACCGAGCCTCTAAAATTGCTCCCTCAAGCTTGTTTGGTCGTCCCTACTTGGGTCCCACCGGTTCCCAACATGCCCAATGCCTTGTGTTCACTTTCTCGTGCTCCTCCGGCCTGTTTCCTACAAAACAAACACAAACACCAAAAACAAGAGACAACACCGCATCAAGTGGAAAATGGAATAAATCGCGTCTCTAATGCGCTAATTCGCCCTACTTAGGCGCTTATATCTTGAGATATTGCGCGCCTATCACCGTGCTTCTTCTTTTTTTAATCGTGCCGTGCCGCACACTCTTTTACTTAATCTTTGAAAAAATTGCATTTATCAAAGACTCAAAGTCAGTAATGGTTGTTAATCGTTATGAAGGAGAGAAGCCAATTGATTCTATATTTCTATTCTACATACAAATTACAAATTTACAATACTGAAACAGAAATGAAGGCAGAAACTAGAAATGAAATTCTAAAAGCTTTAGACAACACTGAATCACTGATAAGAGATTGAAAGGCCAACTGGATACACTGGTGAGTGGTAACGTCCAAGATGGCAAGATTCAACTGGATAC
Organism: Vaccinium vitis-idaea; assembly: GCA_963854785.1. Taxonomy (NCBI): domain Eukaryota; kingdom Viridiplantae; phylum Streptophyta; class Magnoliopsida; order Ericales; family Ericaceae; genus Vaccinium; species Vaccinium vitis-idaea. The sequence goes on along the minus strand of OY978224.1, from coordinate 20,026,622 downwards.
AACACCACTAAACAAATGGCCAACTGGATACACATACAATGATTACAAATTTACAATTGGCTCAGACATGCATCATCACAGTCACTTATCTATTTTACATACAAATTACAATACTGAAACAGAAATGAAAGGAGATATGAATTTGTAAAAGCTTTATAAAACACTGATAAAAGGCCAACTGGATACATTGATTACAATTGGCTCAGACATGCATCATCACAGCCCATATAGCCATACTCTCAAGTTTCAATATACTCCTCAGATTTTAGTTTCAAACCCATACTCTCAACATACTCCTCAGATTTCAGTCAACCAAGAGCACAAAATGAATTAGTTTCTTTCACTTTCAGAAATAACCACAGTTACAAGCCTACAAACTACGAAATTCGCTCAGACAACATCATCACAACCCATATATTCAGTTTCAAACCCAAGTTCAAACCAGAATTGGCTCAAACATGTATCATAGTTCAAATGCACAAATTTGGCTATCCTCTATAGTTTTCTTGTGACCTCTCTTCTAAAACAAAAAACCAAAAACCAAAAACCAGAATCATTAAAGTGTAGTGTTCAGCACAAAGAAATGGTGTGGAAACCAACTCAGCTAAAGCATATACTCACTCTTACAGATCTGGGACCTCTAGGTATAACAGGGCCCCAGTATCCACTGAATCCATATTCCAGCCTTTACTTCAACACCATATCTCAGGCATACATGCCAATAATAGCTCATGCACTGCAATAAACCAGGTTTCCCGGTAATACTTTATTGTCTATCAGAACAACAAAAGAAGCAATGTAAGAGTGTTAACCAACTTTCATGAATTGCCACTTATATATTTACAGTTTTTAACAGTTAAATCATGTGATAATTCATACACAGCTACTCTTCATAGAACTAAATCTCTGACTTGAATTTTAACTTCCACTTATTGAATACACAAAAAACAAGATTCAGAATTTCATAGAAGTGGGCTTCTTTGAGGCTCCATTTGGGTAGGAAAAAAAACAAAAAAAATAAACGCACGGGTTTAATATTATTCAATAAAAAAGCTCACATTTAGATCCAATAGTTTACCTATGAATTCCACATCGAGTTTCTAACGAGTTATCATTACGGATTGGGAATAACAATTTTGCAGAAGTGCTTTGAAATCTTTTAAGGATTTTAGGCATCCAAGTATCTCACTTAGAAATAGTAGAGACGAATTAAAATTTGTCTTCACTCAAGTTTCCCAAGACATTATCATAATTCTATTTATCCTTAACATAACATCCTTCCGATAAAATTTAAGACCATCCAAACAAAGCCCAAAGATTCCAATCCTACCAAATCAATACTAGCAGAGACGAATCTAGTACGTCTTTTAACTCTAGTTTCACAAGCCATCATCATTCTCTTGATCTTGAACATTATATCCTTCCAACTGAATTCATAACCATCCAAACAGAGACAACCCTATCAAATCCGATCAGATCTCCAAACTACCAGATCAAACATAAAAATGAAACAAACATAAAAATGAAACAAACATAAAAAGAACTAAACAAGCCAAATAATACTGCCCCAACAGCGCAAGGAAGGCATCGAAGAAACCCCGCAAAAAATGGGGTATCCTCAATAGCTCTGTGACTGTAACTGGGGGGGCTGAGAGGGGTGGCGGTGGGGTAGTAGATGGGGGGGGCTCGGTGGGGTGGCGTAGGGTGGTGCTGATGGTGGTGGGCGGAAAGGGCGGGTGGTGGGGGAGTACCGGAGACGGGGGTAGAAGTAAGGTGGTGGCGGGTGGCGGTGGAGTACCAGAGACGTGGGGTGTGAGAACTAAGGTGGTGGGCAGTGGAACTAGAAGGGGGCGTCCCGCAGCGGCGGCCGCAAGGACAAAGAGCAAAAATCCGATCCTCATCGCTCTCTCTCTCTCTCTCTCTCTCTCTCTCTCTCTCTCTCTCTCTCTCTCTCTCTCTCTCTCTCTCTCTCTCTCGACCGTGTCGTGTTGTGCCCGTGCCACTTCCGTTTCGTGCCCATGTCGTGCACTTCACACTTTCGTGTCGTGTCAGGCTAAGACCGTGTCATGCCGTGCCCGTGCCACTTTCGTTTCGTGCTCGTGTCGTGCCCGTGTCGTGCCAGACTAAGACCGTGTCGTGCCCGTGTCGTGCCTGACTAAGTCTGTGTCTTTCCACGCCAGGCCAACTATCGTGTCGTGCTCGACTTTGACCGAGTCGTGCCGTGTCGTGCCAGGCCAACTACCGTGCCATGCCCGTGCCCACTCAAACCGTGTCGTGTCGTGCCCAACTTTTACCGTGCCTGTGCCGGAGTTATTTGTGTCGTGCACGTGCCGTGCCGTGCCGGCAAGGCCCATTTGACACCTCTACAAGTATCTCAGTTAGAAATAATAGAGATGAATTAAAATTTGTTTTCACTCAAGTTTCCCAAGACATTATCATAATTCTCTTTACCCTTAACATAACATCCTTCCTATAAAATTTAAGATCATCCAAACAAAGCCCAAAGATTCCAATCCTGCCAAATCAATCTTAGCATAGATGAATCTAGTACGTCTTTTTACTCTAGTTTCACAAGCCATCATCATTCTCTTAATCTTGAACATTATATCCTTGCAACTGAATTCATAACCATCCAAACAGAGACAAACCTATCAAATCCGATCAGATCTCCAAACTACCAGATCAAACATAAAAATGAAACAAACATTAAAAGAACCAAACAAGCCAACTAATACTGCCCCTGAATCGAAAAATGAAAACGACCCCTGCCCCCGTTGCAAAGCACACCGGTGCCAGCGGGTGCCGTACCGGTCGTGGCCGGTGGTGGATCCACCGGTGGAGCTAGGGATGGCAATATCGACCGAACCGACGGGTAATCGAACTGAAATCGATTTTTTTTCCCAAACCTTAACCAATTTTTGCCCCGTGGGTGCGGGTGTGGGTTAGATGGATGGGAAACCGAACGGGTTCGGTTCTGTTATGGGTTCACCTGTAACCCGAACCGATACCCGAACCGAACCGAAACATTGTTAATTACATAGGATTCACTGCTGCTTGGGTTTCCTTCCCACATTTCAAAACATTTCCTATTTTCCTGGGAGCCTCAGAGGCCGTGAGAATGGCGATTTCTTCATCTGTCACCGGAAAAATCGAGGACAAGCTACTCCTCTTAATCCAGCCACCCGTAAGACTCTCTCTCTCTCTCTCTCTCTCTCTCTCTCTCTCTCTCTCTCTCTCTCTCTCTCTCTCTCTCTCTCTCTCTCTCTCTCTCTCTCTCTCTCTCTCTCTCTCTCTCTCTCTCTCTCTCTCGTAGATCGACGGCGACGCCGCTACTCTGAAATCCGGCCGCTACTTTGAATCTGGACTACTTTAGTTTGTTGGTGATTTATGTTTGTTGGTGATTCTGGACTCTGTTAATTTATGTTTGTTGGTGATGTTATCACCACTGCTCCAGTGCTCCTCGGTCCACGTCCTACTTTGAATGAATTCCTAAAATGATTGATTTTTTCTTTGTGGGTCATATGTTGGATGTCATTTTTTCTGAGTGGGTCATATGTTGGATGTCATTTTTCGTTGTTTCGTTAAGCAGAAAATAGTATACAAATAATGCAAGAGGCTATATAGATTCTGATCTAGAAGGAAATCGGGTACCCATTCGGTTCGGGTTTGCCCCGAACCCCGTTCGGTTCAGCCATGGAACACACTTTCCTAACCTGTTCGGTTTTCAGGGCTGATTCAGGGCAGTGGTATGGGCATTCGGTTTGGTTCGGGTTATACCCCAATCCGCCCAGTTGCCATCCCTAGGTGGAGCTCCTGTGACCGGTGGTGGAACTCTCGCGAACCAACCGGCCACCACGTCATAGACAGCCCAGGGTGTGAGCCCTGGGAAACAGCAACTCCGCAAGTATAGGAGGAAACCCCCCCCCCCCCCCCCCCCCCCCCCCCAACAGTGCAAGGAAGGCATCAAAGAGACCCGCAAAGAACGGGGTATCCTCAATAGCTCCGTAACTGTAACTGGGGAGCTGAGTGGGGTGGCGGTGGGGTAGTAGACGGGGGGTGCGAGAACTAAGGTGATGGGCAGTGGGACTGGAAGGGGGCGTCCCGCAGCGGCGGCCGCGAGGACGAAGAGCAAAAATCCCATCCTCATCGCGCTCTCTCTCTCTCTCTCTCTCTCTCTCTCTCTCTCTCTCGACCGTGTTGTGCCGTGTCGTGTCGTGCCCGTGCCACTTCCATTTTGTGCCCGTGCCGTGCCAGACTAAGATCGTGTCGTGTCCGTGTCGTGCCACGCCAGGCCAACTATCGTGTCGTGCATGTGCCGTGCCCGACTTAGACCGTGTCGTGCCAAGCCAACTACCGTGTCGTGCCCGAGCCCGTGCCCGTGCCCACTCAAACCATGTCGTGCCGTGCCCAACTTTTACCGTGCCTAAACCGTACCCGTGCCGGAGTTATTCGGGCCGTACCCGTGCCGTGTCGTGCCGGCAAGGCCCATTTGACACCTCTACAAATATCTCACTTAGAAATAGTAGACATGAATTAAAATTTGTCTTCACTCAAGTTTCCCAAGACATTATCATAATTCTCTTTATCCTTAACAACATCCTTCCAATAAAATTTAAGACCATCCAAACAAAGCCCAAAGATTCCAATCTTGCCAAATCAATACTAGCAGAGATGAATCTAGTACGTATTTTTACTTGTGGACGCACCTCCGGAGGATATCTCGAATCGATTCGGAGTTGCCACCCGGGTTTTAGCGGATTGTCCCCGAGGAACCGAACTCGATTGACTCATGCCTCATTCAATGGATAAGGAATACTGGCCCGTCATCACCATACTATCTTAGGTTCGGGAGCTTAGTTACGAGAGGGGAAGGGTTTTACGGCACCCCCCTCGCCCGATTCGAAGACCGGTCTCTACTTGACTTTTGTGGGATTATACAAGAAATGTATGTAACTCAACTTTGAACAAGTACGGGAAAATGGGGATGGGAACCATGTAACAATGATAAGCACGGCAATGGAACTATGGTGTATGCATGTGTATTGTGATCTACATGAGTGGTGATGGAATGCAAGTACGAATTAATAAAGACACAAAACAGCAGACAACAGTGTTAGTACATGATTAACAATGACAGAATAACTCGAAATAACACTACAAGTTACTGTACAGCAAAACCAATCTGATCATCCACAACAGTTCGAGTGCTCAATAGATGAGCTTGAGCGCTCAAAGCCTTCTCACTCACTCATGCTTCTGATGTTTCTAATGATTTTGATTTTGATGAAAACATGTTGATGCACTTTAATCTGCTTGAAAATGATACTTTGATGACTAAGCATAAAGGTATGACCATGTTAACATAAACTTGAAGCTTGATGATGAACCCAACAAGGCAATAAAGACAGAATGGGTGAAAAATATATCATTGTGAGGCATCCAAAACACTCAAAACACAATTAGTAGACTGATATGATGAAAACTCTTGATGCACTAGAAAACAGTTTGAGCGCTCAAAGTGAGGCTTTGAGCGCTCAAACCATCTTCATGGTTTGAGTGTTTACATGCCTTACTGCCTTTATTTGGATCATCAACAAGCTCAAGATAGTACACAATAATGTAAATGTACTTGATGAACCAGAAACATTGACAAAATAACCATAAAATGCATCTGTGAGTGAGAGATGAGTATTGGGCCATGCATAAGCATGATTGGAATGAGAGGGAGAAGAGATCAGGTTGGCCTAGCCAAACATCAACACACACACACTTCGTGAACAGGTTGGCTTAGCCAAACATCAACACACACACACTTCGTGAACAAGTTGGCTTAGCCAAACATCAACACACACACACACACTTCAGTAAGCATAAAACAGAACATAAAGATCAAAGAAGTAAGCAGCAAATGCAAGATTGAACATGGTTTGAGCGCTCACTGCACATGGTTTGAGCGCTCGAACCATTTCGAACTCATATTTTTGAAATCAGTTTTTCTTGATATCTAAGACCTTGTGAGCTCATAGAAGGTATGTAGAACCTCCATGGACTCACTGGTCTCCCTCAGGATGACCTAAACGTGATTTTTCACATGCTTTTTTACCTTTTCGGCTATGATCAAGGCTTGAACTTGTGGTTTGATGAATGGATGGGTAGTGGCTGTGTTTATAGGCTACAAGTGAAGTGTTTTGGACAGAGGAGTGTGAGTGTAGGGCTGATTGGATGATTGATTGAGTGGATGAGGGTGTATTGAAGGTTAGATGACCATTTTTTGCATGATCAAGTGGGTTTAATTGATTTTGGATGATGGAGCTGCAATTGATGGATGATTACAGTAGAGAGGGGCTGACTATGGAGTTTTAGAGTGAGAAAGAGGTCAGGATCAATAGGTATCTTAAAGACCCATGTGTATTTGGTCTTAAAGATGGGATTTTTGGGTGTTTTGGAGGTTGAAAATAATGGAAATGGATGAGAGAGAGTGTAAAACGTGATTGAAGGATGAGAGAGAGTGGTTTTGGTCTGATGAAGGGTGTGAGAGTGTAAGAGATCAGCCAAGAGTGTGGGGGTCCTTAAACAATGGGTGGAGGGTGGTTTATATAGAGAGAAATGGGGGGAATTTGGAATTTTCAATTCAAGTTAGAGAGGGAATGTTATTAGAGGAATTTTGGCGTGAAAACGAAGCTTAGAAACCAGGGGGAGCCCATAGTTTAGGTGGAAAACCAGCTGAAAAATGTCTTGAAAATTTCTAGTGCGCGAAGGGTTTGAGCGCTCAAAGGGTCTGTAGGCCAAACTTTGCGGGGCTGCCCCAGGTGCTACCGAACTCCGTTTTGTGCGTGGTTTGAAGCGTTGGAAAGCTTATTGAGTGTACTTTCTAACCCAAGATAATTTGTACATCCAAGTGTGTGACCATTTTACCCTCAGAAGGTCGGGAAAACAAGTCATTTTGGTAAAACGAGCACATCTCCCTCATTTCAAAATGGATTGAGACGTATTATATATCAATAAAGAGGGTTTTGAATGTACTAGAAGATGGTGTAGGCTTGGGTTTATTTTGAAGAGCATTTTGGATGGTTTGAAGGGTAGTTTGGTCATTTTGGTTGGTTTAAGGTTGTTTTAGGAGGGTTTAGAATGGTTTAGGGTCGTTTGGTGAGTTCAAGCCTTGTTCTTAGCCTCGAGGTATGCACGGTTGGTCTATTTCATCATCGGGAGTGTTTGGCAAGTATCCCGGGTCAAAATCGGGGTGTCTACATTACTCTAGTTTCACAAGCCATCATCATTCTCTTGATCTTGAACATTATATCCTTCCAACTAAATTCATAACCATCCAAACAAAGACAAACCTATCAAATCCGATCAGATCTCCAAACTACCAGATCAAACATAAAAAGAACCAAACAAGCCAACTAATACTGCCCCTAAATCGAAAAATGAAAATGACCCCGCCCCCGCCCCCGTTGCGAAGCACACCGGTGCCATCGGGTTCCGTACCGGCCGTGGCCGGTGGTGGATCCACTAGTGGAGCTCCCGTGACCAGTGGTGGAACTCTCGCGAACCAGCCGGCCACCACGTCTTAGACAGCCCGGGGTGTGAGCCCCGGGAAATAGCCCCTCCGCAAGTATAGGAGGAAAAAAACCCCAACAACGCAAGGAAGGCATCGAAGAGACCCCACAAAGAACGGGGTATCCTCAATAGCTCTGTGACTGTAACTGGGGGCTGAGTGGGGTGGCGGTGGGGTAGTAGACGGGGGTGGGGGGGCTCGGGGGGGTGGTGCTGGTGGTGGTGGGTGGAACGGGGGGGTGGCAGGGCAGTACCGGAGATGGGGGGTAGAAGTAAGGTGGTGGCGGGGGGCGGTGGAGTACCGGAGACGGGGGGTTATGTGAACTAAGGTGGTGGGCAGTGGGACTGGAAGGGGGCGTGCCACGGCGGCGGCCGCGAGGACGAAGAGCAAAAATTTGATCCTCATCGCGCTCTCTCTCTCTCTCTTTCGACCGTGTCGTGCCGTGCCCGTGCCACTTCCGTTTCGTGCCCTTCACACTTCCGTGTTGTGCCAGGCAAAGATCATTTCGTGTTGTTTCGTGTCGTGCCCGTGCCACTTTCGTTTCGTGATCGTGTCGTTCCAAACTAAGACCGTGTCGTGCCCATGTCGTGCCTGACTAAGTCCGTGTCGTGCCATGTTGTGCCACGCCAGGCCAATTATCGTGTCGTGCCCGGCTTAGACCGTATCGTGCCGTCTTGTGCCAGGCCAACTACCGTGTCGTGCCCGTACCCGTGCCCACTCAAACCATGTCGTGTCGTGCCTAACTTTGATCGTGCCCGCGCCGGAGTTATTGATGTCGTGCCCGTGTCGTGCCGTGCCAGCAAGGCCCATTTGACACCTCTACAAGTATCTCACTGAGAAATAGTAGACATGAATTAAAATTTGTCTTCACTCAAGTTTCCCAAGACATTATCATAATTCTTTTTATCCTTAACATAACATCCTTCCGATAAAATTTAAGATCATCCAAACAAAGCCCAAAGATTCCAATCCTGCCAAATCAATACTAGCAGAGATGAATCTAGTACGTCTTTTTACTCTAGTTTCAAAAGCCATCATCATTCTCTTGATCTTGAACATTGTATCCTTCCAACTGAATTCATAACCATCCAAACAGAGACAAACCTACCAAACTCGATCAGATTTCCAAACTACCAGATCAAACATAAAAATGAAACAAACATTAAAAGAACCAAACAAGCCAACTAATACTGCCCCTGAATCGAAAAATGAAAATGACCCCCGCCCCCGTTGCGAAGCACACCTGTGCCAGCGGGTGCCGTACCGGCCGTGGCCGGTTGTGGATCCACCGGTGGAGCTCCCGTGACCGGTGGTGGAACTCTCGCGAACCAACCAGCCACTACGTCGTAGACAACCTGGGGTGTGAGCCCCAGGAAACAGCAACTCCGCAAGTATAGGAGGAAAAAAACCCCCAACAGCGCAAGGAAGGCATCGAAGAGACCCCGCAAAAAATGGGATATCCTCAATAGCTCTGTGACTGTAACTGGGGGGCTGAGTGGGGTGGCGGTGGGTAGTAGACGGGGGTGGGGGGCGTAGGGGGGCTCGGGGGGTGGTGCTGGTGGTGGCGGGTGGAACGGGGGGTGGCAAGGGAGTACCGGAGACGGGGGGTAGAAGTAAGGTGGTGGCGGGTGGCGGTGGAGTACCGGAGATGGGGGGTGTGTGAACTAAGGTGGTGGGCAGCGGGACTGGAAGGGGGCGTCCCGCGGCGGCGGCCGAGAGGACGAAGAGCAAAAATCTGATCCTCATCGCGCTCTCTCTCTCTCTTTCGACAGTGTCGTGCCATGTCATGTCGTGCCCGTGCCACTTCCGTTTCGTGCCCGTGTCGTGCCCTTCACACTTTCGTGTCGTGCCCGTGTTGTGCCAGGCTAAGACCGTGTCGTGCCATGCCCGTGCCACTTTTGTTTCGTGCTCGTGTCGTGCCTGTGCCATGCAAGACTAAGACCGTGTCGTGCCCGTGCCATGCCTGACTAAGTCCGTGTCGTGCCACGCGTGGCCAACTATCGTGGCGTGCCCAGCTTAGACCGTGTCATGCCAGGCCAACTACCGGGCCGTGCCAGTGCCCGTGCCCACTCAAACCGTGTCGTGTCGTGCCCAAACCGTACCTGTGCCGGAGTTATTCGTGTCGTCCCATGCCGGCAAGGCCCATTTGACACCTCTACAAGTATCTCACTTAGTAATAGTAGAGATGAATTAAAATTTGTCTTCACTCAAGTTTCCCAAGACATTATCATAATTCTCTTTATCCTTAACATAACATCCTTCCGATAAAATTTAAGACCATCCAAACAAAGCCCAAAGATTCCAATCCTGCCAAATCAATACTAGCAGAGATGAATCTAGTACGTCTTTTTAATCTAGTTTCACAAGCCATCATCATTCTCTTGATCTTGAACATTATATCCTTCCAACTGAATTCATAACCATCCAAACAGAGACAAACCTATCAAATCCGATCAGATCTCCAAACTACCAGATCAAACATAAAAATGAAGCAAACATAAAAAGAACCAAACAAGCCAACTAATACTGCCCCTGAATCGAAAAATGAAAACGACCCCCGCCCCCGTTGCGAAGCACACCGGTGCCAGGGAGTTCCGTACCGGCCGTGGCCGGTGGTGGATCCACCGGTGGAGCTCCCGTGACTGGTGGTGGAACTCTCGCGAACCAGCCGACGACAATGTCGTAGACAACCCGAGGTGTGAGCCCTGGGAAATAGCAACTCCACAAGTATAGGAGGAAAAACCATGTGCCCGGGAAACAGCAACTCCGGGGTGTGCCCGGGCTCGTGCCCGTGCCCTTGCAGTACCGTGCTAGAATAAAGTCGTGCCATGCCCGTAGAAGACCGTGTCGTGCCGTGCCACGTGTTGCCTTATACCGTGTCGTGCCCGGTCAATTCGTGCACGTGCCGTGCCACGTACTAACATTTACCATGTCGTGCCAGGATTTTACCGTGTCATGCCGCCTTCGAACGTGCCGTGTCCGTGCCAACCCGGCCCGTTTGACAGCTCTGACCAAGTCCGAAGGGAAGATTATCAGTCCACGATATTGAGGGACTTAGAATTTGACTGAAAATTCAACCTTGATGTTGTTTTGCTACCGGCGTGGTAAATGTACGTTTATTTGGAGGTATATATATGCCACAACTCAAGTGGTCAACATCCAAATAAAAAAATACCACCAAAGACTTATATATTTTCCAAACCAAATGGTCGTGGTTAAAAGTGAAAATGAATTAGGCCTTACAAGAGGGAAGCGGGGATGGTATTGAAAAAAAAAACAAAGAAATTTTATGCGGCTGAGATACGCTGCACGATGCAATGCATTAAATGCGCTACAGGGTCCCTGGATCTTACAAGGAAGGCAGAAATCGTCAAATCTACTCTCTCTCTCTCTCTGTGATTATTTATGCAACCTAGCATGAGAGTAAATTTGTTCACCCTCAACGAGAGTGTACTCATTCTATATTTTAATTCGATGATCAAAATCAGAGGCGGATTCACATGGGGGCATGTGGGTCACGTGACCGCACTAAAAATTAAAAAATCTCCCTTGTGTCCGTATATATTTTGAGTAATTGTATAAATAACACCCAAAAAATAAAATATCCCATCTATATATAAATTGAAAATAGTTTAATTTATCTCATTGTATACATCTATTTTCTTCCATAACGTTGTTTGATTTACAATTGTCTATTTATAAATTGCTAGTGTGGTTGGGATATAAACTTCTTACTCATGGTTGTTTATTATGGTGGGTCTTGTTAACATCTGCCCATTAGACTGATGATAATATGAAAAAACAAGTTCGGATATCCAATAACAAATATCAATTTACTGTCACGTACGGATATCGATCAATGCACTTTTTTTTTATGTCGGTACATTTTCTACACATTATCCTCCTCCCTGAGGGTTGATGTTAACATTTTTCTATGGAAAATGCTACAATACACACCCTTATTTGGGTGTGTATGATACACACCCCTATAAAAGTTACGAATTTTTTGTAAAAGTTACGATTTTTTTTATAAAAGTTACGAGATACACCAAAATGTTACGAATCATAAAAAATGTTACGAATCATATTGCTAAAAAGTTACGAAAAACTAAAAAATGTTACGATTGCCGATGAGGTGGCACAATCTGGACCATGCAATAGGTGCATATGGTACACCCAAATAAGGGGTGTGTATTGTAGCCATTTCCTTTTTTTTCTATTATGAAACAAGTTGTCTCAACATGATCAATTGAGTGCCCCTACTGCATCAAATTTCTGGGTCTACCACTGATCGAAATCATTCATTATGTCCAAATTCACTTGTTAGGAGGCCATGCAAAAATTTAGCACAATCAGATATAGGTAACTATTTCATTTAGAGTTTTATTTATCTTTCTTTAAAATTCTCACTAAAAAAATTGAACTTTTACATCAAGAGTTATTGGATTGAACTCAATTTTCGCAAGGGCTCCTAAGAAATGAATCTAGATGAAATGAACGATTTTGATTCTTGATGCGAGCCAGAATAAACACGCTCTCCTAAGGGTGACCAAATTTGCTCTCACCTAGCACCCCCTCAAAAAAACAAAAATAGTACCAAGTCACCCACCCAGGAAGAAAATATTCTATTTTGACTCCAAAAGTTAAAGAATTACATACGTTGTGCGGCTTGTGCCCCACGTTTGGAGGTACCGTAATTCTACCGGTAATGGAAACTGATGACAATTTCATATAATTTTGACTCCAAAAGCTAGGTAATTTTTTCTTTGTGGTCACGTTGTGAATGTCGGTATTGCAATAAGTTTCTTTAACTTATTCCATGGATCTTCATTTCTTTTACAAAAATGATTGTGACACAAACTTTGTGCCACAACCAACCACAACCCCACTCACATGGGGTGTGGGTTCCACATGGGTCCCACGTGCGGGCCCCACACCCAATGTGAGTGGGATTGTGGTTGGTTGTGGCACAATCAGGACGTTGAAAAATACTTTTGGACGGCGAGAGATGCGCCGTACAAAGTTGTTGTACCACTCTGTTGTACCTGTAGCATTTTTGTTGTTTGTAACAAGTAAAACAACTACTCCCTCCATCCCATATTGCTTGCCCCTTTTGGGGAGGCGTGCATTTTGCACGCAAAAATTGATGTGTTTATGAGAATTATTTTTTAAATAAATTACACCATTTTTTTCTACTCAATGAGATTTTTAAATTGGTGTAAAATTTTTTGAAAAAAATGAATGCAAATACATTAGATTTTGTGTGCAAAATGCATGAAAACCCAAAAAGGACAAGCAATTTGGGACAGAGGGAGTATTTTTAAATATGGCCCACATACGTTCAATTCTTCTACTAAAGAAAAATATTTAAATAAATGAAAAATACATGAAAATATGGTTTGATTACATTGGCAAAACTCCTTTCCTTGCCATAGTGGATTGTGTTGTATATCTGTGAATAAGTATAATGATAGTAGTATTATTTCAATTTTAGTAAAAGAGAAATAGAAAAATTAGTAAAAATTTAAATAAAATAAAATAAATGAAAACCATCACTAAAGAAGAAAGATTATGAATATAAAAATAAAATAAAATAAAATAAAGTAACTTTTTAGTCATCTCAAACACTGCTTTGAACATGCGTATGTAAATCTAATGATAAAGCCGATGGCTAAGCTTCTTTTCTTCTAACAAAAGAGGGAAATAGCTACAATACACACTCCTTATTTGGGTGTACCATATGCACCTATTGTATGGTTCAGATTGTGCCACCTCATCGGCAATCGTAATATTTTTTAGTTTTTCGTAACTTTTCAGCAATATGATTCGTAACATTTTCTATGATTCGTAACATTTTGGTGTGTCTCGTAACTTTTATAAAAAAAATCGTAACTTTTACAAAAAATTCGTAACTTTTGCAAAAAAATCGTAACTTTTGCAAAAAAATCGTAACTTTTATAGGGGTGTGTATGATACACACTTAAATAAGGGGTGTGTATTGTAGCTTTTTCCACAAAAGAGTATGAAACGGCAAACTCTAATGGTAGACGCTATATAATCTCATGCATTTGATAAGGGTTCAAACATTCACTAACTATGGCTAACAAAACTTACTTTCTCGGAGCGAAAGGAAAAAGTACGAAAGCTGAGAGGATGAAGAATGCAAAAATGAATCCATTATAATGACATTAACACTTCTTCTTTGCTTATTCAAAAAATGACTTTAACAGTTCGTTTTTTATTTTTTATTCCAAAAACTCCTTCAATTTGCTCAATTTTTTGGTCTGATTTTGATGAATGTAGATGAAACAGAAAAGGCCCCATATTCATATTCTCTTTTTGTACAGTAAGTATAAAAAGACTTGAAGAATTCAAAATCCATTCCCCAATGCACGAATTTATAGTTCTAAGCTACAACTACATAAACCCATATACTTTACACTCCCTCCCTCCGTTGTGAAATAAATGTAGAGTATTTCATTTTGGTTTGTCCCATAAGTGTTTGTTTTGAAAAGTTAATGAATAAAAGTGGGTAGTGTTAATGCAAAAACTCTTTTTGATTGTGCCAAAACTCAAATGCATGAATTACTTGTACTCATGTGTAAAGTACAAACTCTTTATGCATTGGAGTTTTGACATAATCAAAAACAGTTTTGGCATTATCACTACCCATAAAAGTTTGTACAATTAATATTTTGCTCTTTTAAAAAGTTGATGGGTAAAGAGTTAATTTTGGGGTAAAGAGTTAATTGGTGAAAGTAGAGGATTAAAGTTGATGCAAGATATGTAAAGTTGAGGTAAAAGTAAATGTGAAAGGTGTAATAATGATGTTTCTTTAATAAGTTGAATTTACGAAGCAACACATTTAAAGGGACAGAGGGAGTTATTCCTTTCTTTTACTAAGGCTTTTATTTAATTTCACCCAAAAACAAAAAGGGCTATTTGTCAAAGAAGCTGGTTTCAAAGAGAGCCAGTACCAATCTGTCCCTTGAAGCTCATATTCTCTCTTTGAACTCCTACTCCACAGGTGCATCCGACTAAGGTTTATAGCTTTTGCAACGGGAATTAGACCCAAAGTTGAACATACTGAACAGAGCCTGTCTCTTTTTATATTACTGGGCAAGTGATTTCTGACACTCTTCTTCTAGGGTCTTCACTGAAATAATGTCCCATATAAAAGGAGGATTGGGACTATTTGGAAGTGAGTAAACTCCATAAGGAGGATTATGTAATCTTGCCTAAGGGTAGGGTTTTCATTGTTTGAGTGTTATGTTATCTTGTCTAGTTGTCTTATCTTTCAAGATTTTGATAAATGAAAAAGGATAACAGTGATTTTGATTCGGCCGATTTCGTGAACCGACCTTCATTTAGTCACTAAGTAATGAGGGGATTTGAAGGTGATGAAATGAATTTCGTTTATGTTGATGAGGTGCAGGATTTTGACAATGAGACAAATCGCACTATTCAAATACTCCATATTTGCTGAAATGTGGAGGAAGGCTATGTTTTTGCGAGCGATACAACGCAAACTATTACTTGCGTAATTGACCTTCTTTACCGGTTCTTTCATCACTATGTCGATATTTTGGAACCTGAGACGAGACTTCTCTACCGTAAAAATTGTAACTATTTTTGGAAAGAGTGGAAATGGGGACATATTCGGCTTTGGTGCTGAGTAGATGATATTGGTACGAGATGATTCTGCCAGGCAGGGCATATCTAAACATGTTGGAAAGCAACCTCTTGTTCGTGTAATCCCAGTAAAAACCTTAGAAGGAAAGTGTGGAAAATCCACCTAGAACGAAAGGGTTAAAAATTACTTGCCCGGTAATGTAAAGAGTGAAAGACTTATGTTCAGCATGTTCAACTTTGGGCCTAATGTCCGTTGTATAGGCTATAAACCTTAGTCGGATGCACCTGTAGCAAGGGACAGATTGGAACTGGCTTTCTTTGAAACCAGCTCTTTTTGACAAATAGTAGCCTCTCTTTTTTTCTAAGACAACATCAAAATAAACCTTCAAATTCTTTGACAACCACTTCTACAATCCGAGTTCAAAAATAGTTTTGGAGAAGTTCTTCGGAACGACAACTTTAATAACAGTAAGCAAACGGGGAATAAGGTTCTTGCTTGTCTACAAAGTCCTTCATTAATAGACCGACTAGCAAACACCAAAACTAGAGCAGGATAGGATTGGATTGATGCCTAAATTTCTGGGATATCATCTCACCCCAAGTGCATTGTCCACTTTGAAGTGTGATTGCAAAAAAAAATGTTAGGTTCTCTGGAATTCCTCATACTGGCAATTTAGAGCTGGTACTTCAAAATGTCTGGCCCCCCAAAATACTTTCATAGAACGATGGCAGAGAAAAAGCACCTTTCTCCAATGGCCCTCAGGTTGGTTACTTGCCACCCCTGACCCTCCTTGTACCTTTCAACCTGCAATTGTAGTATTGACAGAAAATATAAAGAATTATAAGATAAGAATAAAAAGTGAATCAGCCAATAAATTATGCACAGCTGTATAACTTTGTAAACTATTCCAAAATAACATACCGTGTCTACAATGGACTCGCGTTTCTTGTCGTCGCCTGGTTTCACCCCTCCAATTACATATATAGAGTCCTTCAAAACAGCAGCACAAGAGTATCCCCGAGATTGCTCCAGTGGATCCCCACTCATCCATGACCCCAGACGAGGATCGAAAATTTCAACACTTGGAACCATTTTACTTCCGTCATAACCACCGATGGCATATCTGCAAGAGGTATGAGTGTCGTATCATCACACATCGGTCTTAGATAGTAGTTTTGCTCATTGGTTAATTGGTACATTTTCTTCGTGATTTTATTCATGAAGTTGGAATTCATAATCACATAATGATTTGGGTAAGAAAGAACATTTTTTAATCTTATGCTAAATTAAATAAGTGAAATAGATCATCCTTTATCTATTTCACTTATTCGACTGGATCTGATGGAGCACTAAACTAGCTTATTCTAGACAAACTCTATGCAATATGTTCAATCAATGAAAATTTTATTTTACAATTAGAACGTCCCCCACCTTGTCTGGCATAACATGTTACGCATCCTAATGATTATGTTACATCTTTTAATGGTTTCTGTTACGCCTTCCTAATTGTTTATGTTATGTTGGAGACCCGCAAAAAAAAATGAGTCATAAAATGTTATGCCATTTCGTAGAAGGTTATGACTTCTAATGGTTAAAATGTTATACCTTCTAATGGTTTATGTTACGCGGCTTACGCCCTGTAATGATTAATATATGTTATGCCATTGAATGCTTTTTGTTATGCCTTCAAATGGTTTTTGTTATGTCATTCAATGGTTTATATTATAGGGGAAGATGGTGTCCCCCAGACAAGGTGGGGGACATTGTAGCATCTTCCTTTTTGAATATTGAGTTAAATTAAACAAGTGAAATAGATCAACCTTTATCTCTTTCACTTATCGATTGGCTCTGGCGGAGCACTAAACTAGCTTATTCTAGACACACTCTATGCAATATGTCCAATCAGTAAGAATTTTACAATTCCCACCAGGTATCTTTGTATGTCTGCAAGCACCATAATTACGGCCGAGGCTACCCTCACTTAGGCGAAACGGCTTTACCGTAGTTTTGCTCTCATCGCATTGGCAGATAAATTACATCTCGATTTCGTCTCGCCAGGACAAATTAAAAGATGTAAAATGCTCCCAAAAAATTTGTTTAGTTTCTCCTCTTCAAGACTAATCGAAAAGGTAAAAAAAAAAAAAAAAATTCGACCAAAAGCTAAAGAAAGTTCACTGAAGACAAGATATGAATCCAACATACGAGATGCAGCATTTATTGAGAGAGGTGGTATTGGCAATCCCATTACAACTAGTCAGGTGGGATTTACTCAATCTGGGGGATTATATATCATCTCAGTTGCAGTCCAACCAAGCACAGGGGGCCTTCATATCTAGTTTATAAAGCAGGTGTGCAAAACATACATACTGAAGTAAATTGAACAGCTTATTAAGAAAACAAAGAAATGGACTTACAACTTTTCATTCAGAACTGCCATCGAATGACAGCCCCTTTTTGTTTTCATACTCTCGATTCTGGTCCAGGAATGTTCTCTTGGGTCAAACCTTTCAGCAGACCTGGAATAGTAAAAACCGTAAAAAGGAAACTGGGACAAAGTTGCTACCGCAGGTATACCATGGTTCAAGAGATGAAAACTATCAGATTTGAAAAAAAATAAAAATAAAAAAATTCCCCCCTTCATATTTCCTTATGTAACAAGGGCCACTGATCGGACCTCTGAAAATTACCGTACTTCCTTTTCTATCTGCACCAAGAGGGATTTTAGGGATCGCAAAAACTTCCACCTTTCCTAGCATCTGTCTAACAAATGGGGTAGAGGAAACTGCTGTTCATGCATTATGTTTGCTACTCATTTACCACAGTGGATATGAAATGAGTTAGTTTACAAAAAGGCCGCCATGGTTGCATAGTTTAGTAACATGAACATTGGTGGACCTACGGTTTTTCCTATTTACCACATGGATATGTTTTATATCAGCGCACGAAAGTGTAAGGATTCTACCACAAGGCCCAAACTCCATTTTAAATTTTATCATTGGGACAACATTTTATTGCGCTATTCTTTGTGATCTAACTCAATAAGTTGAACTTTTGTTCTTTTTCACTTCTATTAAAAACACTAAAATGAACTCTTAAAATTTAAAAGAAAAGCAACGAAGAGATTGGAAAACTAGTTTCCAAAATACTGGGAGAAGTAGAAACAGTCGCTGAAGGAAGGAATCTGCAAAACTAGGCTTCCAAAACTCGCGACTTGAAAAAACGTCAAGTTCTATTTTGATTTGGTTGGTTTATATATTCAAAATTTCTTACTTTTGTAAGCTGTATATATATGTAAAAAAGTTTTGTGAAGTGTAAATAATAACTGCTTATACTCTTTTGTGTGGAAATGTAGTTTGCTTTTGCAAGTTCATTTTCTGTGCTAACTTTTAAATTTCGGCACCCCCATCAGCAAATCCTGGTTCCGCCAATAAACATGAACTTTGGCAATAAGTGATAGGTGCACAAAACCCTTGGATTTCATGACTTGACCCTCCACAGGTATCGATGATTGCCCATCTTAGAAAGTGCAGGCATGAGCCAACACACATATAGTAGTTCCATAGGGTGCAAAAACAAAGTAGGTGCAATGTCTTACTCCAAATATTCCTTTCCATCGTATCCGCCAACAGCGTACAGTGCACCATTAAGTTCTGCTACAGCAAGAGCGAATCTCTGGAAGAAAAACAATAAAACAGCATGCCAACAGCGTATATATATTAAAATTAGTTCTTCAGGCACAAAAGTCAGTGCAGAAATAAGGCAGGGAAAAATATACACCAGTTAAACGAATCCAGGAAGCTTGATCCTCTTAAGGGTCGCGCTGTTATAATTTGAAAAATAGTGATTTAAAAACCTCTAAAATCTCCTGGGCCAGAAATTTGGAAAAAATGTTTCTCCAAAATGTCATACACTAGATGAGAAAGAATTTTTTTAAATCCTATATCACTGTCGAGCAGAGAACCTTGCTCTGCTGGACTCCTATTGAACCAAGAATCTCAAATTCCAATAAAGTCAAATTAAATGTGCCAAAGGCCATAACAACATACAGATTAACTTCCAATGGATGAGCAATAGAAGCCTCGCTATGCAGATTAACATCCAATGGATGACGCAATAGAAGCCTCGCCAAACTAGTATTAGGTGGCCAGAGATTGAATAAATTACCTTTTGCAGCATAGACCTTGTACAAATCCAGCGTCCAACATCTAAATCAAGCATTTCAACTTCTGCAAACGATTCAACCCCATTTCCACCACCAATTGCGAAAATTTTGTTGTTTAAAGTAGCACCACCTAAGCTACCCTTTTTGACATTCAAAGATGGACGCAGAGTCCACTGGTCACTGGCTGGATCATATGATTCAACTTCACACAAAAAGGGTTGGAAAAGTTAGCGGTATGAGTAGTATACCAAGCGCACACAAAGAACCACAGAGAACCATTTCCACCACCAAATACATAAAGCTACTACCTGAGAAAGAGGACAAGCTACTACCTGAATCATACCACAAAGAACCATTTCCACCACCAAATACATAAAGCTCCCCGTTCAACCTTGCAACAGAGGAATAAGAACGAATAGAGTTCATCGGTTTGAGAGATTTTATCACATCATGGGTAGGTGAATAGGAATCAAGCGCTGATAACCACAATGCACCATCGTATCCTCCCACAAGAAATATCAACACATCGAGATCCAAATCAAGATCATTAAATGGCTCCACAGTCATTTCTTCGACATGTGCCACAGAAGAATGCGATCTAGATTCCAACACTTCACACCTTTGTTTTAGCTGCTGAATTTCTGTTTCCGCCTCAACCTGAAAATTAGGGAACAGGTTTTCATCCATCATAGGAAAAGAGTGAAGACAACAGATGTGGAGCAACAACTGTAAGGAACACTGTATACAAGATCATAAATCTTTTAAGGTGGAAGACAGGCAAACTTCTTGTCTTTGAAGAGGGCTAAGGTTGAAGTAATTCTACATACATGATTCAACATTGGATTATGAAGGCCTAAGAAATTAGAGATGATGACCAGCAATGAACTGACAAAGTCTATACACTAGACCAACATGTATGACCAAGTTTAGGAACAAAGGATATGGTCCAAAAGGATGACTCCCATTTTGGATCAGTGGGTTTCTATGAGCATCTTCAACCCACTCTTTTAATTTTCTCACCAAGTGTGTAAATTGTTGAACTGTGTGGCATTTTGATTGGTAGCTTTTATGGTTTTGACATTTAACATCCAATCCACTCCTCAGATTTTAGTCAACTTTACTATTTATTATCATTTACTTTTAAAGGTACAAATTTGGGTAGTATGAAGACTGGGTTGGAGGAATGAAATTCCAAGTGGCTCTTCTACATATGAGAAAAATGAGATTTGAAGAGTGGATTGGAGTTGCTCTAAGGGCAACAAACGAAGCTAGTTCAGTAAACAATTATAATGAATCTTACCTATCTGTTTCAGAATCATATCTCCATTAACCGATTGCCTTTCATCCTTATCCCAATTTTCTCACGATTCAGTCATAATTTAAAACCAAGTGTAGCACAGGCTAACTATTCCCTGATTCAAACAAATTTCCATGTCTACCTTTGCCCCTTAGTTTTAGGTTATGTTACCTTGATCTGCCATTTTGGGCAAAGTACCCGTGACACAACATGACACTGGTGCAGGAGAGCGATACGGATTGGGTACAGGCGTTGGAGTTTCCAACTTTTCTTTGTAGAAGTATGAGGAAGAAAAAGAAAGTATTATTGGGTCACCTTCTTTCACTTGTTTATATTCAAAAACAAAAGATTAAAGGATTATTATGTTAAGTATTCCCGAATCCATATACAAATCAGGAATCATATCTCAGTGCCCTCTGTTTAAATCACGTTGCAAGAATCATGTTGGAACCGCATTCTAGACTCACGGTTCAAAATGGGATGGGAGTGCTGAAGTACATGAATGGCAAAGAAAAGAAGAGCTATCAAGGTAAAAGAAAATCAACAGCTTTGATCAGATAATGGAAATAACTAAAATTCATGCTACTACAACCAATGTTCTTAAAGTTGGTAGTCGGGCGGCCAGGCACCGCCTAGCGCCTAGACATTAGGATTTTTTATTTTTTAGATTTTTTTAAAATTTTCTCCTACCCTTCTCCCAAGTTTTGAGAGCAAGTACATCAATATAAGTAGAACAAAACATTAAATAACAAGAAAACTAAGTAATAATGCGAATTAATCCCGCCACGCAGCAGATTAATCAACCCAGCACCAAGATCACTGTCTAGACCCCTAGGCAAGGCGGCCCTAGGCACCGTTAATAGGCCACCTTTTAGAACACTGAGTACGACGTAGGACATGTATTTACTTTTATTAGCAAAAAATTGACATCAAAAGACAAATCAGCACCAATCTCCAATACTTTCTTCTTCTTCTTTTTGGGTAAGTAAACATTAATTGACTTAATGCATTAACCTCATCTGAGGTTTCTCACAAGTACAGAAACCAAATACATTAACCCCCTCAAGGTTTCTGATAAGTCCAGGAATTTTCATAACATCACTATCCTCTCAACTTTTTTGTAAATACACCTATCCTCCCTTCTCATCTATCTCTAGGGGTGGGAATTTTGGACACGACCCGTTACCACGACCCGAATACAAAACGGAATTAGAGGGTTTGTGTTATCCATTTTTTACACTGCGTAACTCGATACGGACACAAATAACAGTTTAACTTTCCGTGTCGACCCGTTAACCGGAAACGTCCCGACACGATACCTGCAATACTAATTATATTTGTTTAGGCTAGTGTCCTAATTACTCCGAAAGAAAAACTTCTTAGAGATATAAAACACTTTAAGACACGAAAACTTTCATACTAGTTGTGACTTAAGGCATTTTTCAATGTCATAATGTGGTTATTATTGTCTATTTTTCTTTTCTTTTTTTGTTGGTTTTTCATTTCAGTGATTGTGATGGTATTGAAAATGTCCTCATTTTTGTTATTGGACTAAGGCTGAGTTTCCACTATGGTATTTTTGGTATTCTTGGACTACAAGTTGTCAAATCAGTTAATGTATGTGAGGAGAATGACTCTGATTTGACAACTTCTAGTCCAAGAATATTGAAAATACCAAAAATACCGTAGTGGAAACTCACCCTAAATAAGTTGTTCATGCACAACATTGCTTGGTGTATAATTTTATATTCACATTAAAAAATTACTAATGGTCTTAATAGAGTCAACTGTCAACTTGAACATGACACATTTTCAAGCAAGTCGAAGGGCCAAGATATTTTACATATTTATGTTAACAGGTGTTTTGGCATGAACACGACATGCCACCACACGATGCCCACCCGTATCTATCTCCCATTTAAAAGTTCTACTAAAAAAAAAAAAAAAAACCTCATAAAAGTAAAGAATAAAGCAGAAATTTTTTCGCTTGTCACTAAGATAGAAAGACAACAGCAGCGCCAGCACCGATTTCTACCATCTAGAGTCTAGACCAAACTCCACCACCCATTTCTACCATCTAGACCAAACTCCATTCCCATCCACCTTCAGAATTGTTCACCTCTCTCTCTTGATTTACCAGAAACTCTCTTGAAACTCTCAAGGTTTTGAAGTGGACTTTAACTCCACCTCAGTGTCTCTATCAAGTTCTGCACCTTATCATCTACTTATGTGGCATACACATGACATGCGGAAATATAATACTTGAAAATTGAAATTTTTGAAGCTATGGTTCAGCAGTCACATAAACCTATCAGTACAGTCAAATTCTTCTCAATTGCAGTAAGAGAATTTGAATATCACCCTTCATCAAATGGAGATTAAAGCAAGCAAGCCTCACAGATGCATAGCAGGATGGGTGTGGCAGCCGTGGTGGAGAAGGAGATGATGGGAAGGGTGACACTGAGCAGCTTCGTGGAGTGATTGTTGTTGACATCGGACAAGAAAGCGGAAGTGATGTTGGCGGTCGGTGGAGGAGAAGTGAACATAGAAAGAGGTGTCTATGATGGCTTCTGCGGGGGGAGGGGAAGTGGCGGGAGCGATCAGCGGGCTAGAAATATAAGGAGAGGGACAACAGTGGGGATTGAAGGGAAAAGAATCAGACAAGAAAAAGAGGAGAAAATCTGATGATGGGGACAGGATGAAAGGTGGTGATCTTGACAAAGAAAGGACGTTCCAGAAACTTATCAAATGCTTTTTTCCTTTTAGTTGCAGAAGAAGAAATATTATCATCACTAAAAAGAAAGGGGAAAACTACAAGAAGATGGGGAGCAACAATTCCACCCAATAAAAAGAGGAGAGAGACAAAAATTACAAAGGCTCGGAGTGCAAATAAATAAAAAATACCCTTCTATCCCTAGCAATAAAAATAGCGGACAGAAGAAGCCAAAGCTTAAAAGAATGGCAAGGAAGATAAGACTCAATCCCATACGGACTCCATGTGCTCCAACTTATCCGCGAAAAACCCCGGCAGTAACCTAATTGATGAATTCAATTGGGCTAAGGGAATCAGCAGTGATGAAGTTCTCCTTAGCAATTGTGCACCAAAATCTGGATCCTAGACAATGCTATTTCTGATGTTTATGTAAAATGATTAGCTTACAAAATAAGATTTTCTCGTCAGTTGGAAAGCACAAGGGGGGTCAGTGTAAATACAATAACTTTTCAACTATATGAGTGTTTCCAGTGATGTAATATTTAGGTTTAGCAATGCTAAAATAGAGCAACGTAGTAGATGTGCACTCCAACTTTATCCCTATATCCCCATTCCTGAAAGTAGCATTCATAACTATTTGTATAAAGCACAGATTGTAGAAAATCTGTATAAGCGCACTTTTGTAAATACATTTTTGGTAATTAAGTCCACTTTTATTGTGTTAAACTAGGACAACAATTCTACAGCAGTAGACATGTCCTAACATCTACACGACAACTATGAAAGCAAGATTACTTCCTGCCACTCAACTTTATACAGTAAAACACTCCCTAGGTCCTCCATACTTAAAACTCTTCTATCTGTCCCGCCCCTTGCTCAACCATTCTTGGTGGGACTATGCTTTCCCTTGATTGAATCTAAATTTCACCACCAACTCTACTTATTTCAAAAGTATACATACACACACACTGCCAAGCACTTAAAAAGACCAAGAAAAACAAAGAATCATGTTGTGCAATTAAGGTTGTTCACTTGATATACACGAGAAAAACATGTCATAGAGACTCAACAACAGATACCAGTTTCTGCTCCAGACAACACATCTTATGAATTTGATCTCTTTGAAAAACCTTCTGCTCTTCCATTCCTTGAACCAACTGCATACACGAATAAAATAATAAGAAACATTTGTAAATTTACAAGAAATACACATGATCTGAACTTAAATGATTGGAAAATTGACATCACCAAGTACCTGAGCTATAACAGAAGGATATTCCCATGAGTTGATAAGACATTCTTCATTTATTCGTTCCGAATTTGTCTGTGCATCTGAAAGTCCTTGCCCTGAGTGCAAATCATTTACAGCAGCACTATATTCTACATCCGCTAAAGGCAGGCCTGAGCGCTCCCGATTAAGAGCCAATTCCTTCAGCTTCATGTATATAAGGTCCTCTTCTTTCTCCTGTTTTTCGAAGGAACACTCCAATGCTTGGTCGTTGGCATTGAACGTGGCACCATCTAAAGGACCCCACCCAACCTCAAAGTCTCGTCGGTTAAATGGTTCTATTTCCTTCACCCTATCATGTGAGGGTGGAGCTTGGAGTAGAGCTCTCCAATTTGCCGAATTTTGAGGAGCAAAAGTACTTGGGGCAATTGCCCAGGACGATAGTAAGGAAGACAACTTACTTGCTTGGGCATGATCAAGCTCAAACCAAAAATGGTTTGGGGTGTAGTAGTTGTCTGAAATTATTGGCTTAAATTGTTCTTCAGGCAGCGGAAGGCATCGTAACAGGAGACGGATTTGTACCTTTTCAGAGAAAAAACAATTCAATGTAACTAAACATTTCTGTCACCATTAATCCAGCATATCTCAACCGTTGCAATGAAACTTAGGCCCCATTTGTTTATACTTAAAATATCTTCTCCAAAATTATTTTCCTAATTTGTGTTTGGAACCAACAAAAAATTCCCACCAGATGAACCTAAAATGACTTACCCTGCCTAAGTTCGTAAGTCATTTCTACAAATGCTCTTATCACTCAATCCATTCTCTAAGGATCTCCAAGTCTAAGGCAACCCATCCTCATTATCCATATACGAGATGAGTTGATTAGAGAGTGAGAAAGAAAGGGAGATGGGACCAAGCACAAAGGTTCAGATTTGCTAAGTGAAATTTTTGACAGGTTTTTTTTTTCCTTTTGAGGAAGTAAATTTTTTCCCAAAACCAATTACCCAATAATGAAAACATGTAAAACAATCTCAGGAAAAACTGTCCAAATAAATAGAGCATTAAACAAAAAAAACTGCGGAAAAGAATATCTCATAAAAGTACCTGAGCAGGAAAGACAGTTCTCTCTGAACCATGTGTGGTCCACGCATAAGGATTGAGATTCATTTGGCCAGGGCTAGCAGCGTCAAAGATTCCATGAAGCTTCCTATCACTGTAGTTGAATAGAAACAATGGCAGACCAGGATTTATGTTCTTTACGTAACAAAAGTGTTGAGCTGGTAAGCCTGTTAAATTTTCAAACATCTTCCATTAGCTGTTGGAGGAAAAATTGGTATAAAACAACAGAGAAGTGTCAGTCAAAATACTCAAAAGAATTTCCATAAGTACTGAAAGATAGAATGGTGTGGCATGATTACAAAATGGAAATGCTTCTACAGCATCAGTCGTCTAGATTTACTAGCAAAAGCAGAACAAAAACCGCACAAATTGTTACCGGATTGTTGATAACTGACCAAAAAGTTGCTTGAAAAGACATTCTTTCATTGTGCTGTTCTTGCAACCAAATATGACACCCCCAAGGTCATTTTTCCTCAAATTTCTGTAACTATGTGCCTCACTTGGATTCAGTGCCTGGTTTGGAGAGGATGCTGAACTTCTCTTTGGGGTGAATGTCTGTGTTCTCCTGCCTGCCACCATCCTGTAATTCAAATGGGAACTGTGACAACCCTGCAATTGAATGGAGTACTCCAATGCTACTACATCAAAATATATAAAATTAACAAAAAGTTGACTTGGAAAGAATGCTAAAATAGCACGGTAACATGAATTCATATATACCATTAGGAATAACCGAATAAGTTCATCGGTGCATGTTTGTAAGACAAACCTCCACTTTATAACCATACTACTTTTGAACATGGATTTCACAATGGCAAAATTATTCCCTGCGTACTATTAGGATTACATTTTAACCAAACCTGTGAATAACTTATTCTTCATGCTTTCATCATGTGGTATCAAAAGGCATTTCTGATGCCTAATCGTGAATTAAATGTGTTTAATGGAGGAAATAAAGCACTTTTGACCTATATTCTTTCTGTTCGTGTAATAACCAGAAAATAGAAAGAAACGGATCGAAAATCTGAAAATGAGATTGCAACCCTTTTCATCATCCATCAGACGGTTGGAAGATTCAATTAACTCCTAAAGTGTCTACTAACCAACTCCCTTTCGATACTCCTTAGTAGATTTAAACCGTCACGAGTGACAACTACCAGTTAAGCATTACTTTTTCCTGTACAACTTAGAGAATTTGAACCAAATGAGATGCTAGGGGAAACCGTTAATAGTTTTCTTAACTATAAATTTTGTAATTATCTAAGTTTCCCATGGGCTGCTATTGCAAATTAATGTGTGCCGGCCTTTAAACCTAAAGGAGTGTTTTAGAACAAGGGCACCAAAATGTGATCAAATCAGGGTAGGGTTGTAAATCGTTGTCTAGAGCAACATAACTATATTGGTGATACGGCCATATATCAGCCGATTATCAGACTGACTCGGTCCATAGTTGCCGATTGTAACAAAGGTTCGAAATCTTGTTACATAACAGCCAAACACGATACGTAACGGCCTTTATTTAAAACCCTGAGTCAGGCCCATCCTTTAATTTTATTTCTTTCAATGTCCACTTCCCCCATCCCCAGTCCCCTACCCCTGCCAAAAAACAAAAAGATGAATCAAAGCTTCTTAACTCATCTTTACATTCCCTTCTCCTTTCCATCTTAGTTTTTACTTTCTTTGGCAGGTGATGAATCAAATGCACCAACTACTGTGTTTGTGTTTTTCGATGTCAAGAAAAATAAAAATCTCTAGCATTATCTCACCCCCAAAATCCACCCACATTGAACAAAACCCATTCTAAATGGCACTTGATAATTCACCCACATTTGAAACACAATCATCCGGACACAACCCTGAACAAACACGTAAGTACCGCGTAATAAATGTGTGTGGAACCCAAGTGTATGTGAGGGGTTTGAAACACAATCATCCGGACAGAACCCTGAACATACACGTAAGTCCCGCGTAATAAATGTGTGTGGAACCCAAGTGTATGTGAGGGGTTGTGTTCAAAGTTGTGTCCGGATGATTGTGTTCCTAGCATTTCTCTTGATCTAAACCCTAGAATCTTATCCGACAATCATGGAATCAAAATATACGGTCCAAAAACTAAACACATAATGTCACATCACACGGCTCCATAAACTGAGAATTAAGAAAGTTCATATCATATTAGCATGCGAATGCAAAATGAAACTACAAACCAGAATACGTACAAACTCGTCGGCTCAAAAGAGCAACAAGAATAATGTTTCCCTAAATACCAATCGATCAACCGGATGATAAAAGAAGCGCATTATATGTACCTACTACTATAACATACACACAGAGTAGAGCTCTGTGCGTGAATCATCGTGTGTACATATATACTCTGTACCTTGTAAATGCACACATTCATATATGCCTATTCATATATATACATTCATATGTAGAGAGAGAGAGGGAGGGAGAGAGAGAGAGCGCCTGAATGGAAGCAAGCTCCGAGACAAAGGAACAGTGAGCTGGAGAGCGAATTAAAAAGCTACCAGTACAATAAATAGGCCTGGTAGGGAACAGAAAAGATAACCCAGAAAACAACCCATTCACTTCTTGTTTCCAACTATTTGCTAGAATATTTGTGGAGCTTCTAAAACATACACTCAACTCAACATTTACGTGACTAACGACATGGGCCACGTTTGGAATTTGTGGAGTGGAATGGAATGGAATAAAGAAAGTAACAGAAGAATCTTGAGAAAACTATAGTGAGCAACTTTTTTGGGTAATATTTTAACCAAATTGGGTCTGCTTTGATGATTTGAGTTTAGGGGTAAGTTATTTGAGGAGATTAATCATGTCAGATGTAAGGATATCAATAAATAATTATCGAATATGATTAACTTATAATAATACTACGTAGGTTCTAATTCAGTGGGTTTTTTTTCAAAGAAATTTTTTTTTCTACACATTGTATTGATTGATATCTATTTATTTATTTTTTTTTGCAATAATTGAGCTTCTCGATACATTTTTCGCAATCAACAAAATGAACCAGGAGAGATCTGAAAACAAATAATGCAGTTAAGTTATTATCTAAACTAGAGAGAATCATCTTCCTTTTGTTTTATACGGTGGATAGATGTGGGAATAGTGAGGTTTTCGTTACATCTAAAAGCATGTCGTTTCAACGACCACCAGTTTTCGGCGACTAGTTTGGGTGCGAATTTTTTCAATCTCCATTTTTAATGATTCCATGGTCATTTTAAGCAATTTTACCCAGTAAAGACTAATGGAGGATTTCAGTTTCACAAGATTGGAGGATTTCGCAGCGCTGTGAATTTCAGAAACTCCTTAAAAATAAACCCACCCGTAGTTTCTTGACCGTATTAACCTCATCGTGAGCCATACAGAACTCATTAAAATATTCCCTCTCTTCCGGATCATCAAGGTAGTATATTATGTGTAAGCTACATAATCGACAAATTTCAAAGATTCGAAACTGCGACAAATCGAGTATCTTTGGAAATTTTGAGGTAGGGGAGTGATTATATCAAGTGACGGGGGATTGAGAAGTTGCATTTTACCTTGGGGAAGATTACTCTCTGAGACCTTGATAAGCCATGGTTTGGGCGGAGAATTAGAAGGATCGTGGAGTGGTTGGAGGCAATAGACAATGGCTTCGGTGAGGCAGTAGCGAGTGGGGACGATTGGGAAAAGGAGTGTGAGAGAGGAGGTAGAAGAAAGGAAAAAGTGATAAATAGGGTGGAGGTGGAAATGGACGGTCAGGAAATAGTAGAAAAAAAGGAAGGATATATCAACCATGTTCGGACTGGTTTTTATAAACCAGGTTTTCACTTTTTTCTGTGGGCCTAGCCCACTTTTTTTTTTTTTTTTTTTCTCTCCGTTGCATTTTTGGGAACACTACTCTAATCCATACATTATATGAGATGTGTCCGTGGAGCCCACTTCGAAAACTCACACAAATGATCTAAGCCATTCATTACTTTTAAAATAATGTTTTTCAGTATCTACTAAAAAATCAGCTCATTCGAAAAACTATAAGTGGTTGATCTATCTTCTAATTATTCATTCACAATTTAGGATGTTGAATACTGACAAAAGTTTGAAAGAAAGTTAGACAACTGGATCAAGTACTTAAAGTTATACAATTGATCTGATTTTTTTCTGGATGACTCAAAAAATAATTTTAGAACTAATGGACGGCTTGGATCATTTGTGTGGGTCTTTGAAGTGGGCCCCATGGACCTATCTCGTACAACGTATGGACTGGAGTAGTGTTCCCAAAAATATAAAGGAGAGAGAAAAAAGTGGGTTGGGCCCACAAAAAAAAGTGAAGACCTGGTTTCCCAAAACCAATCCGAACATGGTCGACTCATTTCCTAGGGTAATTTTGGGAGAAATTAACGTAATTACCTGTGTGGGAATTTTAGAATTTGGGCTGGACCCAGAGGGAATCAACTCCAATTTTTTGTACCGGCCCGTAAATCCCTCTTAGACTTAGTCCATTGAGACGGTCCATCCACAGTGGGCCTACCCTGCCAGGTTACGCCATTCTGACATAATTTACTAGTTTGACCCAATTAATTTGGGGCCTAAAACCCATCCCACTTTGTCAACCTTTCGTCAATTATCACAAATAGTAAAGCACACTCAAAAGAGCCTATTTGGGCTAAATTTTAGTGTCTTCTCGGCTTTCTTTTTTTTTTTTTTTTTTTTTTTGCTCTTTATCTTATCTAGGTTCGGGTCAAATTCTTGAGCTACATAATTTGTCTCGACGAAAAAAATCTGAAAAAGGATAAAAATATGCCAAGAACGAAAAATGTCTCTTAAAGACCAAAAGAGTTTGAAAAAGACAGTCAGTCTATTATTGTCGCTATAGGTGTTCCATTTATAAAAAAAAATCTCCTTTTCAAAAACCAAGACAAGTCATTATCTCACAATACATCACATAAAATACCGTGAAATACCAGTTTATTCTAAAAACTGCTTTAGTGGAACACTCCCTCAATACGTTTAACATGCCCGAAAAGTCCAGGCACATGATAAAGATATCGGCCTTGAAGTGTTTAAGATAAAATCGAATTCTTGGAGGTTATCCGACTTTAAGTAAAGATCTAATGACCCTTGAAAAGATATGGAGGTTACAACTTCTAAGCTCACGGCCGCCACTTAAAAACATGCCACGCTTTGCGAGCTTTCTCTGCACACTTTCGAACCCTGATTTGAGCATCATTCTGTTGAAAAGATTGTTAAGTCTGCTTTCTAATCCAAGTGGTTTTGGATCCAAAATGATCTGTACATCAAAAGCTATGATGATATTTTGAACCGTTGAAAATATTATTAAGGCCTACCTTGGCAAAAAAGAAAAAACTTATTTTTTGATTTATTGAATAATTTGGAATAAACCAATGATAAAAAAAGCCAACCTTTGGATTAATGATTTATTGGTGTGGCGGATTATTATTAGATCTATTATGAGAAAAAGTGCAAATTACCAACCCAATAAACCAAAAACCCAAAAAAACTAGTTTTAATTCAAAACAATTCGGTTTATTCCGCCCCAATAAACCGAAACGTCAGTTTTTCTTTTTTTGCCAAAGTAACTCATTTGACAATCCTTCTTAAAAATATACATTACCAAGTCCGAGTCTATGTTTCTCTTTTTTGTTTTATCCTTCTTACAAATATACAGTACCAAAAAACAATACTCATTGCGATTTGGAATAGGAAATGTTTGACCAGAGCCGGCTCTGGGCTAAAGCTCGTAAAGCAACCGCTTTAAGCCTCCAAATTTTGTCTAATTTTTTGGGCCCCCAATAATATAGGTCCATATAATTACTAGGTATCAATAAAAAAAATTAAGTTTAATTTGTCTAAAAAATTTTGAGGGCCTAATTTAAAATAAGGCCCAAGTGAAAGGGCCCAAATGTAATCTTGAAGATATTTTGAAAAGATATGAGCTTTTTGATATTGATGGGAAGGATTATGTTCAGAATTGAAAGTCTTGAGAGAAATTTTACCGAAAGAGCTAAGAAAACCCATTGATGTGCTCAATTACTTGAAGACAATGGATAGCTTGTTTTTCTGAATGTGTGGATTGCGTAAAGAATACTGTTGACTATTCCGATTTACAGTTGCCTCTGGTGAAAGAGGTTTTTTGAAGTTAAAGTTGATCAAAACTTATCTTACGTCGACGATGTCACAAGAGAGACCGAACGGATTGGCTATGTTGTCTATTGAAAAGGCTATGGTGGAGAAACTTAATTATGCAAGTTTAATTAGTACTTTTGCTGCTAAAAACGCGAGAAGCGTAAGCTTTAAATGACAATTTTTAATGTATTGTAATGGCTATTGATTATGGGTACTTATGGTCTCAAATTATTGCATTGCCTTCTTTATGAATGTTTTTTCTTTCTCAAGTATCATTCACTATGCAAAAAAGATTGAAGGCCCATTTTTTTTTCCTTTAAAAAGTTCGCTTTAAGCCTCAAGAAACTCAGAGTCGGCCCTGTGTTTGACACATGGAGAAATGGTTTCATGAATAAACTTTAGACCATTTGTATTAGGGGCCGGTTCAGGAGACACATACAAAAACACACGCTTTTGTTCCAGGTTATATTGTGATTATCCAAGCCATCACTTTGTTTAAATGGATAAAATAGAAAATCCTGTAAAAATTCAGCTCAATCAAATCTCGATAAGTGCTATCCAAACAGTTTTCAAAGAACTTGACGATGCTCACAAAATTGTTTGGATCGAGCACTTACCGATATTCGAATGAGTTAATTTTTTGTGGATATCCTTAAAAACATGTTTTAAACAAGTTGAACAGCTCGGATTATTAGCGTGAGACTACGAAATCAATTGTGTTTTTTTATGTGACCCTAGAACCGGCTCCTTTTATATTAAAAGTTGAACATTTATAACGGTGAATCCAAAACAATTACCGAAACTATACCGGTACCAGTATCATTCCACATGACTTGCAGTCCATACGATTCCCATCACCAGGCACGACATTTGCAAATTTTATCCAATATCACACTCGTACTTCTGCTGTTGCCTTATCACGGGCATTGTATTTTTTAATTAATATGCAAGTTTGCATTAATAAATGGTAATTGATATTCACACCCCCCAAATTGATAGTCACACCCCCTTTCTTGTCTTTTAGTGAAGTTTTTACACATAAAAACTTCACTAAAAGACAAGAAAGGGGGTGTGGCTATCAATTTGGGGGGTGTAGAAATCACTCCCCTAATAAATTCAAAATAATTCATCCTGGCAAATGATTTTTAATTCTAACAAATAATGTTGATACTTGATACTAATTATCGACTGATATTGGAATTTTTTTTAATTATATTCTTAGCCACTGGGGTTTTATTTTTTAATTAAGTCATAGGACTTTTTTAACCTTTCGAAAACGAAAACACTCTTTAGAGCATCACTAGTGGTATACTCAAACACAAAAATACTCAAAGATGAGTATTTTGATACACAAAAGAGGCTCACAATGGTATTTGGATAAATACTTAAAGTTAACAACATTTGTTACAAATACTCAACTTTTGGCATTTGGATACTCAAAACTACCAATCTTTCTCAATAATCAAACCTCAATAACCAAATTTTGGGGACCACACCTTATCAAAAGTAACAACATTCTCTCCCCATTTTTCAAATACTTAATTCAAAACTCAATTTTTTTGCATTTTCTCTCAAAAATTGAAATTATCAATTTTTAATCTTTACCAAAATATGTTCAAGATTGATCTCATTTTAAACGTATTGTGAATATCTTTTAAATGGTACTAATATTATAAAAAAATATATGTACAAATTTAAAGTTGTGCCCATTTTATGAATAAAAATAGAGTGAATAGTACTTTTTTTATTATGGACACAAATGAACCATTGTAGAAGGGTAGATACTCAAACTTGTAAACCCATTAAATGAATACTCAAAATGTGATGTGGCAATATTTGAGTATTCATATTCGAGTATACCACTAGTGATGCTCTTACACATAGATTGCAACACCAGTTTCTAAACTCTTAGCCTCCTAAATGTAGCTTCCAAATCAGTAACATGTACTTCCTCTGTTTCAAATTATTTGTCACTTATACTATTTTGGGATGTTTCAAATTGTTTATCCTATTTGAAAAGACAAAACAAAATTGATTCAATTTTCCACAATAACCCTTTTACCAATAACAATCATTTCTCTCAAAAGTTGAAATATAAAGGCATTGTTGGGAATTAATGAATCTGTTTAATGTGAATGCATTAAATGAATGCAGTTATTGCATGTTTTCTTAAAAAGTTGGAATTCCCAAAAGTGACTAGTAATTTAAAACGGAGGGAGTATATTTTGTTATGTATGCAAATCCCTTTAACTTCCTCTCAAAGAAAAACTTTAATTTCCCAAATTTTTTTCCACAGTTCCACTTCCCCTCCTACCTACAACGTTGAGAAAATAGAAGACAGTAGGAAAACAATTCTAAACTAATTGGTACAAAACTATTTGATATTCAACACACACCTAGGCTTTTGGATTCCTTGTTTGAATATATATTTCTGTTGCTCAAAAAAAAAAAAAAATGCACACCTCATAAAATCCAATCCATTACCATTATCCCCACATATGTAGACGCCGAATTCCTCACTCACATCATTCTAAAGAATCTAAACAATGGAAGGCGTTACAAGACCAACAAGTAGGGATGACAATTTCTCCAAACTCGATAGCTATCTGCCACGCCCCTCCTATTTGGTGGTGGATATTATCCGATTTTCCATCAAATGGGCGGGTATGGTAGAACTTAAAGAATCCCCAATTGAACAGGGGGCAAATATGATTTTGTGATACTCTCCCCTGAATACCCATGTACGGCATGTTCCAAATTGTATATATTTTTCATGTATGTGTGTGCGCGAGCGCGCATATAGTATTTTTCATGTATGTGTGTATAACTATGCTTAAGAGTTTCGGACTAGATATATACTTTACTGTTGAAAACAATTCATGATGGTAGTTATTAAAATTTTATATAATCTTGGTGGACTATATTTGTTTGTAACTTTCTATTTTATTTTATTTTAAATGGCTATTTTTGTTATTGTAGGACACATAGATTATTTTTCTTTATATTTTATTGTTATTTCTTATTCAGCTAGTTGGGATATGGATGTATCAGAATATACCCGATTTCCAATGGGAGGCTGGTATAGTGGACAGTACATCCCTTTTGGGCATGGAGGTGGGCTGGGGAAGAAATTTCCAATTGGAGATTGGAGATGGATAAGGTCCCTCGACCAATACCCAACCCGTTGCCATTCCTACGAATAAGAAACCCACCCTTCGAAGAAACCCACCACGACTATTAACCAGACCTTCAATAGAATCCCAAATAACCCCAGATCCATTAGTAAAAATCCTAAATCGCAATCTATACATGCAAAGTCAAAACTGAATAAGATATACTTACAACATTCCAAAGAGCCCATATCAAAGAAGAAGGTGAAATCAAATCTGTTTCTTCATTACTTTCGCCTAAATTGAAGCTATTTGGCCAAGTTTTTTTTTTCTCTCTTGCTTCTATTTCTTCTGTGACCCAATGGAAATAATGGAGTTTGGTTGTCTTTTAGCCAGAAAAATCTCACATATATACTACTATAATATTGCATGGCGTTTTGAGAAAAATGAACAAAAAAATATAAGAGAAAGTGATTCTTTATGTCGGCTGTAGCCTTTGTAACGGGGTGAAATTCCTATTACTCAACGGTCATTACTCACGTAAATTTTTGTACCGTCTTTATTCTCAACAGTAACTGTACCGGCCCGTCGAAAATCCTTAGACCACTATACATTGCGAACATCATAAAATGGAATAATCAAGAATCTCGAGATTCAAAAAAAAAACTATTCAACCCGCTAAAGTTGTTAAAGTAGTGGTGAATCCCTTCAGCAAAAAAGGATCCTATCCAGTGGAAATTAAAAAAAATGGATCCATTTATAGCGGATCATCTAATTGAAAATGATAACGGAATGCATAGGTCATTAGGTGGAGTTCTAGAATACATATAGATAAAGTATACTAACGAATTGCATGGTTTCATCTATGGAGAAGACACGTAATAGTCATTTTTTTTAAACCATGGATTCTTCCCATGTGCATGTAGGCCCAATTTGTTGAGAGTATCTACGGAGTCCACACCACATTACCAGTACCCAATATGGATTGAATGACCGAGCCCACTTAAAAGGCTAAGCTTCAAAAGTGTTGAGTCACCTAATTGTATATTAAAGTCTAACTCTTTTTTTATTTACTTGATGTGGGACTCGGTGTGAGACCCAATATGTCATACATGTTCTTATCAATCTCCCCTTCATGTGTGAACCATACATTGGCCCTAGCTTCCTCTTAATTTGATTGAGCTGACTCCCTTTTATTCTTCATATATTTTACCATTCTCCAACACCGTGTCCGAACCCGGTCTTATTTACTGCACCACCTCCATTTAAGAGCCACCGTATTCCACGATAGCAACTTTTCTTTTGGCCACCTGCCGCATGTACCAAGAATTTTCCTAAGAGTAACAATGGATTTTCCTGCTCCTCTGTGGACACCGGGGAAAAGCACTTCGAAAATAGATTGGGAGTCGCTAGCCAGGTTTGAAGTTCACACTTGAAAAAGCATTTGAAAATGATTCTTTTGCCCTTTATTTTGAAAAAAGGGTTTAACCGGTCCATCATCACCATAGTATCTTAGGTTCGGGGGCCAAGTTACGAGAGAGGAAGCATTTGAAGGCATCCCCCTCGCTCGGTACAAGGATTGGTCTCTACTAAGTGTTTACAGGATTCACTTAAAATATTTATTTCCAAACTTTAATCACATAAGGGGAAGGGGGAACAAGTAAACAGGGATTAAAGCGGTAAACAAGAAAAAAGGTTGATACTTCTGCAAAGTGAACAATATGTAATATGATGATGATTGAAGAATATGAACAACAATAACAACAACTAGAAACTGTAATGAAAGGGAAAATAGAACTTTTGGACACTTTTTGAACAAAATCGGTTTGAATCCGCTATTTACCCTTTAGGCATCTGAAGAGGTGCTTTGGGTGCCTGAAGGGAGCTTTGGGTGCCCGAAGCTGCTACTTCAGGTGTCCAAATCAAACTCTTTTTTGCCTCTTGTTTTGCTGGAAAAAAGGTTTGAGGCTTACTGTTTTGTAACATCAAGCTTTAAATCCTTGTTTTGAGAACTATTTAACCTTTTAAAACTTGATTTGGGCTTACTTTAAGAGGTAAACAGAGGGTATTAAAACAGATTTGAATAGAAAAAGGTGTTTTGAGAGATTTAGGTCCAGAATACGCTATTTTGGAACAAAAATAAAAGAAATGAGAACAAGATGCTTCAGGCGCCCAAAGCGCCCCTTTAGGCACCTGAAGCACCTCTACTGTGTCGAGCTAAAATCTCTCGTGTTGACACTTTAAATCGATGTAAGCCCAGTGTTTGTACAGAAAACCAATATGGACTTACTAGGTTCCCTCAGAGGGGACCTTACAACACATATTTTGTAGTATTTCTACCTCTTGGGAGCTTGAACAATGCTTTTTTGCAGGTTGGAGATGGATTTTGGGTATTGGATGGATTGGGTATGGATTTTGAGGATTGGATGGATTGTTTATCAACTTTTGAAGGTAGTGTAGCTGATTTCGAAAGGTTTCGAGAGTGAGCTTCAACAGAATTTTAGGTTTTTTTAGTTAAATGCTTGATATTGCACTTGGTCCCCTTTGAGGGGGTGAGAAAGAGGTATTTATAATGGATTAAGGGGCAACTTAGGGGAGTAGGGTCCGGTTTAGGGGATGTTTTAGAGTACTTGAGTGATCCCTGAGCCTCCCTGAATGATTCTCTGCCTCCCATCATTTCTTGTTAGAGATTCTTGCCATTGGAATTGAATTCTGCAGGTGTGTTTCAGGAGCCCTTAAGGGCCCTTTTATGCGTCTGAAAGGAGTTTGGGCACCCAAAGGGATGCTTCGGGCGCCTAAAGGGGTTTTGATGGCTTTTCAAGTTTTTTGGTTTTTGACAGTGTTTTGGTTGGTTTTGGTTGAGTTTCAAGCACTTCTTCAAGTTCCAAAGTGTTTTCGTCGGTCCATTTTCATCATCGGGAATGCCAAGAAATTTCTTAGGTTCAAATTGGGGTGTTTACATCCTCCGAGAGTCTATGTGCAAGCCGATCGCCGATGGTTCTAGGAGAGTACGCTCATATGTTGTCAGTCATCGGCTCTATACCAATTGTTAGGAGTATGATTTGCCTGAGATTCTTCCCATGTGTGCGTGGGCCCAATCTGTTGGGGAGTATCCATGGAGTCCACACTACATCACTTGGACCGAATATACATTGAATGCCCCAGTCCATTTAAAGGGCTAAGCCTTGTAAGGGTTAAGTCACCAAATTGTACATTAAGGTCCAAGCCTTTTTTACTTGCATGTTTCACAAGCCAAGCGAGGCTTATTAGGATCACAAAACTTCAAATTTGAGCCGAGCTTGAACAATTAATTAGTCTTAAAAAAATTTCAAGCTTGAGCTGTGGTTAAACACGTGTAATAAGGAGTTGAGCCAAACCTAAGCACTATTGTTTTTGCTTGTTTGGCTTGATCAACACCCATACTCTTAGGGCTACTCACGGCCTGGACCGGGATCGGGTTCCTAATAATCCGAGGATCGAATTGCAAGTCGCAGTTTTTAAAAAATGCACTATGTATCCGAACCAAAAGTCCTATGGTCCGATTCCAACGGATCGATTCCTATTTTATTCACAGATCAGATTTCATAAGGAATATAGTAATCATCAAGCAAAAAGGTAAAATAAATAAACAGCAACCAGTTTGCATTACCAAGAACTGGCAACCAGTTCTCATTACAGAAAATCAATTGCAATACATAAAGCATTACATTTTAAAGTTTCAAGGTGCAATACTAGTTTTTGCAGTACATCAAAATGCAATACATTACTCCGAATCCCTAGTTTTTTTTTTTTGTGTGCAACGGAAATGAGAATCCCTAGCATACTAGGTAGTGTCAAGTGTATATACGAATACTTTTCATCCAATTTAGCAAATAATCACACTTTACCCTTAGTTTTATATGGATATTCACTACTATATCATAGGCAGCTCTACAGCCATCATAGGATTGTCACTTGAACATCCTTGGGAAAACAATTTTTTTATATTAATACATGTAGTAATATTGGTTTAGCCATTTTTTGCGCACCTAATCCTAATAGTTTTGAACACCTTGTCTAAAAATAATTGAACACCGAACCCCAAAAAAAAATAAAAATTGAACACTCAGTCCACTACCCAATAACACAAAGGTAGAGCGATAACATATAGGCAGTTCCACAATCAAGTCAATGTTGGGCGTTTAAGCAATAATTTTATACTACGATATTAGTGTATTTATTATGCACTGATTTAAGCTTTTTGGCTCAAAATATAAAAATTTGCCAAGAACAACTATACCATCTTATGTACATTTTGGTTGCGATATTTGTAGTAGCACATGAAGTTTTTTTGAACACCCTGTTAAAAATTTATGGAGCCGCCACTGCACTATATCATGTTCAGGTAAAATACTACAACAAATATAAATATTTATAACAGTAGGTAAAATTATTTGTGGATACATGCATGAATAATAAATATATCTCACAGTCCAATTCGGTTAATTTACGGTTTCATAATGAAAATACGTGTAGCAAATCGCTAGTCGCAGTTTCTAATTTTTAATTTGTGTCCAGATTATTATTCCATCGTTTCAATCCAAAACGTACAAATCCGTTCAATTCGAACCAATTTCATGGTTCATTTGATTTTTTTAGCAGCGCTAACTATACTTACAAAAATTATTTGAGGTAGCTAAATAATCGCCCCTTTTTTTTGGACACCACGTAAGTTTTCATTCTACTCACTTTTATGAAATTATGTTTTCATCCTCTTTATATATGATTTACCATTATTACCCTTTTGACACACACACCCCCAAGGATCTAACGAGGAATCATGCACATTGCTTAGGTGCGGACCTCATAGCTCCCGATTTGAAATTTGATATTTTTTTGTGATTCTTCGCGGGGACCCTTAAAAAAATTAACTAATAACATAGAAAATACGGTAAATTTATCAATTCAGAAATCTGATAAATATGACCCTTTAACAACCTAG
Organism: Vaccinium vitis-idaea; assembly: GCA_963854785.1. NCBI lineage: Eukaryota > Viridiplantae > Streptophyta > Magnoliopsida > Ericales > Ericaceae > Vaccinium > Vaccinium vitis-idaea. The sequence goes on along the minus strand of OY978224.1, from coordinate 19,986,665 downwards.
CAAGCCAACCAGGCCTCCTCAACAAAGAATAAAGCAATTTGACGGAGATATTTATAGAACAGGGCGTTGACGTCAATTTAGGATGGTTATGGTCGACGCCGATTTAGGATGGATATTTGTCGATGGCGAGTTGGAACGGCGGTGAGTGAAGACTTGAGACGGCGACTTGGGATGGAAGATTTGGACGCCAAATTTTCAGCACCTATATAGCAATCTATATATACATTTAAGGGTAACTTGAATTTATTTACATTTCAGGATGAAAATCTAACTCTAAAATAAAATAAAGACGGGATGTTAATGTAAAAGTTCTCTAAAGTGAGTTTGGCCTTATATTATTTTTATAGATAATATACTCCAACTTATTGTTTCCGAAATCGGAAGAAAATAAGAAACACAGCGAAGAGCCAACTTATAAATATATAAAAATCCGTCGTACGCATCGACTTCGTACTCTCTCTCTACAATCTCACTCAACCTCAGATAGGGGTTCCTTCTCGATTTGTTCTTAGGTTTTCGTTCTAGATTTGTTTCCTCTGATTTTTCTGATAACGAAATCATGGAAGAACTTCAATCTCCCATCGACAAACAGACCATGGTCTCTTCCTTTCTCGAGATTGCCGTTGGGCAGACCGCCGACACTGCCAGACAGTTCTTACAGGTATTGATCTTCATACATCTAAATATACTTATATATGCACATGAATACATACATAGACGCGCGTGACTTTTCTTAGTACGTTTGCGAAACCGTTTTTCAATTGCTTAGCTGAATTTGGTAGGTGAAAGTGTTTTCTTTTTCTGTCGATTAGCGTTGATGGGAGAACCACTGAGCATCTCCATCACTGACCCATTTTTTTTTACCGGAATTTGGGTCAATACTCCCTTCGGGTATGGGAGCATCACCAATGCTTGCCCCGTTTTTTTTTTAAACCCAAATTTGAGTAAAAACTCAATTTGGGTGGCAAAACCCCATTTTAACCCCAAAAAAAAAAAAAGCTTTCAATGGAACATGGTAAATAAGGGATATGAGATTCAACCTTGAAATAAAGAGTAAAGGAAATGAGTCAAGGCTTAAATTTTCCCAAAATGGGGCAGTGAAATGGGCAAAACTCATTTTGGGTAAAGAAGTGGGTATAGCAAAAAAAAAAAAAAAGGGTTTATGTGAACTGTGAAGAAATGGGTCAGATTGGAGATGCTAAATCGATTGTTAAACACTTATTTTGACCCAAATCTTTTGTTTTGTTATTTTTAAACTCCAAATTTTGGGTCAAATGGTACATTTGTAAATAATAAGAAAGTGAAAAGAGGTTTGGAGAAAAAAGGGTTTGGATTTGGGTTAGAAAAAGGTGAAACTCAAGGAGGGTAGGCAAAAGAGTATGCCATCGGAGATGGGTTTTTAGGTGTTTACTCAAATTTTGAGTTTGAGTAGGAAAAAAGGTAAGGATTGGAAAATATCTTGAATTTCGGATTATTATCTACAGGTTTGATCTCATGATGGAGCTATGTTACCAGAAAACACTCATATCCCAGCGAATTAAGTTTTGGAATTAGCGTTCTGAAATGTGGTACACCTACATTCCATTACTGTGAATTTAGCAATCTAAAAATTTCTCCTTTAACTAGCAATATTGAAGCTTTTGCAAGATTAAATATACGAAGAGTTTGTCTTAATGGATCTAAAATTTTGTTTACCAGGAAGAGTTAGACTAGCCATACCCTAATTCATGGGATATTTTTCTCTTGAAATAAGAACATTCTTTGATTGTAAGTTATAGAAGTCTACCCTTTCATTCCAGGGTTTAGGGCATTTGGCATAGCACGTTCCCGTTCTTGTTATTCATACCGAACTAAGTTAAGATGGTTATTATGAGTTATTAATTTAGATAATGTTGGTTGGTTAGGTTGTAGTTATATATGCTTATAGCTAGATTTTTTTTTAATAAAGGAGAGGTGCTATGGGGCAATTGCCAATTAAGTCAAATATAAGGTGAATTTCAAGATTTTGTCATGAACACTTCTCTTAAGAAATACGCAACCTTGGGATGCTTGAGTTACTTCTGTTGTGGTGTGCTTAGTGCCTCGAGTCCTCGAGTTTTTGCTTGATCTGAAAAAGCCCTGAATGCAGACTTCAAAATTCAAATATATGAGTGGATAGAAGAATGTTACATCAATGGTTTCCTAGAGCTTTTAGAATTTGAATTGTGAGCTTGGTTTACTTCAAATCGTCTGAAGAAGTTCTTTGTCAACAATTTCAGAATGATGTTTTTGATGTTTTCTGCTAAAAAAATCCTACATGTATTAAAATGCATCAAATATAAGTTATGTCACAGAAAGGCAAACAGCCCTGATTTAGTAGTTGCTTATGGCCAAGATCCACTCTCCTAAGAATAATCATATTTTGTCATCCCTGGTTAGGATGCTGCTTATTGATAGATTTAATGTATAATTTCAAAAGGCTGGAGTTACCATCTCATAACGGCTGTATTTAAGGGTATTGGCTTCCTCCACTACCTGTTACTGGCTTACTGCTGATTGCCCCAGTGGCATTGTGAGTAATAATCACATGTAGTGTTATGTAGGCCATAACGGCATAATGGACCATCACAGGCCATTAGGATTTTGTCGTAGCACAATTAGCTGCTACCAAATAACGGAGCTTTTGAAAGTCTGTGGGTTTCGTGATTTTTTCCGGCTACGGTTGTTCTCTCACAAAAGACACTCTTGGCCTCGAAGAAGGCATGATCTACAAGATTTAATCACCAATCTAGAAACGTAAATGTAGGATATCTTGATCTTTGACCCAATGAATCTGACACATCTACTGCATGGTCCTTTGGAGCCATATCTTGGGAATTTTCCAAAGAGGTTAAATGGATGATTTTTTTTTTTATAAAAAATATCAGATTTGACATTTGTTGGTTGATTTAGTTCTGATGCCAGGTAACCTCCTTTGTGATGTTATGTCATGTGCTTTTACATTTTTTGCCTGCTTGCATTAGTTTCTCCGGTCTAGATTTCCTAAGACTTTCTGTCATCTATTCTTATTTGTGTACCCTCTCTGTCTTTCTTTCGTCTGTCTTTTTCTTCTCACTTCCGTCTCTTATGTCTCGTCTGCCTCGTCTTCTCTTACCTCCTTGTTTGGACTTTTCTACTTGTTTCTTGTTTACCTTACTTTCTGTTACCTTCTTCTAGCAAGGAGTGCTACACAACTAAAACCCTGGTACGAACCATGGTACGTGAGGGATTTGCACTTGATGCACATTACTACCAGCCCTACTGTCAAAATGCAATTTATTGGACTCAGGTCTGATAAGATGGTGACATTGCTTTCTATTGAGGTCAGAAAATGTCAGCACCACTAGTACTTGCGAAAGATTGTTAAGATAGAGGAAACTTTTACAACTTGTTTGGGTTGTTTTGGGAGACAATTTATAGTTCCCTAAAGCATAGAAACTGAAAATCAACACGAAGATGCTTTCTATGGTTGAATGGATATTGCACAAAACGACCCCTTCTGTATGATATCTAGTGTAGTATTCTGATCTTCCGAAATAAATCTCCTTGTTGTAGTTGCTAGGCAAAAGACCAGACTGGCCTGTTCTTCCATAACTACCCCACTATATTCTGCTGAATAGGATTCGACAAGGGATTTGTGTTAGTTGAAAAACTTCCTTTTCTCATTCTTAATGCACGTTGAATGTCAAAAAAGTCATATCTTTGCTTCCAGTTTGTCATGAAGAAGGTTAGAAACAAAACTTAGAAATAACGAAAGGCTGGAAAAGTTAAGATAATGTGAATATGTGATAACTGTCCTTTTGGTCTGTGCACAAAGTTTTATTCATACGCTGTTTGTAAACGATGTTTTTAATAAATTTATTGTAAAGGCATCAGGGGACAAAAGAAACCAAAGAATAAAAGGCCTATACACGACCAAAAGAAAGTGAAGAACAAAAGGCCAAAAGCCAACAAAACAAAAGACAGACCATTCGAAAATTTAGCCTACACAAGGCTCTAAATGCAGAGAATATCTAAAATGCCTGTACACTCTCTCGACTCCCAACTAAACAAACAAGAAAGGAAGAGACTTTTTGAGTAACATCATCGGTCCCGTCAAAATACCTATGATTCATTTTTTGCCAAATGAGTAACAAGCGCAACAGAATCAACCTCCGAAGCTTTCGTCTTCTCCTCCCGACTCTAGCCCCATATCATTCTTGAATAGGCTTGACAAAGGGAAAACCCACGACATGCCCCACCAAACAAAAATTGCCACCTCTTTGGCATCGAGTTCCAACTCAAAACCTCCTCCCCCACCCCCACCCCCAAGTCCTCATCTCATAGAGTTTCCCCAATATGGCAGCAATTCTTTTAACTCCTAGGACGTACCTGTACGTCCTGGTGAACCACAATATCCCACACACCTTCCGCAGCGGCGCAGCCAATGGAAATATATAAGTATGTGCGTCTCTCAACCATACATTGTCACACAAAACATGCTCCCAAAACTTCACCCTCCTCCCTGTCCCTACTTTTATGTTTGTATGCCTAGAAAACTCATCCCACCCCCTCCTAATTCCCTTCCAAAGCCCCACCCCATGTGGTAGACGAATTTCTCGAGAAGACCATGCACCCCAACCTTCCCCATGCCTAGCACATTCCCGAAATGATATTGCAAAATGTACCAAACTTTGGTATTGGTATGGTTGATCTACTGCTGTGCTTGCTACATGTTCATTTTCCTTTTTATGTTCATTGACATGGCTTTATTTGCTGAACATGCTTCTCTAGTTAGCGTAGATGAAGCAGTTAGAAATTCACTTACCAAAATTGGGAAAAAAAGAAAAGAAAAGAGGCAGCGATGAAAAAATATTATTGCTTCCGCCGTTTCAGACATGGGATGACCAAAGACCTTTACATGGTTTTTGTTGTCTGAAAAGGTTCTGCATCCTCTAGAGGTTTTATTTAAACCTTTCTTTGTAAAAATGAAGTTTACATTAAATGTAAGTACGGTTCCTGATATCGGTTTGAGAGCTAGGAGTATTAGTTTCAAGTCTTGCTACTTATCCTATATCTGCCATCGTAGGCTTAACTCCATGTGTAGCTTCCACAAGATGCAAGTTAAGGGGTATGAAAATATTGCCACTGAGGATGCTTGATATATCTTTCATGAGTAATTTTCAACATTGGGTAGTTAGGGGTTGGTCAATATTGTTGAGTGAACTTGCCATAATATAATACCTTTCTTTTTTTTGGGTAAGTTATGAGTTATATATTTCCTTTCTTCATACCATGCATGTGTGAGAATGCTCATGCCGGTACATATCAGAAAAAAGGGAAGAAAATTGCATGTGCAGGTGGTTAGGTTCCTGGCAACTGGTTGCATTTATTTTCTGTACAAGTGGACATGTACTCAAGACGAGCTTTTAGTTCGTTTGCCTTGCCTAATACAATAAAATAGAACTCATGCTCTTCTTATGTGTTCTTGTTGATTCTGGAAGTAATATGGGTGTCTTCATTATTTTGATTAATTAAACTATGTTATGGCAGTAGAGAAAGTGTTTTACTTTAATTTGTGGTAAATCTGCCTTATACTAAACAAGATGGGGGTAACGTGGGTGCAGGCCACAAGTTGGAAGCTCGAGGAAGCTATTCAACTCTTTTATGTCGGAAATGAAGGTGTTGTAGCGGCTCCGGCTGCATTCTCTCCACCATTAGAAAATGATAGACCTCAGGCTGATCAAAGTGCAGGGTAGGTTGGAGACAGTATAAATTGTCTCATTTCTTTGTCTCAGGCTGAATGGTCTCATTTCCATCTCGCTTCGACACTGACTTTTATTCTTGACTCAGTGGATCAAAAGAGGACATTGTTGACGGAAGTGCAAGACAAGATGACATCAACGAAGTAAGAGCACCTATACCTGTGAAAAGGGAGGTTCTTTATGACAATGCAATCCTTTACGGGTATGGGGAATTCCATTTTTGTTTTTTGCCTTACTTTGCTCATTGCTGTTATCTGATTAGTTTTATTCCTTCTTTTCCTATTTTTGGTTTGCCAAAAATTTGGATGATTCTCCTCAACCAGAGTTTCCTCCAATACATGTTTTTTGGAACTGTATTCAATATGGCATAAATAGACATTTCATTTTGAAGGAACTGCCTAAATCAAATAATTTATCTGCCTATATTACGTCGGAAAATTATGCTGACCGCTGCGCAGATTGTTGATTTAAAGGAACCATCCCGTGGGATAGTTGTCAGAACCGCACGATTTACGATTCGATTCGCGATTCAAGTAAAAACGATACGAATCTATAGGTGAATCAAGGTTTATCTAGAATCAGTAATGAGTCATACAGTTCACGATTCGATTCACGATTCATGCAAAAACGATACGAATCTATAAGTGAATCGAGGTTTCTCACAATTATTACATTCTATTACTGTAAATCCACTTTAGCGGTTTTACCTTAATTTTGCCATATGAACTAGTTTTGTACCTATTAGGCTACAAACTTTTATTGTTATTTGTTGTAAGGCCAAGCTTTTATTTTTACAATGAATATTTAGATCTATATGCATATATCCACTTTATTATAGTATTTAGTTTCATGTACAAATAGCTACTCTTTCCTATTAGACCATGTAATCATCAGTTTATCGTAGAAAAAAACTTCAATACTGATTTAAGCTTAAATTCGTCGATTTTACGATGTATCTTTATTATGCAAGTGCATAGACACATTTTGCAAGTATTTTTAAAACTTAGACCGAATCGTTACGATTCACGATTCGAAAAAAGGTCAATCTGATTCTCAATTCGATTCGCGATTTGACAACTATGCCTCGTGGCACTGAAAGTTTGTATGAAAATATATGATAATGCCACTAATGGAGGCTACCAAATGACATTCTTTGTTTTAGTATTTTCTAATGTGAAAACTAGACGGTTAAGGGCATCTAGACATTTTATTACCCGACAATTTATTATAAACTAATACAATTGCATCTCCCACTGGCATTATATTCACATTCGCAAGGGAAGCTGGTGACATACTATTCGATATAGGAGGCTGTAATCATGGCCGGCCCTGATTTTTTGCGGGGGCTTAAGATGAACTTAAAAAATGGGGCCTTTAATGAATTTTGTTACAAAATAAGTTATAAAATAAATTAATTGAACTTTCATAAACAAATGCATGTATTCAACATAGAAAACCCCAAAAAAACAAGGGAAAAGATGAGGGTTTGTAATTTGTAAAAAATACTTTGCTCGTGTTGTTCTTTTTCTTCTGTTTTTCCAAAAATAAAATAATGAGGTTTTGTTATTTGTAAAGAAAATACTATTTGTTACTGAATGGAAAAAGATACATCAAACTCATTGATGCACCCGCCACGTGATCATTTTCCAAGGAGCTGCTGCGTAGTCTGCCACGCTGCCTGTCGTCATTTACTTTTTCCTTCTTTCTCTTTGATTTAGCAAGATATTTTGGGCCAATGGGCCTGTGGTCCTTACGTGTAAAATAAGTTGTATGGGTTTTAAAATCGGCCAATAGTGGTGTTGTACAAAGAGAATATTGGACCTATATATTGGGTTCTAAAACAATTAGGGGCCCTAATTTTTACACATTTTTTTGGGTCTGAGACTATGGCCTCTTGGGCCTTAGCCCAGGGCCGGCCCTGGCTGTAATATATGATACGTGAGGATAAAAATCTTTGTTTTGTTTGCTTATTTCTCGATCTTGTGTTATTTACATGCTATTTATGAAAGGCACTGTTCTTAAAAAGAATTTGAGTAACATGTTTGGCGGAATGTGATCACAGTCTGTTGTTTAGTTCAGTTTTTGGCTTTCACTTACCTGAACACCTGGTTGGGGCATTTTTTGTATTATTTCTAACCTTCTACGCATGATGTTTGAGCTTTTTGCTAACTACTCGAATGAAATTGTTCAGCAGCTTTTCTCTTCACTGGAAATGCATACTTGATTGGTTACGTAAAATGGTTCGGGTGGAAATAAGATGTTACTTGGGCTGACTTATCTTCAATGTACTCCTGCTATTTCTTTTTTTGTTGTTGGATGTCCGTTTGATAATATTTGACTTGCGGCTTCATTACGTTTTGTTGTTGGATCTACGTTCCACTCTCTGTATTTTGTATTCTTCTCTACCCTTTCTTTTCAATCCAGTTCGATTTTCTGTTTGCTTGTACCAACATGCTGGTGGGGACAAATGTGATTCAAAATATCATTTTGAAGGTTCTGTATTACATTTTCTTGTTTGTGGTATCTCAATGTTCTAACTTCCCATTCAGTATCTAAGTATGAACTTTTGGTGGGACTGCATTCTTTAACTTGGGCAGCTCCTGTATACATATGCATATGTACTAGACCACTTTGTTCATTTTACTTATGGATGATGTTTTTTTTTTTCCCTCTTATTTTCTTCCACGCTTTAGATCAAGGATGGGATATCCCACACATGAAGCTCATTCAGTTGTTCCTTTCCGAAATTTCAATGAGGAAATGAAACGTGCTGGGGTTTGGGATCAAGGAGGCACGTCTGTAGGTGATAGTTCACAAGATAATCTTGCTTCTTTATATCGCCCTCCTTTTGCTCTGATGCACCATGGACCCTTTGAAAAGGTAATGGGCTTTGTTTTACGTTCTTTTAAATTTATGTCCAGTTAAATAGGTCTTAGTTGAACAAAGTGTTTATTTTTTTTGGGGTAATTATTGAACGAAGTGTTAGTATTGCTATATGGAATTTACTTCCAATTATGGAAAGGATGACTTCAGATTATGTGCCTATGAGCTCTCTCTCTCTCTCTCTCTCTCTCCCCATATGTGTGCGTGTGTGCGCGCGTGCAGATATAGTTATGCATATAAATACATATGGGCATATCTTGTAAGATAATAACTTAGTTTAGGAATCTGCATACTGTTCTGTGATGTGAAATAGATTTACTAGTGTTGAAACTCTATTTTTAAAGTTGTGCTGCTTGGGAAGATGGTAACATTGCCCCTCCTTGTTCTGGTTGCACCAGGTCAATCAACATAAATGAGATTGATTGGTTGCATTATAGTTGATGGAAATATGTAAGGTTTAGTTCGAGAGGGGTGTATCAGCCATTTGGCTGTACGGGTGATACGGGAGGGAGAAATAGGACGATGCGTGTTAATCTTAGGAAGCAGAATAGGACATAGGATACATGTTGTCAAGAAAGATATCATATGATAACTTGTGAAAAAGATCTAAGAAGAAGCATTTAAATGTTTTAGAATGTGCGAATGGGATCATGCACTCATGTTTTGATCATAGGCAGGCAGCAGCAGAATGAATCTAGATTAGAAAAAAGTTCCAAGAACTGATTATGGAAGCCATTATTATTTATGTTGAATTCTTGCTGACGATTCCAATGGTATGAGGAAAGAAGGGGTGGCTTAGTAGATTATCAAAGGTGGTTGGACAATTGAGGAACCTTTTTTGAGTTGATCTAATAGGAACAGGGTTCAGTTTCAAATACTGTGAGAATTGCTAACTACTAACTTTGTGGAGGGTTGGCGTCATTAGACTGATGCCGATTAAAATGTAGAGAAGGTATTTTGAGAAGTTCTTTTCTTGCTTTTCCTCTTAGTCTTCACTCATTGCTCTCCGCCATGTTCGACTATACAAAGTCTTTTCACAATGTCATGCCAGTTAATTGAACTAAGGTATTTGACTAAGAAAAATCTTGAGCCTTGTGTGAAGGAAAATTTGGAGTGAGAAACTTGCTTCCTAGGTAGGCCGTTGGGAAGTCCTGTGTATTGCATTTTTTGTTCTGTAGTGGGCTTTGGTTGTTGGTCGTGGACGTGGAGATTGGCTTTTATATTTTTCCTTTGAGCTTTTTTCAGTTTTCTTACCGAAAAGATGTTTGTTCATGTTTCCATCAGGAATTCTGAATCCTGATCTATGTTACACTGCGGGTCAGGAATATACATATTGAATGGCAAGGCATTTAGAATTGGACTTTATATGCTTTCCTTTTTCTCGGATGATCCGAATGCAGGCAAAAGATGCTGCTAAAGTCCAGGACAAATGGTTCCTTGTAAATGTGCAGTCCACCAAGGAATTCAGCTCACATATGGTACTGCAAAATATGTCTCTCTCTCTCTTGCGTTTGAACCCTTCTGTTTTGGACCTTCTGGAATTTTAATTTTTTTCCCGGTATTTTTGCTGCTTATTAAGCTTAACCGTGACACCTGGGCAAATGAAGCTGTTGCGCAAACTATCAGTAGTAATTTCATCTTCTGGCAGGTTTGTATGATGCTAGCTCTGCACTTGGGTTTTTTCATCACCAGCTTCTTTGTTTCTTTGGTTCTTTTGATAAACCAAATATCATGCCTGTAAACAATGGGTTTCCTACCTTTTATTTTCATTTGTTACTTCATATAGGCTTGTCCACAGAGTTTTCGCACACCAGCATGTTCATGTTATTTTAATCAGCATTTGAACTTGTCTTTGTCATGGTAGTGCTGGTAAATATGATTCTGTTTCTGGTGATATTAATGATGACAAATTGGTGAATTGAAAAAGTTAATTTTTTTTTCCCTAATAGTCTCTCTCATACCTTGGTTGATATCAAGAAACATGTGAGTAAAAAAGTGTAGCTGAAATGAGAATGTTGAGATGGATAGAATTAGAAACGAAACTTTCATGGGATGGTAGGGGTAGCACCAAGAGAAGATAAGATTAGAGAATCTAGGTTAAGGTGGTTTGAACTTGTCTATCCTTGATCAATAGTTGCGGCAGTTAGGAGTGATATGGTTACGGCAGAGGGTATCATTAAGGGATTGATGGACCAAGATCAAGGTTCTAAAACTCGCTAGGCACTCCTAGGGCGGCTGGGCACCTTCTAGCTTCCAGGGCCGAGTACTCGGCGCCTAGTCGGGCAATTAGTCAGGCTAGTTGGAGAGGGGCCTTCTAGCACCTAAGCGGCGAGTACTCGGCCTTCCAGACCTTCTTTTAGAACACTGACCAAAGTTGCTTTAGAGGCAGTAGTTTTGAAAGAATTAGGTATGTTGTATTCAACAGAACACAATACCTTTACAGAGAAAACAGTTTCATGTAGCTGACCCCAATTGGTTGGGACTTGAGGCCCAGTTTGGTTTGTTTAGTCTCTCTCATACCTTGGTTGATATTGTCATAAAGGTACTTACCACTAGGGTATACATTCTTCTTTGAGGCACACTATATGTGACTAAATCCAGATGAGAAAGTATTCTAGATGGTGATATTACCTGGTAGCACAACTCGATATTAGCAAATAATGTTAACCATGGTTGATTATCATAAGCTGCATGCTTTTGTCTGTACTTTTTCCTATTTGGATCAGCTTTCTTGTTGGTGATGGAAAAAGAAAACATGATGTTGATAACCTTTAAACATTGAAATGGAAGACGACCTGAAGGGCCATTATGTCTATTGCATCTTGGTATAGCTATACTGTTTTGCATAGAAAACTGTGTACTTCTTTAGCATATCGTGACTTAATTAAATTTCAAGATTCTACGGATGAGGCGTATACCAAGATATTTATCTCGTATCAATAGATTGCCATAAAATAACAAAAATGAAACTAATTCCACGAAATCAGAGGAATAACTGTCGCTTTAAATTATATGCTTAAGAGGAGAGTTCACTAATCTTGAATTGCAAACTTTCCACAACTGTTATCTGTTTACTGTTAGTTGCACTTGTGGCATCTTGCAATTCATTGAATGCTGGTAACTACTGGATGAGTTTTACCCTTGTTGCAATTTTGGTGATCATTACCTGGACTCTAAGCTGTATTTTCAGTAAGTTTCAGTGTTTTATGTAGTATCATGAGATCAATTTCCAGTTGGAAGTTGGTCTTTGAATATCAAGGTTTTATCATGGGAGCCTTGTTGACATAAACAGGGTCCTAATTTAGTTTGTCTAACTTTTCAGTTAAAGGAAGATATTTTACAATAAATATTTGATTTATGTACTACGATTTACTTGGATGGACTGGATATTATGTTTGTAGGTATATGACGACACTGAAGAGGGCAGAAAGGTCTCTACCTACTACAAATTGGACTCTTTTCCTGTGATTCTTGTCATTGACCCAATCACAGGGCAGAAAATGCGCTCATGGCGTGGAATGGTTCAAGCTGAGAGTTTGCTGGAGGTACATGTCAAAAAAATCTTTGCAGTCTGTAGTTTGTTGATGTGTTTTGATCTTTTAGTTTGATGTGTTGTTTGGTCCTTGGAATCGAGTAATTATGATATGATTTGATTTGTTCTAGTGGGCGTCTTTTCTCTTTTATCTGATTTTAGTGGGCTTCATAATCTTGTTATTTTCACTCAGAATTCATCGTTAGCATACTGGAGTCTCACTATGAAAGTTACTTTTTCCTGCTACAGAATCTATTACCATTTCTGGATGGAAGTCCTAAGGATCATCACGTCAGTCTCTCTCATAAACGTCCAAGAGAGGGTTCTCAGAGTTCAGCCCACAAAGTACAAGGTATTGTGGCATTGATGAATATTCATTCCATTTGACAAACATCACAGTATTATCAGGCATCTATTTCTCTATGTTAAATTGCTGCTGTTATCCGCTGTGTGAAATGATTAATGATCTTTGGGGATTATGTGTTGATGAGAATCAACTACTATTAGTGGCTCACACACATTCAGAGAAACAAACATGCTTAGATGTATAGCCTAAGTTTCAAATTACAAGAGAACATATACACCCCCCCCTCTCAAGCTGCGAAGGAGGTGATTAATTGTTCCTCCTTGTTTTGTTAGCTTTAAAGCACCAAATAATTAGCTTCAAAATTGTTTGACAATCAAGTTGTCTAGTTCTTGATCTTCAGTGTGATACGTTGATTGTGGAAAAATTGGTAGAAACTCTCCTCCAAATAAAAGCATAGAGATTTAATTTAGACTGTAAACAGTTCTCCTGCATTACTCTATTTGGTAGGTTTACTTTTGGTGCTGCATTTTGATTGTTTGAGGAAGAAAAGGTGTTGGGCTTGCGAAGTAGGAGCTTAGAGTCAGAATATGGGCCAAAATTTAACTGTTTGTGAGGTTTTATAGTTTATGCAGAAAGTTGAATAGAATACAAATAAAAGCACCCATGTTAGATGTTCTGAATGTATAGTAAGTCCTTCAGAACCCTCACTCTTGTGCTAAGACAAACTTGTGCAGTTTCTGGGGGCAGGTGGATGGCATACCCTCTTGATGAGCCTTTTGTCAGTCTTTTCTTTCACCTGGCCAGTAACACTAGGCAAATAAAGCATTTACGGATGTTGATTAATCAATATTGAGCTCGATTGCAAATGTTAAGATATTGCAATGTGTATTGACCAAACTAAGCCCCATGCACCCATGTCTAATCAAATTATGGATCTTTTGTGCGAGGTTTTGATTTCTCATTTTCACACGGATTCTGTTCTCCAGAGGCTCCAGCAGCTGCAGAGGCAACTAACGAAGAAGATGAGGAACTATTACAGGCATTGGCAGCTTCTATGGAAGGTGTGAAAGATGCGAGTGGAGTCACCACCACAAGAGACAAAGATGCAACCGATGGAGAAAAGGAAGATGTACAGACGTGCCCGCTGAAGAAAGCGGCATACCCACCCCTTCCAGAAGAACCCGCGGGCGATAGGAATCTACTTTGCCGGGTTGGAGTTCGTCTTCCTGATGGTCGTAGGCTTCAGAGGAGCTTCTTGCATACTGATCCTATACAAGTATAGTTTTCTCACTATCTTTTGTCCTTTACTTTATGTGTGCCTTACATTTTCACAATCGCTGAAGTAGCGCGAGTAAAGTTAGGAAACCAAAGAAAGTGTATTAGGAATCTGAGTCAAGAAAAAGTACTCCCTCCTTCCCCATTTTTTTCCGTCTTTTTCCACTATTGTGGACATAGTTAGACAAATATCCTATATTGTTTAGTTTAATTTGCGTTAAATGATTTTGGAAACTTTTATTACAAAATCTAATTGAGTGAAAAAGCAACAAAAATTCATTGTTTGATGAATCAATTAAGTAGCATGACTGCCAGGAAATGGACGAACAAATGGGGATGGAGGGAGTACCATTTTCTTGCAACTCTTAAGTCTTAAGTCTTAGCGTCACTGACTAATTGATTATGAAGATCGATGTCGGAAATATCCACCAAAAATAAGGGAGGGAAGTAAAGAAAACAAACATTCTACCGGAAGGATTTAGGTCACCGTGACACTGATTGTACTGGGTTGGTATTGACTTCATTCTTTCATCAAAAGAGTACAGATTTATAGCAGAAAGACCCTGATTTGTAATTGTTGATTAAGGTTCCTTAACTTGGTTTATATTAGAAAAGTCATTGCTCAAGGACAGGATTTACGGAGTTTTAGATCAAGTAATAGGTGCTCTGTTCTGATTTCTCATTTTAGGTTGTTCCGATTTCTCATTTTAGGTGATTTGGTCTGCTTCTCTTATTCATTAATCTTTCAATCCACCTACAATTCGGTTTTTTGATCTGGAAACTAACAAATCCCACCTAAATTCACAAGTAGACTGCGGTTCATGGTTGAGTAGATGATGTAGCACCACTCTTCTTTTAATGGATAAAATTCTCAACAGAAGATTTTCATAGTTTCTTGTTTTGTTTCATAGTTTCTTGTTTTGTTTTGGTAAGTATTCACAGCTTTTGTTTCCTTTTTCTTTTCCATGAATTGGGGTGTGGTGGTGGTCTTGGACTGTGTACTCTGTTCCACAAAGTTTACTTTATGCTATCTGATGTCTATTCACAGGCTCAGTGCCGGAACCAGGAATTTAAGCCGGTGGCACTAAAAAATATTATTCCCTCCGTCCTAGCTTTGTAAATCCAAGTTATTAAAGAGATGTCATCATTACACCTATCACATCAACTTTATTTCTACTTTACACCTATCACATCAACTCACTGTTATCCATTATCACCTTCGAAGCACCGACACCTCTAGGGGTCGCCGTATCGCAGTGTCCCGACACGGGGACACAGCGGACACGTGTCCCGACACGCCACGTGGATGGGGACACGGCTAATTTGAATTTTTGAGGGGGACACGGCTGGGGATACGGATGGGGTCAAACTGAT
Organism: Vaccinium vitis-idaea; assembly: GCA_963854785.1. Taxonomy (NCBI): domain Eukaryota; kingdom Viridiplantae; phylum Streptophyta; class Magnoliopsida; order Ericales; family Ericaceae; genus Vaccinium; species Vaccinium vitis-idaea. The sequence continues at coordinate 19,971,532 of OY978224.1, read as the reverse complement.
TTTTTTTTTTAACTTTTTGGGGTAAATTTATAATTAATCAATACTTGGGGTAAAAAAGTGTAATTTCTTCATATAATTTCTGTCATATGTATATAAGTTTTTCTCCTCTTGTTTTGTTTATATTTTCTTAAAAAAAATTATATATTATATTATATATAGATAAATATACACGTGGCGTGTCCCCTGCCGTGTCCATATCCCCATTTTTTTAGAATTCCCGTGTCCCCTTGTTTGTGTTCGTGTCCGTGTCTGTACCCGTGTCCGTGTCCGTGCATCATAGATTATCACTTTACGCATTAACTTTTCGAAATGGCAAAATAATTATTGTACAAACTCTCTCATTAACTTTTCAAAACACACGTATTAAGGGCCAGCCTAAAATGGAATACTCGACTATTATTTGGGAACAGAGGGAGTAATAAAATTAATTTGAAAAATGTACACGTGGTCTAGATGAATTATTCATAATACTAAAAATTACATATTTTTATGGGTTAATCATTTATCAAAATACTAACTATAAAAAAAGTTACACGTGTTGTAATGTCAAAATATTCGCTGCCCATAAAGGTGCAAATTTTTATATATTAATGATCCGACAACATACATAATATACGCAAAACAAATACCCTAATAAGTGAAAAATAGTAATAATACCTGAAAATATATGATTTCTTTTCATTTAGAAGTAAGACATTTTTTTTTTTGGTTTCCGCATGACCGGGGGTGGCCCCCGTGCCCTACTATGTTCCACCCCTCCACAGGCTTAAAAGTTAGCTTACTGTGCCATCTTTTGTCTTTTTGGCCTCTGTGCTTATTTTGCCTGCCTTGTTTGTTTTCCAGTTGCTATGGTCATTCTGCAGCACTCAATTTGAAGCTGAGACACGGCCGTTTCGCTTGACACATGCAATCCCAGGAGCGTCAAAGGTTCTTGACTATGATAGCGAATTAACATTTGCAGAGTCAGGGCTTGCTAACTCGATGATTTCGGTTACTTGGGAATGAAGCAATTGTGCTGTTTCAAGAGTGTCTGGGGATACTCTGCTAAAATCTTGCGTTGAAGTATTTTGTTTTCAACTGCTAGAGTCATATTTCCTTGTTTTTGCTGTTTTTCTTTTGTTTGTTGCTTTGAAATGGAATTTCTCGAAGCAGAAGGGTGTATGGAACCAGTGACTCGACAAGATCATATTTATTTCTCTGTATATATGCCGTTTCGGGACATGGAACCTAAATCATCAGTTGTCTTGTGTGGTGAAAGATTTGTTACCTTCTTTGTGAACTACTGCGTTGTTTATTTGCTTTTCACTTATGCCATGCTTGAATCGCGGATTAAGTTGACGGGATTAACAGTCCTGGTATAGTTGTATTTGTAGTCCATCTGTTTGTCCATGTGCTAATTCTTTCCAATCCCATTTTATTTTTTATTTTTTTGGCGGATTAAAATTGACGGGATTAACAGTCCTGGTATAGTTGTATTAGTAGTCCATCTATTTGTCCTTGTACTAATTCTTTCCAATCCCATGTTTTTTTTTTCTTGTTTCGGGTAAATTCAATCCCATGTTTGGCTGACGCGGGATTACCTCTGGAAGAGAGGGCATTCTAGTCATTTCAAGAGTATTTTGTTTTTGTAAATTTTCAGGACTTATATTGCCTAGGGAAAATTTGAGGGTATCTTTTTAATTTTTTTTATATCTCATTAAAATTAGTTAAATGTGGGCTTATTTACCTTTTTAGTTCCTAAAGTATTCGCGAAATGTCAATTTGGTCCCCAATATTCAAATCGTGTCTATCGAGTCCCCAATGTTCACAATGTGTGTTTAAATGGTCCTTGTGTCTAACTCCGTCCATCTTCTCTGTCAAATGCAGGGGTAATTTCGAAACTTCACCCCCACAAAGCTTATCTTCAACCCTCATTGATTGGGGACCAAATTGACATTTCGTGAATACATTGGGGACTAAAAAGGTAAATAAGCCTATCTCCAGATTTTACATACATTTTATTTTCCTTTTAACATGCTTTATGTTAAATCATGTTAAACATTAAAAAAAAAAAAGATTTGTTCTTCATCTACTGGAGTATTTGGCTATTTCACGAGTGAATTTCATTTCAACAGTGGTGTTCTTTTGATAAAATTCTCAGTATAGATGTATTTCCTTATCAAGCGGAGTAGATCTGATTTCTTCTCTCTCTCTCTCTCTCTCATAACAAAACACAAATGTGACCGCTGAAAAAAAGAAAAGAAAAAGAGAGAGACAACAACAAACTTGTAAGTAAGAACACTACTACTGAAAACCCAGCAGATCATTTTCAGTCCAGATTCAATCAAAAATCATTTCCAGTCTCCAGATTCAAGCAAACCCAGCAGATCGAGAAGAAATCAGATCTAGTCCGCTTGGTAAGAAAATACATCTATACCGAGAATTTTATCAAAAGAACACTACTGTTGAAACGAAATTCACTCGTGAAATAGCCAAATACTCTAGTAGATGAACATTTTTTTTTTTTTTTTTAATGTTTAACATGATTTAACATAAAGCATGTTAAAAGGAAAATAAAATGTATGTAAAATCTGGAGATAGGCTTATTTACCTTTTTAGTCCCCAATGTATTCGCGAAATGTCAATTTGGTCCCCAATCAATGAAGGTTGAAGATAATCTTTGTGGGGGTAAAATTTCGAAATTACCCCTGCATTTGACGGAGAAGACGGACGGAGTTAGACGTAGGGACCATTTAAACACACATTGTGAACATTGGGGACTCGATAGACGCGATTTGAATATTGGGGACCAAATTGACATTTCGCGAATACTTTGGGGACTAAAAAGGTAAATAAGCTGTTAAATGTGTGCTCTCCTCTTTTTTTGTGTGTGGAGAAAACGGAAACTAATCATAAATATGAAATAAAAGAGTAAATCTGTTAATATGCACAAATTATAGCCCAACCAAACACATCTAAAAACACAACACAACAAAACCTAACAACGAATACAGAACAGACCATCATGCACACAAACCTGCAAGACCAGTAGCCACCAATAAACTAGAACGCAGAAAACAGACCCAATATCAACACCAGAAAACTAAGAAGACCTGCAAAACACTGGATGCAAAGAAGAAAGAATCAACAAAGGGTTTGTTTGGAACATGTGGAAGGGAAAGGAAAAGAAGAGAAAATAAAGTGAGAAAAGTGGAAGAAAAGTGAGGAAAATTTTCACTATTCACAATACTTTAGATTTTTTATTTTCTTATCTTTCTCTCCAAACCAAACAAGAAGAGGGAAATTTTTTAATTTTCCTTTCTTTTCCCTCACTTTCCTCAAGTTCCAAACACACCCTAAGAGCGCGGCGTTGGGAAGGACGAAAAAAATGAGGATCAACTTCTATAACCCTCTCCGATTCCTCTTGCTCCGCATAGAATGCAACCTTGCCTTATCAGCGCCACAACGGCCTTTTTAAAGACCCGCAAATTTGTGTTTAATAAAATAAAGATGTGGAATATGATTTTTTTTTTTTTTAGCTACGTGGATGATACTAGCTTACCTGTTGCGGTGGTGAGACTTAAACCTATCTAATGACGTCACTCGGGATTGCATCGTAATGCGTGCCCAATTTTTAAAATTTTTCGAGACGATTCCGAGCACACGCCCACGATTTTCTAAGTCAGTATGAATATTTTGGTATTTTTATGAAATCGAAACCCGGACAGTTTGTACACCACTCAGAGTAAATTGTACTGCCTTGAGCTCCCTCGTTTTGAGAGAGAGCATGCCGCCACTCTCTCCCTCCCATGTGCCCCTCTGACCCCTTGTGGGGTCCCTTTATTGTATGGGAAAAAAAATCAGAGGAGAAGAAAAAGAAGAGGAGGAGAAGAAAAGAGGAGAAAGAAGGAAGAGGCTCCGACTGCCACCACCTCCGGCGACCCCCACCGCCGTCCGATCACCTTCTCCACCTCCCCACTTCACCTCTGCAAGTATAATTCCCATCTTTCCCTCGTTTTTATCAATTTTAATCGAAAATTTTCGTGTGTATATGCCGATATGAACAACAGTTTTATTACAGCAGACTGGGTCTCGGTTTTTGATCGATTTCTCCTTTGTAAACTGTTAATTAGGTATGGTTCCTTCATATAATTTAAAGTTCACTCAGAGAGCTTTCTTTTGCCGCTGGAATCACTTAAATCCATTGAGAATTCAATTTACTATGAATTTTTCAAAATGGGTCTGCAGGTCTGGAAATTTTCTCTGAGAAAGATTTGCGTAGCCACTTTAATTGCTTATTTTCTTGTCTTTGGAGTACGAATTAGACTTTGGTCCCTTCTGTAATTTTGAAGTTCAATTCACTACGAAACTTTTGGCACAAAAATCACTCAAAAACATTAAGAGTTCGATTTTATGGTGATTTTTCAAAGATAGGCTGTCTGTTTCATCCGTTTTCCTACAGATCTCTGTTTTGGATGACATTTATCATATTTTCTATACTTCAAATTAAATTCTAAAACATTACCACAACATAGTAGACACGTGTGGTACTCTACAGTACAAGTTGTGACGTAGATGTATGTCACCCATCAACTCACATTAACCCTTCGTATAAGGCCAATTGGTGTTTTATAACATGCGTTCATCAAGTGTCTACATTTATTCAATCACCTCTAGGCTATAAATATATTCAACAAGGCTCGACTAAACTATACCACCATACAAAATCATAAATGCGATGCCACATAGTGTTTGGGTTGTAATTAATGTCGTGTTGGCACCCCGTATCTATGTTTATTCTTGCATGAGTTCATGGTTATGGTTTATAAAATTTCGAGGACGAAATTTCTTTAAGGGGGGTAGAATGTAAAGACCCGTAAAGATGTGGAATATGATTTTATTTTTTTAGCTACGTGGATGATATTAGGTTACCTGTTGCGGTGGTGGGAGTTAAACCTATCTAATGACGTCACTCGGGATTGTATCGTAATGCGTGCCCAATTTTTAAAATTTTTCAAGATGATTCCGAGCACACTGTGACATTACCCATGATTTTCTAAGTCAGTATGAATATTTTGGTATTTTTCTGAAATCGAAACACGGACAGTTTGTACACCGCTCGGAGTAAATTGTACTGCCTTGAGCTCCCTCGTTTTGAGAGAGAGCATGCCGCCACTCTCTCCCTCCCATGTACCCCTATGACGCCTTGTCCCCTCTTTTCCTTTATTGTATGGGGAAAAAAAATCAGAGATGGAGAAGAGAAGAAGAAAAAGAAAAGGAGGAGAAAAAAAGAGGAGAAAGAAGGAAGAGGCTCCGACTGCCACCACCTCCGGCGACCCCCACCGCCGTCCGATCACCTTCTCCACCTCCCCACTTCACCTCTGCAAGTATAGTTCTCATCTCCCTCGTTTTTATCAATTTTAATTGAAAAGTTTCGTGTGTATATGCCGATATGAACAATAGTTTTATTACAGCAGACTGGATCTTGATTTTTGGTCGATTTCTCTTTTGTAAACTGTTAATTAGGTTTTGGTTCCTTCATATGATTTAAAGTTCACTCAGAGAGCTTTCTTTTGCCGCTAAAATCACTGAAATCCATTGAGAATTCGATTTACTATGAATTTTTCAAATCGGGTCTGCAGATCTGGAAATTTCCTCTGAGAAAGATTTGTGTAGCCTCTGTAATTTCTTATTTTCTTGTCTTTGGAGTACGAATTAGACTTTGGTCCCTTCTGTAATTTTGAAGTTCATTTCACTACGAAACGTTTGGCACAAAAATCACTCATAAACATTAAGAGTTCGATTTATGGTGATTTTTCAAATATAGGCTGTCTGTTTCATCCTTTTTCCTATAGATCTCTGTTTTGGATGACATTTATCATATTTTCTATACTTCAAATTAAATTCTAAAACTTTACCACAACATATTAGACACGTATGGTAATCTACAGTATAAGTTGTCACGTAGATGTATGTCACCCATCAACTCACATAATCTCTTCGTTTAAGTCCAATTGGTGTTTTATAACACGCGTTCATCAGGTGTCTATATTTATTCAATCACCTCTAGGCTATAAATATATTCAACAGAGCTCAACAAACTACGAAATCATAAATGCGATGCCACGTAGTGTTTGGGTTGTAATTAATGTTGTGTTGGCACCCCGTATCTATGTTTATTCTTGCATGAGTTGATGGTTATGGTCTATAAAATTTCGAGGACGAAATTTCTTTAAGGGAAGTAGAATGTAAAGACCCGCAAATTTGTGTTAAATAAAATAAAGATATGGAATATGATTTTTTTTTTGGCTACGTGGATGATACTAGCTTACCAGTTGCGGTGGTGGGACTTAAACCTATCTAATGACGTCACTCGGGATTGCATCGTAATGCGTGCCCAATTTTTAAAATTTCTCGAGACGATTCCTAGCACACGGTGACGTTGCCCACGATTTTCTAAGGCAGTATGAATATTTTGGTATTTTTCTGAAATCGAAACCCGGACAGTTTGTACACCGCTCGGAGTAAATTGTATTGCTTTGAGCTCCCTCATTTTGATAGAGAGCATGCCGCCACTCTCTCCCTCCCATGTGCCCCTTGTCCCCTCTTTCCCTTTATTGTATGGGAAAAAAAATCAGAGAAGGAGAAGAGAAGAAGAAAAAGAAAAGGAGGAGAAGAAAAGAGGAGAAAGAAGGAAGACGCTCCAACTGCCACCACCTCCGGCGACCCCCACCGCCGTCCGATCACCTTCTCCACCTCCCCACTTCACCTCTGCAAGTATAGTTCTCATCTCCCTCGTTTTTATCAATTTTAATCGAAAATTTTCGTGTGTTTATGCCGATATGAACAACAGTTTTATTACAGCAGACTGGGTCTCGGTTTTTGGTTGATTTCTCCTTTGTAAACTGTTAATTAGGTTTTGGTTCCTTCATATGATTTAAAGTTCACTCAGAGAGATTTCTTTTGCCGCTAGAATCACTCAAATCCATTGAGAATTCGATTTACTATGAATTTTTCAAATCGGGTCTGCAGATTTGGAAATTTTCTCTGAGAAAGATTTGTGTAGCCTCTGTAATTTCTTATTTTCTTGTCTTTGGAGTACGAATTAGACTTTGGTCCCTTCTGTAATTTTGAAGTTCATTTCACTACGAAACATTTGGCCCAAAAATCACTCATAAACATTAAGAGTTCGATTTATGGTGATTTTTCAAAGATAGGCTGTCTGTTTCATCCGTTTTCCTACAGATCTCTATTTTGGATGACATTTTTCATATTTTCTATACTTCAAATTAAATTCTAAAACTTTACCACAACATAGTAGACACGTATGGTAATCTACAGTACAAGTTGTCACGTAGATGTATGTCACCCATCAACTCACATTAACCCTTCGTATAAGTAGAATTGGTGTTTTATAACACGCGTTCATCAAGTGTCTACATTTATTCAATCACCTCTAGGCTATAAATATATTCAACAGGGTTCAACAAAACTATACCACCCTACGAAATAATAAATGCGATGCCACGTAGTGTTTGGGTTGTAATTAATGTCGTGTTGGCACCCCGTATCTATGTTTATTCTTGTATGAGTTCATGGTTATGGCTAATAAAATTTCGATGACGAAATTTCTTTAAGGGGGGTAATGTAAAGACCCGCAAATTTAATACTACCTTACCTGCTGCGGTGGTTGGAGTTAAACCTATCTAATGACGTCACTCGGGATTGCATCGTAATGCGTGCCCAATTTTTAAAATTTTTCGAGACGATTCTGATGACACGGTGACGTTGTCCACTATTTTCTAAGTCAGTATGAATATTTTGGTATTTTTCTGAAATCGAAACCCGGACAGTTTGTACACCGCTCGGAGTAAATTGTACTGCCTTGAGCTCCCTCGTTTTGAGAGAGAGCATGCCGCCACTCTCTCCCTCCCATGTGCCCCTCTGACCCCTTGTCCCCTCTTTCCCTTTATTGTATGGGAAAAAAAATTCGAGAAGGAGAAGAGAAGAAGAAAAAGAAAAGGAGGAGAAGAAAAGAGGAGAAAGAAGGAAGAGGCTCCGAACGCCACCACCTCCGGCGACCCCCACCGCCGTCCGATCACCTTCTTCACCTCCCCATTTCACCTCTGCAAGTATAGTTCTCATCTCCCTCGTTTTTATCAATTTTAATCGAAAATTTTCGTGTGTATATGCCGATATGAACAACAGTTTTATTACAGCAGACTAGGTCTCGGTTTTTGGTCAATTTCTCCTTTGTGTTTATTAGGTTTTGGTTCCTTCATATGATTTAAATTTCACTCCGAGAGCTTTCTTTTGCCGCTAGAATCACTCAAATCCATTGAGAATTCGATTTACTATGAATTTTTCAAATTGGGTCTGCAGATCTGGAAATTTTCTCTGAGAAAGATTTGTGTAGCCTCTGTAATTGCTTATTTTCTTGTCTTTGGAGTACGAATTAGACTTTGGTCCATTCTGTAATTTTGAAGTTCATTTCACTACGAAACATTTGGCATAAAAATCTCTCAAAAACATTAAGAGTTCGATTTATGGTGATTTTTCAAAGATAGGCTGTCTGTTTCATCCGTTTTCCTACAGATCTCTGTTTTGGATGATTTGTTTTATATTTTTAAAGAACTGGTAAATTTATGAAAATTTTACTGTAGATTACCATACGTGTCTACTATGTTGTGGTAAAGTTTTAGAATTTAATTTGAAGTATAGGAAATATGAAAAATGTTTGATCGGACTGTGAGATTGAAATTCGCTGTGCTAACAGCACTATCGCATGTTACGGGAACGGCTATATTTTTGTCTAGGAAGCTTGAAATTTCAATCCGCTTTTTGATTCTAAAACTAGACTCATATACCTTCGAAAGTATGTAAGAGTTGTATCTTAAAGTTTTCTGGAAAATAGCAATTTTGGATTTGAAGTTGGTGTATCGGCTGAAATTATGCGTATGATGCGTCACAGACACATGAAAACTTGGAGCTTAAGTTTCGGAAGTTGGGGTTTTGCTCAAAACCCAGTCAAGTAGGGATTTCTCTCCTCTCTCCATATATTTATGTGCTTAGTTAATGAATCTCAAATTTCTAAACTCGATTTTCGGATATAATGAAGTGTTGCGAAATTGTTAGACTTTGCTCGTGAATTCGGAATTTTGGGTGAAGCCTCTAAGTAAGAGTTGAATATTTGAGTTTTTATAAAATGTTTATCTGTATAAATCTTGAATCTAGTTGGTTGGTGGAGAAGAACCATATTTGGCTGAAGTTGGGTATTTATGGCTTGAATCGAAATTGGGATTTTTGTGATGTTCATGTTTATATATCAAATTGATTTCCTAGTAATGAAAATGGGATATTTATGATTGTATTTGAGGTATATGGAATGATGGAGATGCTTACGGGTTTGACCTGCGATGAAATTATGAAAATGCCCTTGATCGAATGAGTTTGGGAAGGCTTGACATGTTGAGTTCTTGGTAAGTGATACTGTTGGTGGGATGTTTTAAGTGTCTAATCCTTTAGTCTTTTGCATTCCTCAATTGAGTTGTTATGTTCATGGAGTTGCGTGTGATGTGTTGTTTGTTGTGTGTTGTTATTGTGTATTGTTCCTTACATTCCTTCGTTGATTTGATTGTGTTCGTGGAGTTGGGAGTTGTGTGGTAATCGTTGTACATTTTATGAGAAGTATCTCGATGTTGAGGAAATGTCTACGAAGAAATCAAAATGTGTGGTTATGTTGAGAGACTAGAGTGTTTGTGTGTGTTGAGAAGTAAAAGAGTTGATTGTTCGAGAAAAGATTGGGATAAAGCCGTGGTGAATCTAATGGTGGTGTTGAATTAGAAATTAAATGATGTAGAGTACTTCCGATAAATTGATATTTTCTAGTGTCGTTGTGTATATATGTGTGTGTGTGTGCGACGAAACGGGTATTCAAAGAAAGAGAAGGACTTTTAAAATTAGACTTATGCACTATAGGTTCACTCACAAGCATGGTGCACCGCATACATATATTGAGTTTGTGTTAGAGATTTTCCTACTGGGCTAGTGTAGCTCAACCTATCAATTTTCAGGTATTCGATGAGGAGCATGGCGTGAAGTGCATTGGGAGTGCATGAAATCTTTTGAAGGCATCATTGATCATTGTTTCTTATTGAAACTTAGTAGGTACTCATTTGGGATATGATCATATATTTTTTTTTAAAACTAAGATGGGTTTGTAACCTTATTTTTTTTAAATTGTTTGGAAGAATGTAATCAATTTATCTTTTAAATTCATGTCTTTCCAAAGGGAGACGGGTACCTTTTTTTAGAAGAAGCGTTGTGGTGAGATAAAAGAAGAGAATGTATGAAGTATGCACTTTTTATTTCTAAAAATGTTTACTTTCTATTGTTATAAAATCGAGGGCGTGACAGCCTTGCACATTAGAAACCCTCGTTCCTTTTCATATGCTAGGTTTCACTATCCTTTTAGTCCCCAAATGACGAGGTCCCGAAGCAAAGATTTGAAACCCGCCGCCAACCGTATACCGTTTGCTATAGCACCTAGCCTAAGACTGCCTCGAGCCCTCCACCCCATGACGCTAAAGACCTTTAATCCTCTTAACCCTTGAATGCAGAGTCCTCGAAATATGATCCGCACGTTCAGGCGTTGACGGAGGAACATGGGAAAGACACGCACAATCATCATCTACTACTTGAACCGAAATATCCATGAGGATTACATCTCCTTTGGCTTCATGGCTAGGCACAGGAGGACTAGGAGGCTCTAACATTCCAGCCATAGCCCCACCATCTATGTGGACAATAGGAATATCTTAGCATCTTTGTGGACAATAGGAATATCTTCCCGAGCCAAATGGCTGTCAGGTAGTTCAACTGTGATGTCAACTAGGGAGACCTTCTTGACTCTAACCACCACAGTCGAGAGGCTAGGCGTATGGAAGAACTGAAACCCCTTACCCACATTTGAATTGTGAAGGCAAGCGCGATTAACAAGAAGGAAGTCTCGCCCCATAATGACTTGTTTCTTGCGATGTCGATACCCTGTACACCTAGGACGCTTCATACCTTCGGATTGAAACACAGTCTTACTAGCCGCATCCCGCTTGTCAGGTTGAACAAAGCCACTAGAAGAAAATTGACTGGGAACCCCAGAGTCCCTAGCTGCACAACGTGAAGAATCCACTACGTATTGACATGCCTCCATAATAGAGCCAGACTTTGAAGATTCACTAGTCTGACTTCTACGATAATTTGTAGCAACCCTAGAAAAACCCTCCCCAGACAAATTAGTGAGCTCCATATCCTCTAGATCAGAATTGTCCAACATATCCTGCACTTCTTCCCATGGCTCATAATCTGGATTAAAGTAGTAGCCTTAGCTTTAGCAAGACATGAACCCCAATCAAAGCCAATATCCTCAGAACCCATATCATCCATGGCAAGGTCCCGATTATTATAGGAATAAGCAAGACCCTTACCCTTAACCTTCTTGGAAAGGCGACCAGAACCAGGAGTAGGCCCTTGTCCTTTGAAAAACCCTTTTCCCAGCTTAAACCCCTTTGTCATAATACAACACCACCATCGCACACACTAGAACGAACACGCAAAACATTACGAAGGGAAGTGAAACTAACCACTAAACCACCGACTAGAGCAAAATGCCCACTTATGAACCGGACAATTTTCGAAGGGGATTTAATGGTTGAAATATAAACCTAACCTGATTGGTTTTCTCCAAAGTGAGGTTTTCACCAAAAAATTTCACTGGCATCGTAAGAACAAATCCCAATGGATAACTCTGAGTCTAGAGATTAGCAGAAAAATTGAATATTTACCTCAGTGATGGATTACCTCTTTGTAAAAGGACACATGTTAGCCTTGTGCTAACTCCTCCAAACGAACCATGTGATCAAGACCCCTATCTGCTGCCCCGGTAGGGCTTTACTGGAAACTCTTTATTTATTTATTTATTTATTTATTTATTTATTTTTTATCATCTTGTGTTCTCTCTCTCACACACACACACACACACACACACACACACACACACACACATATATATATTTATTTATTTTGGCTTCCTTTGAATTTCCTTAATCTTGTTTTTGCTTTTGATTAATAAGTGTCTCAGAACTTGAATGTCCAGAATTTTGTCTAGGTGGAAATACCATTCGTGCAAGGTGAAAAAGTATGTTAAAGTACAATGGGAAAATTGAAAAAATGAGAAGTTTAAAGTTCATTCCCCTCTTGGCTTTTACTCTCCTTCATCAAAATCCAAAAACCCATTTTGTTAAAATTCATTTTGGGAGGGGAGAGCCAAGCAAGCAAAATGGGGAAATGAGCGTAGCGCAAGTAAGCTCCCAAACACTGGCTAAATTGAAATAGCTAGTATGGGTGAAAGGAAAAAAAAAATAAAAAAATTCATATATAGAAGTATAGAACCAATGAAACAGACCACATCAGAGTAAACCGCTTGGTTTAATTTGGAAATATGAAAAATACCGTACTACTTTTTTTGTGCGTATATTTTAATGCGTTTCTCAACACAGCTTATATGGCCATTTCATTTCTGAATGTTTATAAGCAAAAAATGATGGAATGGGATCACTTAGGTAAAATATAAAACTGATAAATTAGCCAAAAACAAATTTTCTGCTGCCAAGAGTCGAACCTAGAAATTTTAAATATCAAATTCAAATGTGCTACAACAGATTCATTCATTTGGTGAATCCTACGCAAAAAATTGATATATCTAAAACAAATAACTTCTTCAAATGTGAATCAAACTTTACTGCACCTAATCGTAAAAGCCAACCAAAACCAAGCGGTTTAATCTGATTTTGGTCTGCTTCACACGTTCATCGGTTTTATTTTTATTTTTTAGAACAAGAGTACAAAAGATGAAAGAGACCAAGGAAAAAAGACTGTCACAACAAACCACAATCATCCTAACTATATTGGCACCCAAGCAAACCGACAATCTCGTGCCCCCAAGACCAGAATAAAACTAATACAGGGAATGGATGGCAAGCAACCAACCAAAAATACAACTGAGAGGACAAAAAAGTAGCTTGAATATCAAAGTGAATGGCCAAAGACCAAACACCACCATAGAATTTCCAGATATTAGCAGCAGGGACAACTTCAAAAAACAACAGCAGATAGCTGATTTCGATCGTGCAAAACCAAAAAGCTTCCCAAATTGCAGAACCACCGAAAGGAAAGCCCTCAAAGAAACATCAGATATGAATCCATCAAATCCATATAGCATTATCCAAAACTTTATCACCAGAGACTGGAAAATCTAAAACAGATACGAACCAAATAATTCATCCAAGCAGCAGCTAAGCATCATCAGGGACCGCATTCAGTATAGCCAGATGGAATTAGGCCGGACATCTTTAAAGTGCAGACCCAAAGACACTGAACAAACAAGACAGACACAACCCAGAACAAAACCCCCAACAACAAGGCAAAACGACAGACAACCAAACTATAAAAAAACAGGACACAAAGCTAAGACCAAGCCACAAACCCAGACCAAAAAAACTGCAGACCTCTCACCTCCCACCAAAACAGACCCAAACCACCCCAAGCAAAAACCAAAAAGAAAAACCACCCAAAAACAGCAGACAAGATCACCCACACAAGACTCACCAAACAAGAGAGTCAAGAAAACACACCCCAAACCCCACCAAAGACAACAAAACCAAACCACCCAAGATAGCACAACCCAAGACCTAAACCCCAATAGAACCAAACAGAAAAACCTCCCCACAGAAATCAACTTCTAACACAAGGAGACATCACTGCAAAAGAACTTTAAGAGCCTTAAGGTAGGGAGGTCACGGTCGTTTCTAATACTGCATGTGCATTCTTAAGAAAACACACCCCAAACCCCACCAAAGACAACAAAACCAAACCACCCAAGATAGCACAACCCAAGACCTAAACCCCAATAGAACCAAACAGAAAAACCTCCCCACAGAAATCAACTTCTAACACAAGGAGACATCACTGCAAAAGAACTTTAAGAGCCTTAAGGTAGGGAGGTCATGGTTGTTTCTAATACTGCATGTGCATTCTTAACGCGCGCGAGAGAGAGAGAGAGAGAGAGAGAGAGAGAGAGAGAGAGAGAGAGAGAGAGAGAGAGAGAGAGAGAGAGAGAGTGCAAACTCAATCAGATCATACAGGTGTACCTGACTAGAACAACGGAATTTTTACATGGAAGGCCATTAATGTTCTAACCAAACAATCACGCTACAAAATGGCTTCACAAAATATAATGAAGGGAACTACTCCATGCAATCCTCGAGTTTGCAGAAAACAAATTCTTCTATGGTGTCGATTTTCAAGTAAACAAGAATAGGCTGTTTCTCCATGCAACATCGGAAACTTTTTTTAACTTCACATGGCTTCCATAGGATACAACAGAAGGAAGCAACAACCTACAGAAGAACCGTAGTTAGAAAACGTATTGCATAATATAGGTTCATCATAGCATGTTATTCCATCACCGATTGTGTTCTGTATTTTCGAATATCTTCCCCAATGTTTATCCAGATGGGAGCAAACAGACATCATAAGATTGATTCATTTTAATGGAGTTCTGACAAGACAAAATGTCGTAATCCACCAAAAGATAAGGTTCAGCCAGATTAATAGACATTGAGACAGGGCTTAGGTTGGCTGAAGAGATCTTAAGAGAAATGGAGGAACTAGCTACAAAAGCAGATTCAAAGCTTCCAAAAAGTCATTGACGTAATCACACGCAAACCCCATTCCGAAGGCCAGGTTAAACCCGTCTTTTGCGGGGTGCACCAGTTGAGTCATTTACTCGAACGATTCAAAGGTTAGAAAATATAACTTCTAGCACTAGCAGAAAGTCTATGAAGAACATACCTAGAAAAGATTTGTTCAGCTAACTCGCACCAATGTTAGAGGATGACTTCTTTTTCCTCTTGTGCTTGGGCTTTACTGCATCTTCTAAAGTCTTTTTCCTGTTTGTCTGTCCTCCAGTTCCAACTGCCCCATCTGGGGAACGGGCTGGCATAGTATCGGCATTAAGTTGGTCAGGTTCAGTTTCAGAGGGCTTCTCGTATGTTGACTCTTCTGAAGGCTTATTGGGTGTTAACACTCCTGCAAGAAAATTGAAAGAATACTGTAATTTCTGTATGGCCTACGTCCCGGTTTGTTTGTCCATTTTTAGCAATTTTGTGCTTTAATCAGATAAACAGATAGCAATATATTGTCCTGAAATTCTCCAACCAAAAGATCAAAATTATCTCTTCTAGACAAAGTTTTCAACATCTTCCAAAAAATGTTAAAGAGACAATAAAGATGACTTTCCGCATTAGTGAAAATGGACAAATAAAGTGGGACGGACGGAACATTGGAAACACCAAAACAGTGGCGCTTCAACGCATCTCTACATTCTCAGATGATTGACTTCACCTTCCATGTTATTACTCTGACTTACTCCACTTTCCTTTGATATCAACTTTAACCTCTCTTTATCCCCTGGCAAATCACTGATTCGCCTCTGATCAACGAAGTGGTTCTGGGTCTCCAAGTCAGCAACAGGTTTATGAACATCCAAAGCAGCAGACGAGGAGTGACGTTTAATCTTCCTCAGTGCCCTCTCAGTGCAGAATGATTCAACCTTTAGAGTTTAACAGGAAATTACGTGTGGAACATGGCTTGTCAATTCAACATGAGAGATGATAGTTACTTATGGAACAAACAAAACAATAAGACTTTTTTTTTTGGGTGCTATAAGATTGTCATCAACATGACCTCATTTCCACTCACCCATTAAATGAACTGCTGAGTGCAAACTGTTGCAATTTCATACAACAACAATCTATATAATAAGAGAGGACGGTTTTTGAATGTCTTATTTTCAACAATCTATATAATGAGAGGAGGGTTTTCGAAATTCGTTGTCTTCTTTTACTCAAACGGTTTGGATCTGGACCTTAGTGGACCAATGGCCAGGATAGGGTTCATGGCTCAGAACTTTTCCAGCTCATGAACACAGACGGCAGTTCCCAACTTCCCATATACCACGTTCCCTTCCCTCCCTCCCTCCCTCCAGCGGTCCAATGATTGGGAAAACCTCAGGTGGTCAGGCTTTAATGATTGGGAAAACCTCCAGCGGGCCAATAGTTTTTAATTGGCAGTGGGATTTTTTGCGAGTTTCCTTTTGAAACTACATAAGGAAATGAATTTGGTTGGTTCGCCGGAAGGGGGGGGGGGGGGGGGGGGGGGGGAAATAACTTTCTATTTCCTTGAAATTTTGTCCAGCAGTCTCGAGATTTTGAGAAGTGATTTAGCATACAAACTAGCGTCAAACATCGGTCATAAATTAGAACTTGATAATAGCCACTTCTATCACTCTAAAATTCAGATAGGAGGAAAGGGAAATTCTTTTTGCTCCATTCGATTGGTGGAAAAACTGTAGCGTGCCCCAGTCTTATAGTAGATAGATATATAGTGTCGTATAGTTCTAAAAGTTGATGAGAGAAACAATGTCTAACAAACAACCAGGCAAAGGAAAAACTCACAGCATTTTTTATCTTGGTTGTTATATCACCAGCCTTCACAGAAGCTATTCTCAAACACTGCATAATGACTGTGTGCATGACACCCACTCTTCCAGCTTTTTGAATGGCGCAAACATCCCCATTTGTGTTGAGTGTAGCAATCATTCTTCCCCCCATAACAGACTCTTCCTTGTGGGTAGGGTCTATTACCTAGGCAGCAAAGTAAATGTGACAATTGGAACGGTGTTCTTTAATGACTAGAGAACAAATTACTGTTAGGACTTAGTTTGCCTACCACGATGTTCTCATCACCAAAAAAGCCAAAGGTTACTGCGATAGGGAAATGATGGATTACCAAAGGAAGCGGCTCCCTCACCTGTCAAAATAAACCAAATGTTAAACACTCCGCTAATGAATTGCAGTTAACCATGAGTTAAGGATAACAATTCGCAAATGGACCACGACAATATCTTAGGCTATATTGGACAGATAACCTGCATTATGACTTTAATTGCAAATATTTGCTAAAGCAATACACACGGCAAGCACAACACAAAAGAACTTTAACAAATGGAGTATCTGTGATAGTGAAATCAAGTCAAAGGATTCAGCATCGACAAGGCACAAAAAGGGGAGCACCTGTTACGACTAGGAACATAAGGAAAGAACAAGGAGAAGGAATGGACATGACATGATAAGATTGTAATCCATCTCACAGTTCTAGAGTATAGACAGGGAGGATATTACCGAGGATGGACAAGGAAACAACAAATTGCTGTGCACACATACTACAAAGATTTATTGATATCCTATCAAACAAGAGAGGTATAAAATTATCGTCATAAGGTCCTCATTTTTTAGTATATAATAATGGGAAATGAGAAACGTGATAAGCATCAGGAAATATAGCTATGTAAGTACATTATGCTCTCGCATGTTTTGTCTATTTATTCTGTCCAGTGATTAAGAATATTCTCACAGATGTTTACAATAATCATCTAGAAAACTAAGGCTAATGTCTGCAACATTAAGTTTATTTAAACCTAAATGAACAAGTAAAGCATCTTACCTCAGGTGGATGTATTATCACTTCCTGACCATTTTCACCGCCTAATGTACATTCAGGCCGCCGGAATGTCGAGAGAGCAGCCAAAGCAGCAATGTTGGCAGCATCAACGAGATTTCTGTTCTCATAATCAAGAAAGAGAAAAGGACACATTGGACGCATAGCTCAAGAAACATACAAGAAATTGCCTTGCATTGTCGATGTTATTACAACTTACCCCCCATTGTCCAGAATGTGGAGATCAATGCGAATGGCCCACACTAACGTTCCTGCAATAACACAAAGTGATTCCATATCTACTGCCCGGCTTTCCCTGCAAGTTATATAAGTAAATATCACTACCTATCGAAACAACAATACAAAGCCCTGCACAAAGCAGAATGGCGAAAAAAGATTCATGTAGCCAAGCCAATTTATTAGGACACAATGCTCAGTTTGGTTTGGTTATCAACATGAAGCCCTACCAAATATGTGTTCTTACTCTTTGAGTACAGCTACTGTTCATCACATGTAGAAAGATTGATGAAGTGTTATGTATCCTTCTAAAAATGGTCATAACCAGAGGATCCAGGAATTCAGCACCGAGGGGACACCTGTTAGTAGTAACCTTGAAAACTGTTTCTCACAGTCAAGTATGATGAGATAATACTGCACTAGAACATTGCACTTGGGATTTTGTATCAAAGTGTTTCTCCGTGCATGTTAAAAGAACATAGCTCAAAAACTACAAGCCCCTTATCAACTCGAATTAGCACAGAATATAGTGCCGTGTTTCGTCAGTTTTGAGGTATAAAAGGAGGGGATAGTTTCATAATTTTGAGGGGCACTAGTATAATTATTGAGGGATGAAAGTGAAATATGTAACTAGTGTACAGTGGTATAAGCGTAAGTACTAAATAAGACTTGCATGAACGAGGGAATTCAAAATCACATTGATATGTTTAAGAAGTCAAGTATGTCTAGGTGGGATTTCTCTACAACAGAGAAGAATCAATGAGGAAAAGAAAACAACGAAGGAAAAAATTGTCAGTATGTTCTTATAGTATAATATGAACCCCAAAAAGGTACTGAAGTTCCTAAAACTTGGGATCTTTCGCCATATTATGAACCAAAAATGTAGCCAATCCTTTGATAGCCAAAAAAGAAGAGAGCAAAAAAAAACATAAAAATCACCTTAGACCACGGTCTATAATGCGTGCCAACTCCACAGCAGATTCTGCAGCACGACCTGCTTCAAATGAAGGATCAGCCATTGGAGAGAACTCGGTGAAGATTGAGAGGGTCCCTTCATTTTGCCTATCTCGATATGGTTGAACTAGTTCGGAAGTTACAAAACCCATAACATGAGTCTGGCCAAGCTGCACCTCTGATGAACCATCTTCTCTGCACATTACAGCATAACTTAAATGCTTGGCACATCATTTTACCAAGTCAGAGGGCCAGAGGGGCATGTCCAAAACGACAACCAAAAATATGAAGAACACTGAGAATACAACATTCAATCAGCCAAACAGTGCTGGTTAAATTTGAGAAAGAAAATAACATCCAAGATAGACAAATTGTACTATTTACACATAAACTGGCGCCAAGGAGTGGATAATCTTAGAGAAAAATTACCTACATATAAACTGCTGCCATGAAGTAAATAATGTTATTTAGTTACTACAGAACAAAAGGACGGGGCTCTTAAACAACTGTCCAAGTTTTTATCATCAGAGAATAAAATTTAGCAATGCAGCAATGCCCAGTGAAAATCGCATAGGGAGGAGTAGCGGGTAGAAAAACATAAAACAAAGGAAAATTACTAGTTAGATTAATAGTCATACACAAAACAGAAGCTCTGTAATAAGTCTACCAAATCTATAAAAGGAAACTGAAAGGATCTATAACCAGAAACTAATATTTGGAGGGCAAAACACAAGAGAAAACAACAAAAAGAATTGTTGGAACTTGATCTAGCTACTCCAGTATCCATGTCCATACAAAACGAGTTGGGTAATTGGGTTTGGGTTCAACAAACGCCAAACCCACATCCAAATTAGACAAGCCTATCCTTAACATTTGGTAGAGGAAGAATGGGAAGCTAAATTTGACGGAGGAGTCTCTTCCCAGACAATTTTCAAGTTCAGTCTTGTTTTAAGATTCGGATTCAAAGAAGTTTACTTTTTCTCAATAAAGTGGGTTCAAAGAAGTTAAATACCTAAAACACACCTGCACCTCATTCAAGTCCATTAACATAGACTGTCGAATTTACAATTCTTACCTACCAAACTTGATAGTAAGCCGTCGATAATCAAATGGACGCCGCCCATCAACTCTAATGTCCGCTACCAAAGCAGTCTCGATGAATTTCTTCTCATTCACAGTCATCTGCCATGTATTAGCCAATCTCTGCTCCATTTTTATTCTGAGAAAAGTACCACAAAGATGTACAACAAATTCAGCAAGACAGAATACCAACAAGCATCCATAACAACCCTAAGGTGGTTCCCAAGTGGAAAGTTGAGCCGCAATAAGTGCCTCATCAAGCATAAGTGACTCCCATGAAGTGTAAGTCACTCCCATATGGACGCATCCAGGGTGGTGCCCCATAGTTACCATATGTGTACCTCCATGCACCCGGGGAACCAGTTGAAGCAACGCGAGAGAGAGAGAGAGAGAGAGAGAGACTTACTTTAGCGTCCGCGCCTCCAAGCGTGCATTGGGCAGAGGTAGAAGAGAAGAGGGAAGTGGCAAAATTAGGGCTCTGTAACTTTGATTGGGGTTTAGCCTTTTCTAGGTGTATTCTATTTAATTATCCTTTTTTAGTAGTAAAAATTTAATGGTACACTTTATAAAAACGACTAGGGATTTTCTTTTTTCTTTTTCTTTTTTTTAAAGTTTTGTATTATGTTCTATTATTCTAAATTGAAATTCTTCAAATTTTTAAAAATTGATGTGAAATTGTTCACTTAAAAACAAAACATAGGCCTTTTGAATGTATATTCTACATTTAAATGTTTTCTGATAATGATCAAAATTAGGGGCACTCCCATAAATTTTAGTGTTAGGCTTGAGTAGAAGTCTTTTTCAAGGTTAGCCCAAACAAAAAAATTTATGAGGCAGCCAAGTAAGAAATTTTTTTACATTTAGGGGCTGACATGAAAGTAAGTGGAGTGGTGGTAACTTTATAGGAAAAAAGAATGATTACTAAACACTAATTTTCCGTTATGAGACTAATGAAACTCGCATAGATACCAATTAGAGTTGGAGCTCAAGTATTTTTGTAGCGAGTCGAGCTCGAGCATCATAGAACTCGGCTTGTAGAGCAAACTTATGTTCCTAAAGATGAAGTTATAAGGTATTTCCTATTTTCTACTAGATTTCAGCAAAATAAATTATCTAAGGAACATTTTTACATTTTTTTTAACTTGTACAATTTACATCGAAGCTGTTTTTGGCCTATTGTGCTCTTATGTAATAATTAGTAGAACTTTATATGATTTTTACTTTCTCGTGTGATTGTTGTTGAAAAAAATAATTTAGGGCACATATTGTAGATTAGGTCTAGGGCATTCAAAACCCTTGAGCCGACCCTATTATTTGTACATTCTTTATTAGTATTAATTGCTTTTTCCCCATCCCACAGTCGATGATCAGTGTTTGTAGAACATAACTCTTTGAATATTTTTTTTATCTCTTTACCAAAAAAAAAAAGCCCTTTGAATGTATGTACGTGGCGGAAGAGATCAGATGAAGACAAAATTCAATTTGAACCAAAACATTAAAATAATTCTAATTGAGTAAATAGTGCCTCACTGCAAGAAGCGAGCACCCGTAGGAGAGCTGTTAGGCGCCCCCAGCCTGACAGCCCCCCCTCCCCGGCCCCACCCCCCCTTCCCCCTTTACCCTCCCTTTAGTTTTCGGCCATTCTTCCTTTTTTTTTTCTTTTTTTTTTCTCTCTTTTATCTTTTTCTCTTTTAAGTTTATTTATTTAATTACTTATTTAATTTAGTTTACTCAAATTACATTTGCAAGTAAATTATTTTTTTACATTGACATATAAATTTGACTTTAATTTAGAAACTTTATATTATTTTAAGTAGTTAATTAATTTGTCTTAACAATAATAATAAATTAAAAAAAACTTCTAAAAGTGAATAATATTACAATCACGCTTAAAAGTAAATAAATATTACAATCACGTTTTAAAATGAATAAATATTACAATCACATTGACAATGTTCAACCCTAATCAATATTGCCTCCAAATTGTGGTCCCGACACAACGCTTAGTGCTTGGAACCACAAATTAAGATCATAACTTAAAGCCCATCCTTTAACTTCATCCGACGCATGCTCCCACCACCATAATGGGATGGGTGGTACAAGGTGATGACGGTGCAAAAAAAGTTGCACGAAATGATTGTTAATACGGGCAATAGCTATTTCTTTGCGGTGTTGGACTGGAACTGGAGGGGATCTCAGGGGCAAGTGAGTATAACAACATCCAACATTCGTGTCAAATGTGTGTAAAACAATGTTGTACCGTGATGTGATAATCACCCCCAAACTCATACAGTCCATCCAATTTGGCCTTGGAGCCATACGTCGGAAATAGCTCAGTGACTCTAGTAGCTCATCTGCTAAATTTCGTTGTGGATAAAGCCCATCGTACAAATCTTTATTCTGAAAAATCTCTTGAATAAGATCCCGTCGTACTTGCGCCCAGTCCTCCTCAGTGTCATAGATTTGGGCTGCTATCGCCCTAAATCCACAATGTCCATCAGCTTTGACATCTACAGTGTGGGACATATACTGCTGAAATTGCCAAGGTAAATGCTGAATGTACTGATCCTCCTCCCTCTCCCTCTCCCTCTCCCTCTCCCTCTCCCTCTCCCTCTCCCTCTCCCTCCTTGCATTTTTCCCTTTCCCTTTCCCTCTCAAGGTAAATGTTTCTGTACAAGAAGGTATGCGCCGTCCACTCTGCTCAGCTTTTCCAGCAGGTCGACCTCCATGTTCAGTGTTGTACGATGGGCCTCGAACACTGCTGTGAGATGGATCCTCCATATCAACAAACCTGCCTATCATATGCTTTCGCATACATGGATCCATCCCCTCTAATATGTCAACCACATGGGATGTCCCGTCGGCTTGTTCTCCCTCGTCATTAAACCCATTTGTGTGCATAGAGAGCCTACTCCAATGAACGTCGATACTGGATAGTGGAATTGGAATGTGTAGGGAACGATAACATGCAAGATCGTGTAGACATGGCAATCAGTGCGTTGTTTTGATCGAACAACCGCTACAGCCGACTGGGAGGGGTAGGCGTCTGCGACAGATTGTAGCTGAAATTCGATTAACTCCAGTGCATATAATGAAATGCGACACCTTATTTCATAACAAAAGTCATCACGTAATTGCGAGTGGCGTGGAATGTTGAGAGATTTCTCGAACGACTTCTTAATCTCCTCAAACTGATTTGTCAACATTTTTTCTATGTGATCAAAAGAAGTTTGGAGCGATGACATGGTGGTATTCCCCAAATACTTCTTTAGCCTTGCATGTGCAGACTCGGCCCTGTAATAGAATAATGCACGTTGTTTAGATAGGACAGTTTAAATAGTGTAGTAGAATGAATGCAGAAAATTTAATTCGTAAAGTTATAAAGTGACTATACCTTTGACTTGAATTGCTTTCGAGGTGCATACATGTATCTGTCCATGCTGAAATAAACCGATTTCTGTACGGCCTTAACCATGTATCTGAAAGATAAGTTATGACACGCGGATATTGGCTATACTCCTCGCACATGGCAGCCCACTTTTGCTGGTAAGACGAAGTTATCGATGAATGAATAAGGGACTGCCATGAATTGTAAAAGTCTTTAAACTTAGTACCAAGCACAACACTGCAGTTCTTCATTACGCACTGATTTATGTGCCAAATGCAAAGGATGTGACGTGCCGTGGGGAAACATTCTTCAATGGCTTTAATAAGTGCCAAATCCCGATCTGTAACAAATATCAATGGTAACAATGCCCCCTTTCCAACCATCCACTTCTTTAAAGTATTCAAGGCCCATGTCAGTCGCTCTGCCCTCTCATTATTAAGATATGCGAACATAAGCGAGTAACTTAGATTTGTGGATGTTAGACCCACAACCTCCAATAGTGGTTTCCGATACTCATTCGTTTTGTACGTGGCATCAATTACCAACACTGACGAAAAGTTGACAGATAGCTCTAGACTTGTAGGATGAACCCAAACAATATCTGTGATTTCGTTGGCTTGATTTGTAATAAAATCATGGAGGTATCCTTTCTTAATTAATTGCTCTAAGACATACTGAGTTTCAGTTAGACCGCCCCGTATGGCTTCCTTGTTTATGCGAATAGTGTTGTAAATGCTTCTAATTCCCGTAGTGTTTGACGGGTGTTTTTGCTTCAAAATACTAAGAATTTCACGAGATGCGGTGCTATTGGCCATCTCAACCACAAATTGTTTCTCCATTGGTTTTAGCCTTGATGGGTACTCGTGGCCCTCAATATTTTCTGTTGCTTCATGGTTATGAACTCCACAAGAAACCTTTAAACCCCACTTGGCACCGTCTGGAGGTATTGGTATACCTCGCAACTCAAATGGACAATCACATTTTTTAGTTCCAGTATTCCTATGCAAGATTTGCCTTTCAACCCCACGGTGCGGTTTGTACTTTCGTCCTCTCTCACAAATAAGAATGCACTTCGGCAGCTTGCCGCCTTTTAAATTAGCAAATTTATTAATAACCACCACAATACCATTTTGGAGACCAACTCTCCGCACCCAAGCTAACATATCTTCTCTACTTTAAAAAATCTATACAAAAAAACGAATATGTATAAGTAAAACATTATCCAGTCTTACCATATTTTATCTACTTTCAAAATAAATGACGAATATGCATAAGAACAACGGAAATAACTAACCTGATCAATAAAATTTACCCAAAATTTGAGACAGTATTTTAAAATTTTCTCCAACTTTGTAGAACACATCTGTTTTTTTATCTGTAACATGTACAACTTTCTAAACTCCCATAGCTAATTTTCTAGAATTTTTCTTTCTTTATCTTATGAAATTTATGTAACAATTTGAATTTCAACCAAAAGTTGGACAAAAAAATTCAACTCGAAGCGATATTCAAACTTGCTATTATGTTCATTCCGTAACTATTTTGGAAGTGTTAAGAAAAAATAAAAGTAAACCAATTTTTGTTTTTAAGAAGAGTCACTAATGTAGTAGATTGCAAATTCATAATTTTCTTTTTAGTTTTTATGAGTCCTTTTAACTAAATAGATAATGAGGCTAGAGTAGAGGGATTTTGGGAGGCCTGAAGTGTGTATTGAATATTATCCCAAAGATATGTTTCACGACCAAGAATTAATTCTTCGGACACGTTTATGTAAAGTCATCAGCTTGCCCCTTTTCTCTGTTTGGGTTTAGGAAATAACATCATTTACATTGCATGCTGGGATCATTGATGTCCATAAATAAAGCCATAATTTAATGTTTTCCAGCTCATAATTATTGTAGTTGATAATTTTTTTTTTTTGATGACCGATGTCTGGGTCAGTTTGCGTGCACTTCGACTACTCTATTATTCTCAGCCTAGGTATATTTTATCTACTTTCAAAATAAATGATGAATATGCATAAGAACAACGAAAATAACTAACCTGATCAGTGCTAAATTCGGGTGTATAAGCACGACTGCTGTAGGAGATGCTCTCCTCACTGGGAACATCATTCTCAAATGACCAACCATCTGAATAGTAGTAGTCATCTATAATGTTGTTCGATGAATTACGAAAAAAGAAAGAAAAATAGTGGGAGCTGTTCTGTGAATGTATGAAGTAGTGGGAGAATGAAGGTGTGAAGTACAAACTGAAAATTCACTTTGAAATTGATTTTTCCAAAATTTGCGTACATTGATTTATAGCTTCTGATGAATGAAAGAAGTTCTGATGAATGAAAGAAGTAGTGGCAAGATATAGCTTCTGATGAATGAATGCAAAGACACACAACAATGACACACATAACAATGACACACATATCAATGACACATTTCAATGGCACACATTTCAATGACACAAATATCTTGCCGGCACATGGTTGATGTTGTCCGATCGGATCCCAGGATATGTCATTTTTCATGTAGTGGCGCGTATTTTACAATACGAGGTTGCCGATGTCTTTTCACGCGTCTCGCTTCGTCGGAATTAAAAATAGTAGGCCTTTTTTACTAATCTGGAGCGACGGGGCAAAATGGGGTATCAATAATAATTAAATAAAAAATTAAAATAAATAAATAAATAATTTTAAAAACTGAATTAAATAATTAAATTAATTAATTTAAAGAAATAAAATAAATAGTTAAATGAATTTATATAAAGAAATTAATTAATATAAATAACATAAATAATATAATAAAGTAATCAAAGGAGGGGTAAAGTAGTCATTTTGGATGTGTTAGGGGGGGGGGGGGGGGGGGGGGGGGGGTATCATTTTTTCACCCATAGCAATTGTAAAATTCACCGATTCCCAAGCGAGGATAATAGGTTTTTTGAATTTTTCCTTCGCAATTTTATTTTTCAAAGTGGAATAGCGAACCTGACATGAAAGGTTCTTGTAATTGTCATAAACCTCAGGGGAGGTAAGTAAAATTTCAGAAACCTCAGGGGAAGTCAATGGAATTTCAGAAACCTTAGGGGAGGTTCCTGTAATTGTCATAAACCTCAAGGGAGGTAAGTGAAATTTCCCCTATAAGTATATGTAGAGGCCGATTCCATTGACACACCATTTGACACAGTAAATGTAAAAAACCCATTTTTGAGTCTCACCCAAATGATCATAGCCGTTCTATTTTTAAAAAAAAGTTCCCGTAAAAAATTAACTCATTCGGATAATGGTAATGGCTTGATAGTATTTGTCCCTAAATTTGATTAGGATAAAAACTGAATGAATCGATCAAGTCCCGAATGAGTTGATCTTTTTATGGGTACTCTTAAAAACATGTTTTAAACAAATTGAACGGCACTGATTATTAACGTGGCTCCAATTATTGTTATGTCACCGAAGCCACTGTTAGGAGACTATGAAAGAATTTTTCTCAATAGGATATTGCTTAGTATATAATCAAAAAATCCAACTCTACTCAATCCAGTTCTAGACCCAATAGATAATTTTTTTTATCAAGTACTTACCGATGTCCGAATAAGTTAATTTTTCAATATCTCCTAACCAGTCAATTCTCACAAAAAAACAAAAAGAGATTCGCAATACAAC
Source organism: Vaccinium vitis-idaea (assembly GCA_963854785.1). Classification (NCBI taxonomy): domain Eukaryota; kingdom Viridiplantae; phylum Streptophyta; class Magnoliopsida; order Ericales; family Ericaceae; genus Vaccinium; species Vaccinium vitis-idaea. The sequence goes on along the minus strand of OY978224.1, from coordinate 19,944,629 downwards.
TTACCAAAGATGGGGATTCGGGGGGCCTGTTGTCGCATGGACACTGTAACGCCCCATTTTTTTTGCAGAATAAAAAGTGCAGAATTTTAAAAAAAAACCTATATTACGTTTCCAATGGATTAATGTGCAAGACTAATATTAAGAACTCAATTCAAAATATTACAACATTGGCCCATAACATAAATGCAACACTATCAAGTTCAATTTGAGATTTTGTATTTATTTACATTTAAGTGTTTGATTTTGTGTGTTTATTCAATTGTGTGCGTTACTTGAATTAATTGGCATTATTCGAAAAGTTTACGAAATGGAATGTTTTTACTAGTCAGAGCACTGCAGCACCATAGCCTCGTGGGATCGATAGCGCAGAATAACTTTTCCTTGGGAGACCTATATCTTACCACGTATCAGTTCCTTTTACACCTCACCACACTTACTCCCACACTCACACATCTAACGTTGGAGAGAAAGAGAAGAAGGTGGAAAAAGGAGAAAGGGAGAAAACCTTAGAGAATTGATCTGGGTTTAGAATTGAAGTGTTGAGTGGTAAATTCTAACTCCTTTTAATGTTAATTTCATGTTGGTTAGGTTGTTGATTTCCATTTGAGAAGTTTGGGGTTGATTTAGGTTCACTTCTTGAGAACTCAAGAATCCTAAGTTGATTCTTTGAGAATTTGATGAATTTTTAAACATAGTTCCAGAACTGGGGATTTCATGAGAATTTAACCGTACGTACCCATATCTGTCACCTTTTGTTAAATTTTCATGATTTTATTCAAAGTACGGAAAATACTAAAAATGTTTTTACTGAGCTGCTGTTGCGGAATTCGCAATGCTGACAGTACTGTCGCAACTTACGAGAATTGCTCCTGGCCTAGGAACCTTAAAATTATGATCCGCTTGTTGCGTTAAAAAATAGACTCATGGGGATTTCAAAATTGATTGACCATGCATTCTAATTATTTCTAAAGAATAGCAATTTTCAGTTTGAAGTTGGTCGAGACTCTGTTTGACAGAATTTGCTGCGAGTTTTTGGTTCAATTGTTAATTGATTAAAAATCTCTTTAAAGCTCAGGAAATTATGGGATTTTAATATGATATTCCTGCTTGTGTTTACAATCTATGATGAAAATATCAGGACTTTGGATGGATAGATTAATTCACTAAATTCGTAGACCGCAGGGTGGTCGAATGGCCTCGAGTGTGTCATGCATTACATATGTAGTCCTTGGTCTTAATTGGTGTTTTATTATTAAATATGATTGCTTTTATTCTAACTAAGGATACATGTCACAGAGACTTGGACAGACACGTTGTGGACGGCCCACTGGAATTCGGTGCGATTCGCGTTCGAAAAGATTGTGATTGTTTGAGTCGCCACCCGGATTTAAGGTCCGAATCCGAGAAACCGATAAAAATATGACTCGTTGCCCATTGAAAAAGATTTTACTAGTCCTTGTGAAACCAAAGATTTCTCGGATTCGGGGGTTTGGTTACGAGAGGGGAAGGGTTTTACGGCACCCCTCTCGCCCGGTCCATGAACCGGTCTCTACTCAATGTTTTGTGGGATTTTAGAATATTTGAAATTCGGTTTGTTCACAAAAATAGGGAATCGGGAATGTGAATCACATAAGCAGTAAAAATGTAAAACGTGAATCTAAAGTGGATGCTTGTGCTTGATGACTTACATGAATGATGACGATGATAACAAATGAAATTACCACAATTATCCACAGGAAATGAGAGATTACAGAGACTATACAACAATTTCAGAAATTATTAACATGAGACATAACTAATACTGTTTCACAAACTGGATCCCAGAATAGGGATTGAGCGCTCAAAGACAAGGGCTTGAGCGCTCAACCTCTTCAAACTAGTTTGAGCGCTCAAGGCTCATGGATTGAGCGCTCAAACCAGTTCCTGGCTTCTGCGAAATTACACCTTTTTGCAGCTTCTTTATGAGATCAAACATTTATCAAACACTTTCCTATGAGAAACAAATAAGAACATACAGATTGATCTCTTAAAGAATGATGAAAAGAGTATAATCACCACAAATTAACAAAGAAATGTTTGAAAATAGAGAAATGAGAGAGAGGTCCAGATTCTGAACACAGTAATAACAACTCACACACACTTTCAGGTTAATTTACTGCGACACTCTTCCAGAATAAGACATAAACATCAAACTGTTCAAGAACAGCTTGAGCGCTCAGGTTCATGACCTTGAGCGCTCAAGCCATAATCTGGCTTTCTGATTTTTGACCTTTAAGCAAGCTTTTGATACCTCTTCAAGATCATAAATATACAGATTAAAGATGTTTGAAGTTGAACAGTCACCGTTTTACTCTTAACTATGAGATTTTCAAAGGTTTTGATGTTGGATCATCATAAAATGGTTAACTTATACTCATGCATATGATTTTGAAGTAGAAATAAGCTGTTTTGAGAATGATGTGAACATATTTAACCATTTAATGATGATTAAAACCAAGAGAAAGCACAAAAATCAGCAAAACAGTGACTGACCCAGAGCTGGGTTTGAGCGCTCAAGGTCGAGCGCTCAAGGTCAGAGGCTTGAGCGCTCAACCCCTGCTAAAACTGCAGATTTTGAAAATGATTTTGAACAACTTTTAGACCTTTGTGAGTTCAATACAAGTATAAAGAACCTGTTTGAACTCACTGGTCTTCCTCAGATGGGCCAAAACAGTGAATACATCACATGTTTCACTACCTTTTGGAAAGTGCTTGTAATTTGAACTTGATTCTGGGCTTAGGGATGACGATTGTGGATGTTTTTGGCTTGTACTCTGGACGAATTGAACAATGTAGGTGATTGGTTGATGATCAAGGACTCAATTTTGGACTTGAAAGGTGGTTTTTGCCACTGGTTTTGGTGATGAATGTATGGTTTTGTAGAGAGAGAGAGAGAACAACGAATTCTGGGTGGATTGAGAGCTGGTGTATGAGAGTGGTTCGTCCTCCTCAAACCAGGGGTGCTAGGTGGTTTTATAGAGTGAGTGGGAGGGAAGAGAGGAGAGAGAGAGAGTGGGTTTGTATTTGGAAGTGGGTTGGGAGTATTTTTTGTGTATTTTTGGAGTTAGTGGAGTGTATTATACATATAGAGATCGTATAAGATCATCTCAGACGCTCCCATGCAGAAAATCTCATGATGAGATACTCTGCAAGTTGCTGACTGGATCAGACTTGAGCGCTCAAAGCCGTGGGCTTGAGCGCTCAAGGTGTTTCTCAGGGGTTTGAGCGCTCAAGGCCTCAAGCTTGAGCGCTCAAGGTTCTTGGTGGCAGATTGATGGTTTGGCTTTGGTTCAACAATGCTTGAGTTGGTTTGGGCTATTTTGGTTGTTTGGGTGGTGTTTGGTTGATTTTGATCAAATTCAAGTCATTCTCACAAGTTCCAGGTAGTCATGATTGGTCCGTTTCATCATCGGGGATGCTCGAGCGCATCTCGGGTTCAAAATTGGGGTGTCTACACACGTTCGAGGTGTCAAAGCGATAGTCGGTTCTTTCCTTTTTAAAGACTAAGGTGAGTGTTCGATTCATAAATGTAATTTCATTTGGACTTAAGCTGTAATACTAAACTATGGCATAAGTGATGATATTGGGTCTTTGGGCCGAAAATGGGCAAACGTGTCGATACATTGGTATATGCGCTGACATAATGGCCTTGGGCTGAAACAATGGCATAAGCGCCGATACATGACTTAGAGCCGATCTTAAACACTTTATGTCAAATAATAATTTCTGTTGATTATTGTTCAGATAGGTGTTCTATTTCCATTGAATTGCATCTATGTCTCATATACACTCCTCGAATCCGTTCAAGGTTCCAATTTTGCAGGTGTAGAGTTGATGTCCACTACAAGTTTTGTCGTGCGGTTGTACCTCGCTCGAGTAACACGGGTCGGGACGTGGTTGTAGGCATGTAAAATTTCTGACCTACCACAAGCTGCCTCGTGTTGCAAGGCCTAACAAATAGGGCACAATAAATGGTCAATCAAATGCTACCAAGTGTCCGTAGGTCAAAAGTTAAAGATATGTGGAGGGACCAATCAGATGGAGCCACGTGTCAAAATGATGCAGTTATTAATTTATCAAGTTCGGCCAATCAAATTAGGCCACTTGGTGAAATTAATATTTCTCTTCATTTGTAATTATTCCTCTTAAAATAAATAAGAAGGATAATTATTAAATTATAATTATTTCTTTTACAATAAAATAAGGAAATAATTAAAGAGATAAATATAGAAAGAATTGCAGTTTGCCATAAACTCTCTATCTCGTATCCCTATAAATAGAGGTGCTCTCTCTCATATTTTTTAGCTTCAAGATACTGAAGCATCAATCACGACATTCAAGCATCCAAGCTCCAGAGGTCTGAAGATCAAAGCCTCCAAAGCCCATCAGAATTCTTCGAGTCCACATCAAGCAAGACGGTTCTTCGATCAAAGCTTCAAAGCTCCGAAGAACATTCAAGCCTCTATCCAACACACAAGTTCCAGAGCTTTGAAGATCAAGCCTCTAAAGCCCTTCAGATTCCTTCAAATCCACATCAAACAAGATGCATCTTCAGATCAAAGCTTCAAAGCTCTGAAGAACGCTCAAGCCAAATCCACAAGTCATCAATCTCCTTCTACCAAATTTGAAGAAGATCTCAAATTCTGATTTGATTTGAGAAGAAGCTCCCAAGCCCTCAAATCAATATCTACAAATTCCCTTCTCCTTCAACCAAATTGAAGAAGATCTCAAAGACCGATTTGAGAAGAAGCTCCACAGCTCTCAAGTCAACGGTCACAGATTCGTCATATTTTTCAACAAAAATACAGAAGATCAAACAATTCAACTTGAGAAGAAGCTTCAAAGCCCTTAAGTCAGAATTCGTCAAATTCGCCGTCATCTTCGCAAAGACCAAAGAAGATCTCGTCGTTCAATTCGAGAACAAGCGTCAAGCCCTCGAGTCAAACTCTTGAAGAGAAGAATCAGAGGATTAAATTCTTTAATTAGAAATTGTTACAGAGATTGTAAACCCTAATTTTTCAATCAATAAAATTGAATTTTTGGTCAGCATCTTTCTGTCTTTTTTGCAGACTTGAAATTAGTGTGATACAGTGGTTTTATGTTGATAGTAGTAGTAGATTTTGTTTTGGCTATGGAGTCTAATCTTCGGCTCTACAATTGGACTGTATAAACTTGCACTAATTTAGGGTGTGTTCGGTTTGGGTTCTTGGAACCAAGTTTCCACTTTTCCTAGTGGGCCCTGTGGTGTTCTGAATTTCCAGATGAACCTCTTGAACGCCTCTTGACCCGAGTGAGCAACGAGTGAGCCTCTAGGTATGTTTGGACACGTAGCACACGCCGTTAGCACCCAACCTGGTCGGAGTATGGCCAGGGAAGGCACTCCGACTGTCTAGTAAGTGATCGGAGAAGGAAGTACCAGAGGAAATATGTAAGAAGAGAGAGAAAGTGTTGTGTACCTCACTAGGGCTCTTTCTCTTGGTATATATAGGCTCCCCAAGTACAGGGGCAGATTCGTCATCTGGCTCGGATGACGTCACCAAGCATCACGAGCCAGATCTGTGATCATTGAATGCACGCGTCTTGCTTGCGACCTTGGATTGTATTTCCAATATTATTTCCCCAAGCGTTGGGTTTAGGTCAGTGATAGCATCAAAACCAGTAAGACCGGGTCGAATCCACAGGGACTGAATGCATCCGGCGTGAGAGTTGTCTTGCGAATGATGGTTTTAGCCTTAAAGCAGCAAACTTGGCGTTTGGAGTTTGTTTGGTGGAATTCTCTCGACTTCGAGAACGACTCGGAGATTTAAAAACGACTAATTAAACTAAGGCGAAGTCTAGGGGTATTTAACGACCATGACTCGGGTTAATCCATCCCCTCTTGATAACCGGCTTGGGGCATCATTAAATGCCCCCGAACAGAAGATTTAGAGTTTAAAACCATTTACTAGAAAAATGTGTTTACCAAAGATTAGGGGTTTTCGGTTCATTTGGCAAATGGACAGGTTGACATCGCCGAAAGCATCACACGTGCCAAGTAGCCAAGCTCTTGGCTACAGTTGATCAAAGAGATTAATAAACCCACGCTTTGGTACATAAAAATGAAGCCCCAAATATTTGATAAACAAGCAATGTATGCCTTAACATGAGATGAATGGATTAATCCTAAGTCATTGAGTGCAATCACCCCATGACTAAGCCTACTTAAACTACTCACCCATTACACTAGTTAACAAGTCTAGAATTTTGAAGAAAACTAAATACATGCTTAATAAACTTGAGAGTTGATTTTTAATGAAAATCTTAAGTGTACCTACAACATTAATGCTTGAGAAATTAACAAACACTTGCTAAAAACTAAGATTTTCAAAGGAAAGCTAGAAAATATGGAAATAAAATACTTAACTAAATTGAAAATAAACTAGATTTATAGCAAGATCTCAACAAGAGGAGCAAGTTTAATACACGGGAATTAAGCGGAAACCAAGAACTTACATGGGAAATTTAGAGAGAGAGAGCTCAAGAACTCTCCAATGGAGGAGCTAAAAACTAAGAGACTTTAGTAAAAAGAGAGATTATTGAGAAAGAGAGAGAGGAGATATATATATATATATATATCATCTTTTACACTCTCACAAAATATCTAAAAATAAGAATAAAGGAGACTTTTCATAAGTAGAAACTCCATAAAGTAGCTCACACAAGTTTCTCGGGTTGCTGGGTATTGATACCTATCAATACTGGTATCAATACCTGCCTTCAAAATGTTCCCCGTAATGCCTGGGTATCGATACCAAGGTTGGGGGTATCGATACCCAATGTTCTGTCTAGCTTTGTTCTTCAGAGGTATTGATACCTATCAATACTGGTATCAATACTAAAGCATTTGAGGTTGTCTTTTCTTTCTTTGCCATTCCTTGGCCTTGTGTGCTACCGGGCATCTTCCAAAACACTTCCGAACATCGTGCGAGCTTCGGGAAGGGGAGCACTTGGTCTCGTGAGTGCTTGTTCACTCCCGGATTCCACCGGGAGTCTTTGTGAGTCTTGGTGACGGCTTTAGTCTTCCTGTTTGACCTTGTGACCTTTGGACTTCTTGATCCGTAGCCAAATCTTCGCTTCTTGGCTCATGGATTCTTGGGATGTGGCCCAAAGCGCTTCAAATGCACCTTATGCACGTGTTTCACCTGTAACTATAAAAAACAACACTACGCGCAAATCAAACATATAAGGCGCTAAAATGCGCGTGTGTGTGAACAAAAAAAGCTAGATAAGCCCCGGATATCTACAATATTAGGGGCTTATCACGTCTCCCAATTAGGCCCTGACACATAGCGTAACCACTTCGGGTACCATCATGCTGACGTAGAGACAGCTGTAGCATGCACAGGTGCCTTCCCAAGTTTGTTTACGAATGTTAACCGCCTCGAGTGATGTCACAAAGGTCATCACCGACATCTCAGACTTTCTTCCGAGCCATCTCGGATACAATCTGTCTCAGATGGCTCATCCGGATCACGTCTCGTTTCGGTCGAGACATCAGTTCATCTCGGATGGGACAGTCTTGGACGGGCCATCACGTTTAGTCCTCCTGTTGGGCTCAAATGCTCTGTTTGGGCCCCGAACCTCCTGGGCTTTTCTCCCGAGCCCCTTTTGGACGGTTGATTTAGGCCTACTACAATAGCCCCTCAACTTCTTCCGATACGTTTCGATCCGAGAAAGGAGTTGATCATTCCAGGTTGGGCCTCTCCTCCATCTCGCATCCCGAGATCATCTTATCTAAGATTCAAAACGCTATCTGGGGCATCACCCCAATGTCACATCATGCATCGAGCCCCAGTGCCATTAATCGCTTTGTGTACCGTCTCGGATTATGACACGTGGTGATCGTGCGTTGGTCGAGACACGAGCACAAGGATTATGGTTTTGTAGTCGAAAGGTCGTACCCATGTGGGTTGTCAGAGGATGTGACCTCCCGTCCCATCTATGCCACGTGTCAAAAACTAAAAGCGCCGCCCTGGAATTTCCTTTTGCTTGTTTTGATTGATTGAAAAAGGGGACGACATATATCCGCCGAACGACTTATGAAGCGATTCAGGGCTGCAGCCATGCCCGTAAGCCTCTATACTTCTTTGATGGTACTCGGGGAAACCAACTGCTGTATCGCCGTGACTTGACTCGGATCAGCTTCAATACCCCTCCTAGTGACCAAGTGTCCGAGAAATTTCCCAGACCCAATGCCAAAAGAGCACTTCTCGGCATTGAGTTTTAGTCCATGTTTCTTCAACACGGTGAACATCTTGGAGAGGTCTGTAATGTGGTCTTCCTCCTGTACACTTTTCACCACCATGTCATCGATGTATGCCTCCATCATGTCTCCGAGCCGATCTTTGAACATCCGGGACACCATCCGTTGGAAGGTGGCCCTGACGTTCTTCAGCCTGAAGGGCATGACTTGGTAATAATAGAGGCCTCTTGGTGTGATAAATGTTGTCTTCTCCATGTCCTCTGTATCCATAAAGACTAGGTGGTAGCCCCTATATGCATCCATAAAGCTCAACCGAGCATGTCCTGGTGTGGCATCCACGAGTTGGTCTATCCAAGGGACTGGAAAATAGTTCTTCGGACAGGCATCATTGAGGTTCGTGTAGTCCACGCAGACCCTTAGCTTTCCATTCTTCTTTGGGACCACCACCGTATTCGCCAGCCATGTAGGGTATTGGACCTCCTGAATTGCTTGGGCTTCCAATAACTTGTCAACTTTCGACTCAACTGCTTTGGCGTGGATTGCAGATGACCTTCTCGGTTTTTAGATGACAGGGCGCCTCAGTGGATCTACATTGAGTTGGTGCTTGATGAATCTCGGATCGACCCCTAACATCTTGTACGGCGTCCAGGCAAACACCTCAATGTTTGCCTTGAGAAAGGTAACCATTTCATCCCTCTCGGTTTCGGATAATGAGGATCTGATTAGGAAAAAATGGCTACCGTCCTCATTAATTGGTACCGTAACGAGATCTTCAACAGATTTTTGCTCGGGGGGCAGCCGACGTCTTCCAGGACTGGTGCATCCGGAACCTCCACCCAGTGCACCTGTTTGGGTTTCTTCTTCTCTTTTCTCTCCACGGTGGAAATGTAGCACTTCTTGGAGGCAATTAGATCGCCTCAGATATCTTCCTGCTTCCCTTCTACCCCAATAAACCATAGCATCTGGTGGTACGTGGATGCCACGACTTTCATGGCATGGAGCCAATTTCTTCCGAGAATGATGTTGTAAGGACTCGGGGAGTTCACGACTATAAATTCAACTTGCTGTGTTACAGAACCAGCAATGACAGAGAGGGTGATTGTACCGAGCGGATACACAGGAGTACCGCTGAAGCCGATGAGAGGGACCTCGGCAGGCTTGAGGTCCTTAGATGTGAATCCAAATCGTTTAAAAAGTGAATAGTACATCACCTCTGGAGCACTTCCTTGGTCCACCAAGATCCGTTCCACTTTAGCCTTTCCCACCTTGAGCGTGATGATGAGAGCGTCATTGTGAGGGAACTGAACACCTTCTAGATCCTTCTCGGTGAACGTGATTGTCCACTGAGAGCCCTTGGTTAGGAACTTCCGCTTTGGTTGTTGCTTCACCGAGAGCACCTCCAATGCTGCTGTGGCTTGATCAATCTGTTGTAGATCCGAGACTCCATCATTCTCGTCACCGGGCCATGTATCACGTGCATTATCACTATGTCCTCCTGACCACCTCCTGTTGTAGCTACTCCCTGGCTTTGAGCCCGAGCCAAGGTCTTCTCCTAGTCAATGTAAGTGTCCAGGTTTCCAACCGAGACTAGGGACTCCAAGTACGCCTTGAATGGTTTGCAAGTAGTGGTGTAATGGCCCTGCTCTCGGTGGTACGTGCAGTAGACCTTTTTGTCCTTGGATTTATCATGCGTTCCCATCTTGTGGTCTGGCCACCGAAAGAATCCTTCGTTCTCGATCTTCCGTAGGAGCATGTAAATTGGCTCGGTAAAAATCGTACGTTCAGCTACGAAGTCGCTCACCTTCAGAGGCTTTTTTGTTGCTGTTTTGATTGTGTTCACCGCCTTCTTCTGATTACCCGAGACGTGGATAACTTTTGGAACGGAGGAGTTGGAAGTCGGTGCATCTCGTTCGGTTAAGAGCTCTTCCAACTCAATGTACTTGTTGATCCGTTCCATAAGGTCATCCATGTTTTTAGGTGGGTGTAACATCAGATCTGTAAAGACGGGACTCTTGCTTTCCAGACCATGCTTAAAATGGGTTGCAGCGAGGGTTTGGTCACAGCCTTGGACCTGGTGAAACATCTTCCAGTACCTAGCAGCGTACTGGCGCAGAGGTTCATCTGGGCGCTTCCTCAGCCTGAGAAGGGAGTCTACCTCCTTCTTCTGTATGTTACTTGTCATGAATCGAGACAAGAAAGCTCGCTCCAGAGCCTCGTAACTGCCAATGGACCCTTCCTCGAGCTTGTTGAACCAGAGGGACCCGAGAGTCCCCAGGCTCATTGGGAACACCTTGCACATTATGGCTTGATCCGAGGTGTAGAGGTTGATAATCTGCCTGAAGTAGATGAGGTGGTTGTATGCGTCGGTAAGGGCATCGTAATGGTTGAACTTTGGAAGCGTGAACCCAGTTGGCAAGGTTGCCGAGGAGATCTCCTTTATGAAGGGAGATTTGGCTAGTTGTTTCAGGCGTTCGTCCACGCTCGGCAGGGGAGAGAAAGATGGGAGAGGAGGAAGGGACGGTACGGCGAACCCGTCACTGGTACAGGAACGCTTCTCGGTGTAAGCATGGAGCTCGTCATGGCGACGCTCGTGGTATCGGGCCGTTTTTTCGTCTCGGTGGTGAGACCGTTCTTGGTGCTCTTTCTCCTTCCTCTTGCTTCCAGCGTCGTCATGGTGGGCTCTATTTCCGGTAAGGTAGGCGTGATGCCTTCCCGTACCACCGTCTCGAATAACGGTGAGATTTGGATCTTGGGGAGAGGTTTTCTTTAGGTGCTCCACCCGTGCTCGGAGATCAGCAGAGTTTGTCGGCTGAGGGGGTGTCTTGTGGCGTTGTCGGCCAGAAGAGTGTTCGGGTAAGGCGACCTCCTTTGGATCTTTTCGGAGATATATTGGTTTGTATTGACCATCTTCGAAATAATGCACTGTCTCGTGAGATGCTGACAAATGGGAGTATGGCGAGCGAGAACTCGATTATGAGATCTGCTAGGAACGGTGGTGGGATGAGTCGCCTCGGTGACCCCTTGAGAGGTGCTCGGTCGACGGGTTCCCGTGCCGAAGCACGAGAGCCTTGCTGTGAGCCCTCTCATTGTTAGGATCACTGATGCAATCCTTGGCCGAGCGTCTCTGTCTGGATACACGTCCTCAAGATTTTGTAGTAGCCTCCGCTGCCGCCTTCTTTTTCACCGTCTCGTTCAGCCTTGCAATCTGAGCCCTCATCGCTGCCATCTCGGCATCTCTCTCCTCGAGATGATGAATGAGATGCTGGATGGTGAGTTGTTGTGAATCCGGACTCGGGGTGAGTCCGATGTGACCTGGAGGGAGGGAGACGGAGATGTGAGGAGTTGTTTTGGGGTCTCTAGAGGAGGATGGGTGGAGTGGGTCAGTGAGGTTTGGGTGAGTAGGCTCGCCACCCATTGTGAGTCAAGAGATTTGAAAGAGAAAAGAGGAAAGAGGTGGATCTAGGGAAGAACATCGGAGGTTCTGGGTTGGATCCCCAGCAGAGTCGCCAATTGTGGTGTCTTGAATTTCCAGATGAACCTCTTGAACGCCTCTTGACCTGAGTGAGTAACGAGTGAGCCTCTAGGTATGCTTGCACACGTAGCACACGCCGTTAGCACCCAACCTGGCCGGAGTATGGCTAGAAGGCACTCTAACGGTCTAGTAAGTGATCGGAGAAGGAAGTACCAGAGGAAATACGTAAGAAGAGAGAGAAAGTGTTGTGTACCTCACTAGGGCTCCTTCTCTTCGTATATATAGGCTCCCCAAGTACAGGGGCAAATCCGTCATCTGGCTCGGATGACGTCACTGAGCATCACGAGCTAGATCTGTGATCATTGCATGCACGCGTCTCCCAATTAGGCCCTGACAAGTAGCGTAACCGCTTCGGGTACCATCATGCTGACGTAGAGACAGCTGTAGCATGCATAGGTGCCTTCCCAAGTTTGTTACGAGCGTTAACCGCCTCGGGTGACGTCACAAAAGTCGTCACCGACATCTCAGACTTCCTTCCGAGCCATCTCGGATACAATCCGTCTCGGATGGCTCGTCCGGATCACGTCTCGTTTCAGCCGAGACATCAATTCATCTCGGATGGGACAGTCTTGGACGACCCATCACGTTTAGTCCTCCTGTTGGGCTCAAATGCTCTATTTGGGCCCCGAACCTCCTGGGCTTTTCTCCCAAGCCCCTTTTGGACTACTAGATTTAGGCCCACTACAGGCCCTGCCACATGGTGTATTGATTTTCTCTCTCCAGCTAATTTTTAGAAATGTTACTTTACTTCATATTTTGTGGAAGACGAGTCCGTGGGGTCCACTTCCAAGACCTACACGAATGATCCAAGCTGTACATTAGTTTTAAATTTTTTCTTTCAGTCATTCAGAAAAAAATCAGGTTAATCTTATAATTTTAAGTACTTAATCCAGTTGTCTAACTTTTTTCCAAACTTCTGTCAAAATTCAGGATCCTAAATTGTGAATGAATAATTAAAAGACAGATCAACCACTATTAAATTTTCAAATGAGCTGATTTTTGAGGAGTGACTCAAAAAATTATCTAAAAAATTAATGAACAGCTCGGATAATTTGTGTGGGGCTTTAAAGTGGACCCCACGGACTTGTCTCACACAAGATACGAAATAGAGTAGCATTTCCAAAAATGGGCTGGAGAGAGAAACTCAATGCACCATGCGGGGGGCCCCACCAGAAAAAGTGAAAACTTGGTTCCAAGAACCCAAACCGAACACAGTGTTAGTTTTCAAACTTCCGTTGTGCATTGTTTGATGTTTCTTTTGGAATTTTATATAATGAACTATTTTTATCTCCAGTTTATAATTGCTTTTGAGCTATGGGTTAGCCTCGCTGGTGCGTTTGTCACGTGTCGTGTTGGATGGGCCAATTGGCATTGTTCCTGGACGGGGCATAACAATAAACGTAACATAAAGCTACTCTTCTCAAAAGAAGTGACGCTAAAATAAAAGGGTACATTTGTCTGTGGTGATCTCGCCCTTTAAATAAAAGGGTAATATAAAGCTACTCTTCTCCACTTGGATCTGACTTTAAACGCTAGGGTAAAGCAGTACCATGAGTTTTGACACTCAATAAGAAACAAATAACCGTACATTCTACCCATTTAGCACAAAGTCATAACATCACAAGAATACATGAAGAGTAAATATGTATGCAAAGTAAATTGTACCTAAAGCCAATATTCATAATGTTGTCCCCAATTTTGTAAAGTCAAAAGTCATAGTAAGGTCTTGCCATAGAGAACCCTCCCTACCCAAAACCACTGAAGTATGGCATCGACCAATTCAAAACCCCCTCCTTGGCTATGTGTACCACAACACCGTTGGCGGGATGGTTAAGCCTAAATGATTTACTCAGTACGATGCATCTTCAAACCATGAAGGGAACGGTAAAATGTCACCTTTATTCCAAAACCATATCCGATTAGGGGCCAATTGGGTCCGTTCCAACTCAAGGTTTATGTTGCCGTGTACATTATTGTGTCATATTAAAGGCTCTAACGTCCTCTTTACATGTCAACTCTCCAAGTTTCAAAGTCAATACTCAACCATTAACATTCTGTCTCACTAGGCCATATTATCAAAATTCCATTCCACAATCTTTCAAGTGTATCGTACCACATTCTATACTTCAAACACAAAATTAATGATCAAGGTTAAAGTCTAAGCACACAATAGAAAACAAATTCAGCATGATACTTTATCGGTTTGAGAATCTCTCTTCTTGAAGAAGGCATCAATTATGGTTTTCTTCATGGGTTCTATGTTAAACAATCTAGATTGTAATTTGTACGAAGTTTATATGAACATCATTCTATTTCAAAAATTCTTTACGAATTATAAAAGAAATTACAATCTAATTTATCCCGAGTCTCAATTTGCTCCATACAATTGTAAAATATAAGAAACTTACGTTGTATTCAATTGAATCACAAACTTGTTCACTGCCACTCCGGCGGACCGGGCTTATGTTGCTCACGCGCTTCTTCTGTCTCTCACTCTCTCCATTGAAGCTTTGTTGGCCAGATGGGGGTAGGTACGAGAGAGATTACAGTGGGATTTGGTTGTCCACTTTTTAGAGAAGGAGAGAGGGCGGGGGAGAGAGAGGGGAGGGAAGAGTGTACTGCGTACATTTTCTTTCTTTCTTTTTATTTTGATTCTTTGGGATTTGCCCAGAGAGAGAGAGAGAGAGTAGTAGTGGTCCTAGTGGAGTACACGTTTCGTATGGAGAAATACAATGAGAGAAGTCTTTGGGGACCAGTCTATAGCAAATGTACACAAAATGTAAAACTTGGGGATTTGCAAGGACCAAACACCCCTTTGTACCCCAAGTCCGCCCCTACTCCTTTCTAACTTAGGAATACACTGCCTCACCCTTTTCTCTCTAAAGTCAGCCAACAAATGCAGAGTAAGAGAGTTGGTTTAAGCATGGTATTTATAGAAAAATTATGCTAAAATGTCCAAAACACCCCTTAGTTTAAATGAATTGGAATTGGTTAGGACTGAATGGGGTTTGGGCTTACTAAAGACTTAAACAAGGTTTAATTAGTGACTTGGTTAAGATTTGATTGAGGTGGAACTAGAATTAGGCTAATTTGGGACAAAGGCCAGGAATTATATTTACCCTAAAAAGAAGGCCAAGTATTATGGAATAATGACAAAAATATCTCCCCTTTTCAAGGAAAAGTAAATTTGACAATTTTCTCACATTATTCTTTAATATATATATATACACACACACACGCAAAGTCCCCTTCCCATCTAAACCCTTAAAATGCAAACTTTGTCCGCACCTCATAAACCCTGATCAAATTTCGATGATCCGAACCGTCCAATGTGTTTAAAAAGGTGCTTTTAAGGGTCCACGTGAGGAATCACCAGAAAAAAAAAACGAGGGCTTGATCTGAGTAGTTTTTCATGCATTGCACAGTTGGGATCATCAAAATTCGATTGGAATCAATGAGGTGCAAATCGACTGAGTCCGCACTTTAATGGTTTGGGTAGGAAGTTTGGTGCGTGTATACACACACGCGCGGAGGATCAAGTAAGGGATCCCTTACTTTGCTACGGTGGTTGATCCAAAATTCTCCCATTTCATTCAAAACAATTTGGATGAAACACGAAAATCTTAGATCAACGACTTACGCTTGTTGGATTGAGCTGATTATTCGTGGGGTCATTTGGAAAAATGTTTCAAGATGAATAAACAGTTTGCATCACTCATGTGGGACCCAAAAGTGGGTCCCCTAGCATGGTCGGTACATGATCTGTACATGGGGTTGGTACCCCTTGAATTACCCGACTTAAATTTCGCCTCTACAACCCAAACCAAAATGATATGGCACCAACCACTTACGTACAAATGGTACGTGAGACCCACTAAAGATCCCACAACGATGATCTGAACCGTTCAATAATTTGAATATATTGTTTTCAATGAGTCTATAAAAAATCAGCTTAACTGATGCGTGTTCTTTCAATTCTTTACTCAAAAGTTAAGATCCTAAATTCTTAATGAAAAAATGATAACATCTGATCAAGCACTTAACACATATTTTGGTGAGTTGATTTTTCGGAGAGCCACTAGAAAAAATATTTAAAAAATATTGAACGTCTTGGATCATCAATGTGGGATGCCATAGTTGGTCACGCAACCATAAAACCAAGCTAATATATTATTCTGAAAACTCGGTTATATTTATACCTACTCTACATTTTTGGCTTCGTTGGGAGGCTCGCGTAGTTTGTTATGTCAGCTCCAAAAGGATAAGTTGCGTTGGAATCGAGAAAGTTCCGTGGAGTTAATAATTGCATAAAAGGAGTCAAAGTAGTGGCTGCGGCGCGTTGAGGCACTTCTTAGACGGTCCCCGTCCGCCCCGCCTGCCGGCCCATAAATTCTTCAGAGCGGGCCGGCAAGCGGGCGAGACAGAATGGGCGGGCACTACTAACCATTTTTTAAATTTGGTTGCCCAAGTCCGGAGGTTTGTTGGGCTTATCCTTGAGCCAGCTCTGAAGGGTGAGGGTGAAGGTGAAAAAAACAGGTTGGCACAAAACATCTGACATGCATGGTGTGAAACAAACCTTACCTACTTTACATTTTTTTTTTTAAAATTTTGGTTGCCCAAATCCGGAGGTTTGTTGGGCTTATCCCTGAGCCAGCTTTGAAGGGTGAGGGTGAAGATGAAAAAACAGGTTGGCACAAAACATCTGACATGCATGGTGTGAAACAAACCACTTTCTTAATAGGTGTCTCCACAACATTAGCATGCAAAAAAAAGTGACACTCGTCCATGCTCCGTATTTTTTTTCCTTTGAAGTAACACACAGGTGTTGGTGCATAATAATCCTCCAGAGAAGAAAACCATAAATAGACTCCCAATTTTAAAGTTATAGTACTTCGCAAATTGGAACACAAAACAGAGATGATGGATCAGGAGTACCCAATGCGCAAGATTTCAACTGTTTTCCTTCTGATGATGTTTCTGGCTACCGGTAATTCTCCCCCTCTCTCTATTTCTCTCTTGTTAACTAAAGTATTTTCAGGCAAACGTAAGATCAGATATCAGCTTTCTCGATCAAATTTATCTCTAACGAAATGACTTGAATTTTTGTTCTACTCTTTCCTAATGTAGTGATTATCGAATATTTACAAAATGAATGGGATCATAATTCGAGGATCCGGGGCGTGTAGTTAGTGAATTTGGGCCTTAAAATTGTTTTGAATAGTTTGAGTTTTAAATAAAACTCTTATTCTCTTTTTCCAAGAGTTTTATTTTAAATCCGGACCGTCCAAAATAGAATGAACGGCTGCCATTACTCACTACACTCTGTAGTGAGTCTCCTCACTATAGGACCCCTAGCTCCATAATTCGACCTCCCATCTTAAATCACAGGAGGGATTAATTTCACGAGGGAGGGAGGATGTTGGTCCCTGTCGCACAGACCAGGTGCTCATAATTGTACGCTTAGCAAGCTCGAGCCCAATTAAAACTTGACAAGCTCGAGCGGAGCCAAGCTAGCCTAGGTTAACTCGAGCTCGAGCTTGTTCATGAACCAACCTTACTGAGTAAAAAATATTACGCTTTCATGCTCGGTGACTTGGCTTATGGGTCTGGGCTGCAAATAAAATCTTTTACTGAGTACGCTCCGATGTGGATATGAAGGTTGAGAGAAGGCTTTGATTTGGGGTCAAACTTATCTTGATTTGTGTGTATATACTCAGGAGCAAAAACGATATATTATACATAAACCAAATGAATAATATATATATATATACATCCTAAAAGAAAATATTATTTTCATTTTGAATCAGGTTCGCAAGTCTTAAATCAAATAAATTATTTCTAAAAGAAATACCGTATTATTTTCCATTTTGAATTAGGTTTACAAGCCTATTAAAGTCGAAAATTATCAGATTCGGACTCCCTCCTTGATTAAGGAAGCCTAAAATTGAGTCTCAAGTTTGGTCGGTTTTTCTATTCTTGAACGAACGAGCCCTTAGGCTCGAGTCATCTGACATGTAGCACTAATTCCAGGTAATTGCCATACAAGTATCCGGGTAAAACACCAACATAAACCCATCACAATTGAGGTGTATCAACTGGAAAAAACTCTATTTGCACAAAAAAAAAAAAAAACGTTAGCGTAGCTGCTCGAAAATTATGATAAAAGCAGATGGTAACCAACCGTATACAGTCAAAGCTGCTGGAAAACAGAATGTTGGACTGTTACTGCTTTCATTCTTCTTATATGTGTGTGTTTTAACAGAGATGGGTCCCCTTGGAGTGGTGGTGGTGGTGGTGGAGGCAAGGCTATGTGAGGCAACGAGCCACACCTTCAAGGGACTTTGCATGAGCGACACAAATTGCTCCAATGTTTGCCTGCGTGAAGGCTTTGATGATGGCCATTGTGTGGGCTTCCGTAAACGATGCTTTTGCAGGAAAAAATGCTAAACTCAAACCCAGGAAAACAATGTGAACCTCAAAACCGTTAGGTTTCACATGACATGATGATCTTTCCTTTCTATAGGCATTCGGTGCCTCTAAGAATAAATGCTAGTACCATGTTTACCGTACATCTCTCTCTCCCTCTCTCTCTCTCTCTCTCTCTCTCTCTGATGTCTGTGTGTGTGTGGATATAGTTTGTTTACCTTCTCGATTTAGGATGCTCCTGAAGAGCAATATGGGAACACAACTCCGTCCGTCAGATTGATTGATGCATGTGAGTCCAAATACAACCAACGGTTCCAGACATGGCCGTGTCTGTAGTCGTGTCCTGAAGATGTGTTCCTAGACTTTAAAAAGCTTCGATTCATACTTTACACCAGAGGTCGACTTAACACACGTTTTTGAGAGCCATGAGAGTCCTGATTGATTGGAGTTTTCCCGGGGTGCACTGAGTCCATTTATAGTCAATTTAACAGCATAGCACAAACCCAGAACACTGGGCATCTATTAACAGCATCATAACAGCTGAGGTAACTTGGGTCTGTAACAGAAACAAACTGTTGCTTTCTAAATGTGGTGATCCTTTTATTCCAATCTTTGGGCCTAAAGGATCCAACAACCAGATTAAATTTACTAGAAAGCCGAATACGGATGGGCTGATCTCTTAATTTAGGAAGACAGCTACTCCGAATCTTCAATAATTTCGAGAGCTGGAATGGTGCGGAAACGAGCCGAGTACCGAAAATCTGATGCCTCCCTCATATTTGGAATTACAGATCTCTTCTGCTTTTTGGAAAATCCTTCCCCAGAAATCTCATCACATAGAAACCCCATGCTCTTTTTTTCACTAGCCTTGCTGTTTTCCTCCAAACTTCAAAATTTACCAAACAAAATTTCAAGCAAGATAAGAGCTAATATCAATTTAAAATAAAAAATAAAAAATAAATTTGGAACAGAACTTGCAGAATAAATGGATATTACGTGTAAAAGAAACAATTTGCAGATTTTCATCGACGCGACAGAATGCTTACCGCTCACGAATTATTTTAAAAGCTTCTTTTGTTGCATATGGTAGCCCAGTCCTTGGATCACGGTACCTGCACCACCGCATGACAATCAAACATGACCCAAGTGCAGACTATTGGTTAAAAATATAATGGGCCGAATTCATTTTGTTTTTGTTGAGTCATACTTTCCAATTGTGTACTCATCAGTGAGATGCCATGGACATGAATGAAGCAAGCATGGTAACGAGCACAAAAATTGATTTTGAGTTTCTAGGCTTGCCCTCCCTGATGCCTTTCGGCCTTGATTTGGGGGCATGGTTCTGCAGCAAAACGTTCGTGTAACTCCTCGGTTCTCGGAGGTTTAGGCCCACTGTTTCAGTGGTATTCTGAGAGCAGCCACTTTGTGCAACTATTGCCAAAGGTTAGGCCTGTCTCCAATCATCCCCTGCCTATACCCCCAATGATTGGGGACTAGATGAGTTTTGTTATTATTGTATTATTGTAGTCATACTTTCCAATTATAAAAAAAATTTAAGCAGATTTTCATTTATGACGACTTCGCTCTAATGACCCGATGCAGGTAATACATGACGAAAATCACATTATATACAAACAAATATAAAATTTTAGTGTATTTTCAGAATCCAAGAGGTTTGCTTGAACCCCCTAAACGCCTTGCAGAGCCGCCCCTGCATACCAAACCTTTCACCCAGCCAAACCTAAAACTGACCCCAGGGCAAAGTGGAATCAAATCGAGCAAATGGAATACTACAAATAAGGCAGTGGAATCAAATCGAGTGAATGGAATAACTACAAATAAGGCAAATCAAACAAAAGGATACTGCGAATAAGGTACTTATTTGTGTAATTAAGTTCAGACTTCAAATAGCATGAGCAGAAATCCATGATGCAATGGTTGAGGGATGGACAGGGATAATAAGAGCATGTCCAATGGGGATGGATATGGGGTTGTAAAGCCATTTCCCATCCCTCATTATAGAACTCCAAGCTACAATGGGAATGGAAAATGGCAAAGTTGTATCCTTGAGAGTGAAAGAGAGAGATGAGACAATAGAGGCTCTGTTCGTTTCGCAGTTTAGTTTTAGTTTAGTTTAGTTTTGATGATGTAAGCAGGTGTAATAAGTGGAGAGAGATAGAGAGAAAAAGGAGAAAAGTGATGATGTAAGCAAAACTGAAAATGGGCCAAAACCGGAGCAAAGCTCCCAACCGAACACTGCCAGAGTAGTTAGTGTTTTTTTTTTCTTGACCCTTTTTTTTATTTTTATTTTACCCCAAATAGCACTTTTTTCCCTAGCAACTCTTTTTCCCGCTGCCCCAAAATGCTTATCAGGACCACAAAATGAAGGATTAAAAAATAGTATATATTTTTCAAGAATAAAGTTCAAACATTTTTTTGGACGGAATTTGAAAATGAAATATTTAAAAAAAAAAATGATTTTTTAAAGTAGATCGTATTGAGGACCGGAAACATATTCTGAGACGGAACTAGTTGTTGAATTGGGATTAAGAAAATAGGGTAAAATAAGGTGGGGGGAAAGTTAGTTAATATTTGGAAGTTGGAACCCTTTGGTTCTATTTTAGTGTAACATGGTATCAGAATTGGGTACCAGTGATGGGTAGGGTGCGTGTCTCTCGCCTGCACGCGGCAGGCTGCTGAGTGAGCACGCTGCGCGTGAGGGAGGGTGTGAAGTGAAGTCCCACATTGCCTGGGTACCAAAGTAATATGAAATATATAAGCGTGAGGGCACCCTTACTTCATGAGCTAGCTTTTGGGGTTGAGTTCTACCCAAGACTGTGTAACATGGTATCGGAGCTGGGTACCAAGGTACCGGTGATGGGTAGGTGCGTGTCTCTCGCCTGCACGCGGCAAGTGTTGCCGAGTGAGCAAGCTGCGCGTGAGGGAGGGTGTGAAGAAGTCCCACATTGCATGGGTACCAAAGTAATATGAAATATATAAGCATGAAGGCACCCTCACTTCATGTGCTAGCTTTTGGAGTTGAGTTCTACCCAAGACCGTTGGAGGGTGGGTGCCAAAATTTGACGCCTAAAGTTAGTTACTCACTTTCTAACCAATTTTTGGTGCTAAAAGTGGGCAAATGGCTATAGCCATTATCCATCCCCATTGGACATGGTTTATTGCAAGCTTTGGAAGATCGAATACTTCATATGCTGTGGTACGAGGAGTCTAGGAGAGGTTTGGGTTCCAATATGTGTCTAAATGCGATACCAACCAAGTGTGGAGCATCCAAAGAAAGCATTTCACACATTCAAAAGGGTACATCAACTAAAAGTTCGACAAGCATAGCTTTTCCCAGTTCAAAATTTTGAGGCAGTAGTTGTCGAATGTTTGGTTCCTAGTTCGATCCTCTGTTTGCACTTAATCTCTTAATTGAACAGCCATTCTCGCTGAAACTTCGGATATGGTACATTCAAGCATGTTCATTCCCCAAAACATAAAAATAAGGTTAATAAGGACCACGTAGCATTATCATAGGATGTTTGTTCCATGCTTGTGCTTACGAGCCGCCATAAATTTTAAGTATAACAGATATTTTTCTGAAGGTCCATTTTTAAATTTGTTTTTGTCACAAAATTGCAATAACATGGTGCAAATGCAATAAGCAACCACAAAGATAGAAACAAACTCTTACTTCGCAGGCAACCCAGTAACTGCACACACAGCCCTCTGCGGATCTAGCAAAGAAAAAAAAGGAATGAATACCAAAATGAGCTGTAATAATAACTTCAGAACTGACTACCTAGATATCCCACAATGCATTTTTACATATAATGTTAGGTCATAGAGTAAAATCTAACAACAGCATTTTCAGTGTTGACTTCCACCATCCTTGTACCTCAAGGCACTGTGTCAGTATTCAAGGGAGGCACAAGTTAATACAAAACCGAGAAAAGTAAATTGGCCTTGTCAACCGTTCACCTATCCGACCGGTTTGTTTGTGATCTAACACTCATTCGGTGCTCTAGACTAAGAAGCTATCAACAGACTTATCACTGATGGTGGGATAGAGGCCGAACTTCTGATAACCATTGCTTCTATACTTGTACAGTCTTCCCTTATATTGTGTAACTCACTTCCGTACTGAAATGTAAAATGAAAAATGGTAGCAGCAATGAATATGATTTTTTTTACAAGTGTCAATGAACATGAATTTTTTTTTCTTTCTAAGTATCAATGAACATGATGTTTAAACCATAACTAACGAACTCACTAGTACATAACAATACACTCACATGATATGGAACCACTAGCAATCTTCGCCTGAAATGACAATCCTTTACTGAATTCCAGATAGGATTTACCTGCAACAAATATCCAATCAACTTGAAATAAGGACAAATCCTTTACTGAATTCTGGATAGGATTTACCTGCAACAAATATCCAATCAACTTGAAATAAGAAGAGAAAAAAACCCTCAGTAAAAACATTCCATCATATCAAACCCAAAACACAAATGCTACCAAAACAAGTGCTAGTACAGGAAAAGTAAAAATCATTAATCAACTTCAATGAAAAAGACCAAGATGGTCATTCAGAACAGTGTTTTAAATGGCGAGCGCTTTTGCGCTATAGCGCATGGCGATGGCGAGGCGATGGCTTTGCGCTATGGGGGGTCATGGCAAGGCGCATGACACAAAAGCGCACATATGGCGCTATAGCGCACGCCATAGCGCATGGCGCTGTGGCGCCATAGCACGCGCCATAGTTTGTTTTAGCCTTTTTTTAATCAGATTAAGCCCCAATCAATCTCAGCCATTGATTTATGATGCACAAAAGGCAGTCAATGTACTGGATAATTTCCTTTACTCTTAACCCTACACATCAGAGAGAGCTATCGTAACATTTCATCAACAGCAGCCATTGATCAACACTACTTCTCTGCGATCAACGCCACTCTTCTCTGCGATCAACAACAGCAGCAGCCATCGATCTCCTCTCTCTGTCCAGGTTTCTTCTTCTTCTTCTTCTTCTTCTTCTTTCCT
Organism: Vaccinium vitis-idaea; assembly: GCA_963854785.1. NCBI lineage: Eukaryota > Viridiplantae > Streptophyta > Magnoliopsida > Ericales > Ericaceae > Vaccinium > Vaccinium vitis-idaea. Next base: position 19,921,344 of record OY978224.1, on the reverse strand, counting down.
CTTCCTCTTCCTCTTCCTCTTCTTCTTCTTCTTCTTCTTCTCTTTCTCTGTCTCTGTTTTCTTCTTCTCTTTCTTCTTCTTTTTTTCTTTTAATCTTTATTTTTTTTCTGAAATGCCGACAACAAATGTGTTACAAAACCACCATTTGTGAGGACATTCTCTATGCATTTACGAGGCTTCTCTGTCTCTGTTTACAGACGAGTGGACATGCGAACAAATGGTGGTTTTCTTCTCCAAAAACCTGAAATCTGAAATCTTTCTCTGTCTTTGTTTACAGACGAGTGGACATGAGGCTTCTCTGTCTCTATTTACTTCTGAAGGATATTCTCCTTTACTTCTGAAATCTTCTCTGTCTCTGTTTTCTTCTGTGTCTTTGTCTATCTTTCTTCTATTCTCTGTCTCTGGCTCTGTTACTTCTTCTTCTTTCTTCTCTGTCTCTGTTTATTTCAATTATATTTATGTAGATGTTGTTTGGTGATTGTCGATGTCAACCAAAACTGAAATTGGAAGTAAATTGGATGATTGATGGAAAATTAGATGTCAACCGAAATTGATGAGGATGATTGATGGGCATGCCTGCATGAATCGAAATTAGATTACCGTATCCTTAATTTTGTTGTCCCAAAGCTAAACGTCTATATGTTAGCTTTTTATGGATTTTATGTTTTGCTTAGCATTTGGTGGTATAAACATTGAAATGTTTATGTTTTATGACATTTGAACGTTTTAAAAGTGTTTGCTTGTGTTGAAAGAGATGCCTATATTAGAATTCTACTCGTTATAATAAAGTGCGCCACAAGTTGCTATGGCGTGCGCCGCGCCGTGCGCCATGCGCTATTGCTCCAGGGGACCGTTGCGCCTTGGTGCGCCGTGAGCCATTTAAAACACTGATTCAGATGCTAGTAACCGAGAAAGTTAAACCAGAAAACAATAAGTATTGACAGTTGAAGAGGAAATGCTTGCCATTTATAGAAAGATATCGTGTCTGAGGGCCACTATAAACTGCTTTGTGCAGGACCGCTCTTTTCTTAACTTCTTCCTCCCTGGCTAACACTCGCTCTAAGTTTCTCAAGTTCACGATTTCTGTAATATAAAAAAAATCCATTCCACATAAGTTGAGAAAATCTCACAAAAGTAACCTCTTTATAAATCTTCTACCCTATTGCCCCACGCAACATGTAGACTATCCCAAACTAAATGTTCCAGACTCGACCTGTTTGAGCCGCTTCCAAAAGCATCTCTTCTTGGGTCATCCTCTTCTCCTCGCCTTCCTTCTTCCTTTTAATAATTGGCTGGAAAGGGTGCAAAATTTAGTCAAAGCTACCTCCCTACAAATACTAGCACGGATGAACCTGGGACCGTATCTAATAAGGGTTTCAAAGATTAGCATCAGTAGAGCCAAAGCTCCAAATAACTTGCAGTTTTTTTTTTGGCTTTATTAGCAATCCAAGTCATAAACTAAATTAGCATCAAACATTCACCAATATCTTCTCCTTATATGAAATGATGGACTTGGGAATGTATCTTCATTTGACAACTCAATCTTCAGTTAACGTTTCAACAGTTATGCTCATGAAATCTAATATGACTCATACATAAGGTACAAATTTGACACTGCATATGCTGCTAGATGAATGAACCACAAAACTTAATGATGACGTATTGTGGAGTATTTTTTTTTTATCTCATCATAAACATAACAAACAAATAAACTAAAACTGCAGAAGGAAACATTGGAACAATTCGGAACCTGCACTAGAAGATCACAAAAAAAAAAATAAAATACGATACATTAGTAAACACCATGCCATGAAAAACTTCTATCAAGTATTAACCAAACGTTTTTGTACTGCTTATATTCTCAAACAGATACCAGTTTAAACATATATGCTCCTCTATGAAAAAACGTTGCTATAAATCATGAGTGAGTGGTTAGATTCTTCAAAAATCCATTAGTTTACTGAAATTGATTCAGGAATCTCAAACTCTACCAGAAAACGAAAGAGAGAAAATACCAAGAAGATAGGAGGCATTGATGTAGTTCCATACAACTTATCTCACTAGTCTGAATCTTTTTACCACTTATACATACAAGTTATTATTGTAGTACGTAAAAGTTGCAGATAATTTCATCAATGTAGGAAAATAACTCAACAAAACTGCTGAGAATCGCCTAGTAGGTCGTATGGATTAGCTGATCTGAAACAATTCCACATACCTGTGGTGGAAATGATGACATAAATGAGATTTTCCCACTGCTTATCTATAAGTAAAAATATACCTAAGTGCCTGGGCAAGCTACAAGCTTGTTCACCATTCAATGTTCTCTTTTATCAAGAACGAAATTTCAGCTAACCTTCATTGTTGCTTGCAAAGCTGCACGTATTGCATCTCTTTCAGCTTGCCTTACAATGACTGAAGTCCTTGTTGATTTCCTTACTATCCTCTCTACTTCTATGTCGTCGTCTGGTGTATCATGATGTTCAGACAGGGTAGACTTCTCCCGAGCTTTTTCGTCCAGGGAATCTTTTCCTAGTTTGGAAAGGACCTTTTTTTTCTTTCTCTTTGGCAATTGCTTTCCAGGAAATATGAGTCTCTTCTTTGTTCTCTCCCTGTATGATAAGAAATTAACAACTCAATCCATCACAGCAAATTTAAATCCTCAACTTCCTGCAACTTGAAGAAGTCAAACCTGCCGTCTCCTTCATTTTCTATTTCTTCATCTGGCTCTGGTTCCTGGTTCAAATAGTATTCGAGGACAGGAAGGAAATTCAAGTGGCCATGGACACTACCAAAGGAATAGATACATATTTTAAATCTGAGAAATACAAATCATAAAGAAGAAGAAATAATTACATCATCATCAAAGTCACTGTCAAAAACATCGGCAGCCTCCCCTTCTACTTCTTTGTAATTTTCATCATTTTCATCCTGAGAAGTAAACAAATGAACTCGGTCAAAGAATCCAAGAGAACCAAAAATAATTATTTTCAACTGCTCGTCTCTTTTGATTAATGTAACTTCGAGGCTACTACAGACCATTTGCCAGTATTGAAGCCCTCATTATCCATTCAAATATTCACCCAAATAAAAGTCCAAGAATTCCTACAGATTCAACTATAATTATCTAGTGGATCTACATCTACAAATTTGAAATACCATCAGACATGATTATGATGACTATAGCATTGAGCTTTGTACCCCTCCAATTTCAATCTCAATCTTGATAATGGAAATAAGTCGAATAATTTTTGTATGGGGAGAAAACATCCTGCAAGTTTCCAAGGGGTATAATTCCTCTATATCTGTCCCAATAAGCCTATTGAATCATTGTAAATGACGTTCTGTCATGGACAGAAAGATTGCAGTTGGTTTGATAAAGCTTTGTAGGCCTGAACCAAGGAATATCTTAGATACAACAACAACAAAAACAATAACAGAACCCATCTAGTCCCCAATCATTGGGGGTATCGGCGGGGGATGTTGACGACAGACTTAACCTTTGACAATATGCACAAAGGGCTGCGCTCAGAATACCACTTAAGCAGTGGCTCCCCCTAAACCTCCAAGAACCAAGGAGCTACAGGGACGTTTTGCCGTAGAACCATGCCCCCAAATCAAAGCCGAAAGGCATCAGGGAGGCAGGCATAGAGACCCAAATCAATTTCTGTACTCATTACCATACTTCCTTTATTTATGGTCCAGAGCATCTCACTAATTAGCACAAATAAGGAATATCTTAGATATGATGCTAAATTGTGGTAGATAGATAAAGAACCTTGGACATCCAAATCTTTCAGCCAAAAGAAGCTTAACGAATTAGGATTCATTTACTTCAAAAAAAAAGATACTAGATAAGACTAAGAGCATCTCCATTGGTTCAACAAACCTCTTGCCATTGCCAAATTTTGGCAATAGAAGACCAAATGTGATGTTCCATTGGTCGGGAAAAAGTATTTCCAAATTAATTTCCAGAGCCAACTTTGCCATGAAGTTTGGCCTTGCACCCTTGCCAAATTCTCCACACATCATATACGCTTAGGATTTAGTACCTTTGATACTTCTGATCCGATGGTAGAAAATTGATAGTTGAGTCAAAACATTGATATTTTTTGGTTTTTTGAAATGTATCAACTAACAAGCCAAAAAAAGACTTTGGCTTTGTCAATATGGCTTGAACCACTGGAGTTGCCTTAATGGATCATTGCCTATGAACAACGAATACTCAGAAACTAACCGCTTATGCGTATTGGAGACCGATATGAGCCTGATACGCCTTGATACGTATCAGATAAGGCAAATAAGTATGCTGTATTAAAATTAAATATTCTTATTTTCAGATACATTTCGGACACGCGAGGGCTAGGGGATACGCCGGGGATACTTTCAGGATACGACGGGGGTTAAAATGATATTTCTTTATAATCCCTTTGTCCCAAAAAGATGATCCAACTTCACTATTCACACCTCACAAAAAATTGTTCATATCTTCTTATTCATAATGATTTATATATCCAATATGGACCTTGTTTGATAGACCTCAATTAATTTTATTAAACACATTTCAAAATCATAGAAAACATAATAGGTTGTGACTTGTGAGATATAAATTATTTGAGTGGTTCAAAAAGTGAAGTAGAACCATCTTTTTGGGATAGAGGGAATAGTTAGCAAAAATTATAAGGGGCGAATATAAAAAGAGTATAGATATACACATATACTTGATATACACACCGATTGAAGCGTAAAGTGATCGATTCAAACTCAGAGGTAGAGACGTAACCCTAGGTCTAGACGTCCAAACCAGTTGATTGATTCATCCCCATGATGACATAGACATGGAATTGTTAGACAAGTCTCATAGGCTTTGGAAGCCTAAACCAAAGGCCATGGGTAGCACGAGCATTGAGAAGTCTTTTGGGTCCAAAAACAAGTGTCCATGGTAGTTGGTAGTTCAAGGGTCATCTATGATAGTTGGAAGGTCAAGGGTCATCATGAATCTAGTACTTGCATTCATATTCATCTAGATACATTAAATTCATTTCTATTTCTAGTTCATTGCATCTAATTGTTAATAGGTTCAATGTATGCATTTGTTTCTAGGTTCATTCATATATCTTATTCAATGTATTCATTTAATTAGGTTCATTTCATTTAGACTTCTAGGAATTAGAAGGTTATTTTCCATGTATTATAAATTGGGATGTAATATTTCATTTTGGAATAGGAGAGTTGATTGATTAAAGAATTGAGTGACAAGGCTGCGGTCTTTGTTATCGGGATTTGGGCTGCGGTCATTTCCTATTGGGGATAGGGTTGCGATCCTTCCTTGCAGAGACCGCCTAACCCTTGGGAGGGTGAAGCACCTCTCTCTCCCTTTCTCTCTCTCTTCATCTTCTTCTAATTCTTCTCTCTTTTTCTTTGTGCACTTTCTCCGAAGTACTATTCTTATTTCCCACCAAAAAACCACCACGATTCCTATTGTAGGCGGTAATACTCGAGCGTCCTAAAACCGTCCTGAATCACCCCGTTCTTTTCAGGTACTCTCTCTCACTCACTGTCCCTGGATCTCTTAGTCGCAGTCACACACTCTCACCCCGTAAAACACAGATAGTCAATTTCTATCATATACACTTTACACACATTATTTTACACCTTTTAAGAATGTTTTATTACTTGATACACATATACTTGCTCATTCACTAATGTATATACATGTATACATATATTTCTGTCTTTCGTATGCCTAGTAGATGACTACTAAATGCAAAAAATGTAGAACTTTCAGTCTTTAACAGACCTATCCCCGACGTATCCGTATCCTATATTTTTGGGTTTTGCAGTATCACTGTATCCGTATCTGTGCTTCATAGATCATTGCATATGGTCAAATCAAGATCCTAAAATCCATATTCAATTCCTTCTCTTTACAGTCAAAGTCCACCTGCGTTATCCTATTAAAAAACATATTGCACTCCAGAGAGGCCTAGACAGTCTATTTCCTTTGTCCTGATTTTAATGGGGGACTTATAAATCTGCTTCACTTTACATGACCGATATCTCTTTCTGAGAACAATACTACTAGTTTTTCACATAAAGGAAAAACATAATGAATATATATGTGCATATAATGGTCAATAACTTATAGCAGACAAGACGAACATCTACCTCTTTAAGAGCATCCTGATTCCAGAACAATTCATCCTCTTCAACCTCCTCATCAAGCAACTTGGTCATCCTAAAAAACCATGGCATGAGTACAGTGTCAAAAGTCTTCAACATCTTAATAAATTCAACTATTTTTATATCTATATGTTTGTATATATAGTAAAGCATATCTAGTTAATCAGTTTGTTATGTAAGTAACTATAGTTAGCAATTTGTTAGAACTATGGTTAGGAGTTAAGTCGGCTGTTTGGTGCATTACGCATATATAAACTGTGTAATCTGTCTTGGTTGGAATCAATGAAGAATCACTTCTGTATCTTGTATACATGATACATACTCCTACATGAGTTAATGAATACATAAATAAACATATATATGCACACATACAAATATATATATGTAGGGAGAAAGAGAGCTATTCCCAAATATAACTCAATTATGTACCTGATTACGGCTGCACACACGCACAAAGCAGATCATTTAGGTCATCTACATACAGCTCAAGTGATCAAATAGTTGATATACCTTTTGCCTCTTGTTGCTCGAGAAGTGCGATTGAGAAAAACAGGCTCCTCATCTTTTCCGTCTTCCATTGTAGCAGACCTCAAGTTTTCTGTAAACAGGAACTCTACAGCACAATTACATGAAGAATGTTCACACGACTACACATGCGTAATAACATTTTCGATTGTAGCACCTACTTAGATGAAATTAAATTTCAGAGTACGTAAATTTCGAAAGACAACAATTTTACCAAATTAAGAGACAATCGCTACTTTATCCTTCAACCCTCCTGACGTTAACAACTACAAACCCTTGATGGTAATTCTTCTAATTCGAAATAATAACTTCGAGAGAAATTCTAAAATTGAAATAATTACAGGTGGGTTTTAACTGAGAAGGGGTAGGTTGGGTGGGTTTCGACTGCTGGAGGTGAGAAGAGAGAGAGGAGCGGGGAGAGATCAGTTTCCGGAAGAGAGAGAGAGAAGCCATACCTGGTTCCTGTGCATTCCCGAGGAGCAGAGAGTGGCCTTCTTGTTGCAACGATGGAGCGGAGGATAACCGTAATGCGTACTTAGCCAGCCGGCGTATTCGGAGAGAATGGGCCTAAATGGCCCAATAAATGAGCCTATTGGACTAGTAAACAAGGCCTATTAAAACTTAAGTAGTACTCTCACCGTCCGAAAAAGTTTGGCCTACTTTTAAATTTTAACAATTTATGTACAATACACAATATTATTCAAAATTTGCAACTTTTAAGTTTACCCTACATTAGTTGACTCTAATAAAATAGGATTTAATCAAGTTTTGAATAAAAATTGTTTTCCGGAAAGCGAAAATTCTTGCCGTTAATGTAATCATAGCACTTTTTCAAAAATTTGAAATGCTCTTTAAACTTTAAAATTTTGAATTATTCTTCTTTTGGTCTCATTGTTTTGATAGTTAAAAGCATTTCAAGGGTAAAAATTGAATTTAAAACTTTTATTTGTTGAAAATTTTAAATTGCCCCTATATTTTGGGACATCAAAAAAGAAAAGTAGGCCAAAATTTTTGGGATGGAGGGAGTACAATTTTTTTACAAAAGGTTATACTGTGCATAAGATTTTATTAAACTTAAGCAGACATCACCCCATCTTGGAAATTTTTTTATGCATAAGATTTTATTTTTATTCTTATATTCTTATCCTTACAACAAAAATACCACATTATAATGATTACTTTCCATTTGGGAATTGATAATCGCACTCTAAAAATTGATGCAGGCACTTCAAGCTACAGTGATTTCCCAAACCACCCTTTTGCATATTCCAATTTTACTTCAGGCGCTCCTAAAATTTTTTACTCTTCTCCTCTGCCTCCTCTATTAACGGAAGAAGAAAAAATGGATGCTCACCCAAAACCTAACCTGTAACAAAAACTCTATTGTGAATTGGGTGCTATAGATCGAGGATTCAAGCTCGGAAAGTAGTTTTTAGTTCTTTTCTTATGATTTTGTCAAGATTAAGTTATGATTGAGTGAGTTTTGTGTATTTTAAGAAGGGCGTGGTTTAGCTAAAATTTTTTGCCATCATCGCTTCACAAATCAAGATGAGAAGGGAACCAAACATGGGAAAAAACATTGATGTGCTTCAATACATCACCACCACTACCACTACATACATAAATGTTGGAAATTTTCGGATCTGAAAGCTGGTTCAAGCACGTGATTATTTTTATTTCTTTTTTGAGTAGATTCTCCACGTCGAAACTTACCTTAATATTTTGATATAAGGTTTCATTGTTCTACCTGTATTTTTTTTAAGTTTTCCATGTTCTAGCTGTTAATTTTGTTATGTATATTTTTGAAGTTTTTCTATCCCAACTCTCTCTAACCTAACTTCTCTCGTAAGTTCCTTTTTTCAACTGCCTCTCAGCCAGTTGTCGCCTCTTAGGGGGAGGCGGGGCGCCGCACACCAGTCTCTTGAACACCGACTCCCCTCTCCTCCCCTTGCTTTTTCGATTTTCTAAGCGTTTTGATTAATCTCCCTCCCCAATCCATCCAGCCGCCACACTGATCGCTGGTTTCTCCTGCTCCGATCTAACATGCAAAAGCAGATTTGCATAGCTATGGACTATGATTGCTTCTGTCTTTACCATTTGGACTGCTAATGTTAATTTCTGGAAAACAATTACCATTAGGACTGCCAATGTTAATTGTTTCTGTCTTTTTCCGTTTGGTTTTGGTTCAATTTTCTGTTTGGAGTGCCTTAGTAAATGAGGAAATAATTTGAGAATGGAGTGCCTCCAGTAATTTTTATATTTTCAAAAGGATAGTTTTGTAACTTCATTACATTTTGGAGTGCTTGCATTAAAAAAGGGAGCCCCAAAATCAGCTCCCTTTCCATTTTTCTTCTAAAGTAGATTTTGGTTAGATTTATAAAAGTTATTTTGTGAACTTTTGTCATATAATAGCCCGCATTTTCGTAAAATAGAATTTATGAAAATAATAATAAAATTTTCTTTTTAACATATATATTATATTCTGAGTTATTTTGATTTCATTCAATTAGCGAATTTCGAGGACGAAATTCTTTTAAGGGGGATAGCTTGTGATGGTCCGGATTTTTTTGAAAAGAGCATTTCTATTTATAAAATTTATTTCATGTAATTAGGACATTTTTATTTTGGCTTCTATACACTCTCGTAAAATTTGTACGCGTTCGAAGTGTGAGTGCATGAGTGGGTGTCGTGTGCGCACTTCATCTTAACTACCTAACCCTACCGGCCGTGAACCCAAATATAGGTGTATATGTATTCACATACTACAGTTATCCATCCATGTCACAATCCAATTATCCTAACCAAATCCTAACTAAAAACCCTATTATCCCTAAGCATTCTTTTACCCAGTGAACCACCACCTACGCCCATCACTCTTTCAAACATATCATCCAATGTTTAACTATTTTTGCTCTTCTTCAAAATCGGCCAATGAGATGTGCACACATAACCTCAAGGACTTCCCTTAACCTCCGAACAAAACCCCTCCTCTAAGCGTCCTATTACCCTACGGTTCAAGGGCCTAAACCACTTCCCCTTTATTCCCCTCTCTTCCACTCCGAAAATCACACACATCCCACTCATTTTCTGCTGCAAGTATAGAAGAGATAAGGAGAGAGAGAGAGAGAGAGAGAGAGAGAGAGAGAGAGAGAGAGAGGCTTCAACCATTTTAATGGAGTTTTAGGAGAGAGAAATCAAGTGGGTTATCACTATACATATACTTCCACTCAAAGCTGACTCATACACATTATCATATATCCCTTAGCACCACAAATTCACCCTCCACACACTCCAAACTAAGCCGGACTCCATCGTTTCCGATCATCTTCTCCGGCGGCATTTGTTTTCGCCAAAATCTCATTTTCCGCTAAATTCTTCGGAGGAGAGGTAGATTAATTTTTACCCACTTTCCCTAAATATATTATGATCCTATTAAGTTGTTTTGAGGGTTTGATAGTGCTAGATATCAAGCCCAGACGTTGAAACACCCATAGCCGGCCATCCCCTGTTTATCCAAAATGTTTTAGCATTGCCTGTAGAACAACGTGCATAGCAGTAAAACTTTTAGAAATGTTGTGGCATTTATTACACTATGACCCCTTCTCTTGTTTGGTATTATCGATTTGACACTAAAAACAAATTATAATTTGTTGCATGCATTGCCTTCTAAATGAGTAAATGTTTAGATTATTAAATACTGTTTTTTTTAAATAAACAAATTTTTCTGTTGTGTTATTACTAAAGGCTTATATCTTTATAAAAAGAACTTTTAAGTAATAGATTAGTAAATCCTATTATAGAAATTATAGTATTGGTAAAAGATACTTATAAGTTACAAATGTTTACATAAATTTTATGTTTGGTCAAGAGACCAATTTACTAGTGCTAATAATCTTTACTGTTAAAGATAGGGCAAGTATAATTTTTTTTATATAACCTATTTATTTTCTAATTAGTGAAACTGATCCTAAGTATGTATTGGTAATACGTTATGTTATTTCTTTTATATATATATATATAGAGTTCACTTCTAATCCGAACTTTTAATTTCCGCACCTTATGATCCAAAATTTTTTTTGACGATCCGATCCGTCCAATGTGTTCAGAAGGTGTTTTCAAGGGTCCACGCGGAAAATCTTCAAAAACAAATACCGGGAAGGGCTTGATCCAAGCAGTTTTCGCAAAAAATATATAAATACAGTTTTTGCGAAAAACTGCTTGATCAAGCCCTTCCCGGTATTTTTTTTTGAAGATTTTCCGCATGGACCCTTGAAAACACCTTCTGAACACATTGGACGGATCGGATTTTCCAAAAAAAATTTGCAACACAAAAAAACCCCATTTTTTCCTTAAATCCGGGAGTGTGGATAAGAAAATTTCCATATATATATATATATATATAGGGTAAACTTCTTATGCGAACTCCGGACTTCCGGACCTTCGTGATCCGAGCATTTTTTTGACGATCCGAGCCGTCCAATGTGTTCAGAAGGTGTTTTCAAGGGTCTAAGCGAGAAATCTTCAAAAAAAAATACCGGAAAGGGCTTGATCCAAACAGTTTTTCGCAAAAACTGTAAATTTTTTGAAAATTTCTCGCGTGGACCCTTGAAAACACCTTTTGAACACATTGGACGGCTCGGATTTTCCCAAAACATTTTGTAACACAAAAAAAAGGGATTTTCCTTCAATCCGGGGGTCCGGATAGGAAAATCCCCATATATATATATACACCACACTTTCTATCAAGGATCCCGGATTTTAAAAAAAATCCACACTTCATAGATCCCGATCGAATTTCGACGATCCGAACCGTCCAATGTGTTTAAAAGGTGTTTTTAAGGGTCCCCGCGAGAAATCAACAAAAAAAATACCGGGAAGGACTTGATCCGAGCAATTTTTTATAAAAATTGTATATGTTCGTTTTTATGAAAAACTGCTTGGATCAAGCCCTTCCCGGAATTTTTTTTTGTTGATTTCTCGCAGGAACCCTTAAAAACACCTTTTAAACACATTGGACGGTTCGGATCGTCGAAATTCGATCCGAAAAGTGGAGGTCCAGATTTAAAAAAAATGTGGCAGCCTTGACTGGAAGTGGACTATATATATATGACCTATTGTTAATGAAAGAAAAAGTATAAGTTAAACTTTTTTTTTTTAGGCCTATTAGGAATTTCATAAAGATTCAAGAAATATTAAGATCCTAGAGTTTTATAAATTTCTCGACAACCCTTAAAATGATTCATTTTTTTTTATTATTAGAATTTATCTGCTATAAACATTTTGAGATCAAATATCTTATTATTATTATTTTTTTAGCTACATACTGATGAAATTATCAAGGCTCACGAATATAATTTAATCCCCTTGGGTTGTAGTTACAAAAATCAAACTATGTGTTAAGTCACGACAAACCAAAAAATTGTTTGGACTAATCTCGAACAAATTATGTGAATTGCATGCATGTTACCAACTGTCATATTTGTTTTGTTCTTTATTTTATAATTGTAAGCTCTTAGATGAAATTGTTGTATTGTTAGAACGGACAAATAGGTTCCCGGGTTTGGTGTTCGTGTGTAGAATTCACATAGACGTTAAGTAAATGGAAAAATTAAATAAGGATTTTGATTAACATTTGATGAGATGGATGGCAGTCAGCTAGTGATTTTGGAAATTATGGAGAAATTATGATTATGGATTGACAGAGATTCGGACCTAAGTTGTGGCAATTTGTGATTACTCCATATTGAATTATTTGGTGATATAAGGGTGATTTGTATTGTAGACCGAGTCACGGCTATATACTCCCGTGGTTACAGTCAGTTCCTCGTGGGCCCAGTGGTACAGTCAGTCCCTGGGAAATTCATCCTTGTGAGGCATTTGATGAATTCCAACTAAGTAGATAACTTAGGCTTTTCATCTGGGCTCCTAGTCAGGGCAAGCAAGGAGGAGTTGAATCACGAAATGGCCATAGACTTGGTGGTTATTCGGGAGGTTGTTCTCTAGGTTGAGAACTTAGAAGAAAACATAAGCTAAAGACTAGTTAATGAAATCATTTGTTTGTTATTCAATTCCGTGCTTCTTTTTTTGAATATGCATGAACTGTGGTTAATTGTAATGTAAGGGTTGGTGGGTAAGAGTTATCTATTGTGTGATTTATCACTCATGGTGCTGTTATGGGCCTGTCATTTTACGCTAGGTATTGAATGAGAAGGAGGAGTATACTACCAAACAAAGGAGTTCCCTGCCGAGCAGATGACAACAGAAGATTGGGATCTAAACCTGAACCTCTAGAGATCCATCACCTCCTCTATTTATGGGACAAATGTAATTTAATATTTTTCGAGAAAAGTACTGTGTTAATTTGTACTCAAATTAAAACAATTATGTTGTTTCCGCAGCTTTATTAATGAGTTCGTTTTTATTTATATTAATCTTTTATTAAATGATTTAAAATAACGTGTCCGAAAAATCGGGGCGTTACATGTTATTTGTGCTCACTAATTTTGGAGTCCAAAATATATTTTCTTAATATGTAAAAAAAAATAGAAGTGGAGCGGGTAAACCCGTGACCCAATAGGGGCAGGAGTACCCATACATTACTCGATCGGGGTTTGGGGCAAGGTCAGGGGCGAGCCTAGATTGTCGGGGCAGGGTATTGCAAAACCCGGCCTGACCTGTTGCCATTTCTACGTATAGACCCCACTAGTGATGTAGTGTGTGTGTGTGTGTTTTTTTTTTAGCCAAAAGAAAGAATATCCATTCAACCCAACAAAATTAAAACCTAATACAACCTTCAAAAAAAAAAAAAAAAAACAACAAAAACTGGAAAAAAACAAAGGAAATAGGAAAAACCCCCCGAAAATACAGGGATAGAAAGTCGCCGGAGCTTCGCCGGAGTTGCCACGCCGCCGCCGATGATGAATGTTTGGATCTGGAGATCCCAGATCAAGCTCTCCCTTGCCCAAAAATCTGGTTCCAAGCCGGCCATAGGAAGAAGAGAGGAGATCGAACACCATGGGTAGTCACCGGAAACTATGAGTGAAGTAATAAAGGAGAGGAGAGGAGGAGAGGAGGAGGAAGAAGGTGGAAAGGGGTAGTGGTAGAGGGGGAGTGCGGCGGCCACTAGGAAACCCTAGGGAGACGTCTCTCTCTCTTAAAATCTGGGCCGTCCAAAAGTTTTGGACGACATAGATGCGCATTCGGCAACACATCTCCCATACCTGTCAGACACCCAAATTTTTCTCCTAAAATAGTAGTAATAATGTTTCTTCAATATTACTTCCTTTAATCTCACCCTTTTGTTACATAAAATGTTTTTTTTTAAATAGCATCATAAGATCATAACGATTTGACATTTCCTTTATTCCTGTTGTGGACGGTGCCACGAAATAAAAATTGTATTTAGAAAATGATTTTGGAAAATAATTTTCATTTAAAAAATGATTTCAGAGTCGCCACCCGAGTCTATATTTTTGAAAATGGATTTATCACCTGAGAAACCGTTAAAAATAATTTAAAAAATAATGACTCTCATGCCGACAATGTTTTGGAAAAGATTTGGCTTGCGAAAAATAGAAAATCTTGGGTCCGGGAGTCAGGTTACGAACAGGGAAGGTTTTTAAGGCACCCTGTTTGCCCAATTTTAAAACGGTCTTTACTCAATGCTAGTGGGATTTTTTTGGAAAATGTTTTGTTACTCAGTTATACTAATGATAATAATTGATAAAAGAAATAAAGGAAACCACTATTAAGGAAAGTTATTTTCAGACGCTGTGAGAAAATTATCAAAAAAAAATGTTCTTGTGTACTATTTCATACACGCAATTAATCTAAAATGGAGGATGTGGTAATAAAGTTAAAAAAAAAAAACATTTAAAACATGAAAACATTATTTTTGGTAACTTTTAAATTTTTATTTTTTATTTTTTACTACCACACTCCATTTGCAATCGAGTTTTGAAAAATAACTTCATCTTCTGACCAAACTAACTTATGGTGATGTTATCAACAGGAAAATCATTTTACTTTAGTCATCAAGTAATTCAAAACTTGAGACGTTAAAAATCCTCTTTGTCATCGAGCAAACCAGAAACTTTGAATCTTAGAAAATAGATTTATTCTTTGTAAAGGGTACCATTGCATGGCAGTAACCACTTCTGTGCTGCAATGCTCTCAAACATTTTTTTTTAAAATTTTATTTTAAAAAATTCTTAGAAAAGAATAGGAAAGTCCACTTTTGAAGTAATATGTATCCAATTAAGTCCTTCCCCACTTGATTATGGATTAACTAGGAGGTTTTGAGATCTGGAAAAAATTTCCTACGCAAGGAACTGCCGCACAACAGTGATACACTATGGCACGGCAGTGATACACCATGGCACGACAATGTGAAAAAAAATCAGTTTTGATTTTTTGTAAAAAATGTTGGCACACCAAGCCTCCAAAATGATATTAGATGATCATTTTAGAAGCTAGGATAGCCTCCCCTCATATTGACAAGATCATAGCCATTGAACCATGAAAATTTTTACCTTTGTAAGAAACTTTTCCTAGAAAACTATGAACGTATGAACACGCACTCCTCCTTCCACTGGAAAACAATACTTTGAGGGTAAGGATAATGCTTGGTTCGCACGGGTTGGAGAAAGGAGATTTGGTTTCACTGGGTTTGGGAGTTTTTGGACAAACTGTGGGTGTTTTTGGGTGAATTTTGATGGAAACTGTGGATGAGGAGGAACTTGACAGTAATGAACTAAGGGAATTACCAAGCCATTTTTGGGTGGTATTTTCCTGGAATTTTTTGATGTATCTGCAGTTCTGCACCTTCAATCCACGTCGGTTTTTATAGGCGAGCTTGACCGACGTTGGTCGTGGTTGTCACGCAAAGGAATCTGACAGCCTATGGTGGCCTCCGGCAGCTATAGCCGCAGGCTTTCAGTTCTGCAACTGTGGTTTCCGTGAAAAAAGGTGGGCGGTTAAACCGCTGCAAAATTTGACACTGCCCTCGGTGGTAGCTCGCTGCGATGTGATGGTTGTGTACTACACTACTACTGCACGGAGGTGCATGGCCATGGCACGATAGTTGGCACACTGCGGTGTGTTAGTGTAATACTGCCACACGACAATGCATGCCCATGGCACGGCAGTTGGCACACTGCGGTGTGTTGGTGTAATACTGCCCCACGACAGTGCATGGCCATGGCACAACAGTTTTGGTCTTGGTTTCAATGCTGTGCAGTGGTCTACCATTGCCATGCTCCAAATATTCCTCTTGCCAACTTTGATTTTCCTTGGCTGCGAGAGCTCGTGCGTTCGATATTTTCTCATTTCGATCTTCTTTTCATCATCGGGGAAGTTTAAAACGCTCGTATATTAAAATAGGGGTATCTACAGTTGCCCCTCTTTGACGGGGCTTGATCACCATGACGTGATTCGAGTCATGTCAAAGACATAGACAACCCAATTCGAGAGTCCAGGATATCTTTAAACAGAAGTGAGTGAACAAAAACTTGAATGCATGTGGTCGCTCTCTTTCGAGTTGCCTACGTACCTCCTTGTAAGGATCAAACTAGCGTAGTTCAGGGGCAAATGCGTATGCCTTTTCGCAAAACTTTTGAGTTCGTCCTCGGCTTGTAACGAGGGAAAAATGAATGATGTTCCTGCATGAAATCACAAATTTGTTTAATATCATTGAGGATTTTAGAAAGTGATCAATACCGTTGAGGATTCTTAGAAAATAGTTTTTGGAGAACCAATACCAATGACTAAGGTTGTCCAGCGGATCATCTAATCCGCCAATCTGAACCGATCCAAACCATCCGTTGATCCATCCATGAATGTTCGGTTCGGTTCCGGATCGAGAATTTCTTATCTGACGGTTCCGGATCCAGATCGGATCCGCTCGATCTGCTCAATCCGTTCAATAATCCTTCTTTAATCTGTCAAATCCGCCCGATCCGACTCGATCCGATCCGTAACCGATCCGTGAATGTTCGGTTCGGTTCCGGATCTTAAAAACCATAATCCGCTCAGAGCGGATCGGATCGGATCCGTATCCGATCCGTCTGGATCCGATCCGTGGACACCCCTACGGCAATGACCATCATGATTTTTAGAAAAATTAATGCCATTGAGGACTTTAGAAAAATGATTTTTAGAAAAATTAATGCCAGATGACTTTAGAAAAATGACTTTTAGAAAAAATTAATGCCATTAGAAAAATGACTTTTAGAAAAAATTAATGCCATTGAGGACTTTAGAAAAATGATTTTTAGAAAAATTAATGCCATTGAGTAGGGATGGCAATCTCGGCCGACCCGCCCCTATCCAACCCGTCCCCTACCCATTCGGGGAGGGGATTTGGGGATTTTTTCGGGGATCGGGTAGGGGATGGGGATTATTTTTAAAAAAATTCGGGGATCGGGTAGGGGATGGTATTGTCAGTCCCCAACCCGATCCCCGCCCCTCCCCGTTCCCCGCTCCCCGCTCCCCGCCCCTCCCCGCATCCCCGTTCACACACACACACACACACACATATATATATATATATATATTTATCAAAACTTATCTGTTCCAGATTTACAGCAAAATTTGTTTTGATATTTGATTGTGCACTCCATTTGTTCATATTAATTTGTGATCTCACATGGTAAACTCTTCTAGTGGATTGCATGTGATGTGATGGAAGTGTTAACTTTTCAGTAGCACGTGATGGAAGTGCTGGATGTACATTATTGGGCAAAGTTCCAAACAACTCGAGCTTTTGGGACAGTAGCAAGCTGATTCACTTTAAAGTGTAAGACTATTAAAAAAAAAACCTACACATTAAAGAGCAACCATTTTTGGATCCCCAATTCCCCGTGGGGATCTCCGTTCCCCGCATCGGGGCGGGGATGGAGGTTAAAATAAAATCCCCGGTGGGGATCGGGGAGGGGATGAGGATTGATATAGGTTCGGGGATTGGGGATGGAGGTAGTGGTATCCACCCCCTACCCTCCCCATTGCCATCCCTACCCAAAGAGCCTAAATCCCCTAAAATTGAACCCCTAAATTAAACCCCACACTTAACTCTCCAAACAGGGCCCTTGGATATACTAAGAAAATGAGCAAAACGACGTAGTTTTGCCTCACAACATGGCGCACAACACCTACCGCACAACGCCTCCCTCGAATTCTCAATCACCATAGAGGATTTTGAAAAATTAAAACCATTGAGGATTTTTGAAAATTGAAAATTGAAAATGAATCAATTACCATAGAGGATTTTGAAAAATTAACACCATTGAGGATTTTTGAAAATTGAAAATGAATCAATCATCATAGAGGGTTTTGAAAAATTAACACCATTGAGGATTTTTGAAAATTGAAAATGAATCAATCATCATAGAGGATTTTGAAAAATTAACACCATTGAGGATTTTTGAAAATTGAAAATGAATCAATCATCATAGAGGATTTTGCAAAAATAAACACCATAGAAGGTTTTTGAAAAATAAACACCATAGAGGGTTTTTGAAAATCAATCATCATAGAGGGTTTTTGAAAATCAATCATCATAGAGGATTTTTGAAAAATCAATCATCATAGAGGGTTTTTGAAAATCAATCATCATAGAGGGTTTTTGAAAATCAATCATCATAGAGGATTTTTGAAAAATCAATCATCATAGAGGGTTTTTGAAAATCAATCATCATAGAGGGTTTTTGAAAATCAATCATCATAGAGGGTTTTTGAAAAATCAATCATCATAGAGGGTTTTTGAAAATCAATCATCATAGAGGGTTTTTGAAAATCAATCATCATAGAGGATTTTTGAAAAATAAACACCATAGAGGGTTTTTGAAAATCAATCACCATTGAGGATTTTTGAAAATCAATCACCATAGAGGATTTTTGAAAAATTAATCACCATAGAGGATTTTTGAAAATAAACACCATGAAGGGTTTTTGAAAATCAATCACCATTGAGGATTTTTGAGAGAATCAATACCATATAGGATTTCTGAAAAATAAACGACGACCCTGAAGTTCAGTACCATAGAGGATTTTGAAAAATAAATAATCACCCTGAAGGTCAGTACCGTAGAGGATTTTGAAAAATGATTCATGACCCTAGAGGTCAGTATCGTAGAGGATTTCGAAAAATAAATAACGACCCTGAAGGTCAGTACCGTAGAGGATTTTGAAAAATAAATAACGACTCTGAAGGTCAGTGCCGTGGAGGATTTTGAAAAATAATTCACGACCCTGGAGGTCAGTACCGTAGAGGATTTTGAAAAATAAATAATGACCTTGAAGGTTAGTACCGTGGAGGAAAACAAAAGGAGATGATGAATGATAGACTCGTGGGTACGTAGTCATTTCAAAAAAGGAGATGATGAAATCAATGCCATAGAGGACTTAAAATTTATGATGACTTGGGAAGAGCCATTTCAAATCACTGGGTGAGAAATTTATCTGAGAAATATATCTCAAAACACCAGGTAAAAAAATATATCCTGAAAAATGAGGGTGAGAAATGTATCTCAAAACACGGGGTGAGACATATATCTCAAAACCGTTTGAAAAGCTGTCCAAAAGGACGATTGATTGAAAAACATGTCCCGAAGGACAATTGATTGACAAGCTATCCATGAGGACTCATGCGTGAGACTTAGGTTTCGACACTTGTTAACTCAATGACAACACTCCTTTCTTCTAAAAATTAAATGGCGCAACGGGGTGCCTCTTTTACTTTACTGTCTTTCCTTTTGGCCGGGGTTTGGGTTTGAGGTTGCTTCTGGTCAAGACTTTGAACTTTTGGGCTTTCTGAGCTTTTGGCTTCCTTTGGTCAAGGCTTGAGCCTTTTGGACTTTCATGCCCCAATCTTTGAATTTAGGCATATGTGCTTCTCCCGGTAGATGCCTTTCGGCTAACGTGCCCTAGTCTTTGGACAAATGTGCCCCAATAGATGACGAATCTCAGTTCTGAACCTGTTGGTGGTTTTGGCCACCCATTGACCTATGTTTTCAAACTTATGCTTTTCCATGCATTGAAATTACCGTCCACGAGTCTGAGACTACGAGGGCTTGACTGGACAAGGACCATGTGTGACTTTGGACAAGGTCCATATGATTCGAAAGACAAGAAAGACTTTTTTTTTGTAGGAGTGACTTTACAAAGATGCTCCTGATTTGTGCGAAGATGGATTACTCGATTTCACTTGGAGTAGATTTTGATAAGATCAGGTTGACTCGAAGGACTGGGAAGTGAATTCCCTAAGGGTGCCCCTGACTGGCCGGAGATTGACTACTTGATTGATTTTTTGATAAAGATAGTAAATTTTGAAGGGTAGAAAAGACCATTGAGCAATGACAAACTCGAGGAATCAGGAAATGACAAAACGTGCCCCACAATTGATGTTGAAATTGTCATAAACTTGAGTCTTTTGATTTGAAATTGTTTCACTCCATCAAATGATGTTCGTTTAAATCGACTATTGAAACAAAAGATTTTTTATCGTGAACTGATGCCCCCAGGTTGCTGAAATTCCTGCTTCGGTGACAAAATAAACAACGCAAAACAGTAAGTAGGTAATGAAAACAAAGAATACGACGAACACCAAATATACGTGGAAAAACCCTATATGGGCAAAAACCACGGGAAGGAATCAAGTACTAAAAATATCATTGTGCGATTACAACCGTCCTATACCTACAATCGAAAATCCTTTTGTAGACACCCCGATTTTGAACCCAAGATGCGCTCGAGCATTCCCGATGATGAAACGGACCAATCATGACTACCCGAAAATTGTGAAAATGGCTGGAACTTGATCAAAATCAACCAAACACCACCCAACCAACCAAAACAGCCCAAACCAACCCAAGCATTGTTGAACCAAGCCAAACCACCAATCTGCCATCAAGAACCTTGAGCGCTCAAGCTTGAGGCTTTGAGCGCTCAATCCTGGGAAAAACACCTTGAGCGCTCAAACCCACGGCTTTGAGCGCTCAACTCTGATCCAGTCAGCAACTTGCAGAGTATCTCATCATGAGATTTTCTGCATGGGAGCGTCTTGGGTGATCTTCTATGATCCTTATACGTACAATACACTCTACCAACTCTAAAAATACACCTAAAACTACTCCTAACCCACTTCAAAATACAAACCCACTCTCTCTCTCTCTCTCTCCTCTCTTCCCTCCCACTCACTCTATAAAACCACCTAGCACCCCTGGTTTGAGAGGATCGAATTCTCACACTCCAGCATACCCAATTTTCTCCAGAAAATCGACCCCCCTCTCTCTCTCTCTTCAAAACCACCCATTTCCCATCAAAACCACTTGCAAAAACCACTCTTCAAGTCTAAATTCGATCCTTGATTATCCACCAATCACATACATTATCCAATTCACCCAGAATACTAACCAAAACATCCATTATTGTTCACCCCCAAACCTACAATCAAATTCAAGCCTTCAATCAAGTGAAAAAGGTAGTTAAACATGTGATTTACTCACTGTTTTGATCCTTCTGAGGAAGACCAGTGAGTTCAAACAGGTTCTTTATACTTGTATTGAACTCACAAAGGTCTAAAAGTTGTTCAAAATCATTTTCAAAATCTACAGTTTCAGCAGGGGTTGAGCGCTCAAGCCTCTGACCTTGAGCGCTCAAACCCAGCTCTGGGTCAGTCACTGTTTTGCTGATTTTTGTGCTTTCTCCTGGTTTTAATCATCATTAAATGGTTAAATATGTTCACATCATTCTCAAAACAGCTTATTTCTACTTCAAAATCATATGCATGAGTATAAGTTAACCATTTTATGATGATCCAACATCAAAACCTTTGAAAATCTCATAGTTAAGAGTAAAACAGTGACTGTTCAACTTCAAACATCTTTAATCTGTATATTTATGATCTTGAAGAGGTATCAAAAGCTTGCTTAAAGGTCAAAAACCAGAAAGCCAGATTATGGCTTGAGCGCTCAAGGTCATGCACCTGAGCGCTCAAGCTGTTCTTGAGCAGTTTGATGTTTATGTCTTATTCTGGAAGAGTGTCGCTGTAAATTAACTAGAAAGTGTGTGTGAGTTGTTGTTACTGTGCTTATGATCTAGATCCCTCTCTCTCTTCCATTTCCAAGTATTTCCTTTGTTAATTTGTGGTGATTCTCCTCTTTTCATCATTCTTTAAGAGATCAATCTACCTGTTCTCATCTGATTCTCCATAAAAAATATTTCATCAATGTTTGATCTTGTAAAGAATGAGCAAAGAAGTGATGAGGAAGCATGAATTCACAAAAGCCAGAAATTGGTTTGAGCGCTCAATCCATGAGCCTTGAGCGCTCAAACTGGTTTGAAAGGTTGAGCGCTCAAGCCATCACCCTTGAGCGCTCAATCCCTATTATGGGATCCAGATTGTTAGTCAGTTTATTGAGTCTCATGTTCATAATTTCTTGAGTTATTGTATAATTTCTGTTGTAATTTACTTCTGTGAATGTTTGTAGTTTCATGTTCATCATCCATGTAGGTAACGTGCACAAGCATCCACCGTAGAATCGTATCTCCTGTATATATTGTTGTTACATGATTCCTGTCCCCAATTCCCCATCTACGTGGATAAATCAGATTTCAAACATTTTCAAAATCCCACAAAATGTCGAGTAGAGACCGGTTCACGAACCGGGCGAGAGGGGTGCCGTAAAACCCTTCCCCTCTCGTAACCAAACCCCCGAATCCGAGAAATCTTTGGTTCCGCTATGATCAGTGAAATCTTTTTCAATGGGCAAACGAGTCATGTTTTTATCGGTTTCTCGGGTTCGAACCTCAAATCCGGGTGGCGACTCAAACAAACACAATCTTTTCGAAATGCCAAAACGCACCGTTTTCCAGTGGGCCGTCCACACCTTTCAATTGATAAAGAAGCAGTTGCCGAATCCACATTCATCGCACCAAGCACTTGACTGCCGCCGCCTCGAATCCTCGAGCCTTCCAATTTACTCTTCCGGAAATCCACCGGATAGAACTCAGTTGTAAGGATCTATGGAGATAGACTTCTTGGAGATAACTTGAATGTGTATTGAACAATAGAACTCCAAGACTCACACTGTATTCTTTTTCTCTCAAATATATATTCAGTAGTCGCTCATCCAAAAGACGTAGCTTTTTCTGTCAGCCACACACGTTAATTTATAGATATTTTACCACCAGCAAAAACGGCTCGAGCCATTCCTCCAGCCGTGAAACAGAATCTGTAGAATCTCTCTATCACTGATTGCCTAATCTTCCCATAAAGAATCTCACCATAATTGATTTGCCTAATCATACCATAGAGAAGGCTGAGAATCACGTGCATTTGTATTGCCAATTCCTTGCCAATATTCCTTGTTTGATGAAGATTTTCTTGGTGGTAGAAAAGCTTTCCATTTCTCTCCAATCTTTCCAATAGACCGCATATCAATCTTGTGCAATTTTGTCAATAAAATCCGAACCGGGCGAGAGGGGTGCCGTAAAACCCTTCCCCTCTCGTAACCAAACCTCCGAATCCGAGAAATCTTTGGTTCCGCTATGATCAGTGAAATCTTTTTCAATGGGCAAATGAGTCATGTTTTTATCGGTTTCTCAGGTTCGAACCTCAAATCCGGGTGGCGACTCAAACAAACACAATCTTTTCGAAACGCCAAAACGCACCGTTTTCCAGTGGGCCGTCCACAAGCTGGCGACGACAGCTGGGGAGAATTGGTTAATATATATTTTATTTAATTACATTTGTGCAATTTTTATTACACTTGTGTAATTTTATTGAAATATGTGCTAATCAAAGTGGGTTTAATTCGAAAGATGTTTTGTGGGATTTTTCAAATGTTTGAAATTTGATTTTGCATTGCACTTGCATGGTTCTTAGCCCCGCTGGCGTGTTTTGGCAATCCTGCCCGGCTTGCCGGTGACAGGGAATCCCGAAATGCCCAGCAGCCCTCGACCGTGATAAATCACATCGTCACTATCGTTTTTAACGGTAGGAGACGGTTTTGATTTTGAGTCCGGGGTACCCTCAGTGACCAAAACCGGCCTTTGCATATAATTAACCATAGAACCCCATGTTTAGTAACCCACCCGTGTGTTAAGTTTACATGCTCCATCTTGTTACATGCTATGTGTTACCGCTTTTCTCGCCATGCCATGTTGCATTCACGCATTTGCATTGTATATAGTCATCGTGAGCGTCGTTTGTATAGGTATTCTGGGTAGATATCCCATTTAGTTTTAATGCCTCTACAGTTAGTAGAAGGTTGCCTCGGCCCGATGATGAATCGTGCATCCTATATGCGCGTTGTTCTTAGAAGTTAGCCTTTAGGACGGCCGGACATGGGAAAATTTGGATCATCAAAATTCCTAAACACTGATCTAAACGGGTTTAAGGGACATTGGCCCGAGGAGGATCAATCGCCCTTAGGCATCTGATCTTAGATCATTGTCGGAATTTGTGTGGACCAGGATTTCCCAAATCCGACTATCCGATATCAAGGACTTATCACTTAAAAGAAAACTTGAGGATTGGGGTAATCTTCCAAAGCTGTCTATTTTAGTCTAGGAGACTTAAAATCCACGGAGTTTGAGATACCTCCGGTGTTGGTCGTGCCCGAACGGCCACCGTGATTTGAACTAGCCTTAAGGTCATTAGTATCTGGATTACAACATCCAAATTGCTTTGTCTCGGATGATCAAGAAAAGTGATTGGCTCTGATTCCAACAAGTTTGGAGTTTAACCTGCCGAGTAATGGTCTACCCGGGGTGTTGGAAAATCTTCTGTGCAAAGATCTTAAGTGAGATTCAGATCCGGTAGACTAACCCTAAGGTTGTACATGCAGTCTAGGAGACTTTAAATCCACGGAGTATGAGATGCCTCCGGTGTTGGCCGTGCCCGAACGGCCACCCGTGTTTCGGACTAGCCTTGGAATCGATTGTAACTGGATGGCGACACCTCATTGCTCTGTCTCGGATGGTCAAAGAAAGGATAACGGTTGCGGTTTCAACACCTAGGCTATAGGTTGAAGCCGTAATTGCCGAGTAAAACGACTTACCCGTGGTGTTGATGTAATCTACTGTGCAAACGATTCCAAGTGAGTTCCGAAACCGGTAGACTAACTCCTAAGGCCAGAAATAGGACTAACTCCGTGAGTTAAGTTGCCGCGAGACGATAGTGAGCATTTGTAAATCATTCATTTTGTGCATAATAGACACATCGAGTACACATCTGAGTCCGGTTTTTGCTTTATAATCAGTTCTTGAACCATTGGGCCTGCAAAGAAGAAGAAGACCTTACTTGTTTGGACTCGACCTCCCGGACAAAGATTGTCTAGATCTTTATCACCAAAGGCCGAGACAAGTATGGCAGCTGAACAGGGACAAGACCCCCCAAATGAGTTTGAACGACTGAGGAAGGAAATGCATGATGAGAGGGTCCGGAATGATACCCGAATCGCTCAACTTATGGCGATTATAGTAAACATCCAGGGTCGACTCCCCCCACCTCAGCAGCGAGTACCTGATGATGAAGCTCGGGATCAGGAGATTCCTAATGATGAACATCCGGAACAGCCTCCTCCCCCTGAAAATCCTCAGCTGGCTGAAATGCTAGCTAAGATACTTAAGCTGGAAGAATCTGTGGCTAAAAGTGAGAAGCGAGCCATTACCGGCTTTGATATGAACAAACTCTGCATCTTCCCAGGTGCCAAGCTCCCCAAGAAGTTCAAACATGTGGACTTTGAGAAGTTTGATGGGACTGGGGATCCGAAAGGACATATTCAGGCATATGTAAGCTCTCTCTCGTTACAAGAAGTCGATGAGCCCGCCATGGCACAGATGTTTCACGAAACTCTCACAGGGCCCGCACTCCAGTGGCTTTTATCCCTCGACATTTCAAAGAGACAAACTTGAGAAGAAATGGTGGCTGCTTTTATTAAGCAGTATGAGTATAATGTTCAGCTCAAAGTCACCACTCGAGAGCTTGAAAGCATCAAGATGAAAGAAAGGGAATCTTTCGCAGATTTTGTGAAAAGGTGGAGAGCGAAGGCCGCACAAATGACCGATCGTCCCAGTGACAAAGACCAGATGCGCATCATAACCAAGAACCTTCAACCCGATTTAGCTCAATACATGGTCATGGCCCAAGCACATAACTTTGAAACCTACTTTGAGATGGGTCTGTCAATTGAAGAAGCTCTGCAAAGCGGGGTGTTGAAGAAAGGAGACTCATTCCCCAAACCTAAGTGAAACTACATTGGTAACACCTCTTCCCTATATGCAAACCCCAGTTACACAGCCGGTACCTCATCCAACTCCATGAATCACCAACCCCATAAAGCTGAACCCATAAACGCCATCTTTTCTCAACCAGCCCAACCAATTCAATCACCGCAAAATTAAAGAGGACGGCGTGTCTTCACCCCTCTCCCCTTACCTTTACCTGTTGTTTTCGAGCGACTCGTACAACAGGGAAAAATCAAACCTCTTCAGCCAACTCCACCTCCGCAAAATCCCCCGCCAACATATAACCCTAACACCTTCTGTATATTCCACCAAACACCCGGTCATCCCACTGAAAGATGCCAGCGCCTGCGTCATGAGATTCAAGATCTCATTGACAACAAACAAATCCGAGATCCCACAGAAAAGCCCAACATCCTCACAAACCCTCTGCCAACCCACAAAAGGAATGCCGATATAGGTCAAATTACCCTTAGCCCTACTAAAAAAGGCCTAAAATCCACTCCATTTGACCCAAGCCAGTTCATCATACCCGAAACGGACCCCAAACCCATCGTACCAATACCCGTCGAGCGCGAGATATGCTTTCTTGATGTCCACTTGGACCCCACTGTATGGCAAGAATGGGGTGATTTGATAATGGCTATGGAAGCTCGGGAGTATGAGCAAATGGTGGCCAACAATGTGGCAAATGAAGAAGTTTGGCCGTATAATGAACAGCTTGATGAAGGACCTCCGCTTGGCGATATGATTAACCTACTTTGGGATCCAATGTTTGAGGATCCACTGGATGGATTTGCGCTTCCTAACCTATTTGAACCTTTGCCTGTAGTACAAAATCAACAACCTGTGGAAGAAGGACAAGGACAGAATTGGCAAGAAGAGAATGAGGCACCCAATGGCGCACAGGAAGATGAATGGGATCCCACACCCAATGAGTGGCAGCTCATGGACCCCAACGATCCTTTGGATGGGTCCACACTTCCCATGTTTTTCGACGAAGCATATTTTCCAATGCCACCACTATGGGAGGGTCGCCCTGATTTCTCCATGATGAGTGAATATGCAATAAATCGAATGACGGAAGGGATAGAGTTCACGCCTTATGATTACATAGTTGATGAAAATCTTCCGGCACCCCGAGTGCAAATCCCGGAGGACTGCAACATCATGGTTTTGAATGGAGGTCTACCCGATTTTTGGGGACAGCAAATGGAAGAAAATGTTGTAGCAAATATGTGGGCCAATCAGAATGAAGGCATAGCACCGCTGTGGGTCGGAAACAATGAGATCTGGGCTGTTAACGAGGCAGCCATGGAAAATGGAGATGTTTGGAGCGAAGCGACTGTGGAAGGGATTACCAAGGGTTTGGAAGGAGCCAGTATTGCAAAGGGAAAGAGAAAGGCGGAGGGGGATCTTGTTGATTTCTACACGGACTATACTGATTTATGGGGGGATGACATTGACTCGGTTCTTCACCTTCTTCAGAGTGGTCGGTTTTATCAACCACCTCAGATATACACCGGAAATACCTCTAACCCACCTCCTAACCAGCCACCTTTTAACCCGTCTCTACAAAATAACCCAACTCCACAAAATAACTCAGCCATACCACATCATCCAAACAACCTTAATGACCCAATTGCCAATCCAGTTGATTTTCAAAACCTCTTTAACCCAACAACCAACCAATCCCATGCTACCTCTGCAACCAACAACCGTATGCCTCGCCCGAAACCTCTGCCAACAGTCGAAGAAAACCCCATCCAAAAACAACTTGAGAAAACTCCAGCCGCCTTAACCATTTGGGGATTACTCATGAGTTCCAGCGAACATCGCCAGAAACTTGCTCAAACGCTGTCTTGCATGGAGATCGCTCCTGATATTACCCCTGAAGCTATGATGACCGCCATTGTTACTAAACCTACCATTGCTACTAAACCTACCAAGCACGTTGTAACCTTCACTGAGGCTGATTTACCGCTTGAAGGAACTGACCACAACAAGCCTTTGCATGTCACCATGAAGTGCATGGGGAAATGGATCCCAGTTGTACTGATAGATAACGGAGCTGCGCTCAATGTTTGTCCTCTCCGAACAGCTCTGTGTTTGGGACTGAAGCCAAAGGACTTCACACCATCTAGTCTCACTGTTTGGGCTTATGATAACACCCGTCGCAATGTGCTTGGGACTGTTGAAATGGAGATTGCTGCTGAAGGGTTTAAATCGACAGTAGAGTTTCATGTGCTTGAGATTCCAGCTTCATTCAACTTGATGTTAGGACGTCCTTGGATGCATCGTCCCGATATAATGGCAGTTCCATCTACTCTGCATCAAAAGGTTCTGCTTGGTTTGGAAAGCGGGACGGTTGCTCTCTACGGAGACACAGGCATTCGCCCTCATGCTGAAGATAACGCTCCCTTGCTAGAAATTATGCATGATGAGAATGACATCCAACTTGGAGGTTTTGCTTTTGATACATCCGGTGGTGTATTCACGCTTCGTATTGATGATGATTTTTCAATCAGCACCACTGTTCTTGAGATGATGAGAAGGATGTCATATCTGCCAGGCACTGGCTTGGGTCGAACTCACCAAGGGGTGGCTCAGTTTCCAGAATTCCCTTCTCAACGAGGCCGTTTTGGGTTGGGGTATGAACCTACACTAAAAGAGATGCAAAGGGGAAAGACCAATGGAGCAAGCAGCAGTGCAAACCGTCAGATTCGCTTTGTCAGGGAAGGGTCAAATGCACCATATCACGGCCAGCCTGAGCCGTTCGTAAATGAAATAAGTGGAGAGGTGCACCCTGGGTTCAAAATCTTTGCTAACGATGCTTGGGATAGCGAAGATGAACATGAAAAGGTCGAAAAATTGGTGAAAGACCTTAAAGCGGATTGGATGGAGGCTTTGGATGGTGGGATCTTGATGTCGATGTTCGATGAGGTCAGTCTGACAGGTAAGGATAAAGAAGAGCCAGCAGTGATGATGCTCGGACAGGAGGCTCTCGATGATCCCAGCGTGCTGATAGTGGATGCAGTCGGTGAATACAAGAATTGCACTTTCACTCCTGTTGTAAAATTTACTAATGCATTCACTAAATTAGGGTTTGAATCTGAGTCAGGGCATGAATTTGGCCGTGAGTCGGAGTTTGTGCCTCATGGCCCTCCACGTCGTCATTTCTATTTTGAGTTTGAGTCTGATGCCATGTACTGCGCCCCAGAGGGCTTTGTTAATGAAATAAATGGTGATTTCGCTTACTTTGCTGTTCCCGAAATAAATTGTGTTGACCTCGACGATGATGAAACTGAGTTCGAGGGAGAAATACCCAAAGAACTTAAGTGTCTAATCGAAAGGGAAAATGAAAGGCATGCTCAGCCAATAAAAGAAGAAGTTATTTCAGTTAAATTAAAAGATGAGGAAAATCCTCGCATGGTTCAAATCGGTTCCGGGCTATCTTCGGAGGAACAAGAATTACTCGTTGATTTACTCAAAGAATTTGAAGATGTTTTCGCTTGGTCCCACGCGGATATGCCCGGAATCAATCCTGAAATTGTGCAACATCGAATTCCCCTGTATCCCGATGCAAAACCGGTAAAACAGAAATTGAGAAAAATCAGGCTAGATTGGGTTGAAAAAGTCAAAGAGGAAGTCACCAAGCAATTCAATGCCGGCTTTTGATGGTAACTGAATATCCACAGTGGGTTGCAAATATTGTGCCGGTGCCCGAGAAAGATGGAAAAGTCAGGGTATGTGTAGATTTCAGGGATTTAAACAAGGCCAGTCCGAAAGATGATTTTCCTTTACCTCACATTGATGTACTGGTAGACAACACGGCAGGTCACACTGCTGTCATTTATGGATGGTTTCTCGGGATACAACCAGATTTTGATGGCACCAGAAGATCGAGAGAAAACAACCTTCACCACTGAATGGGGAATGTTCTGTTATCGAGTCATGCCGTTCGGACTGAAGAACGCTGGGTCGACTTACCAGCGAGCCGCTACAACCTTGTTACACGACATGATGCATAGGGAAGTTGAGGTATATGTGGACGACATGATCGTAAAAGCCAAGGAGAGGGAAGGACATCTCCCGGCGTTACGCAAGTTCTTTGAAAGGATACGGAAGTACCGAATGCGTCTCAATCCGCAAAAGTGCACATTCGGAGTCACCGCAGGGAAAATGTTGGGATTTATGATTACCACCAGGGGGATTGAAGTTGATCCGACGAAAATCAAGGCAATATTGGAAATGGAGCCACCAAAGACAGAAAAAGAGGTTCGGAGTTTTCTTGGAAAAATTCAGTTCATCAGCAGATTCATCGCCAAGTTGACTTCAACTTGCGAGCTGATGTTTCATTTGCTCAAGAAAGGAGTACTGTTCAAGTGGGATGACAGGTGCCAGAAAGCCTTCGAATCGATTCGGCAGTATCTTCAAAGTCCCCCAGTATTGTTGCGCCGACACCCGGAAAGCCTCTGATTCTGTATTTATCAGTAACACAGTCTGCAATGGGTTGCATGTTGGCACAGGAAGGTGAAGCAGGTATCGAGAAGGCGGTGTATTATTTAAGCAAGAAGATGGTCGGAGCCGAAGAAAGATACACCCCTTTTGAGAAGACTTGTTGGGCTCTTGTGTGGGCCTCTAAAAAGCTAAGGCACTATATGTTAGCTTATTCGGTAGTGTTGATTTCTCGAATGGACCCTCTCAAATATCTGTTTGAGAAACCGGCACTCACCGGAAAGTTGGCACGATGGTTGCTCTTGTTGGCCGAATTTGAACTCAAATACGTAACGCGAAAATCGGTGAAAGGCAGGGCTGTGGCAGAATTCTTGGCAGATCATCCGATCGAAGGGCCAGAAGATACGGAATTCCAATTTCCCGATGAACATGTTATGACAGTATCAGAAGATACCTGGAAGCTGTACTTCCATGGAGCTGCAAATCAGAGAGGATTCGGGATCGGCATACTATTGATCTCACCGGAAGGGCCACACATTCCTCTGTCTTTCAAGTTAAATTTCGAAGTTACCAATAATCAAGCAGAGTATGAAGCGTGCATCGTTGGAATGGAGGCTGCTTTCAAAATCGGGGTAAAGAAATTGGAAGTGGTCAGAGATTCAAATCTGGTAGTTTCTCAAGCCAATGGTGATTGGAAAGTACGAGAAGAAAAATTGAAACCATACCACAAAGACCTTGACGATCTGATCCATCAATTTGAGCAAGTTACTTTTACACATATCCCGAGAATGAAGAACCAGTTTGCCGACGCTCTTGCTACTTTGGCATCCATGGTAGAATTGCCCGTGGGAGTGAGAATGAGACCAATCATGATTGAGCAAAGGAGTAGGCCAGCGTATGAGTATGTGATGAATGTTGGCGAAATTGACGATGGTCTGCCTTGGTACCATGATATCTGGAATTTGGTTGAGAAGGGAGAATATCCGGAAGGAGCAAACAAGAAAGAACGAATAGCACTACAAAGATTAGCGTCACAATACATCCTCTGTGGTGGAAGGTTATACAAAAGGTCATACTGTGGCATGCATAAGTTGTGCATCCATGGTGATGACACGAAAAGGGTGATGGAAGAAATTCACGAAGGAATCTGCGGTCCCCACATGAGCGGATTGATGATGGCAAAGAAGATTCTGAGGCAGGGGTATTTCTGGTTGACCTTGGAAATAGATTGCGTGCAGTATGTGCGGAGATGTCATAAGTGTCAAGTCCATGCTAACCTCATGCATGTTCCGCCATCTGAACTTCATACAATGGCAACGCCTTGGCCTTTCTCAGTATGGGGAATAGATGTGATTGGGAAAATCACGCCACCAGCATCGAACGGACACAAGTTTATATTGGTGGCAATTGATTATTTCACAAAGTGGGTGGAGTCAGCCTCTTACGCTACATTGACTGCAGTACAAGTGGCTCATTTCATTAAGCAAAACATCATTTACCGATATGGGGTTCCCAATGCCTTCGTATCAGACAATGGTGTGCATTTGAAAGGAAGGGCAGCAGAGGTGCTTGAAGAATTCAATGTTCAGGTTCACAAGTCAACAGTAGACAGACCACAAACCAACGGAGCAGTGGAAGCGGCAAACAAGTCAATCAAGAACATCTTGGAGAAAACCATCGAGTCATCTAGGGATTGGCATGAGAAGTTACCATTAGCATTATGGGGGTACCGCACTTCGATCCGAACTCCAACAGGGGCAACACCCTACTCATTGGTTTATGGCATGGAAGCAGTACTTCCCATCGAGCTTGAAGTGCCATCATTGAGGGTGATGATAGAAAGTGAAATCAATGAGGCTGACTGGCTGAGCGACAGGTTCACAGAATTAATGTTGTTCGATGAAAGGAGGTTGCGGGCATTGTATCACATTCAGGGATATCAGAGAAGAATTGCCCGCGCATTCAACAAGAAGGTGAAATCCAGGGATCTGATTGAAGGAGATATGGTTGTAAAAGAGATTCGGGCACCAATTTTTGATCCGCGAGGGAAATTCAGGCCAAAATGGGCGGGACCATATATCATCAAGACTATCCTCGACGGTGGAGCAGCGGTGATCCTTGATTTGGACGGTAACGAGTTCAGCAATCTTGTCAACCTGGACCAACTCAAGCGATATTACCCCTGAGAGATGCTCGTTGAGCGGAAAATCGCAAGGGCGAACCGACCCAAGCAAAAATTAGAGCAAGCCTGCTAGGCCGAAAACCCACAGTGGGCGGTCTAGGCAAAATTTAAGGCAAAAATTTAAAAGAAGCTCGCTGGACCGAAAACCTGGAAAGGCGGTACCAGGAAAAATTCAGAGCACAAAAAGGAGAGTGTTAATACCCGAGTGAACCTTTCCTTGAACTACGCCACGACCTGATTCCTTGAAAAAGGATACGTAGGCAACCCTATCTTGGGGTTCGGTCTAAATCTGATAAGTTGGCCCACAGTTTCACGATATCCGAAGGAGATAGCATATGGAACTAGATGAACCAAGAGGGGGAAACCCTTCATTGTTCAGTTTTATTCAAATCACTTCTTCGATTACATAAACTGAGCATCACAGCCTTAAAAAAAAAAAAAAAAAAAATGCACCATTTATTTTGGGAAACAGCTTAGCGAGTCGGAAGTCAAGTTGTGCTAATTTCTTCGGCGTCGTATCCCCATTTGCTCCCTCATCCAATCTCTGTAATGTCCATTCAAATGAATGGTCGGGTAGGGATCAGGAGCCCAAACGACCCTGTCCCTCCAAGAAGTACGATAACGCTCAAGAACAGAATGTTTGAATGTGGGAAGGCTAAAGGTGGCGGGAATTGAGTACTCCACTTCTTGGCGAATGCAGTATTGACGGAGAATGCGTTGTGGGAAATAATATGCATACCCTTGCAATCCCGCCAAAATCACCCATGTGTTTCCCATGTGATTGGCCGTCATGTCCGGCAAAGGCAACCAATGACATTGCCAAATAATATGATCTTCCTCCAATGACCTGAAGAAATCAGTCCATTCATCTTCATCAGCCTCATCATGCACAAATGGTCTACTCACCCAAGTCCGAGGCTCGTAAACCCAATCACCTGCCGGCTCCCTCAAAAGCCCAACCTTGTCACACAGCCATATCTACAAAACCAAAACGCCCAAGTCAAAGTCAAAACCAAGCCAAACAACCAAAAAAAATCCCCCAAAAATTCCCAAAACCAAAACATCTAAACCAAATAAACCGAACCTGAAGCAAAAGCGGACTCCCGGCAAACGTGTTCGTCCTTCCAGCCTTAACCGCATCCAAGCCCATGATTGTCTCAGCCAAAACCAAAGAAACCACATCCCTCCGCTGTTCGATCTGAGCAGCAACACCGACAATGGCAGAACTGGGATGGCCATCACGGGGGACCAACAAATATAATGCCAAGAGGCACATGCAAAGTGCAAACATACGCCGGTTTTGAATGGTAAAATCTAAAAGATCGCCTGTTGGGCCGTAATCCGCAAAGAGACGGAGGACGTTGAGGGTCCCATTGCGAATCAAAAAGCGCGCAGCACCGTTCCCAAGACCAAGCTTCCTACTAAGAATGTCGGCATAGTTTTGACGAATGGGCGGTATGACGGGATCGGCGAAAGCACAGCCACCAAGGTAAGCTTGAAATTCCTCAATAGTCGGGCAAAGTTCTTGCATCCCAAAATGGAACACATGGAGCTCTGAATCCCAACAACGAACGGCGGCACGTAAGATGTCTTGACGGATAGAAAAAGTATGGAGGTGACGAAGTGCATTAAGGCCAAGACCTCGGAAGTTGAACCAATCGATGTTTTCAAAGCTAGCAACCCAAGTGTTGATAACAGAAGGGTCAAGGGCAGCCATATTGGAAGCAATGGAGAATTGATGAAGAAGATGTGTGGAGTAAGAAATGAGAATTGATGTGGAAATGGTGTGTGGGAAAGGCTTGATCATGAATGGTATTTATAGGGGACTTAGGAGGAACCTTACAAATTTGCCATGCAACATTGGAAATCAAAGATTACATTCTCAAGATGGTCAAATGCATGCTTTCAAAGTATTTTGTTGAAAAGTTTGAAAGTGCATTGGAAATGCATGGCATTTGTGGGAAAAATGTGAAAAGACCTTGGGAAGATGATGTTCAAAGCTTGGAAGGTGTTATAGCAGAGCAACAAGACATTTGGGGCAGAGGAAACCATGCAAAAGGGTCCAAAAATGCATTGGGAAGCAACAAAATCTGCCTGCCCAGCACAGACATTGAGCGCTCAAACCAGTGAAGTTGAGCGCTCAAACCACCTTGAGCGCTCAAGGTGATGAGCTTGAGCGCTCAATCCACATTGAGCGCTCAAGGCCTACAGAAACACCAGCAAACAGCAGCAGCTGCATTTTGGCCCGTTTGATGCCCGAAACCTCTTCTAAGCTTCTTAAACCTCAACCAACACCCAAACCAAGTCTCAATAGGTATTTGTGACTTCACGGGGCGTCTCGTTCCCCGAGTTATCAAGCCGATACGTGTCCGGATACGGGGTACGTGAACATGGAGTTGCAAAGCTTAAAATGGCCATTCAACATTCAAATCCATTTCCTAACCTTGCTAGCTATATCCAATCATCAAAACACGTGTCGGAAGGTATTTGCGACTTGTCGGAACGGTTCCCGGGACAATTCTTCAAAGATACAAGGTTTTGAGGTTCCAACGGCCTATTCAAGCAATGAAATGGCGGCCGTCACCATATCAAAAATGGTTCTAGAAGTTTCCTTGCTAAATGGTGACGATCACAGGGGCATTTATGTCATTTATGACTTGGTCAAGGTGGTAACATGGTAGTTTATCACATCTGAAGAGGCTCACGAAGCATTTTATTTTCAAATTTGCCTTATGAACATCAAATTCCGTTCTAAGGTCACTTTGTATAGTTTGTTATTGATTGTTCATATGCGAGAAGTGTGTCAAGTCGTGCGGCATGTAAATACATCTTCCGGTTGTACATAAACTCAAATAATCATGTTTCGTCCAAATTCTCAATCATGTTAGCTTTTCTTAAAGGTTAAATTTTAAAGCTTTATACTTGGATGTTTGAATTCAAAAGTTTGGTGGATAAATTGTGTACATTCTACAACGGGTTTGTTCATTTGTACATCAAAAACAGAAAATAATACAACGAACAATGAAAGTGCAAATCATGTGTATAAACCGATCCAAATTCATGAAAGTCAAAATATCAAGACTGTGTATCATCACTAACTACCAGGGCACACAACGCCCAATAAGGAAATCCGCAACTGGGGCGCGCAGGCCCAATCCACCTATCTACTGGGGCACGCAGACCCAATCAAAAGAAAAGATAAAAAAGCAAAAGCAAGACTCTAAACTACTCTATGTCTACTATGTACTACACCGTCTCATCCATCGTCTCGTCCGAGCCCTCAGTCTCGTCTCCCTGTCGCTGCTCCTGTCGCTCCTGCCGGGAAGAGGGGTAGTTAGCATCATCAACACTGTCATCGCTCGAGCTCGTAGTCTCTACTATCCCCTCGGGTACTACCTCTACCCTCCGGCGGGACGATCTCCGTGGTCTCTCCTCCTCAAGTCTCTCCACCGCTGGCTTCAAACGCCCGAGCCGCACGGTCATGTCTCCAGGACCACCAACTCCAGCATGCGGCCTCTTCCTAATCACGGGCGGCTACATCATCAAGCAAACAAGAAAAGAAATTAGTACACGGTATAATCAAGGAATTGAAAGTGCAGGAAATGTGAATTACATACCGGTGCGATTCTCGGTCGAGAAGGACCAGAAACAGCAGGAGGTGCTGGCTCGCCCTCCCGGCGGATAGTGATCTCCTCCCCGGCTATGAGGCGGCGAATCAGGACGCGAAGTCCTCGGTTCTGCTCATGTAATGTCTGAGCCGCCTCCTGTGAAACCTGCAAGTGAGTTAAAAGATTCGAATAATCAGTGCATTTGTAGTCAAAGCATGCGAATTTGAAAGTGGAATGGTTCTTACCGGTGCCGAAAGCCGCAGAAAGTCTGCCGGTGGCCTTGGGATGTCTATATCCCCTGCCTCTCCACCGGCGGAAGTGACGCGCACCCACCACCTAGCTGCCACTGTCTCCTGAGTCGAGGTACCAGTATCCTCACCCTCACCTCCTGCTACCCCTCCAGCTGAGGCACGCGCCTTCGCGGCCTTCTCCCTCTCCATCTTCTCCCTCCACTCCTCCGCTCTCAAGGGACCGGCCAGGTACCTACTCCGGTAGTCAATATAGCTCAAGGCGGGGCGCAAGTACTGGCGCAGGTCCAAGTCGGGCGTCGTGTAGCGCTCAATCTCCGCCAGCGTGTACCGTGACGTCATCAGCACCCGAGGAGGAAGGCGTCCTGGCACCTGTGGTCTATCAGCCCGTATCGACTGGCGCGGCACCCTGTCGCCAAGGTACCAGAACCAGCCGTACTGGCACTCAAGTAGGACCCTCCCTCTCGTGAGCTCCCTGCTCCGAGCCAGGTAAGGCTCATCGACGGCATCCCATACTTCCCAGCGAACCTGCAAGAGTTGTTGAGAGCATCAGTAATTGAATACGTGAGCGAATTGAAAGCAAATTGAATACGTGCGAGAGTTCGATACTTACCAGAGAAGCAGGAAGTCTGTCAAGCGAAGCACGGAGAACGTGGATGCTCCCCCGCGCTGTACCACCGTAGCGGAAGCCTTCCCCCCAGCACAGTGCCCGGGGGATGACGTTTGGATCCTGGTGCCGCGTCTCTGGGGGATGCAACCCCAACACCTCGTAAGCCCAGAGCTGCATGATAAACAATAAGATGAATCAATCAAATGCGAGTTTTTAATAATCAAGTGCGAGTATCGAAATGCGTGCAATTAAATTTGAAACTAAAAGTTTTGAGTTTTACCTCCCAGACGCTCCACAGTCCTGAAATGCCGGTCCCTTTCCGCCTCGAGACGGCATTCATGAACGCATAGCAGCTTCCAAGCGCTGCCCCACCCCAGTCATACCTCGCCGCCGCGGCGAAGTCCCTCAACCCTCCGAGATAGGAGGGGTGCACCCTGTTACGCCTGTTTGGGTACAGTGATGCCCCAAACAGGTATAACAAGTAGCACCTCGCCTTCCGCGCCGCGTCCTCCTCGTCTGTCGGCTCGCCCAATCCCCTGGTCTTGAATTGGCCATATGTGGCCGTCTCTCCCTCCTTGTTGGGCACGAAACCCAAAAACCACCTCAGTGCAGCCTCATCCCTGCCAATCCCTGAGTCGAACGGGATCGGGTTTCCTCCTACCCGCAGTCCCGTGATCGCCGAGAAGTCCAGCGGCGTCATCGTCGCCTCTCCGAAAGTAAGGTGAAAAGAACTCGTAGAGTCCCTCCACCTCTCGGCCAATGCTGTCACCACGGCATGGTCGTGCTGTGTGCCCGTGAGAGTCGGGATGAACCTCCCGAACCCTGCCAGACCAAAGCCCTCACGGAGGCATGCAGCTGCTGGTAGATCTCCCAACTAGAACCCATGCCTCCATGAGCCTTCAAGCGCAAGTTTCTCTGCACACAATCAACAAACAGGCAAACAATCAGGCGTTAGTCCAATCTTTCATTCAAATCAAGTCATCAATCAAGCAGTAATTCAATCATTCAACATAAATCAGGTTTGTTAACCACTGAAAGTGCGCGAAAACAATAAACAAGAAAGTAAAGCAAGCATACCGTCAGGCAGTCGGTCGAAAGGTGGACCTCGGGGTCCAGTAACACCTCCTCTCCAAAGTACAACTCCTGGCTGGGAGTGTAGTCCTCTGAAACGGAGGGCACAAAGAGGTGCACTGGTGGGGCATAGGTCGCTGCGTCAAAAGCTGGCCTCTCCCTCTTCAGCCACTGTCTGGCAGCCTGGACCACTGTCACCCTCCGTCCAGCTGCCCTCTCCTCCTCCTCAGCCCGTATCCTCGCCTCATCCGCCGCCTCTTCTGTCTCAAACTCCTCACAAAAGGCCCTCGCCGCCTCGTCCTCGTCAGCGGCCTCCTGTAACATCGCCGCCTCCCTCTCCCTACTCTCAGCTACAACCTCCCTCGCCGCATCCAGGATCCCTGGGGCATCTGCTGCGGCTGCCATCACTACCTCCGGTGGCGCGTGCTCAAGGTAATCCTCCCAGGAGATCCCAACCGGACCCTGAACCGACGGCCCTCCACTCGGTCCCTGAGTCGCTGACTCACCACCTGTCACCACCGCCTTCCCCCTATCTACTCCACTAGGCTGCCGGCGGGGTCTCGGCTCTATCCTCCAGCGATCAACCCTAGTCTGGGTCACCCCGCTCGCACCCTCCACCCTATCTCCGCCACCACTACCGTCAACCCCTCTCTCTCCAGCCCTCCTCTCCGCTGTCTCCTCACTATCGTCACTACCATCGCTGTCCACGTCGTGGACCTCCACCATCTCCTCATCCCTCCCCTCTCTCCTCTCCTCTACCCTCTCCGACGCCGGTGCGTCATCACCACCACCTAAACCACTACCCCCGCTGCCATCTCTCTCACCATCTCCACCAACATCACCACCCTCACTCCAACCCCCACTGACATCACCACCAGCCACCACCGTCTCGGTGGCTGGATCTCCACCACTGCCGGAGGCCGCCGGATCACCACCACCGCTGCCACCCTCCCTACTCACCACTTCTTTTCCTCTTTCCTCCATGTCTCCGCCACCCTCAACCACTGTGTGGCCCCCAGACAACGCTCCAGATTTTGTAACATTAACTTCAACCACCGGATCAGGGCCTTGAGCGCTTGAACTCGCAGGTGGTGGCACCACCGTACTACCACCGCTTCTCTCCGCTGTCGGCGAAGTCACCGGAGGCTGCGTATCACTAGGTTCTTCCATGGAAATTGATCAACGCCTCAAAATCGAGCCCTAATCGACTGGAATTTGACCGAAATCGTACGGGAAAACCCTAGGAATTGGGGGTTTTCGATTTTGCAAGAAATTCGAGTGAGAAATGGGAGGGTTTTGACCGAAATCGCGAGAGAGGTATGAGGGATCGATCTCGGAAAGTTTTTGAACGTTGTGAGTGTTTAATCGGAGTAAAATCAGAGTTAAAACTGAACGTTACGATTCTGAACCGTCGTCTCCGTTCAAGGGTTCAAGCGCTCAAGTTGGCCCTTTTGAGCGCTGAGGTGTCGTGATGAGGGTTCAGCGCTCAAGTCGAGTTGAGCGCTAAAAGGGGTTGTCCTGAGCGCTCAAAGCCAATCCTGGTAGAAGTTTTGGCTTCTTTTGCAAGCTTTGCAGGGGCATTTTGGGCATCCCTTGTGATTTGTTAGTGTGTTTTGGTCTCGTTGGTCCCCAATCAATCGAACGCGTAGAGATCCAAGGATCTAAATCTCGGTTGTTGATCGTGCCAGACCATATTAATCAATCAAGACGTGTCATGTATCATTGATTCGTGTTAGTATACACGCGAAGTATTTTGACTCCGGTCTGAGAGCCACGTGCTTGTTTAAATCGTTGTTTATCAATCATTGATTCGCGTTAGCGTACACGCGAAGTATTTTGACTCCGGTCTGAGAGCCACGTGCTTGTTTAAATCGTTGTTTATCAATCATTGATTCGCGTTAGCGTACACGCGAAGTATTTTGACTCCGGTCTGAGAGCCACGTGCTTGTTTAAATCATGTTTATCAATCATTGATTCGCGTTAGCGTACACGCGAAGTATTTTGACTCCGGTCTGAGAGCCACGTGCTTGTTTAAATCATGTTTATCAATCATGTTTTTAACATCTTTGAGAGCCTTGTGCTCGTTTAAATCAGCGTCTTTGAGAGCCTTGTGCTCGTTTAAATCATCATCTTTGAGGGTTTTGTGCCCGTTCATATTTGTTGATTAAAGTATTTCCAATTGCCCCGAGGAACTACGCCGGTCTGATCCCTGCAGTGGGGTACGTAGGCAGCTCGTAGAGCACGACCGATTGATCTTTAATGTTTTCCTTTGCAGCTTGAGATGTATCGTGGGGAATGAGTCGGGTTGTCTATATCTTGGACGTTACTCATACCAAATCAATGGCATCGAGTCCCGTCCAAGAGGGGCAACTGTAGACACCCCGATTTTGAACCCAAGATGCGCTCGAGCATTCCCGATGATGAAACAGACCAATCATGACTACCCGAAAATTGTGAAAATGGCTGGAACTTGATCAAAATCAACCAAACACCACCCAACCAACCAAAACAGCCCAAACCAACCCAAGCATTGTTGAACCAAGCCAAACCACCAATTTGCCATCAAGAACCTTGAGCGCTCAAGCTTGAGGCTTTGAGCGCTCAATCCTGGGAAAAACACCTTGAGCGCTCAAACCCACGGCTTTGAGCGCTCAACTCTGATCCAGTCAGCAACTTGCAGAGTATCTCATCATGAGATTTTCTGCATGGGAGCGTCTTGGGTGATCTTCTATGATCCTTATACGTACAATACACTCTACCAACTCTAAAAATACACCTAAAACTACTCCTAACCCACTTCAAAATACAAACCCACTCTCTCTCTCTCTCTCCTCTCTTCCCTCCCACTCACTCTATAAAACCACCTAGCACCCCTGGTTTGAGAGGATC
Organism: Vaccinium vitis-idaea; assembly: GCA_963854785.1. Taxonomy (NCBI): domain Eukaryota; kingdom Viridiplantae; phylum Streptophyta; class Magnoliopsida; order Ericales; family Ericaceae; genus Vaccinium; species Vaccinium vitis-idaea. The sequence continues at coordinate 19,880,325 of OY978224.1, read as the reverse complement.
GAATTCTCACACTCCAGCATACCCAATTTTCTCCAGAAAATCGACCCCCCTCTCTCTCTCTCTTCAAAACCACCCATTTCCCATCAAAACCACTTGCAAAAACCACTCTTCAAGTCTAAATTCGATCCTTGATTATCCACCAATCACATACATTATCCAATTCACCCAGAATACTAACCAAAACATCCATTATTGTTCACCCCCAAACCTACAATCAAATTCAAGCCTTCAATCAAGTGAAAAAGGTAGTTAAACATGTGATTTACTCACTGTTTTGATCCTTCTGAGGAAGACCAGTGAGTTCAAACAGGTTCTTTATACTTGTATTGAACTCACAAAGGTCTAAAAGTTGTTCAAAATCATTTTCAAAATCTACAGTTTCAGCAGGGGTTGAGCGCTCAAGCCTCTGACCTTGAGCGCTCAAACCCAGCTCTGGGTCAGTCACTGTTTTGCTGATTTTTGTGCTTTCTCCTGGTTTTAATCATCATTAAATGGTTAAATATGTTCACATCATTCTCAAAACAGCTTATTTCTACTTCAAAATCATATGCATGAGTATAAGTTAACCATTTTATGATGATCCAACATCAAAACCTTTGAAAATCTCATAGTTAAGAGTAAAACAGTGACTGTTCAACTTCAAACATCTTTAATCTGTATATTTATGATCTTGAAGAGGTATCAAAAGCTTGCTTAAAGGTCAAAAACCAGAAAGCCAGATTATGGCTTGAGCGCTCAAGGTCATGCACCTGAGCGCTCAAGCTGTTCTTGAGCAGTTTGATGTTTATGTCTTATTCTGGAAGAGTGTCGCTGTAAATTAACTAGAAAGTGTGTGTGAGTTGTTGTTACTGTGCTTATGATCTAGATCCCTCTCTCTCTTCCATTTCCAAGTATTTCCTTTGTTAATTTGTGGTGATTCTCCTCTTTTCATCATTCTTTAAGAGATCAATCTACCTGTTCTCATCTGATTCTCCATAAAAAATATTTCATCAATGTTTGATCTTGTAAAGAATGAGCAAAGAAGTGATGAGGAAGCATGAATTCACAAAAGCCAGAAATTGGTTTGAGCGCTCAATCCATGAGCCTTGAGCGCTCAAACTGGTTTGAAAGGTTGAGCGCTCAAGCCATCACCCTTGAGCGCTCAATCCCTATTATGGGATCCAGATTGTTAGTCAGTTTATTGAGTCTCATGTTCATAATTTCTTGAGTTATTGTATAATTTCTGTTGTAATTTACTTCTGTGAATGTTTGTAGTTTCATGTTCATCATCCATGTAGGTAACGTGCACAAGCATCCACCGTAGAATCGTATCTCCTGTATATATTGTTGTTACATGATTCCTGTCCCCAATTCCCCATCTACGTGGATAAATCAGATTTCAAACATTTTCAAAATCCCACAAAATGTCGAGTAGAGACCGGTTCACGAACCGGGCGAGAGGGGTGCCGTAAAACCCTTCCCCTCTCGTAACCAAACCCCCGAATCCGAGAAATCTTTGGTTCCGCTATGATCAGTGAAATCTTTTTCAATGGGCAAACGAGTCATGTTTTTATCGGTTTCTCGGGTTCGAACCTCAAATCCGGGTGGCGACTCAAACAAACACAATCTTTTCGAAATGCCAAAACGCACCGTTTTCCAGTGGGCCGTCCACACCTTTCAATTGATAAAGAAGCAGTTGCCGAATCCACATTCATCGCACCAAGCACTTGACTGCCGCCGCCTCGAATCCTCGAGCCTTCCAATTTACTCTTCCGGAAATCCACCGGATAGAACTCAGTTGTAAGGATCTATGGAGATAGACTTCTTGGAGATAACTTGAATGTGTATTGAACAATAGAACTCCAAGACTCACACTGTATTCTTTTTCTCTCAAATATATATTCAGTAGTCGCTCATCCAAAAGACGTAGCTTTTTCTGTCAGCCACACACGTTAATTTATAGATATTTTACCACCAGCAAAAACGGCTCGAGCCATTCCTCCAGCCGTGAAACAGAATCTGTAGAATCTCTCTATCACTGATTGCCTAATCTTCCCATAAAGAATCTCACCATAATTGATTTGCCTAATCATACCATAGAGAAGGCTGAGAATCACGTGCATTTGTATTGCCAATTCCTTGCCAATATTCCTTGTTTGATGAAGATTTTCTTGGTGGTAGAAAAGCTTTCCATTTCTCTCCAATCTTTCCAATAGACCGCATATCAATCTTGTGCAATTTTGTCAATAAAATCCGAACCGGGCGAGAGGGGTGCCGTAAAACCCTTCCCCTCTCGTAACCAAACCTCCGAATCCGAGAAATCTTTGGTTCCGCTATGATCAGTGAAATCTTTTTCAATGGGCAAATGAGTCATGTTTTTATCGGTTTCTCAGGTTCGAACCTCAAATCCGGGTGGCGACTCAAACAAACACAATCTTTTCGAAACGCCAAAACGCACCGTTTTCCAGTGGGCCGTCCACAAGCTGGCGACGACAGCTGGGGAGAATTGGTTAATATATATTTTATTTAATTACATTTGTGCAATTTTTATTACACTTGTGTAATTTTATTGAAATATGTGCTAATCAAAGTGGGTTTAATTCGAAAGATGTTTTGTGGGATTTTTCAAATGTTTGAAATTTGATTTTGCATTGCACTTGCATGGTTCTTAGCCCCGCTGGCGTGTTTTGGCAATCCTGCCCGGCTTGCCGGTGACAGGGAATCCCGAAATGCCCAGCAGCCCTCGACCGTGATAAATCACATCGTCACTATCGTTTTTAACGGTAGGAGACGGTTTTGATTTTGAGTCCGGGGTACCCTCAGTGACCAAAACCGGCCTTTGCATATAATTAACCATAGAACCCCATGTTTAGTAACCCACCCGTGTGTTAAGTTTACATGCTCCATCTTGTTACATGCTATGTGTTACCGCTTTTCTCGCCATGCCATGTTGCATTCACGCATTTGCATTGTATATAGTCATCGTGAGCGTCGTTTGTATAGGTATTCTGGGTAGATATCCCATTTAGTTTTAATGCCTCTACAGTTAGTAGAAGGTTGCCTCGGCCCGATGATGAATCGTGCATCCTATATGCGCGTTGTTCTTAGAAGTTAGCCTTTAGGACGGCCGGACATGGGAAAATTTGGATCATCAAAATTCCTAAACACTGATCTAAACGGGTTTAAGGGACATTGGCCCGAGGAGGATCAATCGCCCTTAGGCATCTGATCTTAGATCATTGTCGGAATTTGTGTGGACCAGGATTTCCCAAATCCGACTATCCGATATCAAGGACTTATCACTTAAAAGAAAACTTGAGGATTGGGGTAATCTTCCAAAGCTGTCTATTTTAGTCTAGGAGACTTAAAATCCACGGAGTTTGAGATACCTCCGGTGTTGGTCGTGCCCGAACGGCCACCGTGATTTGAACTAGCCTTAAGGTCATTAGTATCTGGATTACAACATCCAAATTGCTTTGTCTCGGATGATCAAGAAAAGTGATTGGCTCTGATTCCAACAAGTTTGGAGTTTAACCTGCCGAGTAATGGTCTACCCGGGGTGTTGGAAAATCTTCTGTGCAAAGATCTTAAGTGAGATTCAGATCCGGTAGACTAACCCTAAGGTTGTACATGCAGTCTAGGAGACTTTAAATCCACGGAGTATGAGATGCCTCCGGTGTTGGCCGTGCCCGAACGGCCACCCGTGTTTCGGACTAGCCTTGGAATCGATTGTAACTGGATGGCGACACCTCATTGCTCTGTCTCGGATGGTCAAAGAAAGGATAACGGTTGCGGTTTCAACACCTAGGCTATAGGTTGAAGCCGTAATTGCCGAGTAAAACGACTTACCCGTGGTGTTGATGTAATCTACTGTGCAAACGATTCCAAGTGAGTTCCGAAACCGGTAGACTAACTCCTAAGGCCAGAAATAGGACTAACTCCGTGAGTTAAGTTGCCGCGAGACGATAGTGAGCATTTGTAAATCATTCATTTTGTGCATAATAGACACATCGAGTACACATCTGAGTCCGGTTTTTGCTTTATAATCAGTTCTTGAACCATTGGGCCTGCAAAGAAGAAGAAGACCTTACTTGTTTGGACTCGACCTCCCGGACAAAGATTGTCTAGATCTTTATCACCAAAGGCCGAGACAAGTATGGCAGCTGAACAGGGACAAGACCCCCCAAATGAGTTTGAACGACTGAGGAAGGAAATGCATGATGAGAGGGTCCGGAATGATACCCGAATCGCTCAACTTATGGCGATTATAGTAAACATCCAGGGTCGACTCCCCCCACCTCAGCAGCGAGTACCTGATGATGAAGCTCGGGATCAGGAGATTCCTAATGATGAACATCCGGAACAGCCTCCTCCCCCTGAAAATCCTCAGCTGGCTGAAATGCTAGCTAAGATACTTAAGCTGGAAGAATCTGTGGCTAAAAGTGAGAAGCGAGCCATTACCGGCTTTGATATGAACAAACTCTGCATCTTCCCAGGTGCCAAGCTCCCCAAGAAGTTCAAACATGTGGACTTTGAGAAGTTTGATGGGACTGGGGATCCGAAAGGACATATTCAGGCATATGTAAGCTCTCTCTCATTACAAGAAGTCGATGAGCCCGCCATGGCACAGATGTTTCACGAAACTCTCACAGGGCCCGCACTCCAGTGGCTTTTATCCCTCGACATTTCAAAGAGACAAACTTGAGAAGAAATGGTGGCTGCTTTTATTAAGCAGTATGAGTATAATGTTAAGCTCAAAGTCACCACTCGAGAGCTTGAAAGCATCAAGATGAAAGAAAGGGAATCTTTCGCAGATTTTGTGAAAAGGTGGAGAGCGAAGGCCGCACAAATGACCGATCGTCCCAGTGACAAAGACCAGATGCGCATCATAACCAAGAACCTTCAACCCGATTTAGCTCAATACATGGTCATGGCCCAAGCACATAACTTTGAAACCTACTTTGAGATGGGTCTGTCAATTGAAGAAGCTCTGCAAAGCGGGGTGTTGAAGAAAGGAGACTCATTCCCCAAACCTAAGTGAAACTACATTGGTAACACCTCTTCCCTATATGCAAACCCCAGTTACACAGCCGGTACCTCATCCAACTCCATGAATCACCAACCCCATAAAGCTGAACCCATAAACGCCATCTTTTCTCAACCAGCCCAACCAATTCAATCACCGCAAAATTAAAGAGGACGGCGTGTCTTCACCCCTCTCCCCTTACCTTTACCTGTTGTTTTCGAGCGACTCGTACAACAGGGAAAAATCAAACCTCTTCAGCCAACTCCACCTCCGCAAAATCCCCCGCCAACATATAACCCTAACACCTTCTGTATATTCCACCAAACACCCGGTCATCCCACTGAAAGATGCCAGCGCCTGCGTCATGAGATTCAAGATCTCATTGACAACAAACAAATCCGAGATCCCACAGAAAAGCCCAACATCCTCACAAACCCTCTGCCAACCCACAAAAGGAATGCCGATATAGGTCAAATTACCCTTAGCCCTACTAAAAAAGGCCTAAAATCCACTCCATTTGACCCAAGCCAGTTCATCATACCCGAAACGGACCCCAAACCCATCGTACCAATACCCGTCGAGCGCGAGATATGCTTTCTTGATGTCCACTTGGACCCCACTGTATGGCAAGAATGGGGTGATTTGATAATGGCTATGGAAGCTCGGGAGTATGAGCAAATGGTGGCCAACAATGTGGCAAATGAAGAAGTTTGGCCGTATAATGAACAGCTTGATGAAGGACCTCCGCTTGGCGATATGATTAACCTACTTTGGGATCCAATGTTTGAGGATCCACTGGATGGATTTGCGCTTCCTAACCTATTTGAACCTTTGCCTGTAGTACAAAATCAACAACCTGTGGAAGAAGGACAAGGACAGAATTGGCAAGAAGAGAATGAGGCACCCAATGGCGCACAGGAAGATGAATGGGATCCCACACCCAATGAGTGGCAGCTCATGGACCCCAACGATCCTTTGGATGGGTCCACACTTCCCATGTTTTTCGACGAAGCATATTTTCCAATGCCACCACTATGGGAGGGTCGCCCTGATTTCTCCATGATGAGTGAATATGCAATAAATCGAATGACGGAAGGGATAGAGTTCACGCCTTATGATTACATAGTTGATGAAAATCTTCCGGCACCCCGAGTGCAAATCCCGGAGGACTGCAACATCATGGTTTTGAATGGAGGTCTACCCGATTTTTGGGGACAGCAAATGGAAGAAAATGTTGTAGCAAATATGTGGGCCAATCAGAATGAAGGCATAGCACCGCTGTGGGTCGGAAACAATGAGATCTGGGCTGTTAACGAGGCAGCCATGGAAAATGGAGATGTTTGGAGCGAAGCGACTGTGGAAGGGATTACCAAGGGTTTGGAAGGAGCCAGTATTGCAAAGGGAAAGAGAAAGGCGGAGGGGGATCTTGTTGATTTCTACACGGACTATACTGATTTATGGGGGGATGACATTGACTCGGTTCTTCACCTTCTTCAGAGTGGTCGGTTTTATCAACCACCTCAGATATACACCGGAAATACCTCTAACCCACCTCCTAACCAGCCACCTTTTAACCCGTCTCTACAAAATAACCCAACTCCACAAAATAACTCAGCCATACCACATCATCCAAACAACCTTAATGACCCAATTGCCAATCCAGTTGATTTTCAAAACCTCTTTAACCCAACAACCAACCAATCCCATGCTACCTCTGCAACCAACAACCGTATGCCTCGCCCGAAACCTCTGCCAACAGCCGAAGAAAACCCCATCCAAAAACAACTTGAGAAAACTCCAGCCGCCTTAACCATTTGGGGATTACTCATGAGTTCCAGCGAACATCGCCAGAAACTTGCTCAAACGCTGTCTTGCATGGAGATCGCTCCTGATATTACCCCTGAAGCTATGATGACCGCCATTGTTACTAAACCTACCATTGCTACTAAACCTACCAAGCACGTTGTAACCTTCACTGAGGCTGATTTACCGCTTGAAGGAACTGACCACAACAAGCCTTTGCATGTCACCATGAAGTGCATGGGGAAATGGATCCCAGTTGTACTGATAGATAACGGAGCTGCGCTCAATGTTTGTCCTCTCCGAACAGCTCTGTGTTTGGGACTGAAGCCAAAGGACTTCACACCATCTAGTCTCATTGTTTGGGCTTATGATAACACCCGTCGCAATGTGCTTGGGACTGTTGAAATGGAGATTGCTGCTGAAGGGTTTAAATCGACAGTAGAGTTTCATGTGCTTGAGATTCCAGCTTCATTCAACTTGATGTTAGGACGTCCTTGGATGCATCGTCCCGATATAATGGCAGTTCCATCTACTCTGCATCAAAAGGTTCTGCTTGGTTTGGAAAGCGGGACGGTTGCTCTCTACGGAGACACAGGCATTCGCCCTCATGCTGAAGATAACGCTCCCTTGCTAGAAATTATGCATGATGAGAATGACATCCAACTTGGAGGTTTTGCTTTTGATACATCCGGTGGTGTATTCACGCTTCGTATTGATGATGATTTTTCAATCAGCACCACTGTTCTTGAGATGATGAGAAGGATGTCATATCTGCCAGGCACTGGCTTGGGTCGAACTCACCAAGGGGTGGCTCAGTTTCCAGAATTCCCTTCTCAACGAGGCCGTTTTGGGTTGGGGTATGAACCTACACTAAAAGAGATGCAAAGGGGAAAGACCAATGGAGCAAGCAGCAGTGCAAACCGTCAGATTCGCTTTGTCAGGGAAGGGTCAAATGCACCATATCACGGCCAGCCTGAGCCGTTCGTAAATGAAATAAGTGGAGAGGTGCACCCTGGGTTCAAAATCTTTGCTAACGATGCTTGGGATAGCGAAGATGAACATGAAAAGGTCGAAAAATTGGTGAAAGACCTTAAAGCGGATTGGATGGAGGCTTTGGATGGTGGGATCTTGATGTCGATGTTCGATGAGGTCAGTCTGACAGGTAAGGATAAAGAAGAGCCAGCAGTGATGATGCTCGGACAGGAGGCTCTCGATGATCCCAGCGTGCTGATAGTGGATGCAGTCGGTGAATACAAGAATTGCACTTTCACTCCTGTTGTAAAATTTACTAATGCATTCACTAAATTAGGGTTTGAATCTGAGTCAGGGCATGAATTTGGCCGTGAGTCGGAGTTTGTGCCTCATGGCCCTCCACGTCGTCATTTCTATTTTGAGTTTGAGTCTGATGCCATGTACTGCGCCCCAGAGGGCTTTGTTAATGAAATAAATGGTGATTTCGCTTACTTTGCTGTTCCCGAAATAAATTGTGTTGACCTCGACGATGATGAAACTGAGTTCGAGGGAGAAATACCCAAAGAACTTAAGTGTCTAATCGAAAGGGAAAATGAAAGGCATGCTCAGCCAATAAAAGAAGAAGTTATTTCAGTTAAATTAAAAGATGAGGAAAATCCTCGCATGGTTCAAATCGGTTCCGGGCTATCTTCGGAGGAACAAGAATTACTCGTTGATTTACTCAAAGAATTTGAAGATGTTTTCGCTTGGTCCCACGCGGATATGCCCGGAATCAATCCTGAAATTGTGCAACATCGAATTCCCCTGTATCCCGATGCAAAACCGGTAAAACAGAAATTGAGAAAAATCAGGCTAGATTGGGTTGAAAAAGTCAAAGAGGAAGTCACCAAGCAATTCAATGCCGGCTTTTGATGGTAACTGAATATCCACAGTGGGTTGCAAATATTGTGCCGGTGCCCGAGAAAGATGGAAAAGTCAGGGTATGTGTAGATTTCAGGGATTTAAACAAGGCCAGTCCGAAAGATGATTTTCCTTTACCTCACATTGATGTACTGGTAGACAACACGGCAGGTCACACTGCTGTCATTTATGGATGGTTTCTCGGGATACAACCAGATTTTGATGGCACCAGAAGATCGAGAGAAAACAACCTTCACCACTGAATGGGGAATGTTCTGTTATCGAGTCATGCCGTTCGGACTGAAGAACGCTGGGTCGACTTACCAGCGAGCCGCTACAACCTTGTTACACAACATGATGCATAGGGAAGTTGAGGTATATGTGGACGACATGATCGTAAAAGCCAAGGAGAGGGAAGGACATCTCCTGGCGTTACGCAAGTTCTTTGAAAGGATACGGAAGTACCGAATGCGTCTCAATCCGCAAAAGTGCACATTCGGAGTCACCGCAGGGAAAATGTTGGGATTTATGATTACCACCAGGGGGATTGAAGTTGATCCGACGAAAATCAAGGCAATATTGGAAATGGAGCCACCAAAGACAGAAAAAGAGGTTCGGAGTTTTCTTGGAAAAATTCAGTTCATCAGCAGATTCATCGCCAAGTTGACTTCAACTTGCGAGCTGATGTTTCATTTGCTCAAGAAAGGAGTACTGTTCAAGTGGGATGACAGGTGCCAGAAAGCCTTCGAATCGATTCGGCAGTATCTTCAAAGTCCCCCAGTATTGTTGCGCCGACACCCGGAAAGCCTCTGATTCTGTATTTATCAGTAACACAGTCTGCAATGGGTTGCATGTTGGCACAGGAAGGTGAAGCAGGTATCGAGAAGGCGGTGTATTATTTAAGCAAGAAGATGGTCGGAGCCGAAGAAAGATACACCCCTTTAGAGAAGACTTGTTGGGCTCTTGTGTGGGCCTCTAAAAAGCTAAGGCACTATATGTTAGCTTATTCGGTAGTGTTGATTTCTCGAATGGACCCTCTCAAATATCTGTTTGAGAAACCGGCACTCACCGGAAAGTTGGCACGATGGTTGCTCTTGTTGGCCGAATTTGAACTCAAATACGTAACGCGAAAATCGGTGAAAGGCAGGGCTGTGGCAGAATTCTTGGCAGATCATCCGATCGAAGGGCCAGAAGATACGGAATTCCAATTTCCCGATGAACATGTTATGACAGTATCAGAAGATACCTGGAAGCTGTACTTCCATGGAGCTGCAAATCAGAGAGGATTCGGGATCGGCATACTATTGATCTCACCGGAAGGGCCACACATTCCTCTGTCTTTCAAGTTAAATTTCGAAGTTACCAATAATCAAGCAGAGTATGAAGCGTGCATCGTTGGAATGGAGGCTGCTTTCAAAATCGGGGTAAAGAAATTGGAAGTGGTCAGAGATTCAAATCTGGTAGTTTCTCAAGCCAATGGTGATTGGAAAGTACGAGAAGAAAAATTGAAACCATACCACAAAGACCTTGACGATCTGATCCATCAATTTGAGCAAGTTACTTTTACACATATCCCGAGAATGAAGAACCAGTTTGCCGACGCTCTTGCTACTTTGGCATCCATGGTAGAATTGCCCGTGGGAGTGAGAATGAGACCAATCATGATTGAGCAAAGGAGTAGGCCAGCGTATGAGTATGTGATGAATGTTGGCGAAATTGACGATGGTCTGCCTTGGTACCATGATATCTGGAATTTGGTTGAGAAGGGAGAATATCCGGAAGGAGCAAACAAGAAAGAACGAATAGCACTACAAAGATTAGCGTCACAATACATCCTCTGTGGTGGAAGGTTATACAAAAGGTCATACTGTGGCATGCATAAGTTGTGCATCCATGGTGATGACACGAAAAGGGTGATGGAAGAAATTCACGAAGGAATCTGCGGTCCCCACATGAGCGGATTGATGATGGCAAAGAAGATTCTGAGGCAGGGGTATTTCTGGTTGACCTTGGAAATAGATTGCGTGCAGTATGTGCGGAGATGTCATAAGTGTCAAGTCCATGCTAACCTCATGCATGTTCCGCCATCTGAACTTCATACAATGGCAACGCCTTGGCCTTTCTCAGTATGGGGAATAGATGTGATTGGGAAAATCACGCCACCAGCATCGAACGGACACAAGTTTATATTGGTGGCAATTGATTATTTCACAAAGTGGGTGGAGTCAGCCTCTTACGCTACATTGACTGCAGTACAAGTGGCTCATTTCATTAAGCAAAACATCATTTACCGATATGGGGTTCCCAATGCCTTCGTATCAGACAATGGTGTGCATTTGAAAGGAAGGGCAGCAGAGGTGCTTGAAGAATTCAATGTTCAGGTTCACAAGTCAACAGTAGACAGACCACAAACCAACGGAGCAGTGGAAGCGGCAAACAAGTCAATCAAGAACATCTTGGAGAAAACCATCGAGTCATCTAGGGATTGGCATGAGAAGTTACCATTAGCATTATGGGGGTACCGCACTTCGATCCGAACTCCAACAGGGGCAACACCCTACTCATTGGTTTATGGCATGGAAGCAGTACTTCCCATCGAGCTTGAAGTGCCATCATTGAGGGTGATGATAGAAAGTGAAATCAATGAGGCTGACTGGCTGAGCGACAGGTTCACAGAATTAATGTTGTTCGATGAAAGGAGGTTGCGGGCATTGTATCACATTCAGGGATATCAGAGAAGAATTGCCCGCGCATTCAACAAGAAGGTGAAATCCAGGGATCTGATTGAAGGAGATATGGTTGTAAAAGAGATTCGGGCACCAATTTTTGATCCGCGAGGGAAATTCAGGCCAAAATGGGCGGGACCATATATCATCAAGACTATCCTCGACGGTGGAGCAGCGGTGATCCTTGATTTGGACGGTAACGAGTTCAGCAATCTTGTCAACCTGGACCAACTCAAGCGATATTACCCCTGAGAGATGCTCGTTGAGCGGAAAATCGCAAGGGCGAACCGACCCAAGCAAAAATTAGAGCAAGCCTGCTAGGCCGAAAACCCACAGTGGGCGGTCTAGGCAAAATTTAAGGCAAAAATTTAAAAGAAGCTCGCTGGACCGAAAACCTGGAAAGGCGGTACCAGGAAAAATTCAGAGCACAAAAAGGAGAGTGTTAATACCCGAGTGAACCTTTCCTTGAACTACGCCATGACCTGATTCCTTGAAAAAGGATACGTAGGCAACCCTATCTTGGGGTTCGGTCTAAATCTGATAAGTTGGCCCACAGTTTCACGATATCCGAAGGAGATAGCATATGGAACTAGATGAACCAAGAGGGGGAAACCCTTCATTGTTCAGTTTTATTCAAATCACTTCTTCGATTACATAAACTGAGCATCACAGCCTTAAAAAAAAAAAAAAAAAAAATGCACCATTTATTTTGGGAAACAGCTTAGCGAGTCGGAAGTCAAGTTGTGCTAATTTCTTCGGCGTCGTATCCCCATTTGCTCCCTCATCCAATCTCTGTAATGTCCATTCAAATGAATGGTCGGGTAGGGATCAGGAGCCCAAACGACCCTGTCCCTCCAAGAAGTACGATAACGCTCAAGAACAGAATGTTTGAATGTGGGAAGGCTAAAGGTGGCGGGAATTGAGTACTCCACTTCTTGGCGAATGCAGTATTGACGGAGAATGCGTTGTGGGAAATAATATGCATACCCTTGCAATCCCGCCAAAATCACCCATGTGTTTCCCATGTGATTGGCCGTCATGTCCGGCAAAGGCAACCAATGACATTGCCAAATAATATGATCTTCCTCCAATGACCTGAAGAAATCAGTCCATTCATCTTCATCAGCCTCATCATGCACAAATGGTCTACTCACCCAAGTCCGAGGCTCGTAAACCCAATCACCTGCCGGCTCCCTCAAAAGCCCAACCTTGTCACACAGCCATATCTACAAAACCAAAACGCCCAAGTCAAAGTCAAAACCAAGCCAAACAACCAAAAAAAATCCCCCAAAAATTCCCAAAACCAAAACATCTAAACCAAATAAACCGAACCTGAAGCAAAAGCGGACTCCCGGAAAACGTGTTCGTCCTTCCAGCCTTAACCGCATCCAAGCCCATGATTGTCTCAGCCAAAACCAAAGAAACCACATCCCTCCGCTGTTCGATCTGAGCAGCAACACCGACAATGGCAGAACTGGGATGGCCATCACGGGGGACCAACAAATATAATGCCAAGAGGCACATGCAAAGTGCAAACATACGCCGGTTTTGAATGGTAAAATCTAAAAGATCGCCTGTTGGGCCGTAATCCGCAAAGAGACGGAGGACGTTGAGGGTCCCATTGCGAATCAAAAAGCGCGCAGCACCGTTCCCAAGACCAAGCTTCCTACTAAGAATGTCGGCATAGTTTTGACGAATGGGCGGTATGACGGGATCGGCGAAAGCACAGCCACCAAGGTAAGCTTGAAATTCCTCAATAGTCGGGCAAAGTTCTTGCATCCCAAAATGGAACACATGGAGCTCTGAATCCCAACAACGAACGGCGGCACGTAAGATGTCTTGACGGATAGAAAAAGTATGGAGGTGACGAAGTGCATTAAGGCCAAGACCTCGGAAGTTGAACCAATCGATGTTTTCAAAGCTAGCAACCCAAGTGTTGATAACAGAAGGGTCAAGGGCAGCCATATTGGAAGCAATGGAGAATTGATGAAGAAGATGTGTGGAGTAAGAAATGAGAATTGATGTGGAAATGGTGTGTGGGAAAGGCTTGATCATGAATGGTATTTATAGGGGACTTAGGAGGAACCTTACAAATTTGCCATGCAACATTGGAAATCAAAGATTACATTCTCAAGATGGTCAAATGCATGCTTTCAAAGTATTTTGTTGAAAAGTTTGAAAGTGCATTGGAAATGCATGGCATTTGTGGGAAAAATGTGAAAAGACCTTGGGAAGATGATGTTCAAAGCTTGGAAGGTGTTATAGCAGAGCAACAAGACATTTGGGGCAGAGGAAACCATGCAAAAGGGTCCAAAAATGCATTGGGAAGCAACAAAATCTGCCTGCCCAGCACAGACATTGAGCGCTCAAACCAGTGAAGTTGAGCGCTCAAACCACCTTGAGCGCTCAAGGTGATGAGCTTGAGCGCTCAATCCACATTGAGCGCTCAAGGCCTACAGAAACACCAGCAAACAGCAGCAGCTGCATTTTGGCCCGTTTGATGCCCGAAACCTCTTCTAAGCTTCTTAAACCTCAACCAACACCCAAACCAAGTCTCAATAGGTATTTGTGACTTCACGGGGCGTCTCGTTCCCCGAGTTATCAAGCCGATACGTGTCCGGATACGGGGTACGTGAACATGGAGTTGCAAAGCTTAAAATGGCCATTCAACATTCAAATCCATTTCCTAACCTTGCTAGCTATATCCAATCATCAAAACACGTGTCGGAAGGTATTTGCGACTTGTCGGAACGGTTCCCGGGACAATTCTTCAAAGATACAAGGTTTTGAGGTTCCAACGGCCTATTCAAGCAATGAAATGGCGGCCGTCACCATATCAAAAATGGTTCTAGAAGTTTCCTTGCTAAATGGTGACGATCACAGGGGCATTTATGTCATTTATGACTTGGTCAAGGTGGTAACATGGTAGTTTATCACATCTGAAGAGGCTCACGAAGCATTTTATTTTCAAATTTGCCTTATGAACATCAAATTCCGTTCTAAGGTCACTTTGTATAGTTTGTTATTGATTGTTCATATGCGAGAAGTGTGTCAAGTCGTGCGGCATGTAAATACATCTTCCGGTTGTACATAAACTCAAATAATCATGTTTCGTCCAAATTCTCAATCATGTTAGCTTTTCTTAAAGGTTAAATTTTAAAGCTTTATACTTGGATGTTTGAATTCAAAAGTTTGGTGGATAAATTGTGTACATTCTACAACGGGTTTGTTCATTTGTACATCAAAAACAGAAAATAATACAACGAACAATGAAAGTGCAAATCATGTGTATAAACCGATCCAAATTCATGAAAGTCAAAATATCAAGACTGTGTATCATCACTAACTACCAGGGCACACAACGCCCAATAAGGAAATCCGCAACTGGGGCGCGCAGGCCCAATCCACCTATCTACTGGGGCACGCAGACCCAATCAAAAGAAAAGATAAAAAAGCAAAAGCAAGACTCTAAACTACTCTATGTCTACTATGTACTACACCGTCTCATCCATCGTCTCGTCCGAGCCCTCAGTCTCGTCTCCCTGTCGCTGCTCCTGTCGCTCCTGCCGGGAAGAGGGGTAGTTAGCATCATCAACACTGTCATCGCTCGAGCTCGTAGTCTCTACTATCCCCTCGGGTACTACCTCTACCCTCCGGCGGGACGATCTCCGTGGTCTCTCCTCCTCAAGTCTCTCCACCGCTGGCTTCAAACGCCCGAGCCGCACGGTCATGTCTCCAGGACCACCAACTCCAGCATGCGGCCTCTTCCTAATCACGGGCGGCTACATCATCAAGCAAACAAGAAAAGAAATTAGTACACGGTATAATCAAGGAATTGAAAGTGCAGGAAATGTGAATTACATACCGGTGCGATTCTCGGTCGAGAAGGACCAGAAACAGCAGGAGGTGCTGGCTCGCCCTCCCGGCGGATAGTGATCTCCTCCCCGGCTATGAGGCGGCGAATCAGGACGCGAAGTCCTCGGTTCTGCTCATGTAATGTCTGAGCCGCCTCCTGTGAAACCTGCAAGTGAGTTAAAAGATTCGAATAATCAGTGCATTTGTAGTCAAAGCATGCGAATTTGAAAGTGGAATGGTTCTTACCGGTGCCGAAAGCCGCAGAAAGTCTGCCGGTGGCCTTGGGATGTCTATATCCCCTGCCTCTCCACCGGCGGAAGTGACGCGCACCCACCACCTAGCTGCCACTGTCTCCTGAGTCGAGGTACCAGTATCCTCACCCTCACCTCCTGCTACCCCTCCAGCTGAGGCACGCGCCTTCGCGGCCTTCTCCCTCTCCATCTTCTCCCTCCACTCCTCCGCTCTCAAGGGACCGGCCAGGTACCTACTCCGGTAGTCAATATAGCTCAAGGCGGGGCGCAAGTACTGGCGCAGGTCCAAGTCGGGCGTCGTGTAGCGCTCAATCTCCGCCAGCGTGTACCGTGACGTCATCAGCACCCGAGGAGGAAGGCGTCCTGGCACCTGTGGTCTATCAGCCCGTATCGACTGGCGCGGCACCCTGTCGCCAAGGTACCAGAACCAGCCGTACTGGCACTCAAGTAGGACCCTCCCTCTCGTGAGCTCCCTGCTCCGAGCCAGGTAAGGCTCATCGACGGCATCCCATACTTCCCAGCGAACCTGCAAGAGTTGTTGAGAGCATCAGTAATTGAATACGTGAGCGAATTGAAAGCAAATTGAATACGTGCGAGAGTTCGATACTTACCAGAGAAGCAGGAAGTCTGTCAAGCGAAGCACGGAGAACGTGGATGCTCCCCCGCGCTGTACCACCGTAGCGGAAGCCTTCCCCCCAGCACAGTGCCCGGGGGATGACGTTTGGATCCTGGTGCCGCGTCTCTGGGGGATGCAACCCCAACACCTCGTAAGCCCAGAGCTGCATGATAAACAATAAGATGAATCAATCAAATGCGAGTTTTTAATAATCAAGTGCGAGTATCGAAATGCGTGCAATTAAATTTGAAACTAAAAGTTTTGAGTTTTACCTCCCAGACGCTCCACAGTCCTGAAATGCCGGTCCCTTTCCGCCTCGAGACGGCATTCATGAACGCATAGCAGCTTCCAAGCGCTGCCCCACCCCAGTCATACCTCGCCGCCGCGGCGAAGTCCCTCAACCCTCCGAGATAGGAGGGGTGCACCCTGTTACGCCTGTTTGGGTACAGTGATGCCCCAAACAGGTATAACAAGTAGCACCTCGCCTTCCGCGCCGCGTCCTCCTCGTCTGTCGGCTCGCCCAATCCCCTGGTCTTGAATTGGCCATATGTGGCCGTCTCTCCCTCCTTGTTGGGCACGAAACCCAAAAACCACCTCAGTGCAGCCTCATCCCTGCCAATCCCTGAGTCGAACGGGATCGGGTTTCCTCCTACCCGCAGTCCCGTGATCGCCGAGAAGTCCAGCGGCGTCATCGTCGCCTCTCCGAAAGTAAGGTGAAAAGAACTCGTAGAGTCCCTCCACCTCTCGGCCAATGCTGTCACCACGGCATGGTCGTGCTGTGTGCCCGTGAGAGTCGGGATGAACCTCCCGAACCCTGCCAGACCAAAGCCCTCACGGAGGCATGCAGCTGCTGGTAGATCTCCCAACTAGAACCCATGCCTCCATGAGCCTTCAAGCGCAAGTTTCTCTGCACACAATCAACAAACAGGCAAACAATCAGGCGTTAGTCCAATCTTTCATTCAAATCAAGTCATCAATCAAGCAGTAATTCAATCATTCAACATAAATCAGGTTTGTTAACCACTGAAAGTGCGCGAAAACAATAAACAAGAAAGTAAAGCAAGCATACCGTCAGGCAGTCGGTCGAAAGGTGGACCTCGGGGTCCAGTAACACCTCCTCTCCAAAGTACAACTCCTGGCTGGGAGTGTAGTCCTCTGAAACGGAGGGCACAAAGAGGTGCACTGGTGGGGCATAGGTCGCTGCGTCAAAAGCTGGCCTCTCCCTCTTCAGCCACTGTCTGGCAGCCTGGACCACTGTCACCCTCCGTCCAGCTGCCCTCTCCTCCTCCTCAGCCCGTATCCTCGCCTCATCCGCCGCCTCTTCTGTCTCAAACTCCTCACAAAAGGCCCTCGCCGCCTCGTCCTCGTCAGCGGCCTCCTGTAACATCGCCGCCTCCCTCTCCCTACTCTCAGCTACAACCTCCCTCGCCGCATCCAGGATCCCTGGGGCATCTGCTGCGGCTGCCATCACTACCTCCGGTGGCGCGTGCTCAAGGTAATCCTCCCAGGAGATCCCAACCGGACCCTGAACCGACGGCCCTCCACTCGGTCCCTGAGTCGCTGACTCACCACCTGTCACCACCGCCTTCCCCCTATCTACTCCACTAGGCTGCCGGCGGGGTCTCGGCTCTATCCTCCAGCGATCAACCCTAGTCTGGGTCACCCCGCTCGCACCCTCCACCCTATCTCCGCCACCACTACCGTCAACCCCTCTCTCTCCAGCCCTCCTCTCCGCTGTCTCCTCACTATCGTCACTACCATCGCTGTCCACGTCGTGGACCTCCACCATCTCCTCATCCCTCCCCTCTCTCCTCTCCTCTACCCTCTCCGACGCCGGTGCGTCATCACCACCACCTAAACCACTACCCCCGCTGCCATCTCTCTCACCATCTCCACCAACATCACCACCCTCACTCCAACCCCCACTGACATCACCACCAGCCACCACCGTCTCGGTGGCTGGATCTCCACCACTGCCGGAGGCCGCCGGATCACCACCACCGCTGCCACCCTCCCTACTCACCACTTCTTTTCCTCTTTCCTCCATGTCTCCGCCACCCTCAACCACTGTGTGGCCCCCAGACAACGCTCCAGATTTTGTAACATTAACTTCAACCACCGGATCAGGGCCTTGAGCGCTTGAACTCGCAGGTGGTGGCACCACCGTACTACCACCGCTTCTCTCCGCTGTCGGCGAAGTCACCGGAGGCTGCGTATCACTAGGTTCTTCCATGGAAATTGATCAACGCCTCAAAATCGAGCCCTAATCGACTGGAATTTGACCGAAATCGTACGGGAAAACCCTAGGAATTGGGGGTTTTCGATTTTGCAAGAAATTCGAGTGAGAAATGGGAGGGTTTTGACCGAAATCGCGAGAGAGGTATGAGGGATCGATCTCGGAAAGTTTTTGAACGTTGTGAGTGTTTAATCGGAGTAAAATCAGAGTTAAAACTGAACGTTACGATTCTGAACCGTCGTCTCCGTTCAAGGGTTCAAGCGCTCAAGTTGGCCCTTTTGAGCGCTGAGGTGTCGTGATGAGGGTTCAGCGCTCAAGTCGAGTTGAGCGCTAAAAGGGGTTGTCCTGAGCGCTCAAAGCCAATCCTGGTAGAAGTTTTGGCTTCTTTTGCAAGCTTTGCAGGGGCATTTTGGGCATCCCTTGTGATTTGTTAGTGTGTTTTGGTCTCGTTGGTCCCCAATCAATCGAACGCGTAGAGATCCAAGGATCTAAATCTCGGTAGTTGATCGTGCCAGACCATATTAATCAATCAAGACGTGTCATGTATCATTGATTCGTGTTAGTATACACGCGAAGTATTTTGACTCCGGTCTGAGAGCCACGTGCTTGTTTAAATCGTTGTTTATCAATCATTGATTCGCGTTAGCGTACACGCGAAGTATTTTGACTCCGGTCTGAGAGCCACGTGCTTGTTTAAATCGTTGTTTATCAATCATTGATTCGCGTTAGCGTACACGCGAAGTATTTTGACTCCGGTCTGAGAGCCACGTGCTTGTTTAAATCATGTTTATCAATCATTGATTCGCGTTAGCGTACACGCGAAGTATTTTGACTCCGGTCTGAGAGCCACGTGCTTGTTTAAATCATGTTTATCAATCATGTTTTTAACATCTTTGAGAGCCTTGTGCTCGTTTAAATCAGCGTCTTTGAGAGCCTTGTGCTCGTTTAAATCATCATCTTTGAGGGTTTTGTGCCCGTTCATATTTGTTGATTAAAGTATTTCCAATTGCCCCGAGGAACTACGCCGGTCTGATCCCTGCAGTGGGGTACGTAGGCAGCTCGTAGAGCACGACCGATTGATCTTTAATGTTTTCCTTTGCAGCTTGAGATGTATCGTGGGGAATGAGTCGGGTTGTCTATATCTTGGACGTTACTCATACCAAATCAATGGCATCGAGTCCCGTCCAAGAGGGGCAACTGTAGACACCCCGATTTTGAACCCAAGATGCGCTCGAGCATTCCCGATGATGAAACAGACCAATCATGACTACCCGAAAATTGTGAAAATGGCTGGAACTTGATCAAAATCAACCAAACACCACCCAACCAACCAAAACAGCCCAAACCAACCCAAGCATTGTTGAACCAAGCCAAACCACCAATTTGCCATCAAGAACCTTGAGCGCTCAAGCTTGAGGCTTTGAGCGCTCAATCCTGGGAAAAACACCTTGAGCGCTCAAACCCACGGCTTTGAGCGCTCAACTCTGATCCAGTCAGCAACTTGCAGAGTATCTCATCATGAGATTTTCTGCATGGGAGCGTCTTGGGTGATCTTCTATGATCCTTATACGTACAATACACTCTACCAACTCTAAAAATACACCTAAAACTACTCCTAACCCACTTCAAAATACAAACCCACTCTCTCTCTCTCTCTCCTCTCTTCCCTCCCACTCACTCTATAAAACCACCTAGCACCCCTGGTTTGAGAGGATCGAATTCTCACACTCCAGCATACCCAATTTTCTCCAGAAAATCGACCCCCCTCTCTCTCTCTCTTCAAAACCACCCATTTCCCATCAAAACCACTTGCAAAAACCACTCTTCAAGTCTAAATTCGATCCTTGATTATCCACCAATCACATACATTATCCAATTCACCCAGAATACTAACCAAAACATCCATTATTGTTCACCCCCAAACCTACAATCAAATTCAAGCCTTCAATCAAGTGAAAAAGGTAGTTAAACATGTGATTTACTCACTGTTTTGATCCTTCTGAGGAAGACCAGTGAGTTCAAACAGGTTCTTTATACTTGTATTGAACTCACAAAGGTCTAAAAGTTGTTCAAAATCATTTTCAAAATCTACAGTTTCAGCAGGGGTTGAGCGCTCAAGCCTCTGACCTTGAGCGCTCAAACCCAGCTCTGGGTCAGTCACTGTTTTGCTGATTTTTGTGCTTTCTCCTGGTTTTAATCATCATTAAATGGTTAAATATGTTCACATCATTCTCAAAACAGCTTATTTCTACTTCAAAATCATATGCATGAGTATAAGTTAACCATTTTATGATGATCCAACATCAAAACCTTTGAAAATCTCATAGTTAAGAGTAAAACAGTGACTGTTCAACTTCAAACATCTTTAATCTGTATATTTATGATCTTGAAGAGGTATCAAAAGCTTGCTTAAAGGTCAAAAACCAGAAAGCCAGATTATGGCTTGAGCGCTCAAGGTCATGCACCTGAGCGCTCAAGCTGTTCTTGAGCAGTTTGATGTTTATGTCTTATTCTGGAAGAGTGTCGCTGTAAATTAACTAGAAAGTGTGTGTGAGTTGTTGTTACTGTGCTTATGATCTAGATCCCTCTCTCTCTTCCATTTCCAAGTATTTCCTTTGTTAATTTGTGGTGATTCTCCTCTTTTCATCATTCTTTAAGAGATCAATCTACCTGTTCTCATCTGATTCTCCATAAAAAATATTTCATCAATGTTTGATCTTGTAAAGAATGAGCAAAGAAGTGATGAGGAAGCATGAATTCACAAAAGCCAGAAATTGGTTTGAGCGCTCAATCCATGAGCCTTGAGCGCTCAAACTGGTTTGAAAGGTTGAGCGCTCAAGCCATCACCCTTGAGCGCTCAATCCCTATTCTGGGATCCAGATTGGTAGTCAGTTTATTGAGTCTCATGTTCATAATTTCTTGAGTTATTGTATAATTTCTGTTGTAATTTACTTCTGTGAATGTTTGTAGTTTCATGTTCATCATCCATGTAGGTAACGTGCACAAGCATCCACCGTAGAATCGTATCTCCTGTATATATTGTTGTTACATGATTCCTGTCCCCAATTCCCCATCTACGTGGATAAATCAGATTTCAAACATTTTCAAAATCCCACAAAATGTCGAGTAGAGACCGGTTCACGAACCGGGCGAGAGGGGTGCCGTAAAACCCTTCCCCTCTCGTAACCAAACCCCCGAATCCGAGAAATCTTTGGTTCCGCTATGATCAGTGAAATCTTTTTCAATGGGCAAACGAGTCATGTTTTTATCGGTTTCTCGGGTTCGAACCTCAAATCCGGGTGGCGACTCAAACAAACACAATCTTTTCGAAATGCCAAAACGCACCGTTTTCCAGTGGGCCGTCCACACCTTTCAATTGATAAAGAAGCAGTTGCCGAATCCACATTCATCGCACCAAGCACTTGACTGCCGCCGCCTCGAATCCTCGAGCCTTCCAATTTACTCTTCCGGAAATCCACCGGATAGAACTCAGTTGTAAGGATCTATGGAGATAGACTTCTTGGAGATAACTTGAATGTGTATTGAACAATAGAACTCCAAGACTCACACTGTATTCTTTTTCTCTCAAATATATATTCAGTAGTCGCTCATCCAAAAGACGTAGCTTTTTCTGTCAGCCACACACGTTAATTTATAGATATTTTACCACCAGCAAAAACGGCTCGAGCCATTCCTCCAGCCGTGAAACAGAATCTGTAGAATCTCTCTATCACTGATTGCCTAATCTTCCCATAAAGAATCTCACCATAATTGATTTGCCTAATCATACCATAGAGAAGGCTGAGAATCACGTGCATTTGTATTGCCAATTCCTTGCCAATATTCCTTGTTTGATGAAGATTTTCTTGGTGGTAGAAAAGCTTTCCATTTCTCTCCAATCTTTCCAATAGACCGCATATCAATCTTGTGCAATTTTGTCAATAAAATCCACTACTACCGAACACGTGTACCTTGACTAACTAACAACCCGTGGTCCTATATTACAAAATAAATTTAATTCCTTCCACTTCTTATACAGACACTCTAAAAAGATAAGTAAAAGAAATTACAAAGTGATAAAAAGGGATACACGTGAATGTGTGTGTTTGTCATGAAAAGTGCCAACCAAAAGGGAGCTCGGCCTTTGGAGCTTACAGTTTCTAATGAGGACTGAAGTGTCTCAATTTGAACTTTCACCTTGGTTGACGCCAATGTTGCGCAATGCTTTGATTATTGATATTCAAGGGAAATTATATAGTTCCCATTGGATTCTCGCTATCAAGTTGTACTTTTTCAATCTGAAAGGACTTTATTCAGGTTATAATGGAGCCAAGGTTTTGGGCTTAACAAAGAAAGGGTAGTAGGCTCAAAATTTTCATTTTTCCTGGGTTATTAGAGCTAGCAGCTATCTCAGAATCTTTTGGTGCCCTTTCTTGCTCTTGATGGACATTTTCTTTCATTTGATTCTTCTTTTTCTATTGTCTTTCAATGACTCACATTTTGCTGTGCCTATGTGTTTGACACTTTTATTCTTTTGAAATTTTAACGTGATGCTAGCAACCATGCGTTTGACACTTTTTGAAATTTTGACATGCCTCTGGCGATCATGTGCTTGGCACTTTCTTGAAATTTCGACATGCCTCCGGCGATCATGTGCTTGGCACTTTCATATCTCTTATTTTACCCCAGTGTGGGGGATAGCTGCCTAGCTGGGTTCTTTTTCAAAGAAATTGTTTTAGGCTCAAAAGGGCTATCAAGGGATGTATTTATTTGTGGGATAAAAGCAAAGAATGCCTTTCTTCATTTTGAATTGCACAACTTGATATAAAGAATCTATATACGCTCTAACTTTTGCCTATATCATATTTTGAAGTTTCGATCTAGTGAGCTTTTTGATTGTTTGCCTTTTTTGCCTAGGCTGCCCTTGCATATTTTCGACCTAGCAGACTCTTTCTATGTCAAAGCATTACTCCTTGATGACGTTGGAGAACGGCGCCTGAAATTTCTTCTTCTTCTATGAGCTGAGGGTTCAATAAAAAATCATCATGAATCTCAAATGATAGTGGAAAATAATTTCAAATTGAAGGATTATTGCAAAAACTCAAGTTTATGACAATTCTGACACAAATTCGTGACATTGATTTTGAAGGTTGCGACCGAACCACTGAGGGTTGCCTACGTATCCCTTTGCAAGGAATCAGGTCATGCGTAATTCGGGACTACAAAGTTGACTCCATTTTTGGTTTTTTTATTTTTTTCTTGACAACAACATTGCAGACCGGAATATGAAAGAAAACACAAACATAAAAGGATTTGAAGTACAAACTGATTGAACAAAGATGAAAATTTAGACTTGAAACTCGAAGACTCTCAAAACTCGTGAAAGACTGGGTCATTGCATGGTTGTTTCTCCGATGTTAACTCTGACTTTGGTTTAATAAACAATTTCTTATAAGCTCGGTGTTGACTAGGACAGGGTGTTTGGTTCCACTAGTGGAGAAGGGATGGTCTCGTCGTCGATCAAGTTTTGGATCTCATGACGGAGGCATTGGCACTTGTCGGTAGCATGACTGGGTACTTGATGGAAGGCACAGAAAGCATCTAGGTTGCAGTTGGACGGAAGCTTTTGTGGCAGAGGAGTTGGTTGGTGTGGTTTAAAGAAACCGTCTTTGAGGAGCTCCTCATAAATCGAGGACAAAGGTGCGGAAAACTCGGAGAGGGTTCTTTTGTGGTTTCTGAGAATGGTTGGTTGGAGCTTTGATCTCGTTGACAGGTATGGCTTGGTTGAAATTTTGGTCTGTGAAGTTGGAAGAGGCTTGGGTATAATCATTTCTGCTGAACAATGTGTCGCTGTTGCCGGAGTACGCCCATTTGGTTTCGGGAACAGGTTCATTTTCCTAAAAAATGCCGGACTGGATTGACTCTTCAATTGAAAAGCCTGCCTCATAGAAGGTTTTGAAGTCTGAAGTAGCTTGAAATACCACTAGGTGCTTAGCAAAATCCGGCGGCAAGTTGCAAGTAATGATTCTCATCGGTTCCTTTTCAGAAGGTCGGTCAATCATTTGGGAAGGTTTTCCTCTCCACCTCTTGACGAAATCAGCGAAAGATTCATTTGGCTCCATTCTTGTAGACTCCAACTCACGTAGAGTCATTTCAAGCTCGATGTTGTAGTTGTATTGAGCCACAAAGGTTGCCCCAATGTCATCCCAAGTTCTCTTCTTTGAAATATCCAAATTCAAAAACCACCGTAGCGCTGGCCCGGTGAGAGTCTGCTAGAACATTTGCCCCATTGCGTTCTTCTCCACATAATACATAGACAGGGTGCCTACATATGTCTGCAAGTGAGCCTTCGGGTCGCCACTTCCATCAAATTTCTCCCAATCTATTGGCTTGAAATGTTCCGGGAGTTTGGCATCTGGAAATAGGCACAACTTCTCCTGGAAATAGGCACAACTTCTCCATATCAATTCCCGTGGTTGCTATTTTCTGTTGTTTTTGAACTGATTCTTCCAGTTTGGCAATCTTGGCCATCATTGCTTCTAAATCTGGTGGTGTTGGTTGATCCTTCGGTCCGTGTGGTGGTGTAACTCGGGTGGTCAATTCCTGAATCATGAGCATCATCTGAGCCATCTGTTTGTTGCTGTGTAGCCGCTACTATTCCAAGGCCAACCTGAGATCCTTAACTTCACTTTTCTCTGCCATTTCTAGGGTTTTTGACATTTTTGCTGAACTTGACTACGCTGTTTCTGACACAGTCCGAATTAACCACTGTTTAAGAGGTCGGGTCCAACCGGGTACGGTGTTCTTCTCGCTTTGACCAATGACTTAGAACTGACAGTAAAGCAAAAGCAAACTCAGAAGCACCCTCATTTTATTTCTAAAAAGGAGAACGTCATTTTTGTGTCGTGTATGTCACCCTAAGTCTCAAAAAGTTTTTGACAAAAAATATGTTTAAGGATAAACTGGATCACAGGGAGTCGTTCGAGCATGGTTGACACTGGAGGTATTTTTAAAACATTAAGCTAAGGGAAATGGTCCTAAGAAGGTTGCCCCGATCCTCAGCGTTTCTTTTAACAATGTATCCATTGTTTAGAATAGTAGGATTCGGGAAAATTCAACTAACTTTGGTTCTCGATGATTCCTTTTCAAGGGTCTAACTTTGATTTTAGGGACGATTGTTCGGCTTGGGTCAATTGGTCCTAATTTCTGTTAGGTCATTGCCAAGGAATTGTTAAGGATCAAGTTGATTTGATTTTTCCAAGTCTTGTTATTCTAAGGACTAAATTGATTTCAACAATGTGCATTGGAATGCACGACTCTTCATCGGGCAGGGTAACCTCTTAAGACCGCGGGAAAGATGACGATCTAGGCCTAGACTAACCAAAATGCATATGCTAATGTATGTGCATGCAACATGATGATAGTGCATTTATGGAGAGCAGTAAACAGATAGTAGAATATATCACATAATTCTAACATGCCCTGTTGTAGGTTGAAAAGTTCTACGGTTTTCTATATGCAAAGGCTGGTTTTGGTTTAGTGGGGTTCTCCAGACTAGAGCCAATATTTGCCTCCCAGTGTCAAGTGGTACTCCATGGCAAAGGTTGAAGACAGGCTGACTCATCACGGTCCAAGGTTGCTAAGTATTTTGGGATGTCCTAACACCGTAAGCTGGGTAGGGTAACCAAAACACAACAGCGGGGTTTATCCAACATCGATGCATGCGCAATGCAGACGATTAAGTAACAAAAATATTTTCAAAAATCCCACAAGCATTTTTCAAGTTTGGCTCTATCTTTCAAATTAATTTATTTTATTTGATAACTTTTGTTAGAATAAGCTTTATTGTTAGTTGTCCCACATTGGGTAGCTACGTATTGTATTAGTCTCTCTCATAATATAAATAAAGTCGGTGTAGTAGGGTTGGTTAACACCTTACACACTTCTTTCTTTCTCTTATAAATAACATGGTATGAGAGCCACCCTTAACCCAAACCTAACCCATAACCCAAACCCTAACTCATAACCAGCCATCATTAGCCACCAACCACTGACGTCATCAACCCTAAATCATCTATACACTCGTCTCTTTTACCCATCACGAATACAAACCCTAATCGATCAAACCCAGACCCAGAATTGATCAAACCCAGTTCGTTATATCTCTGAAAATCCTAAATTGAGACCTAAAAATCCTCAATTCGACCTATAGACCCAAAATCGACCCTCAATTTGACCTGTAAACCCAAAATCGACACCCATGTCACCATTGAAACCCTAAATCGACCTCAATCGACCCCTGTTTGAACCCATTCGAACAAGACCCAGTTCGAAACCCTAAATCGACCCCTGTTAGATCTTTTTTGACCCCTATTCGAACCTATTCTGTTGCTTTTGAGTCTCACAGAGTGGATTACGAACCTGTTCTGTTGATTTCGAACATATGCTGTTGATTTCAAACTCCTTCTTGCTCGCACAACAGTCATACGCTATGGCACGACAGTGATACACTGTAATAATCCAAAAATTTTAATAAAATTTAGGATTATTTAATTTTGTTTTAATTACTTTAATTTCGTTATTTAATTTCTAATTGCACCTAGGGCCCTTAATTTGCAATTTCTACGGTTTATACCTAATACTTCCAAATTGCTACAAATTCGACCCTAAGACACTTTTACATTTTAATCGCTAGCATTACATTTTTATAAATTCATTTTATACGTAATTATACACTTTCATACACATACACCAGCAATACTAGTACACATACACACATATGTGCATACATGTACTTTATACATCATCCTACACTACCCAATCACCACCAACCATCACCAATACCACACTCTACCTCCTCCCATCATCCAAAATCAGTCAACATGGCCACCCTTGACTGTCATACACTCCACTGCCCTCCCCCATCACTTCCTAACCCACTATGGTACTTCTTTCACCCATCTTACACTCCAAATTCCACCCAAAACTCATTTTATACTCCCCCAAACCCCAAAATCATTCCAGAACCTCTACTGCCCCTCTCCTTCACTCTCTTCCTCCTCCAGACTCTCCCAAGAACTCCCAAACCAAGAACGCAAAGCCCCATTACCATCCTTCAAGTTCTAGAGTGAGAAAAGTCAAGAAATTTGGGTTTTCACTTCAAAACATCAACCACAAGCTCCCACCTCTCATCTTCCACTTCAAGATCATCCAACACACTCCAAGGTACCCACATTTCACCAGAAAAGCCACCCAAGGCCGGCCAAAGAGCTCCCTCCACCGATTTTTTGCAAAAACCCATTTTTCGCCAAATCTTCGCAAAACAAGGTAGAAACTCGTACCCAACCTATTCCAAGATTTTGAATGAGTTAGAATATTCTAGGAGTAATTTATAGTTGATTGGTTAAGGCCCCAAGTCAAGGGTTTCACGAAACCCGAGCCAAAACGCGTGTGACCCTTTTTACCCCAAACCGTGTTTTCGTGCTTAGTAAACCTTAGATTCATTGTGGTTCATGTTTTTAACTATTCCAAGCTTGTTTAATACTTTAATAAGTGTTTATATGAGTTTTTCCATGAATTTATTGTGTTTAACCTTGTTCTTGATCGTTGTGTTAAAGTTAGGGGCTTAAAGTGTAATTTTGTGAAAGTTGGCGTGCGTACTTGTGTATTATTTACGAAACCTATTTTTATCAACTAAGTGTCACTACTGAAAATTTAGGAGTGCAACGAAATGACCAAAATTTCCTTTGGGTGTAAAATGACCATTTTGCCCTTGTGTGTGTAAATTACATAATGTGTAGTTTTGTACTTAGTAAAAAAATTAAGGAATTGTATTTTGTGACAAGTTAGGACTTTATTAACTAAATAAAGTATTTTTACGTATTTACCCTTGTCGGTGGCAAAATTACCATTTTGCCCTTGTATAAAGTTTATTTACAAAAAAGGCTCCCAAAGTTAGTAAAATTTCGCTAAGGACCCTAGAACCGTGAAATTAATTTTGTTACCCTTATACTTACTTAAAATTTCAATGGCGACCCCTTATTTCTATAAATTACGTTTATGACCCTATACTTTATTTAATTACGTTAAGGCTTTTGTTTTCAATTACTTTGGTTTGTGATGATTTGTGAACTTGTGAATCGTGTTACTTGATTTTGTGACCCTTAGAATATCGTTATCGCTTTGCTTCTATTGTTAAGTGCACTTTCCATAAACGTGTTGAATGTTAGAATGGACAATTAAGTTCCCGGGTTGGGTGATCGTACACGAATATCACATAGACAATAAGGTTAATGGAAAAGTGAATTGGAATTGATTGATGGGGAGTTACCCCGAGATTGTTGTTGAATGGCAGTTCCGCCAAGTGATTGTTTCGGAGGATTGTTTGGCAGTCTGTGATTTGTTTCATTTGAATTCTGAGGCGTTATAAGGGTGGAAGTATTATAGACCAGTTTTGGTTATATACCTACAGGACCTGGCAATTGCCATACGTAGCCCAGTGGTACAGTTTCGTCCCTAGGAAATTCATCCTTGCGAGGCGGCTGATGGCTGGATTAAGTACGTAACTTATACCTTCCGTTGGGGCCCCCCGAGTGAAGGGCAAACAAGGGGGGAGTAAATCATAGTTTGGCCATAGTCCTTAGTGGTTAACAGGAAGGAAAGTTCTGTAGGTTGAGAACTTAGATGAATATGTAAGTTAATGACTAGTAATGAAAACAGTTATGTGTTTATTTTCTGCTTTACGATTAATTACCTGCTTATTCCTTTAATTACTGTTTTTCAATCATATATGTTGCACTTGTATGTTAAGCAAAGGTTGGGAGGGTTAGAGTAGCTATTGAGTGATTTATCACTCACGGTGTTATACTTTGTGTGACCCTGGTATAATACTATGATGTTGTTTCGCGACTCGGACGTATTATGTCAGACTGTAATCAAGCAGGTACCATTGGTGCCGAAGGAGACGGTTATTTCGGAGCCGAGGGTTTTCCGGCAGACCAGGCTCAGGAGGAGTCGTGGAATCCAGAGTTGAACCTTAATCTGTAGAACCCACCCCTTTATTTTTAATGTTGGTCTGTAATAATAATTTCTCAAACCACACTAAGTATTTTGTAATGGGCTGCACTTCACGTTTTCCAACGTGTACTCTGATGGAAACTCTTTCTATTAAATTAATCCTAATTAGTTGTCTTAATTAATGCTTCCGAAAATCGGGGCGTTACACACACCATGGCACGGCAGTGTGAAAAAAAATCAGTTTTGATTTTCTGTGAAAAATGTTGGCACACCAAGCCTCCAAAATGATATTAGATGATCATTTTAGATGCTAGGATAGCCTCCCCTCATATTGACAAGATCATAGCCATTGAACCATGAAAAATTTTACCTTTGTAAGAAAATTTTCCGAGAAAACTATGAACGTATGAACACACACTCCTTCTTCCACTGGAAAACAATACTTTAAGGATAATGCTTGGCTTGCACGAGTTGGAGAAAGGAGATTTGGTTTCGCTGGGTTTGGGAGTTTTTGGACAAACTTTGGGTGTTTTTGGGTTAATTTTGATGGAAACTGTGGATGAGGAACTTGACAGTAATGAACTAAGGGAATTACTAAGCCATTTTTGGGTGGTATTTTCCTGGAAATTTTCGATGTATCTGCACCTTCAATCCACGTTGGTTTTTATAGGCGAGCTTGACCGACGTTGGTCGTGGCGGTCACGCAAAGGAATCTGACAGCCTATGGTGGCCTCCGGCGGCTATAGCCACAGGCTTTCAGCTCTGCAACTGCGGTTTCCGTGAAAAAAGGTGGGCGGTTAAACCGCCGCAAAATTTGACACCGCCCTCGGTGGTAGCTCACTGTGGTGTGATGGTTGTGTACTACTGCACGGCGGTGCATGGCCATGGCACGACAGTTGGCACATTGTGGTGTGTTGGTGTAATACTGCCGCACGGCAAATGCATGGCCATGGCACAGTTGGCACACTGCGGTGTGTTGGTGTAATACTGCTGCACGACAGTGCATGGCCATGGCACGACAGTTTTGCTCTTGGTTTCAATGCTGTGCAGTGGTCGACCATTGCCATGCTCCAATTCCTCTTGCCAACTTTGATTTTCCATGGCTCTGAGAGCTCGTGCGTTCAATATTTTCTCATTTCGATCTTGTTTTCATCATCGGAGAAGTTTAAAACGCTTGTAAATTAAAATTGGGGTGTCTACACATGTTTCATCTTTACTAGTTAAAGTGCTTGGAGATAGCGGAAGTCTGCAGTAATTTTTTTATGTTTTTTTGGCCTTAAACATTGTTGTTTTCCTTTAGAGTTCGACTAATATATCTAGTAAAAAAGAAAAATGCTACAATACACACACCTACGTACAAAAGTTACGATTTTTTTTTTATATTTATAAAAGTTACGAGAAACACCAAAATGTTACAATTCATAGAAAATGGAACGAATCAAATTGCCGAAAAGTTATGAAAAATTAAAAAATGTTACGATTGTCAATCAAGTGGCACAATCTGGACCATACAATAGGTGCATAAGGTACACACCTTTAATGAGTGTGTAGTAGCAATTAATTCATCTACAAATTAATGGAACAAATGCATTACAAAAAATGAAATAGATTACAATTGAAATTCTGAGTATTCGATCTTCACCTACACTTGCAGTAGTCACTAAACCTGATTAGGACCAAAGGGTGAAAGAAAATACAGTGGAAATTGAGGAATTGAATTGGCCAATTACAAAAAAGAATTTAAGTTGTAATGATGGAACATAATGTAGTATTTATGGCTCTAGTTTAGAGCACTGCAAATCCTCCTTATGACCCCATTTTGACTAGTGGCAGGATCAATGATATCTCCCATTTTGATCATGGCAGAAGCGAAATCAGACTTAAATGTTGAAGGGTTGCTGCTGTACTGCGAGACAATACTGTCGGTTGATCCTCCGCTGAAAAGTACTTGATCGGAGTTGAGAAGACCTTTCTTTTGAATTAGGTTTTTGTAGTAGTTGTTATCAAACGAATTGGGTGTCACCAAATCAAGAGGTGCTAAATTTGCATTCTTACAACCACGCGTGCGCGTGCTAGCAAAGCCAGCGTCAATGTTGCTTCCATTGCTACTTATGCGCTCGCTAAATGTAAAGCATTGAGCTTGTCCTATGGTGTGTGCCCCTGCATTCCAAATACGCATAAAAAAAGGCATCAGTATAACTGTTTTTCCACAAAAATGAAAAAAGGGACCGATAAAAAGTGATGTTTTATGGTTTAGTGATTATTACCTGATAAGGCAACCATGTCCCTTTCACTGAGACCCTGCCTAGCGAAGTTTGCAATAAGTTCACCGAGGTTACTTCGGAAGCTTGGAAGATTGGAGTTTGCCAGATCAACGTTGGCTGTGGTAGAATCTTTTCTTCCAAGCTTAACTGTCCATGACGGACCACCCACCTGATTATTAACCGAAAACTAATTAGCATCTCCTGAATTCTTGCTTAAACGTTAAAAAAAAAAAAATCAATTATTGCTTGAAGAAATCCAAGAGATCAAATGCTAGGTTATGTTAAGTATTAACTTACAGCGAAGGAGGCATCTCGTGCAGCTACTGCAAGTACGTCGGCACAAGAAACAACTCCAGGGCAGATTTTCTCCACCTCAGCCTTGGCGGCATCTATGACTTCAAAACCTCTTGCAGATCCAGCATTTGCGAGAGCAGTCCTCTCGCTCGTTGCAGTAGCAGCCTCATCAAGCAAGACCGAGGCATCACAACCCTGCAGTACACTCACAATAATATATCACACATTTTAATTGTTAAATCCTTTAACGTACGCAACAGTTTACGAAATAAAAGTGTAAAAGCTTTAGTTGAAGTGGCGTGACTAATTAATTACCTGAACAAAGCAATCATGGAAATGGAGTCGAATTAGCGATGCCGCCATCCGGCGTTCACGCGATACGGCTTGTCTAATGGAAGTTCGAATAGTAGGGAGTGCGTTAGGGCAGGTACCGTCGTAAAATGTAGAAGATAACTGTGCATGAGAAGGCGTATTATTCAAAAGCAAAAACAAGAGCAAGGCTGAAGCAATGGCTGAATAAGAAGTGAAAGAAATATTAGTTGATGAAGAATTCATGGCTATATATTCTCTCTCTCTCTCTCTGAAATTCTGATAGGCAAATGGGCTCAAAATTCTGATATATAATGGAAAATTGGAGTGCAGTGAAGATGATTGAGAAAGGGTAACGAAATGCGTCAATTTATAGGGCAATAATAATGCAGTGGCATAAGGATAGGTTAGGCTAGGTCACTATTCTACTGCTACACTACACCGCGTAGCTAAAGTTCAAAAGTCTTTATAGCTGGAATACGTCCTATTCATCTTTGGCTGCCTTCAAACAGATATATATGCCTTTAGAAAATTGCCTTGGGAAATCTCAATTAGGATAGTTGGTGGATTAGCTGTTTATGATGGTTGGGACTTTAATTTACTGAAGTATTAGTTTAGGTATTATGTACACTTGGTCTTTGATTATGATTAAACTAATGAAACATTAGTCAGAAAAGCAGTATTAGACTTCAAGCATGAGCAATAGGTATATCTTTTTCTATTAGTGAAAAGATAGTTTTATTTTATATTATAATATAGAACATTAAAAATCTTGGATAATGATTAAGAATTAACACAGTAAATTCCCAACTAAGTCGGCACTAATGCATATCGTATAGTATTAATTATTGAACGCACCAAACTCATGCATATTGTATAAATATCCAAATATATAAGGGTCTTATAGAAATGTATCAAATTTTGGGATCGCCGCGGTGAGTGATAAAGTTGAAGCATGACGGGAGTTGGTCGATATATATATATTTTTTAGAAGTTGATGTCTACATCAATTTTTGGATTTATTTGTCACAATAACATCTTATTACAGATGTTGATGGTGGACTCTATATTTTTCGTACACCATATTTTATGGTTATTTAATTAATTTCCTCTTCTTTTATTTATTTGTGGAAGACAAAGTAGAATCTTGGATGAAAGGGTTGATTTGGTTGGCCTTGATTTATTTATTATTTTACCAAAGAGGAAAGGAGTTTTCATTAGCTCAGAGTACGTAAGACCTTGGAAATTTCTAAGGTTGAAAGAGGGGACGAGGTCAAAAATCCAAAATGTCCTCCTTTTTTGACATTTGAAAATTATGAGAACAACACGGATCTCCAGCTGCATGGCTCATTGGCTCCTAGTGGTGGGTGACACGTACGCGACTTCACTGAGATTATAAAATCCGATAGGTTTATGAGTAATGCTACATGCACACTATATTCGCGCACACCACATGCACACCACCCCATCCGGATCGTCCAAACACTTTTTGGATGTTCTGGATTTGAAATGCATTATGACTCATAAGCAATATTCGCGCACACCACATGCACACCACCCCATCCGGACCGTCCAAATACTTTTTGGACGTTCTGGATTTGAAACGCATTATGACCGGTCATAAACATGCTCCGGGGAAAATCTGTTTTGCATCCTAATTATGTTGACATCCAAAATTCACGATAATTATAAGCCCCAACGACTCAAACACATGAAAGATTTACAAGATGTGAGCTGGAGATGAAAAAGGGATCCAAAAAATTAATAGAAAAACAAGCTCGAGATGAAATGAAATGATAATTCAATCGATTTCCCCTATTGAATTTATTAGGTCATACATAACCTAATCTACATTCCACTATTTTCGACGTTATATGGTTGTCGATAGATAGGCTAATATTCAATAGGCTTATGTTAAGATTTAAAAGTGTATTGAAATGTGTGGAAATTGCATAAAGTAACTGTAAATATATTGATAAGTGTAAAATGTACACCAATGAGTGTTTTATTTTTTTATTTTTTGTCTTTATCTGTACTTATTGTAATCTCACTTGTAAAACAAAACAATTGTAGACACCACCATGAATTCAAGCATCCACCTTTTTAAAAATGTATTGAAATGTGTGAAAAATATACTGTATAAAAGTAACTGTAAATATATTGTTAAGTGTAAAATGTACACCAATGAGTGTTTTACTTTTTATTTTTTGTCTTTATCTGTACTTGTTGTAATCTCACTCCTAAAACAAAACGATTGTAGACACTACTATGAATTCAAGCATCCACTTTTTTTAATAATCCAAACCACGTAATAGAAAATTCAAAGTTGGAATTACGAGGCAACACACTTCAAAATGGACGGAGGGAGTAGTAAGCTAGGTCTTATACTTTGTTAGAAGCGTTTAATTTGATATAGTTTAGAAACTTAGATTGTGAGTAAATGTTGCCTCAAGATTTCTTGCAATCCATTCTTAATTTTCTAAAAAAGCCGAAAGTGGATGATAATCATCTGGCATTAGATCGTTGACGGCCAAAATTTCCTTATTTCGGGTTTTTTGGGTCAATTTGTAGAGATAATTAATGGAAGCACCTCTCCCCGTTCTAAATCTTTAATTTAATGTTTAGTCAAAGAAATTAAAACTAATAAGAGTTATTCATTTATTTATTTGTTTTCTTTAATTTTTATAATGCAAGGTGTCCCGAGTGAAAATGAAAATGGGATTGAGAAAGAATAACGAATTCCATTTTTTTTTTTTTTTTGATCAATACGAATTCCATTAATTTATAGGGCAAGTGAAGTGCCCATAAGGTTTGGCTAAGTCATGCTACACCGCGTAACAGCTAAAGTTGAATGTAATGAAGTGCTACATGAGATGAAATATGACCTCTTCTTCTTTGGCTGCCTTCAGTGTAAGCTTTTCATATGTTGGCCCCTTCAACTTCAAAATTCCGGCAGTCAAAGCCTGTGTCTTAGGGGTTTGTTTTCTCTTTGGGTCTGATATTTTAAATTCTTCATGTTCTATCAATTCTTTTGGAGTCAGTTTATACAAAATTTTGTTCCGATTTTAATTATGCTCTCAGCAAGTGGGCGGTTAGTTTGCCCACGGACACCTGAGTTATCAAAATATATATTTAGACCTAGGAATCTAGCCTATGTTTTATTTTGTCCGATTAATTAATTAAGTTAAAGAAAACCAAAGGTCAAAACGACGGGTAGACAAAGGAATTTGGATTTATTCAAATCAATGGGAGTGATATAGATGTCAATAATGATGGTTGGGACCTACAGCCAATGTAGGCATGATGTACCAATAGTATTCTTATAAAAATGATTAACTAAGCTAGTGATCTCCAAAGAAGCGTACTAAGTCAAAAGCAATATTAGTCTAGCAATTTGAACTTTGAATTTTCTATTACGTGGTTTGGATTATTAAAAAAAGTGGATGCTTGAATTAATAGTGGGGCCTACAATCGTTTTGTTTTAGGTGTGAGATTACAACAAGTACAGATAAAGACAAAAAATAAAAAATAAAACACTAATTGGTGTACATTTTACACTTATCAATATATTTACTGAAACTTTTATACATTTTTTAGATACTTTTATACATTTTTTACACATATCAATACACTTTTAAATCTTAACATAAGCCTATTGTTTTTTTTTATAGCATTTTCCTTGCTTTTGCGACATTTGGGGCTTTATCCCTAAACCCAAAATCTCATGTCAAACCATTAAAAAAAAACAAACGACATGCGTATTTGTAGCCATGAGTGATGAAAACCTTTAGGTCCTTTAGGTGGTTGTAACGCCCCGATTTTTCAGAAACGTTAAAATAAATAAAAATGGTAATTTCACAAAAAAAAAAATTCATAGATCTATCATAAAACCGTACCGAAGCGATTGTTATAGTTTTACAACCATATCGAATGAAAGTTAAACTGTCAAAATATTACAATTTTCAATAAGACTTGAAGCTTTCAAAATGTAGTCGATTAAGTTGTTCAAGGCGACTAAGCATACGGAAACCAAGGCTCGTTGGCTTTCTCCTCAACAGTGTTGATATTTGTCTGCTTGTACGGCCCCTCAGCTCCGTCTTCATTTCCTGGTGATAAATCACCGCGGTACAAGTACCCGTGAGCTTAAAAAGCCCAATAGGAATATCTTACTCTACTTAACCCCACGTATCTAACAGATAAACATGTATAATAAATGAATAACATGAGATAGCAAAAATAAGATTACTGATTAATTACTAGCCATTTACCTACGTGTCATCTAGGATTCTCAACCACGAGATCCATCCTACCCTCCAACCTCTAGCATAGGGCAGCTGGTGTGATTCGACTCCCCCTTGCAAAGATCCGGACAGAGAACCTGGGTTACATACCCGAGTACCACTTCCATGACCCCAAGGCACGACAAACAAGATTCACCGGGAGTGCGGCCCCACAACTCATCCCCGAGCTGCGACGCAAGCACAGTGCCACCCTTATAGCCCGACCATTCTTGAGAGTCAATCACCACCATGTCCTATCTAGGGTTTCGTATTCAAAATGTTCATCCGTCTGGGGCCCACTCCGGTCACCCCCGGAACCACAGCTCGTCAGCTCAACAATATTTCCACACATTACCATTTTCATTACTTTTCAATTTACATCTACATGTAAATCTCCAAACCGTAAACCCACCCATGAAGCAAATATCCGTCTAAGTTATTGGGATATGACAAATTTGCATAACAACATTACTTTAAAAAAATAGTCTAAAACATGCGTTAAGAACTCGAGTGCAAAATAATACTACAACATGATCAGAAATAACAGAGTAATGACATAAGCTAAACTTTCATAAATTATTCCACAAAGTATTATATCCAAATGCTAATTAACACTTTTAATACATGGCTATTCTAATATGCTCAAAACTGATTGAAGGTGTAACAGTTTTTATCAAATGCTTGCCTAATTCCTTGAACACAGAGATAAATTTATAAGAATAAAGTGGGGCCAGAGGTCGACAGTTGGTTTAGCTTTCTAAAAATTTTCCAAACTATTTATTTGCTTTATTACAAGTCGGTGTACTATATTCTCCCGATGCAAATAGTTTGGAAAATTAACAAATATTATATATAAATGTTCGTTGGAACATGAACTACACTTTTATCATAGAAAAAGTTGGATTTGAAGTGGTTTGGACATGACCCAGTAGCTCAGAAGTTCAAAAACACATAGACACGGCTCCTGATCAACAATCGAAACGCTTGGGTTTTGTTTTTACAAAACGAAAATCAACATATTATATATCAAAATGTTCGTTATGAAATGAACTACAACTCTATCATGGAAAAAGTTAGGTTCGGATTGTTTTGGACGGGACCCAGCAGCTTAAAAGTTCAAAAATGCATAGACACTGCTCCTCAACAATCGAAACGCTTGGGTTTTGTTTCTACTCAACGAAAATCAACGTATTATATATCAAAACATCCGTTATGAAATGAACTACAACTCTATCATGGAAAAAAAAGTTAGGTTAGGATTGTTTTAGACGGGACCCAGTAGCTTAAAAGTTCAAAAACGCATAGACACTGCTCCTCAACGATCAAAAAGCTTGGGTTTTGTTTCTACTCAACGAAAATCAACGTATTATATATCAAAACGTTCGTTATGAAATGAACTACAACTCTATCATGGAAAAAAAGTTAGGTTCAGAT
Source organism: Vaccinium vitis-idaea (assembly GCA_963854785.1). Lineage (NCBI taxonomy): Eukaryota > Viridiplantae > Streptophyta > Magnoliopsida > Ericales > Ericaceae > Vaccinium > Vaccinium vitis-idaea. The sequence goes on along the minus strand of OY978224.1, from coordinate 19,842,364 downwards.
TGTTTTAGACGGGACCCAGTAGCTTAAAAGTTCAAAAACGCACAGACACTGCTCCTCAACGATCGAAACGCTTGGGTTTTGTTTCTACTCAACGAAAATCAACGTATTATATATCAATGGGTTCAGTAGGATGTAACCTACCTTTCTTCCGAAGATTAAGCTAAACCGGAGTGATTTGGATGGGCCTCGGTCGCGTCGAACGGACTGAACTTCTTCTTATTCCTTTTTCTTCTTCTTTCTTCTTCTTTTTCCCTTGTTTTCTTCTTCTTCTTTTGCTACCCAGCCATCTCTCTTTCTCTCGGTGTAAAAAATAGAATAGAAAAGGCGGAAGTAGTGGAGTGAAAAGGTGATGAGACATCTCTCCCTTTCTCTGCCGAAATATGAGAGGGAGGGAAGGTAGAATATAGAAGGTTAGGAGTTGCAATAAAACCCATAGGATATTGAGGTGGCAATTGTGTAGGGGTTAAAGGAAAGCATTTAAGTGTGGTGTTGGCTGGTCATTGGTTGGGCAAAAGGCCTCCCAAATATGGCTAAGCAATGAAAGACATGAGGGAATGATGTATTAGATAGTTGGAAGTGACAACTTGGTTGGCTTAGAATTCTAATTAGGAACATTTGGTTAGGGTAATCGGATAGTGTAATGGGATTAGGACCACTAAATCACAAAAAAAATAAATTTAATAAAATACTAAATTTTAGTAATAAAACTATTGCATAAAAAAAAAAAATAGGGCTAAAATCCGGGTCGTTACAGTGGTCGTTCGTCTTCCACCTCCAAAATGCTTTTCTTGATCTTTTCCTTTGTATCACATTCGATTAGATTGTTTGATAAAAGAAGCTAGGGTTTGGAGTCGGGCTTTTAACCACATATTTATAAGCCCTGGTTTCATTCTAGACCATCATATATAATAGATAGAATCATTGGGCCCTTTTAATAGCCTCTACGCTAATATTAAGTCTGCACCACTTAAAGCATGTGATATCATGACCCAAATACGTGCTAATAGAGACTGTCAATTACCCGGTTACATTTATTAAACGATCACAACTTAATAGGTAATATCGACACCATTCAAACCTAATTTGACAATATGTCTAATTTTTTTATCTATGTAAGCCTACCTACAGAATATTGCTAAGAATCTCCCACTTGGTCCACATAGATCATCCTGATACAGACCAAAAAATTGCAACAATCTCATTTCATACCCAAACAATGTGGGACAACTACTGTAACACCCCCTCTTACGTGCAGCTACATTTAGGTATGTCACATGGGGTCACTTATTGGGTCCTATCATCATACATCGTTTTTTTTTTTTTTTTGTCATCATGGAGTGTGGACACGATTTAATTTTTATTTTTTTAAAATTTGGAATGGAATGGACCCACTCTGATATCACATAAAATTTTTATATCCAACTCAAAGCCAATTAGCAATGAGTGAAGAGGTCTCAAATGTTATTAAATGATCTCTCATTCTATACCAAAGCAATATGGCCTTGGACAATTATTGAACCTAGCTCAATCTTGAAAATAAGCTTAAAGAAGAGTGAGTAGTTATCAACTCTATGCTATTGGTGATTCGTTTCAGATTTGAATTTATGATTTTTCGATGCGGAAGTTACAGGCTCCAGTTGGTCAGGGCAAAGTTAATTTTTTTGGTTAGTGGGTTCAAATTCGTAAGCCACGTTCGATCATGTGCAAGCGAGCAACATAGTGGAGATTTTCTTTTTTATTTATTTATTATTATTATCGTGAATCAAGACTTATGATTAATTGGAAATGCATTTTTAATTTCAAAATATACATGGAAGTCGATGGGATAATTATGAAAGGGATGGAGTAATTGATGTTGGGACCATAAATTGGTTATGTTGGATTTATGGGGTCACCATTCACCCTACACTTGAGGTGTTCTTTGCTGGCGCAGGGTAAGCATAGGGAGAAATCCGTCGGGGCTGTATATATGTGCAATATTGCGAAATGCTTCATGTCCGTCTGCCGCTAAGTGTAGGGCTCTGTGCTGTTCTTTAAGATTAAGTCGCGTCTTCTCTTAATAGTAATTCTTTTAGATGAATTGATTAACACCTGATCTAATAGGTTAAACAGTTTTTATATGTGTTCAATTGTCTCTTCGAGTCGGGCTCGTTTCCCTTTTAGTTTTTATATCTGGAAATTTCTGAGGCTGAAATGGTAGATGAGCTCAACAAAAATCAAGTAATCACTTTTTTTTTTTTTGATACTATATAGGCACAAAATGAGAAATAAGTATTTAACCTTGACGTAAAATGGGACGAAGTAGTTCTGTACGTATAATGTGAAATATTAGTATAATGGTGAAAATAGAAAGGAAAATATAGTTTTTTTTTTGTATAACCTTGAAAATATAAGAGTATAAATATAATTTCATACATAACCACATTCTAGAGAGAGTTAAGCATGGCTAGTGGAGTGAGGTAATATCATCCAGAACCCAAACCAAACCCGATCGGGTCTTTCTAAATTTCCTTGAACCAATTCCCGTTAAGGGTTTTTTATGGCCAATTAACGAAGGTGAGTTTTTTTTTTGCATACTCTCCCTATAAAATGAGGGAGAACAGTGAAATTTTAGAAACATCAGAGGAAGTTTCTCAGAAATATCAAATATCTTATTTATATATCTTTAATATAAGAGATTTTATGTGATTTTAAAAACTTTGTTTAACAAAAATAATTAAGATTCATTACCCAAGATTCATATTCTTTATAAAAATTATTAATTAAAAGGTATAAATAAATTTTTATTTGAGTAAAATTACAAGAGAAACAAATAAATTGGGACAAAGGGAGTGAATAGTTATAAAATACAAGAGGATCCAACTAAAAGGTTAACCGTCAAAGGCAAGTTTTCACGTTCGTTATGAACTTCTAGTTATCCACGTACAACATGCATGAAATCAAAAATCATTGTGTCGACCACATTGTGTAGACTTCTGGTTATAACTCAAAAATAAAAAATTGTTGTTTAGGGAGTGCTTGGAAGCCTACTTTTTAACTTTTGATTTTGTTTTTTTTTTTGGCTTTTTGAGTTATGGTTAGAATGTATTTTGAATTTGGAAGGAGTGTTTGAAAGAAATATGTAAAATGCATTTTGTAATAGAAGTAATGTTTGGGAGAATAATGATGAGAATGAGTTACCATTATTGGTTGTTTGGCATTTTGCCTTTGTTTATTTATTACGGTATTTAAAATGTGTACGGATACTATTTTTAGCAAGTTTTTTAAAATCATATTGGGAAATATTCCGCTTAAATATGTCCTGCCCAATTTTTTATTTTTTTTTTGGGAAAAAAGTTTTTTCTCGTCATTTTTTTCTTTAGGAAAAAAGTTTTTGTTCTGTCGGACCATTTTTCCACCATCTGCCTAAAATCAATGGGTGTTAGTTAGGAAGGATTTCAATTAAGTCTTTTATGGCATTCGATATCGATCGCACCCGCAAGTCTGTTTTTAGAGCGGTCGCAGGGAGTGACATTGTGTAACCAAATTCTTAAGGAACTCCAGGCCCAACAAGCTCTTCATTTTTTTTTTCACAACTATTGTCCAAATAATCCCAAATTAATTTTCCACCAATTTTCCCGGTTACGCCGATTATACACGAATTGAATTGTATACAGAGTTTTCCACTGCTATTTTGTAAAACATTACTTAAAGCATCAGTGAACCCACAACTTCCATAATCAAACTCACAGCAACTTCAAAAACAAATCACAATTTGCTTTTGGCCAGAAGATAAAGGTAAACATTAAACAAGGGGTGAGGGCCGAGGGACGTAGAATGAGAGACGAGAAATTGAGGAGGAAATCAAAATGAGAATTAGAAATGAAAAAGGGCAAATTACACTGACCTCCCCTGACGTTTTTGACAAATACACTGACCCCTCTCATGTTCTGAAAATTATAGCCACCTCCCTTGCTTTACAAACTAATATATGATTACCCCCTTACAGTCAGGGTCGGCCCAGGCCCAAGGCCCACAAGGCTTGGGCCTAGGGCACTCTAAAAATGGTCACTTTTTGGGACACTCCACCATTTTATACTAATGGGTTTGACTAAAACACTTTTTTGGACCAAAATAAAGAAAAAAAAATCCATTATAAGTTACAAAAGAGCCCAACCATTGTGCCCAATAGTTAAAAAAGCCCCAAAACTATTGTGGCAAAATTTAAAAAAAGGCCCAAAGGTAAAACTGATTTAAAAGAAAATCATTTTCTGCTTGTTACGGTTTGTATTTCTGGTTTCGTAAAAATCAAGGCAGTTCTAAACGAAATGATTAAGTTTAGTTTATTATTTGCTTAAAGACGAAGTAATTAGGTAGTAATTTTCTAATCTTCTTGTTAGAGTTTCGAGTGGGTTTGTATTTGAGATTTCTAAATTGACACAAGTTCTTGAGTTTTCCCAAGTAACCAAAAAGTTGATCAAATTTCATTGTTTTTCCAACAAATAAAGTCATAATATTAATTCCAGCAGATCAAATTTCTTACTTATTATAAGTAGTTAAATGAGCCATTTTGACCCAAATTTTTTAGAGGAAACTTGAAGAACGACAGATTTGGGTAAAACTAGGGTTTGGCATTTGCATAGCAAAAGAGTTTTGACCCAAATTTTATTTCAAAAAAGGCACAGGATCTCTAGATGCTCTACATCGTTGTTAAATTTAGCTTGTATTAATACCCTTTTGACGGGGATATTGTAGTAACAAAAATGTAGAAAGTTTGGTTGAGGAACACGAAAATTTTTAGGGCACAATTTTTTTAATTAGGCCTAGGGCACCAAAATACCTTGGGCCGGCCCTGCTTACAGTTAAAGTTACGCTAACGACGTTAACTTTGAGAACCAAAAGACTCTTATACCCTCCTCACAAGTAGATTAAAGTGCAATTAACGGTACTACTTTAAATTAACACATATTTTTTGTAGTATTAACATATGAAAATTATAAAAGATAAATTTATTTTTCTAATGCAAAATAAAATAACTCATAGAAAATTTTAAACTTTTTGGACTTTTTTTTCAATAACTAATGCATTTTTTATATATAGTCAAAATATTTACTTTTGAATGTCTCTCGTCTTTACAAATCTAAAAATAATAAAATTTGCAGGAAGTCGAAAAAAGTAAGTGACAATCAAATCAAAATTCTTAGTTTTTCTTCTTAATTTTTTGATAGTTTGTTTTATCAAAACTATCCAAAAATTAAAAAGAAAAACAAAGAATCTTGATTTCTCCTTCTTTGGACAAAGTTTAATGTTTATTTGTTTTTCCCAAAAAAGAGTAATTTTTGGATAGAATTTTATTATTTCTTGATTGGTATACACAATAAAAATCCAAAAAGTAAATATTTTATTATGTATAAGAAAATGTATAAATAATTAAAAAATCTTTAAAAAATTTAAAATTTTCTATCTGTTATTTTATTTTTTAGCATTTAAAAAATAAATCTATCTTTTATACTTTTATTATGTTAATACGAAAAAATGTGTTAATTTAAAGTGTGAAATGTTAATTGCAACTTAAACTCCTTGTGAGGAGGATATAATGGTCTTTTTATTCTCAAACTTAGAGGGTGTTTGGCAAGCTCTTTTTTGATTTTTCATTTTCTCATTTTGGGTGTTTGGCATCCACCTCCCAAAACTCATTCCCACAAAATGACTTCTTTGTTTTTGAGTTTAGAGGTTAAAAGTTAAAAAGAGGTGGAGAGGAGTTTTTCCATTTCTAGTTTTCCATTCTCATTTTAGGTTTATGACAAAAAGACTGATTTATCCCTAGCCTTTTATTAATTTGTGTAGTGCACAGTTGTATGTTTTGTTTATTTTTTGGGTGACAAAACCAACCTTAACATTAATTTATGTAGTGCCTAAGTTGTTTTTTTATTGACCTTTATTAGTTGATAGTCTTTTTGTGGGGTTAATTATGCTACAAAGTCTTTTTTTTTTTCCTATTATATTCGACTTAAGTTTTCCTGTACATTAACACTATTTTTTTTTTTGCCCCTTACTTGGTTGTAAGAGTTAATTCTTCCTAATTAGAAAAAAAATTAGATGGTGGCAATTATTTCCATTTTACGTTATTTGTATTAAGTAGAGACACATTCAATTAATAAAATAAAAAAAGAAGAAGAGCAAAAGTATTTTTCCCAAAAACAAATTGGACATGATACGTTTACAAAAATATTTCCCAAAATAACTTTAAAAAACTTGACAAAAACAATATTCTTATACATTTTAAATACCTTAATAAATAAACAAGAGCATAATGGTAAACAACCAATCCATAACTCATTCTCGTCATTATTCTCCCAAACACTACTCTTGTTGGAAAATGCATTCTGCACAATTCTCCCAAACACTCCTCCCAGACTCAAAACACATTCTGACCATAATCCAAAAAGCCAAAAAACTAAAAAGTTGAAAATGAGAAGCTAAAAAATAGGCTCCCAAACACCCCCTTAACCCCGTTAGCCTACTTTTGACGGCAAGGGGGTTTATGAGTGTTTAGTTTGTAATGCAAGGGAGGTGGCTGTAATTTTCAAAGCCTGAGGGGGGTCAGTGTATTAGTCAGATACTTCAGGGGAGATCAGCGTAATTTGCCCAATGAAAAAAGAGCCCTTTTTGGATTCTGCGCTAGATTGTTGAAAATGGAAAACAAGTTTTGAGGGAATGAGTTTTGGGTGTGGTCATCTGAATACCCAAAATTAGATAGGAGAATGGGAAAAGTTGAAAAATTGGCGGCCAAACACCCCCTAACTCTACAACAATTAATGACTTCTATTTTTAAAACACATTCACCAACTTTAAAATTTGGGGCTTTTTTTGTGATAGGCAGTGGCGGACACAAGATTACTAATTTTGCCTGGTTTGCATAGATTACTTTTCAGTAATTTTACAAAAAAATTCAAAAGTATACTGCAAATACTAAGAAATTTGAGGGGAGTTTGCTGGATCCAGGGGCAGACTGAGGCATACATGTTGGGGCTTGGGCCTTTGCACAATGCACACATCTCAATTACCCCATTATTTTTTTATAATATTTAATATTTTATTTGCAAAAATTAGGAATAAAAGTTCTTTCAAAATTGTGATATTAGAATATAATGATCAGTGGCGGCTCCAGGAATTTTTGGAAGGGTGTTAAAAAAAACTTACAATATACTACGTATAAAAAAATAATATTTATCAATATCAAAAATTCCTCCCAAAAACTACAAAGTACATTCTCACCTCCGTCCTTAAATAAATTTTTGGCTCACAAACCTAAGCCTTTAAAATGATGCATTTTTTTGTTCCAAAAATTCTAACTTTTTTCACAACTTGAAAGAACTAAAAAAAAAAAATTAAAAATTTCAACGATAAAAATGCATCTTTTTAGAGGTGTAGGTTTGCGGTTTGAACATTTATCTAGGAACGGAAGGAGTAATATATTACAATTGCCCTCTACAGTTTTTATATTTTGAAACCATTACACAATGGTCTCATGAGTATCGACCGTATCATATACACCACCCTCAATATATGTAACCAAACAATTATTCATTCATCCACTGATCTCCTATTCCGATTACATAGATTGCTCATTGATAAAGGGACTTGGGGGAGGTGTTGTGCACCCCTCGGCCGTTGGATCGAGTTTTGGACGGCTCGGATAAGTTCGGCAATTATCCTTTAATTTTGATTTTTTTTACGGTAAAAAATCAAAACACATCCGAGCCGTCCAAAACACGATCCAACGGCTGAGGGGGTGCACAGCATGACCTACCTCATTTCCTTGATAAAGGGTGGGTGATCATTATCGTGTGAACTAGGTGTTCATTGATGTATGGATTGGGTATTCAAAGCATGACCTACCCTAGAATTTCTACATGTATTATAACAAAACAAAATAAAAAAATGTTTGGGTGGTCATGTGACCTGTGGCATGCATGGCTGTGGAGCCGCCACTGATAATGATGATATTTTGTTATTAATTTGTGAATACATGTGACTTAGTCCTCCGTATAAGAATTTTGCATCCACCACTAGCGGAATCTGTTTCCAAATTATCAAAAACGAAAAAACCACTTTAACGTGTTGGGAACATCCAAACATATTGATTTAGTCGTCATAGGTTTACTTAAGGTAAAATTCACACCTCCCAAATTGTTATCTTTTTTGTCTGTTAGTAAAATTAAAATTTTTAAAATTTCACTAGAAGACAAAAAAAAGGGGTGTGGATAACAATTTGGGGGTGTGGAAATCACTCCCCTTACTTAAACTCCGTAAATTTGAACTTATATATGTACTTTCATTTTCCTTCAATCATCATTTGTTTTTAAAATTAGCTATACATGGTTAACTCGTGCCCAAAAGCATTATGAACTCGACCGCTAGATCGATCACAATCTCAACGACCCTTCTAATTAAACAGCTTTTTTTTATTGGTCCGGGACTCATGGGCATGTTATACTAGGCTTTCAATGGGTTCAATCTAGCGAACCCTTTGGATCAAAACAAGCAGACTAAATGAATATTTAATACTCCCCCGTCCCATTTTATTTGTCGATTATTCTTTTTGTCTATTTTGTGTTTATTGTCTATATCTTTCAATCTATAATGTATTTTATAATTTCAAAAACTTCGTATTATAGAACAAATCGAGATCTATCAAATAAGATCCATATTGCATATTTTTTGAGATCCACATTGAAAGATATACACAAAAGAGACAAAAAGAATAATCGACAAACAAAATGGGACGGATGGAGTAAAATTTGTGAGTAAATAGATCATACAGCTCAATAAAACATAATAATCTATGCCCGAAACTTTAACCAAAATAGAAAAAGGCTACAATACATACATACCCCTGTAAAAGTTGCGATTTTTTTTTATAGAAGTTACGAGACACACCAAAATGTTACGAATCATAAAAAGTGTTGCGAATCATATTGCTAAAAAGTTACAAATCACTAAAAAAATGTTACTATTGCCAATGAGGTGACACACCATATGATATGTGCATATGCTACGCATAACGTGCATATGCTACGCATAACGCACCTTTAGGTTGTGTATTGTAGCAATTTCCACCAAAATAAGTATTTTCAGTTTTATATAGTGTTCTGCATGCGAAATATTGTTTTGCTTTCAACTACAATGGTATACTCCAATAACGACCAAAGTCAGAACTTTCATCTACAATTGCAACAAATTTATTCATATCACAAAACAATGAAATAGAATATTACAATTTAAATTTTGAGGATACGACTATTCATCTACAATTGCAGTTGTAACCGGAGTCGATAAGGGTATATAGTTTTAACAAAATGAAATGAAAATAAATTGACCGATTCCTTAAAAGGGAATAAAAGGATTTTCTGATATATAGCTGGAAGATATGATTCTAATTTAGAGCACTGCAAATCCACCTGGTTATTAACCGAAAACTAATTAGCATCTCCAACGTTAAAAAGAAAATTCTTGCTTGAAGAAATCCAAGAGATCAAATGCTAGGTTATGTTAAGTATTAACTTACAGCCAAGGAGGCATCTCGTGCAGATACTGCAAGTACGTCGGCACAAGAAACAACTCCAGGGCAGAGTTTCTCCAACTCAGCCTTGGCGGCATCTATGACTTCAAAACCTCTTGCAGATCCAGCATTTGCGAAAGCAGTCCTCTCGCTCGTTGGAGTAGCAGCCTCATCAAGCAAGACCGAGGCATCACAACCCTGCAGTACACTCACAATAATATATCACACATTAATTGTTAAATCCTTTAAAGCAACAGTGTAGCGGCCGGGTTCATAGGGGTCAGCGAAGGCCCTCCCTCCACATCACGAAGAGCCAAAAAGATCATTACCTCAGAATCTGCAAAACCGAATGCAGATCGAACCGCCTGGACGATGCCGAACGAACGGTGCCCACGGCGGACGGTGCGGACACAGGGTCTTGGACGAATATAGGTTTGAACGGAGACTACCGAACGGCTCGGTGCCGAGAGCATGGTACTCGCAGCTTGGTTCCCAGACAACCCTCGGGAGCTCCGCCGAGCGACGCGCCGAGCGCCCAGGGGGCTGGGCCGCACGACTGCCGAGTCTGTTGACCTCGGCAACGTGGGGCTCGGGCACATCCGGTTTGGTGGAAGTGTGTCGGGCACGCCACACAGTCCATGATGAGGCATTAAATGCGGCAGTCACCTACTCTGCCACCGCCGCCTGCAGAAGCACGTGGGTGATGGGGAATGTCTCGAGCTGATTTGACTACTCGAACCCACGTACCGTGACGTCAGCCCAGACATGGCGTCTGGGGCTGGGGTAAGGGTCATATCACCTGTCATTCCGAGCGTGAATGACAGGCGCGTGAGGGGCGCCGAGCGCGTGAGACGTACGCCCCTCAGCCTATAAATACCCAGCCACAACTACCACAATGGGTATTCCTCTCTCCTCATTCACTACCCTCATAACTCTTCTCCTTTACTTCTTTCTCTGAGATTTCTGGTGCATTTCTCCCCTCCGGTGACTGACTTAATCATCGGAGTGCCTCCCCGGACCACCACCGTCCGGGCTAGGCACTGACGTGGTTACCTACGTGTGCAGGTTATCATCTCCGGCGATCAGCAGCGGCTCAGACGTGCATTGCCCTTTCCACCAGTGCCCTTCTCACTCCAAGAGGTTCAAAGAGTTCACCCCGGCGAAGAGACCCCCACAATTGGCGACTCCGCTGGGGAGAAGAGAAAAGCCACTCCTCCCAGCCTCTCTGAACACATTGGTGGTGTATCTTCCCCTTCTCCCAGAAACTCCTAAAAACCTCTTCGAATATTGCTCCAAATGGCCGACCTCACTCTGGGCCTTGACGCGTTTGGTCCCACCGGAGAGTTCCGCAGCTCCTCCGACCGGCACCGGTACCATCGGGTCAGGAGTGACTTAGGCCTCACCCTGTCTCCCGTCATCAACAGAGACGGAACGGTCACCATGACAACTAACGGCGCCGGCCCCAGCAACGCCGGAGCCAGCAACATTCTTTTCAGCATGGATGGAAACGTTCTCTCTCTCGACAACCTCACGACTCCAGCGCTCACAGAAGTTCTTCCCCCACCCCCTCCTCTCACTATAGAGGCCGAACTAGCGCTATTAAGGAAAGAAGTACTGGCCATGAAGGAGGCCAGGCATCAGCCCACAAGATCAAGGTCTGGCGGGCGGACGAGGACTCGGAGGCCACCGCCGAGCACGAGGCCCGACAACGAGGGACGTGCCCCAGTATTTTCACGTCTCGGACAGGTCGTGGAGGTAGACCGCCGAGGCAGCGCACTTGTCATCCGGTCGGATGCGGCGCGTTCGCACCAGCAGCATACACGCGGCTGGAATTCTCAGCGGACTGACCACGCCGAGGATAGCGCCACGGCATCGAGCGCTCGGACACCAAACGTCCGAAGAGATGTGGAATACGCTCGGGAGGTGGAAAATCAACAACATAAGGGAAAGGGCCCGGCGGACGCTCCTCAGAACCACAACGGCCAGGACCGATCACACGAACAACGGGGGGATAACCGTAACGATAACCAGTCGGGGGGCCGGGACCGTGACCGGCGTCATAGCCGATCGGTGGATAGGCATGGCGTTGGAAGCGGGGCACCCAACGTTCGGGGTAATTGCCCGCGAGGCAACGTGGTCACCGACCCTGTCGAAGTCTCGGCAGGTCATGGCCGGAACGAAAACAACGGTCTCAGACCCGGGGACAGATACACGCTGCGGAATGACGGTGGCAGCATCGTTCTTGTTAACGCACAGACGGGCGAAACTAAGGTTTACCACGCCGAGCCCGACACCAGGGACCGTCGCCACCGGGAAGAGTTGGCAGGGGCCCGGGAGGGGCGCAACAAAAGGCTGTCCTCCGAGAGGAGCAATGTGCACGCAGACGGGCACGATACGGAGCGCCGAGCCGCTGGGCCAGCAAAACGCGCCCATGAGGAATACCGAGCGGTGGACCTCAACCGCCCTTACCCTGCCGACAATCCCCTTTCTCACGAGCAATAGCCGAGGCAGCGCCGCCGCGCGGGTTCAAAATACCCAAATTCGATAAATATGAGCCCAAGACGGACGCGATTACGCACGTCCAGCAGTACCGCCTGGTCTCCGAGCTCCACGGCCATAGCGATTCCATCATGTGCCGGACGTTCTCCATGAGCCTGGGGACCACGGCCCTCCTTTGGTATAGCCAGCTCGCTCCGGGGTCCATAAATGACTTCGATGAGCTCGAGCGCGCGTTCACGTCTCGGTTTGTGACTAGCAACACACAGCCGAAGACGCTCGACGCGCTTGTCAACATGAAGAGAGGTTCGGACGAGACCCTGAAAGAGTACATTGCACGATACTGGGAGGTGTACAGCCTCGTGGAAGGTTGTGATCAAAGGATCGCTTCCACTTCATTCAAAAATGGGCTCGATGACCGCTCCGACCTTTTCAGGGAACTTATGGTGCGACCTCCAAAGAACATGGTGGAACTGATGGAAACGGTGAACCGTTTCCGAGAGCTTGAAGAGTTGCTCTTTGACCGAGCGTCAAAAGGAGCCTCCGGCAAGAGCATGCCGAAGGAGGCGAAGAAACAAGTTAACAACCTGAGGAAGGGGAGAAACGATCAGGGCGGGGCAGACGGGAGCAGGGGCCCCCGGGATGCCGGCGGGAGCAACAACGGCAGAGGGGGATGGGACAAGCCCCCCCGAAATGACAACGATTATGTCGCCGAGACCACAGTCTTTACCATGCCAATCTACAGGTTGCTGATGGAAATCGGCAGGAAACGGTGGTTCTACTGGCCGGAGGAGAAAATGGGGTCAGATCACACCCAAAAAGGAAAGTGCACATACCACAATGAGGTGGGCCACTACACGACTAGTTGCCGGCCGTTTAAAGCGCACCTCGAGCGATTAGTCGCCGAGGGACGCATGGAGGATTGGATAGACCGCAGCCGCACACCGACCGTGCTCAGAGGGGCTGCCCCCCAGCCGAACCAGCAGGCTATCGTACCTCAGCCGCAAGGGCAGCTGGCGCAAGGGGACAGAGTGCGCCCGGGGGTGGTCGTTACGATCCACGGCCCGGTTGGGAAGGCCCGAGCCGAGGCGATGCATGAAGAGCTGCAAAAGATGGAAGCTGCTATGCAAGTAATGACGCTCGGCAGAGCGCCAAAGCGGAAGCATCTGGAGCCCTTTGACCCGTACACTATTTCCTTTTCCGAGCAGGATCTGGATGGGCTGCAACTCCCGCATGACGACGCCCTAGTGATCGAGGTGAGTATCGACCACGTAGAGGTCAGGCGGATCTTGGTGGACCAAGGGAGCTCCGCCGACGTCCTTTACTACTCGGCATACAAAGCCATTGGACGAACGCGTGATGAGCTTACCCCTGCCGACACCCCCCTTGTCGGGTTCTCCGGGTGCCCGGTGTACCCGCTCGGCAGCATCACCCTCCCGGTCTGGGCGGGGTCGATGCGTTTGGAGATAGAGTTCACTGTGGTGGACTCCCCGAGCCCATACAACGCCATTCTGGGACGAGGCTGGCTCCACGCAATGGGAGCTATCGCGTCGACCCTCCACCAGTGCGTCCGGTTCATTGGCACGACTGGGAAACAGGAAACCATCCGGGGCAACCAGATGGCCTCCAAGAGGTGCTTTGTCAATGCCGTCCGCCAGAAGGACAGAAGGGAGGGCAGACCGCCAAAGCAGGTGCACTGGATAGAGGCGCCTGAATGCACCCCGGTCCTCGAAGACGTTGGCTCAAAGGCTGAAGACAAGTCGGTGGAAGAATTGATTAAGGTGCCCATCAACGAAGAAGGCACCAGGTACTTCATGCTCGGTTCGGACCTCTCTAATCCCGAGCGCAACGACTTGGTATGCTTCCTCAAGGATAACATCGAGGTCTTTGCGTGGACTCCTTATGAAATGCCGGGTGTCAGCCCTGATTTCATCACGCACGCCCTCAATGTTGATCCGGCTAGGAGGCCGGTAGTGCAGAAACCGAGACGGTCCTCGGCCATCCACTCCGACGCCGTCTTGGAAGAGGTTGACCGCCTGATCGAGGCGGAAGCGATCCGAGAAGTGATGTACCCCACGTGGCTGGCAAACACCGTGGTAGTCAAAAAGAAGAACGGGAAGTGGAGGGTATGTGTAGATTACACTAACCTCAATGACGCATGCCCCAAGGACTGCTTCCCCCTCCCTCGGATAGATAAGCTGGTCGATGCCACGGCTGGCCATGCTAGGCTCAGCTTTATGGACGCCTACCGTGGGTACCACCAGATTGCGATGCATAGCATGGACGTCGAGAAAACCGCATTCATCACGCCGAGGGGTACCTATTGCTACCAGGTCATGCCGTTCGGATTGAAAAACGCTGGGGCCACCTACCAAAGAATGGTTTCCAAGATGTTCGCTAGGGAGCTCGGCGACATTATGGAAGCTTACATTGACGATATGGTGATCAAAAGCAAATTCGCGGAAGACCATCTCTCCCACCTCGGAAGGGTCTTCTCTATACTCAGGAAGCACAGTTTGAAGCTTAACGCAGAAAAGTGTGCGTTCGGGGTCGGTTCCGGGAAATTCTTGGGGTACCTCGTCACCCGCCGAGGGATCGAGGCCGACCCCAACCAGCTTGAAGCAATACAGAAGCTCCGAGCGCCGTCAACAATCAAGGAGGTTCAGCGGTTGACAGGGATGGCTGCTGCCCTCAACCGATTTATAAGCAGGTCGTCCGATGCCTGCCGACCCTTCTTCCAATCCATCAAAACCAGTAAGAGAGCCTTTGTCTGGAATCCCGAGTGCGACGCTGCGTTCGCCGGGCTTAAAGACTACATGTCCCGAGCACCCCTGCTAGTCATGCCGAGGGAAGACGAAGATCTCTACCTTTACCTGGCAGTGTCCGAACATGCTGTAAGCTCGGCACTGGTTCGGCAAGAGGGTTTGGAGCAGTTCCCGATCTATTACTCGAGCAAAACAATGCTCCCAGCCGAAACCAGGTACTTGCCAATCGAGAAGTTGGCACTTTCGCTGGTTACGGCGAAGAGGAAACTCCTACCCTATTTCCAGAGCCACACGATCGTGGTAATCACAGCGTACCCTCTGAAAACCGTCATGCGCAAGGCAGATCTCTCGGATCGGATCTGTAAGTGGTCCTTGGAATTGGCCAACTTCGACATCCGGTACGAGCCCCGGACGGCGATTAAGGGTCAGGCATTGGCCGACTTCGTCGCCGAGCTCACACCAAAGCTGGAAATTGATTTCCAGAAGGAAGTGATAACCGGAGACGGGGGTGCCGAGGGGGCCGAAAGCACCACCGCCCCCGAGCAATCTGGGTTCGTCCTCAAGCGCTCCCCTCCCCGCACGGCTACAATTTATATGGGCGAGTCCTGGCGGATGCACGTTGACGGTGCATCAAACAGCCGAGGGGCGGGGGCTGGTATTGTGCTTATTTCTCCTGAAGGGACCATCCACGAGTGTGCAATGAGCATCGGTTTCCCAGCCACAAACAACGAGGCCGAATACGAGGCCTTAATTGCTGGACTCCGCCTTGCTCTTGCTCTCGGGGTGGATGAACTGCAGGTTTATAGCGATTCCATGCTGGTCGTGAACCAGCTGAATAGCGATTATGGCTCTGGGGATGCTCGGATGCTGAAATACCTCAGCCATGTCCTGGAGCTGCAAAAAGGCTTCAAGACCGTCCACTTTTCCCACATCGGCCGAGCCAAAAACGCTCATGCCGACGCCCTTGCTGCTCTTGGGTCGGCCTGTAACGAGCTCGGAGGCACGCGGACGATCACGCTCGGAGAAATCGCGCTCCCAAGCTTCGAGCCGGGCGCCGAAGACGTTATGACAATCGCTGCTTCTAGCTCGAGCTGGATGGATCCCCTGATCTCCTACCTCCGAGACCAGGCCCTCCCTTCAGATAAGAAAGAAGCACACCGGATCCGCTGCCAGTCCGCGTCCTACTTCCTCTCCCCGACTGGACAGCTATACCGCCGCACCTACGTCGGTCCGGACCTCCGCGTGCTGCACAGCGCCGAGGTACCTCACGTCCTCCGTGAGCTCCATGAAGGAAGCTGCGGTAGCCACTCGGGAAGTCGCTCTCTCTCCGAGCGGGCTGTCACCCAGGGCTACTGGTGGCCGAGAATGAAGAAGAGCGCTGAGGATTACGTCAAAAAGTGTGAGGCATGCCAAAGACACTCCCCCGTCCTTCACCAGCCCACCATGTCCCTGCAGCCCGTCACAAGCCCATGGCCGTTCGCCCAGTGGGGGCTTGATATTGTCGGAGTTCTTCCTACGGCCCCCGGCGGGTTTCGGCACCTAATCACGGCCACGGACTACTTTACTAAGTGGGTGGAGGCCGAACCGCTGATCCACATCACGGCCTCCGAGGTCGAGCAGTTCATTTGGAAGAACATCATCTCTCGGTTCGGCGTACCCTATGCTATCATCTCCGACAACGGAACTCAGTTCGTCGCCGAGGCCGTTAAAACACTGTGCAAGAGAAAGAATATCCGAGTTTTTAATTCGACCGTGGCTTACCCTCAAGGAAATGGCCAAGCCGAGGGATCCAACAAGTCGATCTCGGCCGGCCTCAAGCGTCGGCTGACTAACAAGCGCGGGAAGTGGGTAGAGGAACTCCCCAAGGTCCTCTGGGGTTACCGAACGACCCCCCGGCGAGGAACTGGCCGAACGCCGTTCTCAATGGCATACGGGATGGAGGCCGTCCTTCCACTTGCAGCTGTTGTTCCCTCCGCCCGAACCGAAGCGTTCCATCCAGCCACGAACGACGAGCACCTGGCCTCCGAGCTTGATCAAATTGAGGATCTCCGTGATGAAGCTCACATCAAGTACGCGGCCTACCAGCAGGAGGTGGCTCGGGGTTATAACAAGCACGTTCGCCTCCGCCCCTTTAATGTTGATGATCTCGTCCTCCGAGCGGTCGTGCAAAAGAAAAACAAAAAGAAGTTCATGCCCAATTGGGAGGGTCCCTACCGAATCCTGGCCAAAGCTGGTTATGGGGCCTACAAGCTTGCTGAAATGGACGGCACGGCCGTGAGCAACCCATGGAATGCATCAAAGTTAAGAAAATTCTATGGTTAGGATCTTGTGTTTATCATTTTTTTTTTTTTTTTACTTTCTGGTGCCCTCGGTAGCCTTTTGTAATGCCTGAGGGGCGAAATGTTAATGATAAGATCCTTTCTTTGTTACCCTTCGATTCTCATTATTTATAAAGTAATCGCCCTCGGCAACGGGGCCGCCTCTGGATCACTTATGTTCGGTCGAACAAAAATTTCTGTTCGCTAAGACAATCATTAAATCGTTCGGTGGAACGTCTGGTTGTGACGGATAGAACGGCGCTGATATGTACAAGCGCTCGGGGATATGCCCAAGGTCTCAGGACCGCCTTATCACACTAGTCGCGGGCTATTGTATGTGATTATCGCTCGGCGCGAAACTTTTTCCCTACAATGTTATTGTATTTGGTTCGGCTGCGTGCCATTATGTGAAGACCATATCGAGATCACCGCCGTTCGATGGAACGACCCGACCCCGTTCGGTGAAATTGTCGCTTATGTTCGATTGAGCAAAAGTCTCTACTCGGCCGAAACGATACGTTAGCGTTCGGTTGAACACACGATCGTGTCTGATAGAGCGGGCGCTAATACGTACCAGCGTTCGGGCTATTGTTTCGTTCGGGCTATTGTTTCGCTCGGGCGCTAATACGTACCAGCGTTCGGGCTATTGGTCCCAGGACCTACCTGGCGAATTAGCCGGGGGCTATTGTTTCGCTCGGCGCATTCTTATCCAAACATTTGCGTAAAATTATGAACTCACTTGCTTCGGCAGGGCGCCGTTATTACATTGACCCCCCGCCGAAGCAGGGGCTATCATTTATTACCGGTTTTTGGTGATTACGGTTCGTTATGGACGAGGAGCATAACTTGGAAGGAAATTCAGGCATAAAAAATTCATACATTCAGATGCAAACATAGACGAGGAAGGAAAGAAAAGATATCTCATTCATTACAAAAATTGAGGGGGCTCAGCCCCGAGTACATAAACTTCAAAAACAAAAAGAAAGAGGAAAAACAAGCAGCCGGTTAGGCCCCCGTAACGGCGGCCCCAGGGTCGGTGGCATCGAGGATCTGGTCCTGGCTTGTAGCACTGGCGTCGGCACCGTTCCCCTCAGTGGCCTCCGTGTTGGTGACGTCCCCACCCTCAGGGATGTCCTCCTCGTCATCATCGAAGGGCATCTCCGGGACCACGGTCTCGGGGACGGGAGGTATGGATGACCGAAGAGCAGAATCCGCCGGCACGGAGACGATGTCATAGGCCTGAGCAAAGGCTTCGGCCCAGCAGCCGGCACGACCAAGGAGATACCCCTTCCGGAAGGCTTTCTCCTCGTTGTCGTTCGCCTCTTTGGCAAATTTGCGCAGCGTCTCCTCCGCCCCCCTCCCATAGCCATTTTTGTCAGCGACAGCCAACATCTCATCGTGGTCGGCTTGGGCGTGCTGAAGATCCCTTTCGGCTCGAGCGGCTCTCTCCTCGGCAGCCGTAATCTTGCTCTCGGCCGTCATGGCCCTCTCTTCGGCCTCCTTCTGAAGATGGCGGGCCTCCGCCAGCTGCCTCTCCAGCTCTTGGCCGTCGGCAGCAAGGGCCTCGGCGCTCTTCTTCAGATCAGCCCGAGCCTTCTGCTCCGCTTCGAGCTTTTTCTCAACTTCGGACTTCTCAACGCCAAGGTTATACACCTTGTCGCCGAGAGCCAAAGCCGACTGGCCAGCCTGTAAAAGAATAAATTTTCGGCAACAATTAGTAATCAACCGAACGTAAAGACTTACACAGAATACGAAATGTAAAGGAGAGGCCTTACCCTCACAATGCTGGTGCAGAGCTCGGCGTAGTTGTCGGCCGTATTTCTGGGGACGGCCTTCATATCCCTCGGCAGAGCGAGGGCTTTAAGCAGGGTCATCGCCGTCTTGCGGCTCTCCCGAACGCTGGCGCTCCTTTTGACCGGCTCGCCGCTCGAGGTCCGGATGACCGGCACCCACGGCTCATCCTTCTCGGTCGGGGAGGGCGCTTCCCCAGGTGGCGGGGAGACCACCTGCTTGTCCTTGGGAGCTACCTTCCTCGGCTGAACCTCGGTCGGCACGGTTTTAGGAGGAGGTGTCGGTGGAAGAGGTGCCTTGGACCCCTCCGGAGCCTCGGCCGTCCGGGTCCTCTTCGGAGGGGCCTCCCCCTCGGAGGGGTTACCATGCTGAGAGCCCGCCGCCTTCTCGGCGTCCTTCCTCTTCCTCTCGGCCCTCTCCTTCCTTTGAGCCTCCCTCAAAGCTGAGGAACCAGCCATGTCAGCTTCGGAGCCGCTGCCTGTAAGGAGAGCCTGGGGCGGGTGGTGAGTGCTCCTCGGCAAGCGTTCCCGACCAAAGAGGTCAGAGCGCTCGATATCGGTATCGAAGAGTCGTCTTCGGCGCTCGCCTGTCCTCTTCACGGGGCTCTTCCCCCTCTTCAGGAAGCCCTTGTATGCTGGCACGTAGCCGAGGACTTCGGGGGCAGTACGGATAGGAATGGCGAAGATCTGGTCGATGACGTCGTCGTCCGCGTCTTCGGCGAGCTTCTTTGTCACCTTCCTGCACGCTAACAAAAAAAAAAAAAAAAAAAAACACAGAAACAAGTGCAGGTCAGTAAAATTCACTAAATGACAGAAATAAAAGATGAAAATGCAAGGATGAGCTCTCGGCTTACTAGGGCGCCCTCGCTGCCAGGGTACGGACCACCTGGACTGCTCGCCCGGGGCTTTCTCGTAGTTCCCCTTAACTATGACCAACTCACAGGCATGCCTCTCCGAGTCCGAGAGTTTGCCGATGAGGTGGGGGTACTCGGGGCGCCTCGAAAAGTAGTAGCGGCCGTAGCTCTTACTCCGAGCGCAGGTGTAGACCGCCATGAGGTCGGACAGGCGGAAGGGAATGTTGTGACGCTCGGACAGCCTCACCACCGAGCAGATGATGCGGTACACGTTGGTGACCAGCTGGTGGGGGGCGAGCTCGTACACGTCCAAGAACTGCCGAAGGAGCTTGGGCATGGGGAAAGTCAGGCCACCCTCGGTGATGGCCATCAAGGGCACAGTCACCTGCCCTTTCGCGTAGTGGATTTTGTTGTCGACGGGCCTTGTGATTTCCACGTCAGCAGGGATGTTGTAGTCCCTTCGGAACGCGGCAAGCTTGTCCGCAGAACCGTCGAAGTACGTGTCGACGTACTTGCACTTCCCGTGCTTCGGGTTCGGCGGCGGGATCGTTTCCCAGCCGTGCCCATACTCGACGCCCCCCTCAACGTCGGCCTCGTCTTCATCTTCGGGGGCTTGCTCCTGCTCTTCGTTCTCGGCACCGTGGTGCGAGGAGCCTTCGTCTTCACCCTCGTTGCGGGGAGCGTGCCCCTCGGATTGTGGAGACTGGGCTAAGAGCTCATCCACCTCAAGAACCTCGACAGGCTCGGGCTCGTCGAACCCCGCGGTTTCCCTGTCGATCTCAATCACTTCGGGGTCCGAAGCCCAATCCCCGGAGAGATCCGGGAGCTCGGTAGGGTCAATGGTGGGGGATGAAGGGATATCGGTCGGGGACAGGGTTCGGAGGAGGGCTCTGCCCGGAAGAAGAAGCCTGAGCGCCGCTCTCGGCGCGCCTTTTTTCCATTTCCATCTCCATCCAGCGCTCGGGGGTTATGGCCTGAAGCGGGGCTATGTCTAGGGGTATGGCTTCGGGTGGTGGAGAGCTGAACTGTGCTCGGCTCCTATAGTCTCTCCCGAGACTTCTCAATTGCTCTCTGAAGAGGACGCTCTGGATGAAATCGCTGAACTGGGATTCGGCAAGGACGTCGTCGGAAGATGAGTCCGAGGAGTCTGAGCTCATCCAAGAAAGACCTACAGTGCACGGGTGAAACAACCATTAGCGATATGCACAGGTGTGATTTCAGAAAAAATTCAAAGGGTTGAGCGTCGGCCCCTGCCGAGCTCCCCGCACGTCGTTGATTGTCCGAGAGCCCTACTACCTATGAGCTCTCGGTAATACCTAAAGAGAAATCACGCTCGGGTATATCCTCCGCCCTCGGCGAAAAGCGGTTCGCCCGATGAGGGGACGCTCGGAAGAACACGTTGAGTGTTCTTCAAGCCCAGAATCCGGCAGCCGTGCTCCGCCGCACAAACTGCCGGAAAGCTCAAACAAAAACAGAGGCAGAAAAGCGAAAAAGAACGAAACACTCAAAAACCCACCCAAAATGCAACAAAAATGCACAAAAAGCTTCACAAAACGCGTAGAAACAAGGGAAGAACACAATACCTTGGATTTGGTGGAAGAATCTTGGCCTGAAAGTGAGATCTCCGCGAGGAAGGGGCGGTTGAGCACGGCGGACGGTGGCGGCGTAGGGTTCTGGCGCTAGAGAGAGAGGGTAACGGTCCCCTCTCTCTCCTCCCCTCCTTGTATTTATAGGGGGAAGGGCTGAAGAGCCATTAAGGCGCCGGCTCGGGAGGCGAAGCGGCGCCCAATAGCAACGTGACACCTGCCCACGACGTTTAAACCGTTTGGGCGCGAATCCATGTAACGGCGCTCGGACCAACCGTGCGACGACGCGTGGCAGCAACGTCACCACGCGTCATAGATTCCTGACACGGCGTGTCAGGCGTCTTTTCACGTCACTCATTGACGCGACGCTTCAAGCTCTATCCAACCCGAGCGCTTGATATAAAGAGACTCGGATCGTCAGGGCCCCGACCGCAGGAGCGACCCTCCGATCATGGCTCCCCGACCTCCGTTTTGCCGACCGCATAATCCGATCGAATCAACTCCCACATTCGTCGTCCCTCGTCATGGGAAGTTGATGGGGCTATTGTAGCGGCCGGGTTCATAGGGGTCAGCGAAGGCCCTCCCTCCACATCACGAAGAGCCAAAAAGATCATTACCTCAGAATCTGCAAAACCGAATGCAGATCGAACCGCCTGGACGATGCCGAACGAACGGTGCCCACGGCGGACGGTGCGGACACAGGGTCTTGGACGAATATAGGTTTGAACGGAGACTACCGAACGGCTCGGTGCCGAGAGCATGGTACTCGCAGCTTGGTTCCCAGACAACCCTCGGGAGCTCCGCCGAGCGACGCGCCGAGCGCCCAGGGGGCTGGGCCGCACGACTGCCGAGTCTGTTGACCTCGGCAACGTGGGGCTCGGGCACATCCGGTTTGGTGGAAGTGTGTCGGGCACGCCACACAGTCCATGATGAGGCATTAAATGCGGCAGTCACCTACTCTGCCACCGCCGCCTGCAGAAGCACGTGGGTGATGGGGAATGTCTCGAGCTGATTTGACTACTCGAACCCACGTACCGTGACGTCAGCCCAGACATGGCGTCTGGGGCTGGGGTAAGGGTCATATCACCTGTCATTCCGAGCGTGAATGACAGGCGCGTGAGGGGCGCCGAGCGCGTGAGACGTACGCCCCTCAGCCTATAAATACCCAGCCACAACTACCACAATGGGTATTCCTCTCTCCTCATTCACTACCCTCATAACTCTTCTCCTTTACTTCTTTCTCTGAGATTTCTGGTGCATTTCTCCCCTCCGGTGACTGACTTAATCATCGGAGTGCCTCCCCGGACCACCACCGTCCGGGCTAGGCACTGACGTGGTTACCTACGTGTGCAGGTTATCATCTCCGGCGAGCAGCAGCGGCTCAGACGTGCATTGCCCTTTCCACCAGTGCCCTTCTCACTCCAAGAGGTTCAAAGAGTTCACCCCGGCGAAGAGACCCCCACAAACAGTTCACACAAAAGTAAAAGTGTAAAAGCTTTAATTGAAGTGACGTGACTAATTAATTACCTGAACAAAGCAATCATGGAAATGGAGTCGAATTAGCGATGCCGCCATCCGGCGTTCACGCGATACGGCTTGTCTAATGGAAGTTCGAATAGTAGGGAGTGCATTAGGGCAGGTGCGGTCGTAAAACGTAGAAGATAACTGTGCATGAGTAGGCGTATTATTCAAAAGCAAAAACAAGAGCAAGGCTGAAGCAATGGCTGAATAAGAAGTGAAAGAAATATTAGTTGGTGAAGAATTCATGGCTATATATTCTCTCTCTCTCTCTCTCTCTCAAATTCTGATAGGCAAATGGGCTCAAAATTCTGATATAGAATGGAAAATTGGAGTGCAGTGAAGATGATTGAGAAAGGGTAACGAAATGCGTCAATTTATAGGGCAATAATAATGCAGTGGCATAAGGGTAGGTTAGGCTAGGTCACTATTCTACTGCTACACTACACCGCGTAGCTAAAGTTCAAAAGTCTTTATAGCTGGAATACGTCCTATTCATCTTTGGCTGCCTTCAAACAGATATATATATATGCCTTTAGAAAATTGGACTTGGGAAATCTCAATTAGGATAGTGGATGGATTAGCTGTTTATAATGGTTGGGACTTTAATTTACTGAAGTATTAGTTTACGTATTATGTACACGTGGTCTTTGATTATGATTAAACTAATGAAACATTAGTCAGAAAAGCAGTATTAGACTTCAAGCATGAGCAATAGGTATAGCTTTTTCTATTAGTGAAAAGATAGTTTTTTTTATATTATAATATAGAACATTAAAAATCTTGGATAATGATTAAGAATTAACACAGTAAATTCCCAACTAAGTCGGCACTAATGCATATCGTATAGTATTAATTATTGAACGCACTAAACTCATGCATATTGTATAAATATCCAAATATATAAGGGTCTTATAGAAATGTATCAAATTTTGGGATCGCCGCGGTGAGTGATAAAGTTGAACATGACGGGAGTTGGTCGATATATATATATTTTTCAGAAGTTGATGTCTACATCAATTTTTGGATTTATTTGTCACAATAACATCTTGTACAGTTTACATGTTACAGATGTTGATGGTGGACTCTATATTTTTCGTACACCATATTTTATGGTTATTTAATTGATTTCCTCTTCTTTTATTTATTTGTGGAAG
This sequence comes from Vaccinium vitis-idaea, assembly GCA_963854785.1. Taxonomy (NCBI): domain Eukaryota; kingdom Viridiplantae; phylum Streptophyta; class Magnoliopsida; order Ericales; family Ericaceae; genus Vaccinium; species Vaccinium vitis-idaea. Next base: position 19,818,336 of record OY978224.1, on the reverse strand, counting down.
ACAAAGTAGAATCTTGGATGAAAGGGTTGATTTGGTTGGCCTTGATTTATTTATTATTTTACCAAAGAGGAACGGAGTTTTCATTAGCTCAGAGTACCAAAGAGGAAATTTCTAAGGTTGAAAGAGGGGACGAGGTCAAAAATCCAAAATGTCTGAGATTATGAGAACAACACGGATCTCCAGCTGCATGGCTCATTGGCTCCTAGTGGTGGATTTGAAACGCATTATGACCGGTCATAAGCAATATTCGCGCACACCACCCCATCCGGACCGTCCAAACACTTTTTGGACGTTCTGGATTTGAAACGCATTATGACCGGTCATAAACATGCTCCGGGGAAAATATGTTTTGCATCCTAATTATGTTGACATCCAAAATTCACGATAATTATAAGCCCCAACGACTCAAACACATGAAAGATTTACAAGATGTGAGCTGGAGATGAAAAAGGGATCCAAATAATTAATAGAAAAACAAGCTCGAGATGAAATGAAATGTTAATTCAATCGATTTCCCCTATTGAATTTATTAGGTCATACATAACCTAATCTACTTTCCACTATTTTCGACGTTATATGGTTGTCGATAGATAGGCTAATATTCAATAGGCTTATGTTAAGATTTAAAAGTGTATTGCAATGTGTGGAAATTGTATAAAGTAACTGTAAATATATTGATAAGTGTAAAATGTACATCAATGAGTGTTTTATTTTTTTATTTTTTGTCTTTATCTGTACTTATTGTAATCTAACTTGTAAAACAAAACGATTGTAGACACCACCATGAATTCAAGCATCCACCTTTTTAAAAATGTATTGAAATGTGTGAAAAATGTACTGTATAAAAGTAACTGTAAATATATTGATAAGTGTAAAATGTACAACAATGAGTGTTTTACTTTTTATTTTTTGTCTTTATCTGTACTTGTTGTAATCTCACTCCTAAAACAAAACGATTGTAGACACTACTATGAATTCAAGCATCCACTTTTTTTAATAATCCAAACGACGTAATAGAAAATTCAAAGTTGGAATTACGAGGCAACACACTTCAAAATGGACGGAGGGAGTAGTAAGCTAGGTCTTATACTTTGTTAGAAGCGTTTAATTTGATATAGTTTAGAAACTTAGATTGTGAGTAAATGTTGCCTCAAGATTTCTTGCAATCCATTCTTAATTTTCTAAAAAAGCCGAAAGTGGATGATAATCATCTGGCATTAGATCGTTGACGGCCAAAATTTCCTTATTTCGGGTTTTTTGGGTCAATTTGTAGAGATAATTATGTTAGGATTCCAACAACGCACCACACGCAACAGAAGCAGTAAAATCAAGAGAAACACAATACACAAATATACGTGGTTCGGCCAAATCAGACCTACATCCACGGGGAGGGGGGTTTCACTATAATCCGGAGGCAATCCGTGATATTGTGTTACACACTCACACTCTCATCTCACAATAATGAAACCTCACCAAGTCTCTCGTGTATCTCTCTCTCCGGGAGAGCCACAACCGGCCCCCCGTCTCACACTCTCTGTCTCTCTCTCTACATTGTGCTACCACACTACAATAATACAAGACATGAGAGTATTTATAGAGAACACATAAAAACCCTAGCCCCCTCCCATCTGGGCCTAAGCCCAATGGCCCACACGGGGTGGAATCCCAACAATCACCCCCTCCACACCGAGTGGGCAAAGTCGTCTGCAACACCCCCATGTCGCCTCCTCCAATCAGCTAACTCTGGCAAGCGCCTGTGTCACTAACCAGTCGAGCATCCATGCACCACCAAACAGAGTACACAAATCCCGAAAGAGTGTATCCTTGCAAAACCAGACTCCGCAGCCAATCAGAAAGTCAAAGTATCGCACCCCCTAAAAAAGAATGCCTCCACTCGTCCGAGTATTGCACCCCCTCAACTAGGATGCCTCCACTCGCACACCTCAAACTCGAGGTGTATGCGCTCACCAACAGAAGCGCCTGCGCTCTCCAAAAGAAGCGCCCGCAGCTTCATCGTCGCGCTCCAGAGGCTCACTCCTCCAAATGATCTCACACACCATCTGTGATGAGGCTGACTCCTTCTCTGACACTGCATCCCCCACCAAGTACCTCCGCACCCCCAAAACTGGGATACTCCTCTCGTGAATCCGGGATGTGAACAAATCCTGCTATATCTCCGTGGCTCAAACTGATCTACCGCTCTGACAGGCGCCTGTGTCATTCCCAAACAAGCATATCCGCACCCTAACTGGGCACACTACTCGAATGAATGTATCCCTGCATGCTAGATCTTCCGCGGTTGATCACAATCATGCATCCCCTAACCGGAGTGCCCGCATCCGGGCATCCAAAACCCAAATGCTCAAGCCCAATCACAGGACATAATCCGTGACTCCATCTCTCGACATCACATGAGCTCATAACTGGAAAGATAATCCGCCACAAAAACACAGAAGAAAGAGAATACCAGTATGATTCATCTGATCTCCATCTCAATCCCTCTGTCCGGAGCTCCCGTGAACATATCCTGAACAACCAATTGCATCCCCATTGCTAGCTAGCATCTTGCACACTCCTGATTCGACTCCCAGCGCATCTAGTACCATCCGGTCATGACTCCTTGGTACAATCCCGCGCCTATCCTGTGTGCATCCGCAACTGTCGTCATCCCTGACATCAGCTCCAACTGTCACTGCACTCCAACAAGCCTGTATGGTGGCCCATTGCTTGACCGTTCGGGTGATTAACAATTAACTAAGATTTCGTCCCAAGCGTAGGACTATCGACCGGTGCAGCACAATAAATCCGGAAGTACCGGAGTCGAACCACAGAGACGGTCTACGGTGTTTGACTCAAACTATGTCAGCTCTACGTTTGCAATTGGCTCTCAGGTAGCCACCCCTTGCTCAGATAATTTACTTAATTAACTAAATTAAAGTAATTCAACTACTGGGCTACGGTTTTAAAAAGTAGAGCACAACCGTGGGCACTACGGTGTCCGCAGCTAATCTAATTCACATTCACTCGGGCCACAATGATTCAATTAATAGATTTAAAAATATGGAAAATAGTTTCCAACAAATGCACACCACTTGTCACCGATTTCAGCGCGCGATTGGAATTGGCAATGCCCGGGTTTGTTTGCTAGAAAAATTTCCGTATTCAAAAACTGCGCATTAATTGAATTGATTCGGCACCGAGGTGGAACATAAATTAGCCTAGCCACGGGACACCTTGGTCCCGCGGCCGCACTCAAAACGACTACTCACACATGCTTGTAAAGCTTGCAAGAATCAAATTAATCCTAGATCTAAACATGCTCAACGAATAAGTTATAAAAATAATGAAAAAAAACGATACCGTAAAATTGCAAAAGGGAAGAAAACTTGAACTTGAGAATCAATCCGCAAATTAAACTGAACACTGGAATTCTGGAAATCGAACTTGAACGTAGAAGTTGAATGAAAATTGTAGCCGAATCTTCAAAGCTCAAAACCCTAGGTAAAATTCGTCGACCCCTCGCATGGGTTAAAACATGAGTATTTATAAAAAAAACTCCTAATCCTAATGAAAACCGAACTACATAATTATGGAATTAGTTCTACGACCAACAAAACGACGTAGTTTAAAATCCTCAGCCGTAAGCTCTCGGTATCGATACCCATAATAGGGGTATCGATACCGAACCCTTATCTTTTCTTCTTCCGCGTAAGCCGTAGGTATCGATACCTATTTGAGGGGTATCGATACTAAACATTCTGGAACGGTTTGTGCACTTTGAAACCAGTTGGTATCGATACGGCTAATGGGGGTATCGATACCAACTCCTTAAGCCAACCTCTTTCAGCATCCAAACCTCAAACTTCGACTCCCACGTCCAGCTCCACTTCAAGCCATGCAACAAGCGCGCCAAAATCCCCCTTTTACCTGGGAAACTCATGCAAACACCAAACACACTACCGTGCACGCATTAAAGAGAAAAATGATCATTAAACCGCACGCCTAACGCGCTAAACCACCCTACTTAGGCGCTCAAAAGCAAGCTTCCCGCGAGCCTATCACATCCCCCAACTTGAGCGTTGCTAGTCCCTAGTAACGAACGAAACGAAAAGAAATAAAAACCAACTCAACGACTCAATAAGGGATACGAGGGTTATGCAACCTATACAAACTTAAATGAACAATTCTGAATATCATCCCTTAATTACCCATAACCCGATCACATGCATGCTCCAACCAAAATTCGAATAATTCCATTCCTCAACAAAGTTTAAAATAGAACACCCCCACGTGACACAGAATCACTCATACTCACCGAACACTCTGCATCCCATGTGAGGCGCCTGGCGATCAACGCGACATGAACAGAATCACCACGTGCCAGTCTAAACAACGCCAAGATATGCAAAGAAAGCTCACGAATCAAGATTCCACACATTCACAATCTAAATATAACACATGCATGCAAGAGAGTCAAATGACGTGCATCGGGTCAACTAAGGGCTTCGTTAGGCTTATAACGACCATGGTTTATCAAGGGAAAGGGAAACATGCAAAGGGTGACGGCCTATAGAAGCTCATGGTCAATCTACCCCGACTGGCCGTCACCTCGACTCCGGCACCACACTGATGCTTAACACAAAACATTAGTCACCAACATAATCAAAAGAACGAGTTATTACAGTACACATAGAATGACAAGACTCAAACCACCGACTCACATCAAACTCCCAGTACATGAACAACGTCACACCACCACATGAAATAACACATAAAATAACAAGACTATGACGAACACACATGCAATAGCACCACCCCAGTCCAGCTCTACGCTCAATCTCCATCTCAGTTTGCCTCTTAAGGTTCCATAACTTTGGTGAGTTTAGGTTTGGAAGGTTTAGAAGTTAAGGTTTGAATGGTGAAGAAGGAAGAGGGAAAGAGGGAATGATGGGGTGGAGAGAGAGAGAGAGAGTGGGGAGAAATCGGATGGTCCCCCTCAACTTGACCACGATTTTTTTCATTTCTCATTTTTCTTTTTTTCTTTTTTTCCTTTTTTTTTCTTTTTCTTTTACGCGGCTACTATGATTTACTCTCTCTTTATTATGGGATTATTGGTGGGTAGACAATGGTTTAAGGGTTGAGGTTTTGGCTAGGTTTAAGGTTTTTTTTTTAACCAAAGACATGGCACCCAAAAGCAACATTTTAATTCTTTCCAAAACGACGATGCTCATTGACACAGAGTTGGACCACCAAACTGACACGCCACCCAACACCGGTTTCCTAAGTCTGACACAGGGACTGACATAGATGGGTAAAACAAAGGATCAACGGAACATATTTAGTGGTCTAATCATGCAAAAATGGCCTTGTTTCATCCCCTAAACACGCCATCAACTCACTCACATGCATATGAAACATTTAAATCATTATCTGTGGTACAAACGCCTACTGTTTTATGCGAATGCGGAAATTGAAGAACAATGAAACATGGGATGCTTTAAGGACATACTGTGCACGACGTGGAAACACCTACTCAAAGTTGCTTATGGTGTGGAAGTTACTCAAACGTGGATGTCAGATATATGCATGTGAACAAGTTAAACAGGCAATCAACGAGACAAGAATCTAGCATGCTCATCTAACTCATACAAACAAGCATAACAAACGTATCCCCAGACTCAAAAATTAACCAAAAAGTTAAAAATTTAAAAACGACCCCTAACTTCTAGCAACGCTCAAATCCTGATGATAGGTCTTCAAATCCGATTGAACCAGACTGCCTCCGATCACTGTTGACCAACTCCGACCTGTCACTCCAGTAAGCGCCTGTTTCATTACCAAACAAGTGTATCCGCACCCATCAACAAAGATGCAACACCTGAGAGAATGTATCCCTGCTCACTAGCTTCTCCGACTGATCACCACGGCTTCATCGCCGCGAATCTGCAATCATCCGATTGCCCCGGTCAACCTCCGATCTCTACAAAGTCTGTCCAATACTCTTGGTGTGTAGCTATACCAATTCCGCTCTCCTTTCTGTCACCTCTCTGCCACTCTGGTTCATCCAAGTTCCATTCCCGGCCTACGTAGCACCCCCTGGACTCCCATCGGATCTCCCATGGTCTGCCTCCGAATCAACATCCTCCCATCTGATTGATCTGACCGCGTCGGATCCTCCTCAATCTCTCCGAATGTATCTAGGACTGCAAAATCTGGCCTGAATCACAAAACCAAGCCCACCAATGGATCCGGAACTGTCCAATTAGCTAAGAACAAGCCTCCTCACAACCCAAAACGCCTCCAAACACTCAAATCCGGCTCAATCCAGCAACAAAACCTACTTCCGAGCCTCTTCACGAAAAACAGAGCACGTGGTTGGATCCGGAACGAAAAACCGAGTCGGGAACCGGTCTGAACCGGCCAAGAACCGGTCTAAAACCCACTGAACCGGTCGCAAAACGCCTCCTGGTCTGTTTCCGGACCGTAATCCGGTCTGGTCTGGCCGAACCCGGTCTGATCAATCCTCTGAACCGCCGGTTTAACCGGTTTGAACCCTTTGAACTCCGGTTTGACCCCTTTGACCTGACCTCTGATCCTTTTGACCCCTTTGACCTCTTTGACCCTGAACCCTGACCTGTCTGACCCCTTCGAACCCTTGCCTGAACCTTCTGAACCTTGATGACGTCAGCCCTAATGCTTGCTGACGTCAGCCCTAGCTCCCGCCGCCTCTGTCGGCGCGTGATCTTACGCGCAAAACTTCCTCCGGCGCGTGAGGCCTTCTCCGGTGACGTTCCGACCACGGTTGAGTTCGTCTCGAAAAACCCTACACGGTGGTGTGCTCAAAACCTTGATCCGATCAAATTTTGTCCTAGCACAAACCGATCAGCCACTCGCCTCCACGCTCCGCTGTTCAAACTGTTCGAGCTCCGTCCTCCGGTGACCAAATCTGACCGCCCTTACACCGTTGCGATCGTCTCTGAGAGTTGCACGTTATCCACTAATCAAAAATAATTTTCGTCAATTATTTTATCCGACCAGAACTCCAAACAGTGCTCCAAAGGCCTCCGAGTGATTATCCGACTGCTCTGCGCTCTCCGGTGCTTTAACCAAAGCTCTGATACCAGTTGTAAGGATTCCAACAACGCACCACACGCAACAGAAGCAGTAAAATCAAGAGAAACACAACACACAAATATACGTGTGTAGACATCCCAATTTTGAACCCGAGATACGCTCGAGCATCCCCGATGATGAAACGGACCGATTACCTGGAACTTGTAAGAATGATTTGAATTTGATCAAAATCAACCAAACACCACCTAAACAATCAAAATGTTCCAAACCAACCCAAGCACTGTTGAACCAAGCCAAGCCAGCAAATTGCCATCCATAGCCTTGAGCGCTCATGCCCATGGCCTTGAGCGCTCAAACCCCTGAGAAGCACCTTGAGCGCTCAAGCCCATGGCTTTGAGCGCTCAACTCTGATCCAGTCAGCAACTTGCAGAGTATCTCATCATGAGATTTCCTGCATGGGAGCGTCTGGGGATGATCTTATACGATCTCTATATATATAATACACTCCACTAAGTCCTAAAATACACCTAAAACTACCCCTAAACTACAAACCCACTTCCTCTCTCTCCTCTCTTCTCTCCCACTCACTCTATAAAACTGTCAAACACCCCTGGTTTTAAAAAAACGAACACTCACACTCCTCCCCTTCTGATTCCACCAGAAAACCAATCTTCTTTCTCTCTCTCTATAAAACCACTCTTCCACCATCAAAACCACTTACAAAACCACTCATCAAACCCAGAAATTCGGTTCTTGATCATCAATCAACCACCTACATTATTCAATTCGTCCAGAGTATAAGCCAAAAACATCCACAATCATCATCCCAAAGCCCAGAATCAAGTTCAAATCACAAGCATTTTCCAAAAGGTAGTAAAACATGTGATGTATTCGCTGTTTTGGCCCATCTGAGGAAGACCAGTGAGTTCAAGCAAGTTCTCTATACTTGCATTGAACTCACAAAGGTCTGAAAGTTGTTCAAAAACATTTTTCAAATCTGCAGTTACAACAGGGTTTGAGCGCTCAAGCCTCTGGCCTTGAGCGCTCAAGCTTCTGGCCTTGAGCGCTCAAGCCCAATTCTGAACAAGTTTCTGTTTTGCTAATTTCTGAGCTTTCTTTTGGTTTTGATCATTATTTAAGAGTTAATTGCGTTCATGTAACTCTCAAAACAGTTTATTTCTACACCAAAACTACATGCATGAATGTAAATTAACCATTTTATGGTGATCAAAGATCAAAATCTTCAAATTTCTTATATTTGACTGCAAAACAGTGGCTGTCTAACCTCTTGAAACTTTATTCTATGCCTTTTTGTGATCCTGAGGAGGTATTGAAATCTGTTTGAAGGTCAAAAATTAGAAAGCCATGTTATGGCTTGAGCGCTCAAGGTCAAATCTTTGAGCGCTCAAACTGTTCTTGGCTTAGTTGCAATTTTCCAGTAGTTCTGACGATGGATTATGGTTTAATTCCTTGTTGGTGTGTATGAGTTGTCAGTACAGCGTTTGTGATCTGAATCCCTCTCTCTCTTTCAAAATTGGTTTGAGCGCTCAATCCATGAGCCTTGAGCGCTCAAACTGGTTCGAAAGCAAGTATGTTTTTAACATCTTCTGGTGATTTCTGAAGCGAGGTGATACTTGTGTGATGTTTCTGTAGTGGTTCAAAGTCTTAAAATATCATCAAACATGAAAAACCAGCAAGGAAGATGTGTGGGGGGAATGAGGGTTGAGCGCTCAAGTCATCACCCTTGAGCGCTCAATCCCCATTCTGGGATCCAGATTGCAAACAGTGTGATAAATCCCATGCTCATAACTCCTTGGGATTGATTGTACAGTCTCTGTTGTAGTTTATTTCTGTGGACATTGGTAGTAATTGTTGTTATTATTATCATCATCCATGTAGACCAAGCGCACAAGCATCCACCGTAGAATCGTATCCCTTGTATATTTTGTTGTTATGTGATTCCCATCCCCGATTCCCCATTTACGTGAATAAATTAAATTTCAAACATTTTTAAAATCCCACAAAATATCGAGTAGAGACCGGTTCACGGACCGGGCGAGAGGGGTGCCGTAAAACCCTTCCCCTCTCGTAACCAAACCCCCGAATCCGAGAAATCTTTGGTTTCACAAGGACTAGTAAAATCTTTTTCAATGGGCAACGAGTCATATTTTTATCGGTTTCTCGGGTTCGGACCTCAAATCCGGGTGGCGACTCAAACAATCACAATCTTTTTCGCGCGATCTCGGTGGGCCGTCCACAAGCTGGCGACTCTGCTGGGGACTATTGATTAATATGTATTTTATTTAATTACACTTGTGCAATTTTTGTTGCACTTGTGTAATTTTATTGAAATACGTGTTAATCAAAGCGGGTTTAATTCGAAAAATATTTTGTGGGATTTTTCAAATGTTTGAAGTTTAATTTTTGCATTGCACTTGCATGGTTCTTAGCCCCGCTGGCGTGTTTTGTTAATCCTGCCCGGCGTGCTGGTGACAGGGAATCCCGAAATGCCCAGCAGCCCTCGACCGTGATAAATCACATTGTCACTATCGTTTTTAACGGTAGGAGACGATTTTGATTTTGAGTCCAGGGTACCCTCAGTGACCAAAACCAGCCTTTGCATATAATTAACCATAGAACCCCACGTTTAGTAATCCACCTGTGTGTTAAGTTTACATGCTCCATTTTGTTACATGCTATGTGTTACCGCTTTTTCTCGCCATGCCATGTTGCATTCATGCATTTGCATTGTATATAGTCACTGCGAGCGTCGTTTGTATAGGTTTTCTGTGTACATATCCCATTTGGTTTTAATGCCTTTACAGTTAGTAGAAGGTTGCCTCGGCCCGATGATGAATCGTGCATTCCATATGCGCGTTGTTTTTGCGAGATAGCCTTTAGGACGGCCGGACGTGGGAAAATTTAGATCATCAAATTCCTAAACACTGATCTAAACAGGTTTAAGGGACCTTGGCCCGAGGAGGGTCAATCGCCCTTAGGCATCTGATCTTAGATCATTGTCGGAAGTTGTATGGACCAGGATTTCCCAAATCCGACCATCCGATATCAAGGACTTATCACTTAAAAAGAAAACTTGAGGATTGAGGCAATCTTCCAAAGCTGTCAATTATAGTCCAGGAGACTTAAAATCCACGGAGTTTGAGATACCTCCGGTGTTGGTCGTGCCCGAACGGCCACCGTGATTTGAACTAGCCTTAAGGTCATTGATATCTGGATTACAACATCTAAATTGCTTTGTCTCGGATGATCAAGAAAAGTGATTGGCTCTGATTCCAACAAAGTTTGGAGTTTAACCTACCGAGTAATGGTCTACCCGGGGTGTTGGAAAATCTTCTGTGCAATGATCTTAAGTGAGATTCAGATCCGGTAGACTAACCCTAAGATTGTACATGTAGTCTAGGAGACTTAAAATCCACGGAGTTTGAGATACCTCCGGTGTTGGTCGTGCCCGAACGGCCACCTGTGTTTCGGACTAGCCTTAGAATCGATTATAACTGGATGGCAACATCTCATTGCTTTGTCTCGGATAGTCAAGGAAAGGATAACGATTGCAGTTTCAACACCTAGGCTATAGGTTGAAGCTGCAATTGCCGAGTAAAACGACTTACCCGTGGTGTTGATACAATCTGCTGTGCAAACGATTCTAAGTGAGTTCCGAAACCGATAGACTAACTCCTAAGGCTAGAAATAAGACTAATTCCGTGAGTTAAGTTGTGGCGAGACGATAGTGGGCATTCGTAATTCATTCATTTTGTGCATAGTAGACACATCGAGTACACATCTGAGTCCGATTTTTGCTTTATAATCAGTTCTTGAATCATTGGGCCTGCAAAGAAGAAGAAGACCTTACCTGTTTGGACTCGACCTCCTGGACAAAGATTGTCTAGATCTTTATCACCAAAAGCCGAGACAAGTATGGCAGATGAACAGGGACAAGACCCCCCAAATGAGTTTGAACGACTAAGGAAGGAAATGCATGATGAGAGGGTCCGAAATGATACCCGAATCTCTCAACTGATGGCGATTATGGTAAACATCCAGGGTCGACTCCCCCCATCGCAGCAGCGAGTACATGATGATGAAGCTCGGGATCAGGAGATTCCTAATGATGAACATCCGGAACAGCCTCCTCCCCCTGAAAATCCTCAGTTGGCTGAAATGCTAGCTAAGATACTTAAGCTGGAAGAATCTGTGGCTAAAAGTGAGAAGCGAGCCATTACCGGCTTTGACATGAACAAACTCTGCATCTTCCCAGGTGCAAAGCTTCCCAAAAGGTTCAAGCATGTAGACTTCGAGAAGTTTGATGGGACTGGGGATCCGAGAGGACATATTCAGGCATATGTAAGCTCTCTCTCGTTACAGGAAGTTGACGAGCCTGCCATGGCACAAATGTTTCATGAAACCCTCACAGGACCTGCGCTTCAGTGGCTTTTATCCCTCGACATTTCAAAAAGACAAACCTGGGAAGAGATGGTGGCTGCTTTCATTAAGCAGTATGAGTATAATGTTCAGCTCAAAGTCACCACTCGAGAGCTTGAAAGCATCAAGATGAAGGAAAGGGAATCTTTCTCAGATTTTGTGAAAAGATGGAGAGCGAAGGCCGCACAAATGACTGACCGTCCCACTGACAAGGACCAGATGCGCATCATAACCAAGAACCTTCAACCCGATTTAGCTCAGTACATGGTCATGGCCCAAGCACATAAATTTGAAACCTACTTTGAGATGGGTCTGTCGATTGAAGAAGCTCTGCAAAGCGGGATGTTGAAGAAAGGAGACTCATTCCCCAAACCTAAGCGAAACTACATTGGTAACACCTCTTCCCTGTACGCAAACCCCAGTTACACAGCCGGTACCTCATCCAACACCATGAATCACCAACCCCATAAAGCTGAACCCATAAACGCCATCTTATCTCAACCGATCCAATCAATTCAACCGCCGCAAAATCAAAGAGGACGGCGTGTCTTCACCCCTCTTCCCCTACCTTTACCTGTTGTTTTCAAACGACTCGTACAACAGGGAAAAATCAAACCTCTTCAGCCAACTCCACCTCCGCAAAATCCCCCGCCAACATATAACCCTAACGCCTTCTGTATATTTCACCAGACACCCGGTCATCCCACTGAAAGATGCCAGCGCCTGCGTCATGAGATTCAAGATCTCATTGACAACAAACAAATCCGAGATCCCACTGAAAAGCCCAACATCCTCACAAACCCTCTGCCAACCCACAAAAGGAATGCCGATATAGGTCAAATTACCTTTAGCCCCACTCAAAAAGACCTAAAATCCACTCCGTTTGACCCAAGCCAGTTCATCATACCCGAAACGGATCCCAAACCCATTGTACCAATACCTGTCGAGCACGAGGTATGCTTTCTTGACGTCCACTTGGACCCCACTGTATGGCAAGAATGGGGTGATTTGATAATGGCTATGGAAGCTCGGGAGTATGAGCAAATGGTGGCCAACAATGTGGCAAATGAAGAAGTTTGGCCGCATAATGAACAGCTTGATGAAGGACTTCCATTTCGCGCTATGATTAACCTACTTTGGGATCCAATGTTTGAGGATCCACTGGATGGATTTGCGCTTCCTAACCTATTCGAACCTTTGCCTATGGTGCAAAATCAACAACCTGTGGAAGAAGGACAAGGACAGAATTGGCAAGAAGAGAATGAGGCACCCAATGGTGCACAAGAGGATGAATGGGATCCCACACCCAATGAATGGCAGCTCATGGACCCCAACGATCCTCTGGATGGATCCACACTTCCCATGTTCTTTGAAGAAGCATATTTTCCAATGCCACCACTATGGGAGGGTCGCCCTGATTTTTCCATGATGAGTGAGTACGCAATAAATCGAATGACGGAAGGGATAGAGTTCACACCTTATGATTACATAGTCGATGAAAATCTTCCGGCACCCCAAGTGCAAATCCCGGAGGACTGCAACATCATGGTTTTAAATGGAGGTCTACCCGATGTTTGGGGATAGCAAATGGAAGAAAATGTTGTAGCAAATATGTGGGCCAATCAGAATGAAGGCATAGCACCGCTGTGGGTCGGAAACAACGAGGTCTGGGCTGTTAACGAGGCTGCCATGGAAAATGGAGATGTTTGGAGTGAAGCGACTGTGGAAGGAATTACCAAGGGTTTGGAAGGAGCCAGTATTGCGAAGGGAAAGAGAAAGGCGGAAGGGGATCTTGTTGATTTTTATACGGACTACACTGATTTATGGGGGGATGACATCGACTCGGTTCTTCACCTTCTTCGAAGTGGTCGGTTCTACCAACCGCCTCAGATTTTCACTGGAAACACATCCAACCCCCCGTCAAATACTACAAACCAGCTACCTTTCAACCTAGCTCCACAAAATAACCCAGCTCCACAAAATAACCCAACTCCACAAAATAACCAAGCCACACCGCCCTATCCAAACAACCTTAGTGACCCAATCACTAACCCAGTTGATTTCCAAAATCTCTTTAACCCAACAACCAACCAATCCCAAGCTACCTCCACGGCCAACAGTCGTGTTCCTCGTCCAAAGCCTCCCCCAACCAACGAAGAAAACCCCATTCAGAAACAACTTGAGAAAACCCCAGCCGCTCTTACCATTTGGGGATTGCTTATGAGCTCCAGTGAGCACCGTCAGAAACTCGCTCAAGCATTATCTTGTATGGAAATTGCGCCAGATATCACCCCCGAGGCCATGATGGCCGCCATTGTTACCAAGCCTACCATTGCCACTAAACCAACTAAACATGTTGTAACCTTTACCGAAGCTGATCTACCGCTTGAGGGAACTGACCACAACAAGCCGTTGCACGTCACTATGAAGTGCATGGGAAAATGGATCCCAGTTGTGTTGATAGATAATGGATCTGCACTCAACGTTTGTCCTCTCCGAACAGCCTTATGCTTGGGACTTAAACCAAAGGACTTCACGCCATCTAGTCTCACTGTTCGGGCTTATGATAACACCCGTCGCAATGTGCTTGGGACTGTTGAAATGGAAATCGCTGCAGAAGGGTTCAAATCGATAGTTGAGTTTCATGTGCTTGAGATCCCAGCTTCGTTCAATTTGCTGTTGGGACGTCCTTGGATGCATCGACCCGATATCATGGCAGTTCCATCCACCTTGCATCAAAAGGTTTTGCTTGGTTTGGAAAGTGGGACGGTTGCTCTCTACGGAGACACAGGCATTCGCCCTCATGCTGAAGATAATGCTCCCTTGTTAGAAATTATGCATGATGAGAACGATGTTCAGCTTGGGGGCTTTGCTTTTGATACATCCGGTGGTGTGTTCACGCTTCGTATTGATGATGATTTTTCAATCAGCACCACCGTTCTTGAGATGATGAGAAGGATGTCATATCTGCCAGGCACCGGCTTGGATCGAACTCACCAGGGGGTGGCTCAGTTTCCAGAATTCCCTTCTCAGCGAGGCCGTTTCGGGTTGGGATACGAACCTACACTGAAAGAGATGCAAAGGGGAAAGACCAATGGAGCAAGCAGCAGTGCGAATCGTCAGATTCGCTTTGTCAGGGAAGGATCAAATACACCCTATCACGGCCAGCCTGAACCATTTGTGAATGAAATAAGTGGAAAGGTGCACCCTGGGTTTGAAATCTTTGCTAACGATGCTTGGGGCAGTGAAGATGAACATGAAAAGGTCGAGAAATTGGTGAAAGACCTTAAAGCAGATTGGATGGAGGCTTTGGATGGTGGGGTCTTGATGTCAATGTTCGACGAGGTCAGTCTGACAGGTAAGGATGAAGAAGAGCCAGCTGTGATGATGCTCGGACAGGAGGCCCTCAATGATCCCAGTGTGCTGATAGTGGATGCAGTCGGTGAATACAAGAATTGCACTTTCACTCCTGTTGTAAAATTTACTAATGCATTCACTAAGTTAGAGTTCGAGTCTGAGTCCGGGTTTGAATTTGGCCGTGAGTCGGAGTTTGTGCCTCCTGGCCCTCCACGTCGTCATTTCTATTTCGAGTTTGAGTCTGATGCCATGTACTGTGCCCCAGGGGGCTTTGTTAATGAAATAAATGGTGATTTCGCTTACTTTGCTGTTCCCGAAATAAATTGTGTTGACCCTGATGATGATGAGACTGAGTTCGAGGGAGAAATACCCAAAGAACTTAAGTCTCTAATCGAAAGGGAAAATGAAAGGCATGCTCAGCCAATAAAAGAAGAAGTTATTTCAGTTAAATTGAGAGATGAGGAAAATCCTCGCATGGTTCAAATCGGTTCCGGGCTATCTTCAAAGGAACAAGAATTACTCGTCGATTTACTCAAAGAATTTGAAGATGTCTTCGCTTGGTCCCACGCAGATATGCCCGGAATCGATCCTGAAATTGTGCAACATCGAATTCCCCTGTATCCCGATGCAAAACCGGTAAAACAGAAATTGAGAAAAATCAGGCCAGATTGGGTTGAAAAAGTCAAAGAGGAAGTCACCAAGCAATTCAATGCCGGCTTTTTGATGGTAACTGAATATCCACAGTGGGTTGCAAATATTGTGCCGGTGCCCAAGAAAGATGGAAAAGTCAGGGTATGTGTAGATTTCAGGGATTTAAACAAGGCCAGTCCGAAAGATGATTTTCCCTTGCCACACATTGATGTACTGGTAGACAACACGGCAGGGCACGCACTGCTATCATTTATGGATGGTTTCTCGGGATACAACCAGATTTTGATGGCACCAGAAGATCGAGAGAAAACGACCTTCACCACTGAATGGGGGACGTTCTGTTATCGGGTCATGCCGTTTGGATTAAAGAACGCTGGGTCGACCTACCAACGGGCTGCTACAACCCTGTTACATGATATGATGCATAGGGAAGTTGAGGTATATGTGGATGACATGATTGTAAAAGCCAAGGAGAGGGAAGGACATCTCCCGGCGTTGCGCAAGTTCTTTGAAAGGATACGGAAGTACCGAATGCGTCTCAATCCGCAGAAGTGCACATTCGGAGTCACCGCAGGGAAAATGTTGGGGTTTATGATCACCACCAGAGGGATTGAAGTTGACCCAACGAAAATCAAGGCGATATTGGAAATGGAGCCGCCGAAGACAGAAAAAGAGGTTCGGAGTTTTCTTGGGAAAATTCAGTTCATCAGCAGATTCATCGCCAAGTTGACTTCAACTTGCGAGCCGATGTTTCATTTGCTCAAGAAAGGAGTGCTGTTCAAGTGGGATGACAGGTGCCAGAAAGCCTTCGAATCAATTCGGCAGTATCTTCAAAGTCCCCCAGTATTGATGCCGCCGACACCTGGAAAGCCTCTGATTCTGTATTTATCAGTAACACAGTCTGCAATGGGTTGCATGTTGGCACAGGAAGGTGAAGCAAGTATCGAGAAGGCGGTGTATTATTTAAGCAAGAAGATGGTCGGAGCCGAAGAAAGATACACCCCTTTAGAGAAAACTTGTTGGGCTCTGGTATGGGCCTCTAAAAAGCTAAGGCACTACATGTTAGCTTATTCGGTAGTGTTGATTTCTCGAATGGACCCTCTCAAATATCTGTTTGAGAAACCAGCACTCACCGGAAAGTTGGCACGGTGGTTGCTCTTATTGGTCGAGTTTGAACTCAAATATGTAACGCGAAAATCGGTGAAAGGCAGGGCTGTGGCAGAATTCTTGGCAGACCATCCAATCGAAGGGCCAGAAGATACGGAATTCCAATTTCCCGATGAACATGTTATGACAGTAGCAGAGGATGTCTGGAAATTGTACTTTGATGGAGCTACAAATCAGAGAGGATTCGGGATCGGCATACTATTGGTCTCACCGGAAGGGCCGCACATTCCTCTATCGTTCAAATTAAATTTCGAAGTTACCAATAATCAAGCAGAATATGAAGCATGCATTGTTGGAATGGAGGCTGCTTTCGAAATCGGGGTTAAGAAGTTGGAAGTGGTTGGAGATTCGAATCGGGTAGTTTCTCAAGCCAATGGTGATTGGAAAGTGCGAGAGGAAAAGTTGAAACCATACCACAAAGACCTCGATGACCTGATCCATCGATTCGAGCAAGTTACTTTTACACATATCCCGAGAATGAAGAACCAGTTTGCCGACGCCCTTGCTACTTTGGCGTCCATGGTAGAATTGCCCGTAGGAGTAAGAATGAGACCAATCATGATTGAGCAAAGGAATAGGCCGGCATATGAATATGTGATGAATGTTGGTGAAATTGACGATGGTCTGCCTTGGTACCATGATATCTGGAATTTGGTTGAGAAAGGAGAATATCCGGAAGGAGCAAACAAGAAAGATCGAATAGCATTACAAAGGTTAGCATCACAATACATCCTCTGCGGTGGAAGGTTATACAAAAGGTCATATTGCGGCATGCATAAGTTGTGCATCCATGGTGATGACACAAAAAGGGTGATGGAGGAAATTCACGAAGGAATATGTGGTCCTCACATGAGCGGATTAATGATGGCAAAGAAGATTCTGAGACAGGGGTATTTTTGGTCGACTTTGGAAACAGATTGCGTGCAGTATGTGCGGAGATGCCATAAATGTCAGGTCCATGCTAACCTCATGCATGTGCCGCCATCTGAACTTCATACAATGGCAACGCCTTGGCCTTTCTCAGTATGGGGGATAGATGTGATTGGGAAAATCATGCCATCAGCATCGAACGGACACAAGTTTATATTGGTGGCAATTGATTATTTCACGAAGTGGGTGGAGTCAGCCTCTTACGCTACATTGACCGCAGTACAAGTGGCTCATTTCATTAAGCAAAACATCATTTACCGATATGGGGTTCCCAATGCCTTCGTGTCAGACAATGGTGTGCATTTCAAAGGAAGAGCAGCAGAGGTGCTTGAGGAATTCAATGTTCAGGTTCACAAGTCAACAGTATACAAACCACAAACCAACGGGGCAGTGGAAGCAGCAAACAAGTCAATCAAGAACATCTTGGAGAAAACCATCGAGTCATCCAGGGATTGGCATGAGAAGCTACCATTAGCATTATGGGGGTACCGCACTTCGATCCGAACTCCAACAGGGGCAACACCTTACTCATTGGTTTATGGTATGGAAGCAGTACTTCCCATTGAGCTTGAAGTGCCATCATTAAGGGTGATGATAGAAAGTGAAATCAATGAGGCTGATTGGTTGAGCGACAGGTTCACGGAATTAATGTTATTTGATGAAAGGAGGTTGCGGGCATTGTATCACATTCAGGGATATCAGAGAAGAATTGCCCGAGCATTCAACAAGAAGGTAAAATCCAGGGATCTGATTGAAGGAGATATGGTGGTGAAGGAAATTCGGGCACCAATTTTTGATCCACGAGGGAAATTCAGGCCAAAATGGGCGGGACCATACATCATCAAGACTATCCTCGACGGTGGAGCAGCGGTAATCCTTGATTTGGATGGTAACGAGTTCAGCAATCTTGTCAATCTGGACCAACTCAAGCGATATTACCCTTAAGAGATGCTCGTTGGGCGGAAAATCGCAAGGGCGAACCGACCTAAGCAAAAATTAGAGCAAGCCTGCTAGACCGAAAATCCACAGCGGGCGGTCTAGGCAAAATTTAAGGCAAAAATTTAATAGAAGCTCGCTGGACCGAAAACCTAGAAAGGCGGTACCAGGCAAAATTCAGAGCACAAAAGGAGAGTGTTAATACCCGAGTGAACCTTTCCCTGAACTACGCCATGACCTGATTCCTTGAAAAAGGATACGTAGGCAACCCTATCTTGGGGTTCGGTCCAAATCTGGCAAGTTGGCCCGCAGTTTCACGATATCCGAAGGAGATAGCATATGGAACTAGATGAACCAAGAGGGGGAAACCCTTCATCGCTCAATTTTATTCAAATCACTTCTTCAATTACGTAAACTGAGCATTACAGCCTTAAAAAAAAAAAAAAGAAAAAAAAAGAAAAATGCACTATTTATTTTGGGAAACAGCTTAGCGAGTCGGAAGTCAAATTGTGCTAATCTCTTCGGCGTCGTATCCCCATTTGCTCCCTCATCCAATCTCTGTAGTGTCCATTCAAATGAATAGTTGGGTAGGGATCAGGAGCCCAAACAACCCTGTGTCTCCAAGAAATACGATAATGCTCGAGAACGGAATGTTTGAGTGTGGGAAGACTGAAAGTAGCAGGAACTGTATACTCCACTTCTTGGCGAATGCAGTATTGGCGGAGAATACGCTGTGGAAAATAATATGCATAACCTTGCAGTCCCGCCAAAATCACCCACGTGTCTCCCATGTGATTGGCCGTCATGTCTGGCAAAGGCAACCAATGGCATCTCCAAGTGATGTGATCCTCTTCCAATGACCTGAAGAAGTCGACCCATTCATCTTCATCAGGCTCGCCATGCACAAATGGCCTGCTTACCCAAGACCGAGGCTCGTAAACCCAATCGCCTGCCGGCTCCCTCAAAAGCCCAACCTTGTCACACAGCCATATCTACAAAACCAAAACGCCCAAGTCAAAGTCAAAACCAAAGCCAAACAACCAAAAATCCCCCAAAAATTCCCAAAACCAAAAAACATCTAAATCAAAAAAAACCGAACCTGAAGCAAAAGCGGACTCCCGGCAAACATGTTCGTCCTACCAGCCTTAATCGCATCCAAGCCCATGATTGTCTCAGCCAAAACCAAAGGAACCACGTCCCTCCGCTGTTCAATCTGAGCAGCAACGCTGACAATGGCAGAACTGGGATGGCCGTCAAGGGGAACCAACAGATATAATGCCAAGAGGCACATGCAAAGTGCAAACATGCGCCTGTTCTGAATGGTAAAATCTAAAAGGTCGCCTGTTGGGCCGTAATCCGCAAAAAGACGGAGGATGTTGAGAGTCTCGTTGCGAATCAAAAAGCGCGCAGCACCGTTCCCAAGACCAAGCTTCCTGCTGAGAATGTCGGCGTAATTTTGGCGAATGGGCGGTATGACGGGATCGGCGAAAGCATTACCGCCAAGATATGCTTGAAATTCTTCGACGGTTGGGCAAAGTTCTTGCATGCCAAAGAGGAACACATGGAGTTCCGAATCCCAACAGCGAACGGCGGCACGTAAGATGTCCTGGCGAATAGGAAAAGTGTGGAGGTGGCGAAGGGCATTAAGGCCAAGACCTCGGAAATTGAACCAATCGATGTTTTCAAAGCTAGCAACCCAAGTGTTGATAATGGAAGGATCAAGGGCAGCCATATTTGGGGCAATGAAGAATTATTGAAGAATATATATGGAGTGAGAAATGAGAATTGATGTAGAAATGGTGTGTGGGGAAGGCTTGGTCATGAATGGTATTTATAGGGGACTTTGGTGGAACCTTACAAATTTGTCATGCAACATTGGAAGTCAAAAATTACATTTTCAAGATGGTCAATTGCATGCTTTCAAAGTATTTGTGTTGGAAAATTTGAAAGTGCATTGGAAATGCATGGCATTTGTGGGGAAAATGTGAAAAGACCTTGGGAAGGTGATGTTCAAAGCTTGAAAGATGTTATAGCAGAGCAACAAGACATTTGGGGCAGAGGAAACCATGCAAAAGAGTCCAAAAATGCATTGGGAAGCAACACAGTCTGATCAGAAGGAGATTATAGAGTTCTGCCATAGCGAGGCGTGTGGTGGTCACTTCTCTGCGAAGAAGACCACCGCCAAGATTTTACAATGTGGATTCTGGTGGCCTGATATGTTTAAGCTCGTTCATGCGTTCTGTAGGTCATGTGACCGTTGCCAAAAGCTTGGCAAATTGTCTTCGCGTCAGGAGATGCCCCTCCGACCCATTCTTGTGCTAGAGGTTTTCGATTGTTGGGGCATTGACTTTATGGGACCATTACCTATGTCGCATGGGTACGAGTATACTTTGGTAGCGGTGGACTATGTGTCCAAGTGGGTAGAGGCGATATCCACTAAGTCTATGGAGTCGCGAGTCGTGTTAGAGTTCCTTAAGTCGAATATTTTGTCGAGGTTTGGTGTGCCACACGCCATTATCTCTGATCAGGGCACGCACTTCACAAGTCGGTCGTTTGAAAAGTTAATGGGGGAGTATAGAGTCACTCACAAGGTGTCCACTTCGTACCACCCCCAAACTAATGGGCAGGCCGAGTTAGCAAACAGAGAAATCAAGCGAATTTTGGAGAAAACTGTAGGTGTGACTAGGAAGGATTGGTCCACCAGGTTGAATAATGCGTTGTGGGCTTATCGCACTGCTTATAAGACCGTATTGGGTGCTTCACCCTATCGGCTTGTTTTTGGTAAGGCCTGCCACCTGCCCATTGAGTTAGAGAAGAAGGCCTATTGGGCCCTCCAGGAAATCAATTCGAGTCTAGACGTGGTGGGTGCGCATAGGAAGTTACAGTTATGTGAGCTCTAGGAGCTTAGGAATGACGCGTATGAGAATGCTAGTATTTATAAGGCTAAGGTTAAGGCGTATCATGATAGGAATATTCAGCGCAAAACCTTTAGAGTTGGTCAGAAAGTGTTGCTCTATAATTCGCGTCTCCACTTATTTCCCGGCAAGTTGAGGTCCCGTTGGGAAGGTCCCTATGTTGTGGTGCAAGTGCATCCGAATGGTTCAGTTGATGTCCGTGGTTCTAAGGATGGTCATGTGTTTAAAGTTAATGGGCAGCGTCTGAAACCGTTTTTGGAATTTTTGGAAGTGGGAGAACCTGATGAGGAGTTGGTCGATCCTGTGTATTCGGACGACCCGGTTACTTAGGCTTTTTCAGCCAGGTTTTGACGGGTAGCTCACGCGTACCATGCTTTTCAATAAGTGTGGACCCGGCCCCTTGCATTAGGGGTACCCATCATTGACTTGGGTTTATAGCTTTGCACGCCGCTATTAAAATAAGGATCGTGTGCCCAGCTCCGGTTAGTAAGGGCATGTTATGCATTTTAGTTTTTTAAAATAAAAAAAAAAGTTTTTAATGGTCCGGTATAGCCACCTAATCTCTAGCCTTACATTTGTGTATCTGGGTTTCGAACAATCTTATTGCCGTGTCTCGGATAGTCATAAAAGACGATTGGCTCTGGTTTCTTTAAGGAAAAACCTTGAGTAATTTAACCTGTTGAGTCATGACTTACCCGGGATTGTTCTGATGACCTTCTCTACACAAATTTAAGTGAGAAATTAGGGAGAAAAGTAGTACCCGTGTCTTTCACGTGACGGAAGTGGTGGTGTATTTTCTGTTTCTGTCTTTGTTTTTCTTTTTGGTTTTTCTGTGTACGCCTGGATACCACGTGCCGGGCTGGACTGACGTGTTTTGCAGGTTGCACGGTGAGCGTACCTGAAATTCCTCGTATATCGGCCGAGGTCATGGTGGTTGGCTGCCACCCGGAGGTCCAGTTCTTCCCCTTGTTCTTTCAATTTTTATGTCTCCATGCTCTGGGGACATCGCATGTTTCTAGTTGGGGGGAGGGTGTACTCTGTACTTTTATTGTGTTGCTAGGTAGTTTTTGGGGATACGGTTGTTATGCATCCTGTGAGTATCATCGAGCGAATGTTTAACTTGAATGTATGCCTGTTTAACTTGAATACATGCATATATTTGGCTATATACATTGAGCATGATGCACTGTCAAGTATGTGAATAAGTATCCCCACATTGATAATAGCGTATCCTGATGAGCATTCCCATGTTCTTTGAGTTCCTTTCTGCAATCGCATAAAATAGTAGGCTTTTGTTTTGCAAGTAAGAGACTAGTTATTTTTCATGCATTGGTGAGAGTGAATAACGTGCATAGGGGAATAAACAAGGCATTTTTACATGATTAAACCACATACGAGTCCCTTTGACCCATCTTAAACCAGTCCGAGTCAGTTCCCGTGTCTAACTTAGGAAACCGGTGTTTTGGTTGGATTGAAGTTTGGGGGAAGTCATGCTCCGTGCATCATGAGTATCGTACTACTGTGGGAAATTCTGTGTAACAATGTGCTTGTGAGGGATTAAGAATTGAAGAAGTCTGATTAGGTGCCATGTTTTGGAAACCAAAACCCATAAACCCCAAAAAAAAAAAAAAAAAATTAGCCTTTCGGTATCGATACGGCAAAAGTGCTGTATCGATACCGTTTACCCTCGACCGGAACAGAACGTCTGGGTATCGATACAGGCCTTTTGCTGTATCGATACCGAAGCCCTTAAAACGCGAATTTAACAGGTTCGACCGGTCATTCTCCATCACAACCCACCTTCTTCCCCAACTTCTTCTCTCTCTCTCTAACCCTAACCCACGAAAACCTCCATTGTTAACCCCTCCAAACCTCCAAAAACTCCACCAAATCTTACCCAAATTCCACCAAACTTCACCAAAACCTTCCTTTTCTCCATCTCTACCACATATACCTCTCAAATCCCGTCCAAAACCCTTATCTCTCCAGATCTAAAACCCTAATTTCCAAAACCAAACTTCAAAATATGGCACCTAGGAAGGCTAGTACCAGTGCTAAGGGTAAAGGGGCGGCTTCCTCAAGTGCTCCTCCAGAGCAAGCAACCGGAGGGAGGAGGACCAAAGACCAAATTGCCCGGGATGAACGGGAAAGATGGGAGGCTTCTATTGAACAAAGGGGTGTCAAGAACGAGCGTCACATTATTCGGGATGGGTTTCTCGAGAACGACATCACCGTACGAGCCATTGTGCGGCAAGGTATGTCATTCTGGTTTGACCCAAACCCTGGATATAATTTAGAACTTGTGAGGGAATTCTACAAAAAATTTCATGTCCCGGCATCCGGGACTGCATTTAGTTCTGCGACGCAGATAACTTCAAAAGTGGCTAGGATTCCCATCACGATCACACCTGATATTATTGCTGCTAGTTTGCGATATGTGAGGCCGACTGTTGTTAACTACCCTTGCCCCGCTGAGGATTTTGTCCAACGTAGAGTGGCGAGGACATTGTATGAGAAAAGTAAAGATGCTAGTATTCCTCATCGGCCGGGCAAGTTTAAGCCGGCATATCGATTTGTGAACCTGGTGGTTTGCTACAACCTGGACCCAAGGGCAACTGAAAATAAGCCCTCCGAGAGTACTGGGAACTTATTGTCAGTCTTCATGGATGAGGAGACTTTGTGTGACTGGGCATTATTCATTTACTCTAAGATCATCGATTTCCGAGATGCCCCAACACAGACTCGAATGCCGTTTCCTTGCTTGATTACGGCCATTGCTAGAGACTCGGGGTTGCAAGGGGCCAAATGGTTCAACAACGATCCACTAGTCCCTGGGCCAATTGACAGCACCATTTTTACTAAGAGCATAGCCCAGTCTCGAGGTGCTAGAGGAGGAGCCTTTTTGACTACCGAACCACCCCCCAGCGCATCCAATACCACTTGGCTGTAGAAGATCTTTTGCCAGGGTGTTGCTACCATCCGAAGTCAACAGAAGCTTAAGAGAGAGGTGCGACAGAATGCAAGGATTCTGCAGCAGATGAATCACAGGGAAGAGTGGATGGTGGGGCGGATTGAGGGGTCGACCACAGAGCCGTATGTTCCGCTGGAGTTACCTGAGTTGGAGGTCAGCGATGATTTTGCCGATGGTGATGAGGCTGCTGAGGATGATGAGGATTGATTTAGACACTTGTGTTGCATGGGGCTGACTGGAGGGTAGGTAGTATGATTAGGAGGTGTTATTTCATGTTAGGGTATTTTGTTATTTTATGTGAGACTTATGTCTGTTATTTGGGTCTGTAATATAATTTGCATGGATGATGTTTTTCTTTTTATTTTTATGTTGTGGACTTGGGTTGGGTGGCGCCGATGGGCGCATTGACAGGTTTTAGACATGACAGGTGCGGCCAGTAGGGTAGTTGACCTTGAGCTTCGATAGGCCGTCACCTGATTTTGCAATTTCCTACTTTGTTCTAACCAAGGTCAATATAAGCCGAAAAGTCCTTAGTCGATCGTGTGCACGTATTTTATCTCTCACTTATGCATGATTAATAATGATGTTGCTTATTTTGTGAAATCATATTTGGACATATTGTGCAAATTGTGCGGTTATTTCTTGCTAAGCGTTCACTTTGATTGGCACGTGGAAACCAGTTGTTCGGTTCCACGCATCTCGCCAAGCGCTTATCTGGGATGTTGAGTGATCTAGTGAGTTGTGTGACGCGATTATTCTTGTAGGGATATATATTCGCGCATGTGGAGCTATGCTAACCGTGTTCAATTTTCTGTCAAAACATGCAAGCATTTGAGTTACAGGCATATTAAGAGGCGAATATCTGTTGCTATGATTGATTACTTCTACAGGTGTCATAACCCCCGTACCCCCGTTGGTGTTTAGTAATGTCTTTTCATTAATTGTTTTTCGTTCGTTCCTAGGGACTAGCAACGCTCAAGTTGGGGGGTGTGATAGGCGCGTAATATCACGGATATAAGCGCCTAAGTAGGGCAAATTAGCGCATTAGAGGCGCGTTTTATTTCATTTTCCACTTGATGCGGTGTTGTCTTTTGTTTTTGGTGTTTGTGTCTATCTTGTAGGAAACAGGTTGGAAAAGAGCGCATAAAGTGGACACATGGCGGTCAGGCATGTGGGGCATGGTGGGACCCAAGCACGGACGACCAAACAGTTGGAATTGCATTTTAAAGGTCTCGGTATCGATACTATGATTGTCATGTATCGATACCCGAGTGATCATCCGCGAACAGAACGTATGGGTATCGATACAGGACTTCTCCTGTATCGATACCGAGTGCCGTAACTTGTGCCGTTTGACTTGCCACGTGTGTTGACTTCGGGGGAGCATAAATATTCCGATTTTAGGTCAAATTAGGGTTCGAAACTTTGTTAAATTACTGCTTTTAACTAGTAGCCGACTTTGCTCTGGAGATTCCACTTTCCGGAGGCTTTTCCATTGAAGTTTTTGGAGTTTCGCTCGCTGTTTCAAGTATTTGCTTCGGTAACCTCTGTTTTATTTTCATTAGAATCTTCGTTCGCGGGAGTTTGTCCGCGCTCTGTTTTCGGATCTCGGTTTTAATCCTTATTTAGTTATTCAAGCATGTTCAATTTCAGGATTTTGATATTTGTTCAATTAAATATGTGTGAGTAGTCGTTTTGAGTGCGGCCGCGGGACCAAGGTGTCCCGTGGCTAGGCTAATTTATGTTCCACCTCGGTGCCGAATCAATTCAATTAATGCGCAGTTTTTTATTACGGAAATTTTTCTAGCAAACAAACCCGGGCATTGCCAATTCCAATTGCGCGCTGAAATCGGTGACAAGTGGTGTGCACTTGTTGGAAACTATTTTCCATATTTTTAAATCTATTAATTGAATCATTGTGGCCCGAGTGAATGTGAATTAGACTAGCTGCGGACACCGTAGTGCCCTCGGCTGTGCTCTCCTGTTTAAAACCGTAGCCCAGTAGTTGAATTAATTTAATTTAGTTAATTAAGTAAATCATCTGAGCAAGGGGTGGCTACCTAAGAGCCAATTACAAACGCAGAGCTGACATAGTTTGAGTCAAACACCGTAGACCGTCTCTGTGGTTCGACTCCGGTACTTCCGGATTTATTGTGCTGCACCGGTCGATAGTCCTACGCTTGGGACGAAATCTTAGTTAATTTTTAATCACCCGAACGGATAAGCATCAAGCAAACAAGGAAAAGAATCAGCACATGGTATAGTCTAGGGGTGTTCACGGATCGGATCCGGACGGATCGGATACGGATCCGATCCGATCCGCTCAGAGCGGATTATGGTTTTTAAGATCCGGAACCGAACCGAACATTCACGGATCGGTTACGGATCGGATCGGATCAGGTCGGATTGAGCGGATTTGACAAATTAAAGAAGGATTATTGAGCGGATTGAGCGGATCGAACGGATCCGATCCGATCCGATCCGGATCCGGAACCGCCAGATAAGAAATTCTCGATCCGGAACCGAACCGAACATTCACGGATGGATCAACGGATGGTTCGGATCGGTTCGGATTGGCGGATCGGATGATCCGCTGAACAGCCCTAGTATAGTCAAGAAATTGAAAGCACAAGGAAGGTAAATTGAATACCGGTGCGACTCTCAGTCGAGAAGGACCAGGAGCAGCAGGAGGTACTGGCTCGCCCTCCCGGCGGATAGTGACTTCCTCTCCGGCTATGAGGCGGCGAATCAGGACGCGCAGTCCTCGGTTCTGCTCGTGCAAAGTTTGTACCGCCTCATGTGAAACCTGCAAGCAAATCAAAATTTGAGTCATCAGTACATTTGGGCATTCATAATCGAAGTTTGCAAATTTGAAAGAATAAAGCGTTTCTTACCGGTGCCGAAAGCCGCGGGAAGTCTACCGGTGGCCTCGGGATGTCTATATCCCCTACCTCTCCACCGGCGGAGGTGACACGCACCCACCACCTAGCCCCCGCTATCTCCCGGGTCGAGGTAGCAGTACCCTCACCCTCACCTCCTGCTACCCCTCCAGCTGAGGCACGCGCCTTCGCGGCCTTCTCCCTCTCCATCTTCTCCATCCACTCCGCCGCTCTCAAGGGACCGGCCAGGTACCTGCTCCGGTAGTCAATATAGCTCAAAGCAGGGCGCAAATACTGGCGCAGGTCCAGGTCAGGCGTCGTGTAGCGCTCAATCTCCGCCAACGTATACCGGGACGTCATCAGCACCCGGGGAGGAAGGCGTCCTGGCACCTGCTGTTTATCGGCCCGTATCGACTGGCGCAGCATCCTGTCACCAAGGTACCAGAACCAGCCATACTGGCACTCAAGTAGGACCCTCCCTCTTGTGAGCTTCCTGCTCCGAGCCAGGTAAGGCTCATCAATGGCATCCCATACTTCCCAGCGAACCTGCAAGAGTTGTTAAGAGCATCAGTAATTGAATGTGAAGTGGATCAAAAGCAAATTGAATACATGAGAAAGATTTCGATATCTACCAGAGAAGCAGGAAGTCTGTCAAGTGAAGCACGGAGAACGTGGATGTTCCCCCGTGCTGTACCACCGTAGCGGAAGCCTTCACCCCAGCACAATGCCCGGGGGATGACGTTCGGATCCTGGTGCCGCGTCTCAGGGGGGTGCAACCCCAACACCTCGTAAGCCCAGAGCTGCAATCAAAACAGCAAGTCAGTCAATCAGTGCGAATTTTGGTAATCAAGTGCAAGTATCGAAATGCGTGCATTTAAGTTTGAAACTAAAAGTTTTTGAGCTTTTACCTCCCAGACGCTCCACAATCCCGAGATGCCAGTCCCTTTCCGCCTCGAGACAGCATTCATGAACGCGTAGCAGCTTCCCAGCGCTGCTCCACCCCAGTCATACTTCGCCGCCCTGGCGAAGTCTCTCAACCCTCCGAGATAGGAGAGGTGCACCCTGTTACGCCTGTTTGGGTACAGTGATGCCCCAAACAGGTATAACAAGTAGCACCTCGCCTTCCGTGCTGCATCCTCCTCGTCAGTCGGCTCGCCCAATCCTCTCGTCTTGAATTGGCCATATGTGGCCGTCTCCCCCTCCTTGTTGGGCACGAAACCCAAAAACCACCTCAGTGCAGCCTCATCCCTGCCAATCCCCGAGTCAAACGGGATCGGGTCTCCTCCTACCTGCAGTCCCGTGATCGCCGAGAAGTCCAGTGGCGTCATCGTCGCCTCTCCGAAAGTAAGGTGAAAAGAACTCGTAGAGTCCCTCCACCTCTCGGCCAGTGCTGTCACCACAGCATGGTCGTGCTGTGTGCCCGTGAGAGTCGGGATGAACCTCCCAAACCTGGCCAGATCCACCAGAGCCCTCACAGAGGCATGCAGCTGCTGGTATATCTCCCAACTTGAGCCCATGCCTCCACGTGCCTTCAAGCGCAAGTCTCTCTGCACACAATCAACAGACAGACAACAATCAGATGTTAGTCCAATCTTTTATTCAAATCCAGTCATCAATCAATCAGTAATTCAATCATTCAATGCAAATCAGGTTTATTAACTACTGAAAGTGCGTGAAAACAATAAGCAAGAAAGTAAAAGCAAGTGTACCGTCAGGCAGTCCGTCGAAAGGTGGACCTCGGGGTCCAGTAGCACCTCCTCTCCAAAGTACAACTCCCGTTGGGGAGTGTAAACGTCTGAAGCAGAAGGCACAAAGAGGTGCACTGGTGGAGCATAAGTCGCCGCGTCGAAAGCTGGCCTCCCTCTCCTCAGCCACTGTCTAGCAGCCTGGACCACTGTCACCCACCGTCCAGCTACCCTCTCCTCCTCCTCAGCCCGTGTCCTCGCCTCCTCCGCCGCCTCCTCTGTCTCAAACTCCTCACAAAAGGCCCTCGCCGCCTCATCCTCATCAGTGGCCTCCCGTAACATCGCCGCCTCCCTCTCCCTACTCTCAACCACAGCCTCCCTCGCTGCATCTAGGATCCCCGGGGCATCTGCTGCGGTTGCCATCACCACCTCTGGTGGCGCATGCTCAAGATAGTCCTCCCGGGAGATCCCAACTGGACCCTGAACCGACGGCTCTCCGCTCGGTCCCTGAGTCGCCGACTCACCACCTATCACCACTGCCTTCCCCCTATCTACTCCGCTAGGCTGCTGGCGAGGTCTCGGCTCTATCCTCCAGCGATCAACCCTAGTCCGGGTGACCCCGCTCGTACCCTCCGCCCTATCTCCGCCACTACCACCGCTCGTCCCCCTCTCCTCAAATGTCTCCTCGCTACCATCACTGTCCACGTCATGGACTTCCACCATCCCCACATCCATTCCCTCTCCTCTCTCCTCTACCCTCCCCGACGCCGGGACGTCATCACCACCACCTAACTCACTACCCTCGTCGCCATCTCTCTCACCATCCTCACCAACATCACCACCCTCACTCCTACCCCCACTGACATCACCACCAGCCACCACCGTCTCGGTGGCTGGATCTCCGCCCCCGCCGGAGACTGCCGGATCACCACCATCATCACCGGTCTCCTCTGGCCGATCGCCACCACCACTGCCGCCTTCTCTCTCCCTCTCTCCTTCATCATTTCCTCCTCTCTCAACCGTCTCCGCAGCCGTAGATGACGGTGCAGCCCCTGTGGCACCAACATCAACCACCGGATCAGAGCCTTGAGCGCTCAAACCTGCCGGAGGTGGCACCACCGTACTACCACTACCCTCTACCGCCGCCGGTGAGCCCACTGGAGGCTGTGAATCGCTAGGTTCTTCCATGAAAACCGATCTAAACCGTAAATCGAGCCCTAATCGAACTGGAATCGAACCGAAATCGATCAACTATCGTACGGACGAACCCTAGAATTTGGGGGTTTTCGATTTTGCAAGAAATTTGAGTGAGAAGTGTTTGGGTTTGGTTCGGAATTGCAAGAGAGGTGTGAGGAATTGATTTCTGAAAATTTCTGAACGTTGAGTGTGTTTAATCGGTGTAAATCGGAGTTAAAACGGACGTTGGGGTTCTGAACCGTCGTCCCCGTTCAGGGGTTCAAGCGCTCAAGCTGGACCTTTTGAGCGCTAGAGGACCAACATTTGAGGTTGAGCGCTCAAGGCTTTGGAGTTGAGCGCTCAAGGTCAGGTTGAGCGCTCAAAGGGGGTACCCTGAGCGCTCAAGTCCAATCTTGGTAGAAGTTTTGGCTTCTTTTGCAAGCTTTGCAGGGGCATTTTGGGCATCCCTTATGATTTGTTAGTGTGTTTTGGACTTGTTGGTCCCAATCAATCGAACGCGTATAGATCCAAGGATCTAAATCTCGGTAATTGGTTGCGCTAGACCGTGTTAATCAATCAAAGTGTGTTGTATATATATGTTTTCGCGTTAGCGTATGCGCGAAGTGTTTTGACTGCGGTCTGAAAGCTTTATGCTCATTTAAATCATTTTCTGAGGGCCACGTGCTCGTTTAAATCATTGTTTACCAATCATGTTTCGCGTTAGCGTATGCGCGAAGTGTTTTGACTGCGGTCTGAAAGCTTTATGCTCATTTAAATCATTTTCTGAGGGCCACGTGCTCGTTTAAATCATTGTTTACCAATCATGTTTCGCGTTAGCGTATGCGCGAAGTGTTTTGACTGCGGTCTGAAAGTTTTATGCTCATTTAAATCATTTTCTGAGGGCCACGTGCTCGTTTAAATCATTGTTTACCAATCATGTTTTGCGTTAGCGTATGCGCAAAGTGTTGACGGCGGTCTGAGAGCTTTATGCTCATTTAAATCATTTTCTGAGGGCCACGTGCTCATTTAAATCATTGTTTACCAATCATGTTTCGCGTTAGCGTATGCGCGAAGTGTTTTGACTGCGGTCTGAGAGCTTTATGCTCATTTAAATCATTTTCTGAGGGCCACGTGCTCATTTAAATCATTATTTACCAATCATGTTTCGCGTTAGCGTATGCGCGAAGTGTTTTGACTGCGGTCTGAGAGCTTTATGCTCATTTAAATCATTTTCTGAGAGCCACGTGCTCGTTTAAATCATTTTCTGAGGGCCACGTGCTCGTTTAATTTGTTTGCAGCTTGAGATGTATTACGGATAGTGAGTTGGGCTGTCTATATCTTGAACGTTACTCATACCAAATCAATGGCATTGAGTCTCATCCAAGAGGGGCAACTGTAGACATCCCAATTTTGAACCCGAGATACGCTCGAGCATCCCCGATGATGAAACGGACCGATTACCTGGAACTTGTAAGAATGATTTGAATTTGATCAAAATCAACCAAACACCACCTAAACAATCAAAATGTTCCAAACCAACCCAAGCACTGTTGAACCAAGCCAAGCCAGCAAATTGCCATCCATAGACCCCTGAGAAGCACCTTGAGCGCTCAAGCCCATGGCTTTGAGCGCTCAACTCTGATCCAGTCAGCAACTTGCAGAGTATCTCATCATGAGATTTCCTGCATGGGAGCGTCTGGGGATGATCTTATACGATCTCTATATGTATAATACACTCCACTAAGTCCTAAAATACACCTAAAACTACCCCTAAACTACAAACCCACTTCCTCTCTCTCCTCTCTTCTCTCCCACTCACTCTATAAAACTGTCAAACACCCCTGGTTTTAAAAAAATGAACACTCACACTCCTCCCCTTCTGATTCCACCAGAAAACCAATCTTCTTTCTCTCTCTCTATAAAACCACTCTTCCACCATCAAAACCACTTACAAAACCACTCATCAAACCCAGAAATTCGGTTCTTGATCATCAATCAACCACCTACATTGTTCAATTCGTCCAGAGTATAAGCCAAAAACATCCACAATCATCATCCCAAAGCCCAGAATCAAGTTCAAATCACAAGCATTTTCCAAAAGGTAGTAAAACATGTGATGTATTCGCTGTTTTGGCCCATCTGAGGAAGACCAGTGAGTTCAAGCAAGTTCTCTATACTTGCATTGAACTCACAAAGGTCTGAAAGTTGTTCAAAAACATTTTTCAAATCTGCAGTTACAACAGGGTTTGAGCGCTCAAGCCTCTGGCCTTGAGCGCTCAAGCCCAATTCTGAACAAGTTTCTGTTTTGCTAATTTCTGAGCTTTCTTTTGGTTTTGATCATTATTTAAGAGTTAATTGCGTTCATGTAACTCTCAAAACAGTTTATTTCTACACCAAAACTACATGCATGAATGTAAATTAACCATTTTATGGTGATCAAAGATCAAAATCTTCAAATTTCTTATATTTGACTGCAAAACAGTGGCTGTCTAACCTCTTGAAACTTTATTCTATGCCTTTTTGTGATCCTGAGGAGGTATTGAAATCTGTTTGAAGGTCAAAAATTAGAAAGCCATGTTATGGCTTGAGCGCTCAAGGTCAAATCTTTGAGCGCTCAAACTGTTCTTGGCTTAGTTGTAATTTTCCAGTAGTTCTGACGATGGATTATGGTTTAATTCCTTGTTGGTGTGTATGAGTTGTCAGTACAGCGTTTGTGATCTGAATCCCTCTCTCTCTTTCAAAATTGGTTTGAGCGCTCAATCCATGAGCCTTGAGCACTCAAACTGGTTCGAAAGCAAGTATATTTTTAACATCTTCTGGTGATTTCTGAAGCGAGGTGATACTTGTGTGATGTTTCTGTAGTGGTTCAAAGTCTTAAAATATCATCAAACATGAAAAACCAGCAAGGAAGATGTGTGGGGGGAATGAGGGTTGAGCGCTCAAGTCATCACCCTTGAGCGCTCAATCCCCATTCTGGGATCCAGATTGCAAACAGTGTGATAAATCCCATGCTCATAACTCCTTGGGATTGATTGTACAGTCTCTGTTGTAGTTTATTTCTGTGGACATTGGTAGTAATTGTTGTTATTATTATCATCATCCATGTAGACCAAGCGCACAAGCATCCACCGTAGAATCGTATCCCTTGTATATTTTGTTGTTAAGTGATTCCCATCCCCGATTCCCCATTTACGTGAATAAATTAAATTTCAAACATTTTTAAAATCCCACAAAATATCGAGTAGAGACCGGTTCACGGACCGAGCGAGAGGGGTGCCGTAAAACCCTTCCCCTCTCGTAACCAAACCCCCGAATCCGAGAAATCTTTGGTTTCACAAGGACTAGTAAAATCTTTTTCAATGGGCAACGAGTCATATTTTTATCGGTTTCTCGGGTTCGGACCTCAAATCCGGGTGGCGACTCAAACAATCACAATCTTTTTCGCGCGATCTCGGTGGGCCGTCCACAACGTGGTTCGGCCAAATCAGACCTACATCCACGGGGAGGGGGGTTTCACTATAATCCGGAGGAAATCCGTGATATTGTGTTACACACTCACATTCTCATCTCACAATAATGAAACCTCACCAAGTCTCTCGTGTATCTCTCTCTCCGGGAGAGCCACAACCGGCCCCCCGTCTCACACTCTCTGTCTCCCTCTCTACATTGTGCTACCACACTACAATAATACAAGACATGAGAGTATTTATAGAGAACACATAAAAACCCTAGCCCCCTCCCATCTGGGCCTAAGCCCAATGGCCCACACGGGGTGGAATCCCAACAAATTAATGGAAGCACCTCTCCCCGTTCTAAATCTTTAATTTAATGTTTAGTCAAAGAAATTAAAACTAATAAGAGTTATTTATTTATTTATTTGTTTTCTTTAATTTTTATAATGCAAGGTGTCCCGAGTGAAAATGAAAATGGGATTGAGAAAGAATAACGAATTCCATTAATTTATAGGGCAAGTGAAGTGCCCATAAGGTTTGGCTAAGTCATGCTACACCGCGTAACAGCTAAAGTTGAATGTAATGAAGTGCTACATGAGATGAAATATGACCTCTTCTTCTTTGGCTGCCTTCAGTGTAAGCTTTTCATATGTTGGCCCTTCAACTTCAAAATTCCGGCAGTCAAAGCCTGTGTCTTAAGGGTTTGTTTTCTCTTTGGGTCTGATATTTAAAATTCTTCATGTTCTATCAATTCTTTTGGAGTCAGTTTATATAAAATTTTGTTCCAATTTTAATTAGGCTCTCAGCAAGTGGGCGGTTAGTTTGCCCACGGACACCCGAGTTATCAAAATATATATTTGGACCTAGGAATCTAGCCTATGTTTTTTTTATGTCCGATTAATTAATTAAGTTAAAGAAAACCAAAGGTCAAACCGACGGGTAGACAAAGGAATTTGGATTTATTCAAATCAATGGGAGTGATATAGATGTCAATAATGATGGTTGGGACCTACAGCCAATGTAGGCATGATGTACCAATAGTATTCTTATAAAAATGATTAACTAAGCTAGTGATCTCCAAAGAAGCGTACTAAGTCAAAAGCAATATTAGTCTAGCAATTTGAACTTTGAATTTTCTATTACGTGGTTTGGATTATTAAAAAAAGTGGATGCTTTTGAATTAATAGTGGGGTCTACAATCGTTTTGTTTTAGGTGTGAGATTACAACAAGTACACATAAAGACAAAAAATAAAAAATACAACACTAATTGGTGTACATTTTACACCTATCAATATATTTACTGTTACTTTTATACATTTTTAAAATACTTTTATACATTTTTTACATATATCAATACACTTTTAAATCTTAACATAAGCCTATTGTTTTTTTATTTTATTTTATAGCATTTTCCTTGTTTTTGCGACATTTGGGGCTTTATCCCTAAACCCAAAATCTCATGTCAAACCATTAAAAAAAAAACAAACGACATGCGTATTTGTAGCCATGAGTGATGAAAACCTTTAGGTCCTTTAGGTGGTTGTAACACCCTGATTTTTCAGAAATGTTAAAATAAATAAAAAAGGTAATTTCACAAAAAAAAAAAAAAATTCATAGATCCATCATAAAACCATACCGAAGCGATTGTTATAGCTTTACAACCATATCGAATGAAAATTAAACTGTCAAAATATTACAATTTTCAATAAGACTTGAAGCTTTGAAAATGTAGTCGACTAAGTTGTTCAAGGCGACTAAGCATACGGAAACCAAGGCTCGTTGGCTTTCTCCTCAGCAGTGTTGATATTTGTCTGCTTGTACGGCCCCTCAGCTCCGTCTTCATTTCCTGGTGATAAATCACTGCGGTACAAGTACCTGTGAGCTTAAAAAGCCCAATAGGAATATCTTACTCTACTTAACCCCACGTATCTAACAGATAAACATGTATAATAAACGAATAACATGAGATAGCAAAAATAAGATTACTAATTAATTACTAGCCATTTACCTACGTGTCATCTAGGATTCTCAACCGCGAGATCCATCCTACCCTCCAACCTCTAGCATAGGGCAGCTGGTGTGATTCGACTCCCCCTTGCAAAGATCCGGACAGAGAACCTGGGTTACATACCCGAGTACCACTTCCATGACCCCAAGGCACGACAAACAAGATTCACCGGGAGTGCGGCCCCACAACTCATCCCCGGGCTGCGACGCAAGCACACTGCCACCCTTATAGCCCGACCATTCTTGAGAGTCAATCACCACCATGTCCTATCTAGGGTTTCGTATTCAAAATGTTCATCCGTCCGGGGCCCACTCCGGTCACCCCTGGAACCACAGCTCGTCAGCTCAACAATATTTCCACACATTACCATTTTCATTACTTTTCAATTTACATCTACATGTAAACCTCCAAACCGTAAACCCACGCATGAAGCAAATGTCCGTCTAAGTTATTGGGATATGACAAATTTGCATAACAACATTACTATAAAAAGATAGTCTAAAACATGCGTTAAGAACTCAAGTGCAAAATAATACTACAACATGATCAGAAATAACAGAGTAATGATAGAGTAATTTGCCCAATGAAAAAAGAGCCCTTTTTGGATTCTGCGCTAGATTGTTGAAAATGGAAAACAAGTTTTGAGGGAATGAGTTTTGGGTGTGGTTATTTGAATACCCAAAATTAGATAGGAGAATGGGAAAAGTTGAAAAATTGGCGGCCAAACACCCCCTAACTCTACAACAATGAGTTCTATTTTTAAAACACATTCACCAACTTTAAAATTTGGGGCTTTTTTTGTGATAGGCAGTGGCGGACACAAGATTACTAATTTTGCCTGGTTTGCATAGATTACTTTTCAGTAATTTTACAAAAAAAATCAAAAGTATACTGCAAATACTAAGAAATTTGAGGGGAGTGCATGGATCAAACACTCCCCTTGCACCTTTGGGTCTGCCTTTGGTGATAGGGAAAGACCACTTTATTGGAGTTTGCAGGATCCAGGGGCAGACTTAGGCATACATGTTGGGGCTTGGGCCTTTGCACAATGCACACATCTCAATTACCCCATTATTTTTTTTTATAATATTTAATATTTTATTTGCAAAAATTAGGAATAAAAGTTCTTTCAAAATTGTGATATTAGAATATAATGATCAGTGGCGGCTCCAGAAATTTTTCGAAGGGTGTTAAAAAAAAACTTACAATATACTACGTATAAAAAAAATGATATTTATCAATATCAAAAATTCCTCCCAAAAACTACAAAATACATTCTCACCTCCGTCCTTAAATAAATTTTTGGCTCACAAACCTAAGCCTTTAAAATGATGCATTTTTTTGTTCCAAAAATTCTAACTTTTTTCACAACTTGAAAGAACTAAAAAAAAATTAAAAATTTCAACGATAAAAATGCATCTTTTTAGAGGTGTAGGTTTGCGGTTTGAACATTTATCTAGGAACGGAAGGAGTAATATATTACAATTGCCCTCTACAGTTTTTATATTTTGAAACCATTACACAATGGTCTCATGAGTATCGACCGTATCATATACACCACCCTCAATATATGTAACCAAACAATTATTCATTCATCCACTGATCTCCTATTCCGATTACACAGATTGCTCATTGATAAAGGGACTTGGGGGAGGTGTTGTGCACCCCTCGGTCGTTGGATCGAGTTTTGGACGGCTCGGATGAGTTCGGCAATTATCCTTTAATTTTGATTTTTTTTTACAGTAAAAAATCAAAACACATCCGAGCCGTCCAAAACACGATCCAACGGCCGAGGGGGTGCACAGCATGACCTACCTCATTTCCTTGATAAAGGGTGGGTGATCATTATCGTGTGAACTAGGTGTTCATTGATGTATGGATTGGGTATTCAAAGCATGACCTACCCTAGAATTTCTACATGTATTATAACAAAACAAAATAAAAAAATGTTTGGGTGGTCATGTGACCTGTGGCATGCATGGCTGTGGAGCCGCCACTGATAATGATGATATTTTGTTATTAATTTGTGAATACATGTGATTTAGTCCTCCGCATAAGAATTTTGCATCCACCACTAGCAGAATCTGTTTCCAAATGATCAAAAACGAAAAAACCACTTTAACGTGTTGGGAACATCCAAACATATTGATTTAATCGTCATAGGTTTACTTAAGGTAAAATTCACACCCCCCAAATTGTTATCCTTTTTGTATGTTAGGCAAAATTAAAATTTTTAAAATTTCACTAGAAGACAAAAAAGGGGGTGTGGATAACAATTTGGGGGTGTGGAAATCACTTCCCTTACTTAAACTCCGTAAATTTGAACTTATATATGTACTTTCATTTTCCTTCAATCATCATTCGTTTTTAAAATTAGCTATACATGGTTAACTCGTGCCCAAAAGCATTATGAACTCGACCGCTAGATCGATCACAATCTAAACGATCCTTCTAATTAAACAGCTTTTTTTTATTGGTCCTGGACTCATGGGCATGTTATACTAGGCTTTCAATGGGTTCAATCTAGCGAACCCTTTGGATCAAAACAAGCAGACTGAATGAATATTTAATACTCCCCCGTCCCATTTTATTTGTCGATTATTCTTTTTGTCTATTTTGTGTTTATTGTCTATATCTTTCAATCTCTAATGTTTTTTACAATTTAAAAAACTTCGTATTATAGAACAAATCGAGATCTATCAAATAAGATCCATATTGCATATTTTTTGAGATCCACATTGAAAGATATAAGCAATAGACACAAAAGAGACAAAAAGAATAATCGACAAACAAAATGGGACGGATGGAGTAAAATTTGTGAGTAAATAGATCATACAGCTCAATAAAACATAATAATCTATGCCCGAAACTTTAACCAAAATAGAAAAAGGCTACAATACATACCCCTGTAAAAGTTGAGATTTTTTTTATAGAAGTTACGAGACACACCAAAATGTTACGAATCATAAAAAGTGTTGCAAATCATATTGCTAAAGTGTTACAAATCACTAAAAAATGTTACTATTGCCGATGAGGTGACACAGTCTGGACCATATGATATGTGCATATGCTACGCATAATGCACCTTTAGGTTGTGTATTGTAGCAATTTCCACCAAAATAAGTATTTTCAGTTTTATATAGTGTTCTGCATGCGAAATATTGTTTTGCTTTCAACTCCAATGGTATACTCCAATAACGACCGAAGTCAGAACTTTCATATACAATTGCAACAAATTTATTCATATCACAAAACAATGAAATAGAATATTACAATTTAAATTTTGAGGATACGACTATTCATCTACAATTGCAGTTGTAACCGGAGTCGATAAGGGTATATAGTTTTAACAAAATGAAATGAAAATAAATTGACCGATTCCTTAAAAGGGAATAAAAGGATTTTCTGATATATAGCTGGAAGATATGATTCTAATTTAGAGCACTGCAAATCCTCCTTATGACCCCGTTTTGATTGGTGGCAGGATCAATGATATCTCCCATTTTGATCATGGCAGAAGCGAACTCGGACTTAAATGTTGAAGGATTTCTGCTGTACTGCGAGACAATATTATCGGTTGATCCTCCGCTGAAAAGTACTTGGTCGGAGTTGAGAAGACCTTTCTTTTGAATTAGGTTTTTGTAATAGTTGTTATCAAAGGAATTGGGTGTCACCAAATCAAGAGGTGCTAAATTTGCATTCTTACAACCACGTGTGCGCATTCTAGCATAGCTAGCGTCAATGTTGCTCCCATTGCTACTTATGCGCTCGCTAAATGTAAAGCATTGAGCTTGTCCTATGGTGTGTGCTCCTGCATTTCAAATACGCAAAAAAAAAAATGCATCAGTATACCTGTTTTTTCCACAAAAAGGAAAAAAGGGTAAATATTTAAGGAAAAAAGGGTAAACTAATTAGCATCTCCTGAATTTTTGCTTAAACGTTAAAAAAAAAAAAAAAAAAAAAAACAATTCTTGCTTGAAGAAATCCAAGAGATCAAATGCTAGTTTATGTTAAGCATTAATTAACTTACAGCGAAGGAGGCGTCTCGTGCAGCTACTGCAAGTACGTCGGCACAAGAAACAACTCCGGGGCAGATTTTCTCCAACTCAGCCTTGGCGGCATCTATGACTTCAAAACCTCTTGCTGATCCAGCATTTGCGAAAGCAGTCCTCTCGCTCGTTGGAGTTGCAGCCTCATCAAGCAAGACCGAGGCATCACAACCCTACAGTACACTCACAATAATATCACACATTAATTGTTAAATCCTTTAACGTACGCAACAGTTCACACAAAAGTAAAAGTGTAAAAGCTTTAATTGAAGTGACGTGACTAATTAATTACCTGAACAAAGCAATCATGGAAATGGAGTCGAATTAGCGACGCCGCCATCCGGCGTTCATGCGATACGGCTTGTCTAATGGAAGTTCGAATAGTAGGGAGTGCATTAGGGCAGGTGCGGTCGTAAAACGTAGAAGATAACTGTGCATGAGTAGGCGTATTATTCAAAAGCAAGAACAAGAGCAAGGCTGAAGCAATGGCTGAATAAGAAGTGCAAGAAATAGTAGTTGGTGAAGAATTCATGGCTATATATTCTCTCTCTCTGATATTAGATTGTATAGACAAATGGGCTCAAAATGCATGCGAAAGTGAGTAAGAGGGAAATTGGAATGGAATGCAGTGAAGATGATCGAGAAAGGTTGACGAAGTGCATCAATTTATAGGGCGACAATATTGTAGTGGCACAAGGGTAGGTTTGGCTAGGTCACTATTTTACTGCTACACTACACCGCGTAGCTAAAGTTCAAAAGTCTTTATAGCTGGAATTCGTCCTGTTCATCTTTGGCTGCCCTCAAATAAATATACGCATCATGTAAGGTTTAAGTTATGTAAACGGAAGGTGAGACTGAGAGGAAATGTCATGACACTGTCGACGGGGCGTACGTTGTTTTACTATTCGGATGCTTTTGGAATTTTTATTCTTAGATAAATGAGAGTGGGTGTATTAGCTGGTTATGATGGTTGGGACTTTTATTAGTTTAGGCATATATTATGTACCCACAAAAGCTATGGATACATCACACCACCATGATGTGGCAAGTAAGGAGAAGCCCATTTTTTGGGTGAGCCCCACATTGAGCTTCTCCTCACTTGTCACATTAGGGTGATGTGCATTTAGGGTACACAAATGGTGTACCCATATCATTTTCCTATTATGTACACATGGTTGGGATTCGAATGAGTTTTTTTTTTTAATTTTACGGATATATACTTTTAAAAAACGTGTTTTAAACAAATTCTACAACTTCGATTATTAGCGTGAGCTTCAATTATTGTTTTGTTGAATTTGATGTCCTCGGAACTGCCCTATAAATGTGGTCTGTGTACATGCGTATTATGTTTTTAGTTTTGAGTGAGAAAATAGTTTTGTTAATGACAACAACGAACAATATTAAAAATGTAGGACGATGACTGAGCGTCAACACAGTGAATCAAGCTAAGTTTTCCTAAACAGATTAAACGGGCTAAATAAGCCAACAAAAATACAGATTTCGAGACATATCATTCTTCTCACATATAATAAATAAAATCCTAGCTAGTAAAAATAGCTTGTCTAAATTCCATAAGCCATAGACGAGCTTTTTATGAAAAACTCACCCTCAACCTCCCAACTAGGTGGGGGCGCACTTTGCAATTCACCACATTTGAAGCAATTTTTTTTTTGATCTGCAACAAAGATTTATTAAAACTCGACAAAGGGTACATCGACAATAAAAGAACCATACCCAAGCACAAGTGCAAGGAAATGGCCTGGCAATACATCTAGTGAGAAACTAGATGCAAAACACAAAGTAAAAGAAAAAAGATACATCAAGCTATGACAACACCAAGGAACAATAAAGCCTTCACCCCGAAATATCTAACATTTGAAGCAATTTCGGAATCACAATGGTCTTGTTCGTTTTCCTGTTTAGTTTTGTTTTAGTTTTGATGATATCATCATTTCCCTCATTTCTCTCTCTATCTCTTTCTACTCATTACACCTGCTGACATCATCAAAATTAAACTAAACTATCTTACCAAATACAGCCAATAACATTTTTTTAACTTATATAGATAGAGATGTTGATAGTGGACTCTATTTTGTAGTTAATTAAACCTGTTTTTTGTTATTTAATCGCCATGAGGAAGACAAAGTAGAAGCTTGCATGAAAAAGTTTGTTTGGTTGGCCTTCATTAAGTTTTGTAAGGTTGAAAGGGGGAGATGAGGTCAACAATCCAAATTGTCATCCTTTGTTTTTGACATTTGAAAATTCTCGGATCTCCAGCTGCATGGCTCATTGGCTCCTAGTGGCTAGTGGTGTTATTTGACTTTGACTTCAGAGAGATTAAACAATCCGATAACCATCTGTTTTTTTAATGTATTATCTCTTTGTTATCTTTTTTGGTAAAGAGATAGAACTATAATAAATCAAAATCATCCGCCCAAAACAACTACACAAAATCGCCGGCTGCCAATACACAACTACATAAAATCACCTGCCCAAAACTACCGGTTAAAAAAAATACCTACAAAAAAATACAATAAAACAAAAAAGAATAGAAAATGAGAACGCCGGAGCCATTGCCATTTAGGAAAAACAACTCCCATTTTGACTATAATAGGAAGACGATATTTTTAGTGGAAACTCTTTTTCAGAACAGCAAAATTTTATAACCTTTGAAAACGAATTACAAAGATTAAGGGATCCAAGCAACGAGGCATCGAGACACCTGCCGCAAGGAACCAAAAGGAAAGAAACAACCGGATGTTGGCAAGGAGCCAACCAAACCCTCAACAAGAAAACAAAATCCAACAAGAAAAGCCTAAACAAAAAGACCAAAACAAAGCCCAACCAAAGCGCCCAAACAAACACCACTATCGACAAAATTATGTTACAACAGAAAAATTGCTAATGATCTCATCTTCTTCCCCCAAATAATATTCATCCAAGATCTTGCTAATTGACCGAGAAGCTTGAGTTGCATTTAGATGAATCCTGTTAATGCCATTAGAAGAAACAGATAAGGCAGCAGCAACAATAGCAGATCTGAACACAACACATTTTTTCTGTTTTCGACGACCCTTCTTCTTAGATTTCGGAAAACCCAGCTTATCTTCAATCATTTTCTACTTCCTTTTTCCTTTCCCAATATTTTCCACAGCATCATTTGGATTGAGATCCACAACTAAATGGATACACTCAACATCTTTCTCATTAAAAAATCCCACTTGGGAAAGATTCCAAAAGTCTTGATCAAATTCAACTACCTCCTTATCCTTGTTGGTAATAGCTAAAATGGCATCCTCAACGGATGAATTTGAAAGCTTGGAGTCTGCGACAAACCCGTCTATAGAATTTGTATGACTCCTCTCATCACTATTACCCACTCCATTACCTGTCGAGCAATCCACTTCATCCCAATCAGAGTTCTTAGAAACTGCCGCCACTTCACATTTAGCATTCTCAATCGAAACTTCATCATCCACCGTGACCCACTTAGCATCATCCTTAGTCTTGCTGTTATCCATACTAATAGAATCACCCACCATCAAGTCCTCATTCAAACTATTCTGCTCCATCGAAGAGAGAACTGCCACATTGATAAGATTGTCCTTGCTATTCACTAGCACATCCTTAGGATCCTCATGATCCTTAAGATCAATTAAATCAACAGATTCCTCAACCAAAATTGAATTTTAGTGGAAACTCAGTTTAAAAAGGTAACTTCACGTGTCTAAGTTTATAAGTTTGTTTATCGTTTCCATTGATCTTAGGAAATCTTTTAATTTACAGAAAAATGTCTAATTCGAGTAATTAATTTGTCGGTCAAATAGATAACCTAATCTACATTAGACAAGATATTTTTAGTGGATGCTTTTGGAATTTTTATTTCTTAGATACTGTAAATGAGAGTGGTGTATTAGCTGGTTATGATGGTTGGGATTTTTATTAGTTTAGGTATATTGGAAAACATATGGGTACCGACCCATATGTCCATAAAATGTACCGAGCATATTTGGGGACCCACTTTTGGGTCCCACACGAATGATCCAAACCGTTCATTATTCTTAAAACATTTTTCCGAGGGGCCCCACAAAATTTCAGTTCAATTAGACGGTTAGAAGTACTTGAACCCAAGCCTCACTGTTTCAATGAAATTTTTTTGATTGAAACTGTTGGACTTTGGTTCAAGTATTTCTAACAGCCTGATTGAGCTGAAATTTTGTGGGGCCTTTCGGAAAAATCTTTTAAGAATAATGAATGGTTCGGATCACTCGTGCATGACCCAAAAGTAGTGGGTCCCCGAGCATGCTTGATGCATTTTTTTTGTACATTTCTGTCTGTACATGTAGTCGGGTCCTTGGGCATATATTGTGTACACATGGTTGGGATTAGAACGAGTTAATTTTTTTTTTACGGATATATACTTTTAAAAAACGTGTTTTAAACAAATTCAACGACTTCTATTATTGGCGTGAGCTTCAATTATTGTTTTGTTGAATTTTGTGTCCTCGGAACCGCCCTATAAATGTGTGTCTGTGTACATGTGTATTACTATGTTTTTAGTTTTGGGTGAAAAAATAGTTTTGTTAATGACAACAACGAACAATTAATATTAAAAATGTAGGAAGATGACTGAGCGTCAACACAGTGAATCAAGCTAAGTTTTCCTAAACAGATTAAACCGGCTAAATAAGCCAACAAAAATACAGATTTCGAGACATATATCATTCTTCTCACATATAATAAATAAAAGCCTAGCTAGTAAAAATATCTTGTCTAAATTCCATAAGCCATAGACGAGCTTTTTATAAAAAAACTCACCCTCAACCTAGCTCCCAACCTAGCTCCCAACTAGCTAGGTCGGGGCGCACTTCGCAATTCTCCACATTTGAAGCAATTTCGGAATCACAAAAATATTTTTTAAACTTATATGTTATATATAGATAGAGATGTTGATAGTGGACTCTATTTTGTAGATAATTACACCTATTTATTGTTATTTAATCGCCACGAGGAAGACAAAGTAGAAGCTTGCATGAAAAGGTTTGTTTGGTTGGCCTTCATTAAGTTATTTATTATTTTACCAAAGAGGAAAGGGGGAGATGAGGTCAACAATCCAAATAGTCTTCCTTCGTTTTTGACATTTGAAAATTCTCGGATCTCCAGCTGCATCATTGGCACCTAGTGGCTCGTGGTGTCACTTGACTTCAGTGAGATTAAACAAT
Source organism: Vaccinium vitis-idaea (assembly GCA_963854785.1). Classification (NCBI taxonomy): domain Eukaryota; kingdom Viridiplantae; phylum Streptophyta; class Magnoliopsida; order Ericales; family Ericaceae; genus Vaccinium; species Vaccinium vitis-idaea. The sequence continues at coordinate 19,773,423 of OY978224.1, read as the reverse complement.
CCGATAACCATCTGTTTTTTTAATGTATTAACTCTTTGTTATCTTTTTTGGTAATCAAAATCCCTGGCCGGCCCAAAACCGCCGGCTACCAATACAACTACACAAAATCACCAGCCCAAAACCGCTGGCTACCAATACAACTATGCAAAATCACCTGCCCAAAACTGCCGGTTAAAAAAACCACCTACAAAAAAAAAAAAAAAAAACAGAAAATGAGAATGCGGGAGACATCGCCGGAGCTGTCACGACGTTGCCTTTGTCAAGAGTCCGGATTTGAAAACCCCAGATCTAGCTCCCCCCTTTGCCCCATAGATTGAGGAGAAGAGCTCGAACGACACGGGCAGTCGCCGGAAACCAAGTGGGTGAAGCAATAAAGGAGAGGAGAAGGTGGAAGGGGATTGTGGGGGAGGGGGGTGCGGCCGCTGCATCTAGAAATCCAGGGATAAATCTCTCCCACAGCCTTCCTCTCACTCTCTCTTTCTCTCTCTAAAGCTCATCTCAATAAAATCTTGCATATATTTGGCAAAAAAAAAATTACTTCCATAATAAAATTATACATCAATGTTTTTGACCCCCACCCAAAGCCATAGAAAATGATTCAATAATAAAATTATACATCAATGTTATTTTAGTTAGGTGACAACTGTTCCGTTTCCCTCCCTCTCTTTAGGATTGCCGTTTACTAAAGACCGGTAAAACAAATCAATTACGAGTTGATTGATCTTGAGTACTTGAGGTCGATCTAAGTACACATTGTCTATTATTAAGGTTGAATTTCCACTATCATACTTTCGGTATTTTCGTTGGTATTTTTGGAATTTTCTCACAAGTCAATCCCATCACATACATCACAAAAATACCATTTATATACCGAAAACAACTCTCATTTTGACTATAGTGGAAAGACGATATTTTTAGTGGAAACTCAGTTTAAAAAAGTAACTTCACGTGTCAAGTTTATAAGTTTATGTATCGTTTCTGTTGATCTCAAGAAATCTTTTAATTTACAGAAAAATGTCTAATTTGAGTAAAATGTCGGTCAAATAGATAACCTAATCTATATTAGATCTACCTTAGTTTCAAAACTATATTGCTCGTCGGTAGATAGGATGTTCATTAATATATGTCACGGATATTCAGATGAGTTTCATGGACTGGCGGCACGATGATTTTTCATAATTCCACTAACTCAAATACATAACATAAAAAGCTGTGAAAAAAAAAAAAAAAAACACCCTTAGTGGAAAACCCTTACGCTAGCTTTTTTTTTTTTCATCACAAAGAAAGAATGTAATTTCACTTAACCCATTCAACTAGGCAATTGCTAACTAGTAAAAGTCAATATGACCCTTCGACAAATGATTGTCGCAGGGTGGGGTGCAAACATTGTTGAGTTGTCTCCTCGTGTTGTGATGCCTATGCCTCGGTTCCTTTAAATCTGTGTAATGTGTTTTCAAAAATTAGTAAACAAAATTTGCTGTTCCAAAAAAAATTAAAAAAAAAAGAAACAAAAAAGGGAGAGAGATGACCCTTTTAAACACACACGCATATACTGTAAATTCTTATGCTTCACAATTCAAATTATATTAAGAGTAACATTTCCTTGAAATTCAATACAAAAGAATATTGACAATAATAAAGAAATGGAAAGACTTTAAGGACAATACTATTCATCTACACTTTCAGAAACCGAAAAAGATTTAACAAAATGGAACGAAAATTGGTTGACCAATTCCGTTAAGAACAATGGAATTTTGTGATTTTAGTTTAGAGCATTGCAAATCCTCCTTATAACCCCATTTTGACTGGTGACAGGATCAATAATGTCTCCCATTTTGATCATGGCAGAAGCGAAATCGGATTTGAATGTTGAAGGGTTGCTGCTATATTGCGAGACAATACTATCAGTTGATCCTCCGCTGAAAAGTGCCTGGTCCGACTCCAAAAGACCCTTCTTTTGAATTAGGTTTTTGAAGTAGTTGTTGTCAAATGAATTGGGAGTCACCAAGTCAAGAGGTGCTAAATTCGTATCGCTACCGGTTGGGCAACCGCGCCTGCGTGTGCTAGCAAAGCCAGCATCAATGTCGCTCCCATTGCTGTTTACCCGGTCACTAAATGTCAAGCATTGTGCTTGTCCTATGGTATGTGCCCCTGCATTTCAAATAAGAATATGTAAAAAAGGGGGAAAAAAAAAACCCTATCCCAACCAGATTTTGGCTGTGGCAATTTTATTATGATTAATAGTGATTAATTACCTGATAAGGCTACCATGTCTTTTTCACTGAGACCCTTCTTAGCAAAGTTAGAAACAAGTTCTTCAAGGTTACTTCGGAAATTCGGAAGATCAGAGTTTGCTAAATCGCGACTCGCTGTCGTAGAATCTTTCCTTCCAAGTTTTACTGTCCACGAGGGACCACCCACCTGATATACAGAGACCCCGTTAGCATGTCTCCAATTTAATTTTAGTTTGTCGATTAAAAAGAGTGGTAGATCAAAGTTCTGGAAAACAATGGAGTAGGTTGTGTTTAATTACTTACAGCGAAGGAACTGTCTCGTGCAGCTACCGCAAGTATGTCGGCACAAGAAACAACTCCGGGACATATTTTCTCCACCTCAGCCTTGGCAGCCTCTATGACTTCGTAACCTCTAGCGGATCCCGCGTTGGGACGTGCGCTCCTCTCACTCGTTGGCGTTGCAGCCTCATCAAGTAAGATTGATGCGTCGCAACCCTGCACAACCAACCAACAACAAATTAATTAATATTTGCAAATTAAGAAAATTCTCCTCATCGCGAGGATAAACTTAATATGTCCATAATTTACGTGTTAGCGTAGTTAATTACCTGAACAAAGCAGTCATGGAAATGCAGGCGAATTAGTGACGCCGCCATGCGACGCTCACGGGAGACGGCTTGTCTAATGGAAGTTCGAATTGTGGTGAGTGCATTTGGGCAGGTATTGTCGTAAAATGTAGAAGACAACTGTGCGTTAATAGGTGTAATATTATTATTCAACAGCAAAAACAAGATGAGGGCATAAGCACTTAGCAGTAGTACTGCACAACAATTTGACGTATTCATGATTGATTTGAACTCTGTGCGTGGCTTGTAATGCTATAACTCTCTCCCTCCCTAGCAGATATGTATGGGCTCTTGAAAGCTCAAAATGTAAGTGATTACCGATTGGAGGTAATGAAAATGGGAAGGTGATTGAGAAAGAATAACGAATTCCATTAATTTATAGGGCAAGTGAAGTTCCCATAAGGTTTGGCTAAGTCATGCTACACCGCGTAACAGCTAAAGTTGAATGTAATGAAGTGCTACATGAGATGAAATATGACCTCTTCTTCTTTGGCTGCCTTCAGTGCAAGCTTTTTCATATGGTGGACCTTCAACCTCAAAATTCCGGCAGTCAAATCCTCTGTGTCTTAGGGGTTTGTTTTCTCCTTAGGTCTGATATTTAAAATTCCGGCAATCAATTTCTTTGGAGTAGTTGGTTTATACGAAATTTTGCTCTGATTTTAATTAAGCTCTCCGCAAGTAGACGGTTGGTTTGCCCACAAACGCTTTTTTATGTCCGATTAATTAATTAAGTTAAAGAAAACCACAGGTCAAAACGACGGGTAGACAAAAGAATTTGGATTTATTCAAATCAATGGGAGTGATAGGGATGTCAATAATGATGGTTGGGACCTATCGCCAATTTGGGCATGATATACCAATGGTATTCTTGTAAAAATGATTAACTAATTAAGCTAGTGGTCTCAAAAGAAGCGTACCAAGTCAAAAGCAATATTAGTCTAGCAATTTGAACTTTGAATTTTCTATTATGTGGTTTGGATTATTCAAAAAAGTGGATGCTTGAATTAATATTGGTGTCTACTATCGTATTGTTTTAGGGGTGAGATTAGAGAAGAAAAAAAACACACACACAAACACTCTGGTGCACATTTTACACCTTTTAATATATTTACAGTTTCTTTTATATTTTCACACATTTCAACACACTTTTAAATCTTAACATAAGTCTGTTTTTTTTTTTTTTTTTTTAGCATTTCCCTTGTTTTAGCAACATTTGGAGCTTTATCCCTAAACCCAAAATCTCAAGTCAAACCATTGAAGAAAAACAAACGACATGCATACCTGTCGCCATGGGTGATGAAAACCTTTAGGTGGTTGTTCGTCTTCCACCTCCAAAACGCTTCTCTTAATCTTTACCTTTGTCTCACATACGATAAGATTGTATGATAAAAGAAGCTAGGGTTTGGAGTCAGGCCTTTAACCACATTTTTGTAAGACCTGATTCCATTCTAGACAATCATGGTGGATAGAATCATTGGGTCTTTTAATAGTCTCTACACTAATATCCCGCATCACTTAAAGCATGTGATATGACCCAAATACGTGCTAATAGAGACTGTCAATTATCTGATTACATTTATTAAACGATCACAACTTCATAGGTAATAACGGCACCATTGAAAACTTATTCAAAAATATGTCTAATTTTTTTTTTATCTATGTAGGCTTCTTACAGAAAATTGCTAAGAGTCTCCCACTTGGGCCACATAGATCATCCTGATACAGACCAAAAAATTGCTAACAATCTCTGATTTTCATACCCAAATAAGGTGAGTTTTTTTTTTTTTTTGCATACTCTCATATAAAATAAGGGAGAACAGTGTAATCTTAGAAATATCAGAGGAAGTTTCTCAAAAATATCAAATATCTTATTTATATATCTTTAATATAAGAGATTTTATTTTATTTATTTTGAAAACTTTGTTTAGCAAAAATAATTAAGATTTATTTTCCAAGATTCATATTCTTTATAAAAATTAATTAAAGTTATAAATAATTTTTTATTTGATTAAAATTAAAGGAGAAAGAAATAGATTGGGACTGAGGAAGTGAGTAGTTGAAATAAAATACAAGAGGATCCAGCTAAAAAGTTTACCGTCAAAAGGTAGTTTTCACGTTCGTTATGGACTTCTAGTTATCCACAACATGCATGAAATAAAAAATCATTGTGTAGACTTCTGCTTATAACTCAAAAATCAAAAATCGTTATTTAGGGAGTGTTTGGAATACTACCTTTTAACTTTTGATTTTATTTTTTTGGCTTTTTAGGTTATAGTCATAATGTATTTTAAATCTGGAAGGAATATTTCAGAGAAATATAAAAAATGCATTTTGCAATAGGAGTAATATTCGGGAGAATAATGATGAGAATGAGTTACCATTATTCGTTGTTTATCATTTTGCCCATGTTTATTTAATATGGTATTGAAAATGTGTACGAATACAGTTTATAGCAAGTTTTTTAAAGTCATATTGGGAAATATTCCGATTAAAGTGTCTCGTCCAACTGTTTATTTATTTTTTTGGGGGGAAAAAGTTTGTACGCTTCACTTCTTTTTGGAAAAAAAGTTTTTGATCTGTCGGACAGTTTTTCCACCATCTCTTTTGAAACCAATTGGTGTTAGGAAGGACTTCAATTAGTGTTTTATGGCATTCGACATCGCACCTGCAAATCTCTGTTTTCAGAGCATCGCAGGAAGTGACATTGTGTAACCAAATTCATGGGGGCACTCCAGGCCCAACAATCCCTCCCTCACAATGACGCTCCCGCAACTCGAACCCATGACCTTTTGACTCTAATACCACTTGTCGAACTTCTTTTCCACCATCTCTCGTAAAACCAAATAGTGTTAGGAAAGGCTTCAATTAAGTCTTTTATGCCATTCGATGCGGCACCCACAAGTCTATTTTTAAAGCAGTCACAGGGAGTGACATTGTGTAACCAAATCCATGGGGGCATTTCAGGCCCAACATGCTCTTCATTTTTTTTTTCACAACTATTGTCCAACCCAAATTAATTTTCCAACAATTTTCCTAGGTACACCGATTACACACAAATTGAATCGTATAGAGAGTTTCCACTGCCATTTTGTAAAACATTACTTAAAAGCATCAGTGAACTCACAACTCACAACAATTTCGAAAGCAAACCACAATTTGCTTTTGGCCAGAGGATAAAGGTAAACATTAATGAAAACTTTGGCGAAACTAAGCAAGGGTTTCATTACAGAGAACTGAATTTACAATAGAATTCTTGATTGATTACAAAATAACTGCAGAAGAAGAGCTTATATACCTCTAGATACAACTGAATGCCAGCTAGCAACATGTAACAAAATCAAACCACTAAAACACCCGTAACCACTACTTAAGCACTCACTAACTAAGTAGTTACAACTATGGTCCCACAGCTGTCAAGTGGTGAGTTGGAAGCTGAATCAAGAGGTGAGTCGGTGATTGAGTGACTTGAATTAACCTCTGTTGCACCTGCTATACTTAGTGGCATTTGCTAACATGCCCCTGCAAATTGATGCTGGTGCATGAGAGAGCATCAGTTTGTCGCGAAGAAGAAGAAAACGTGCACTAGTTTAGGGCTTGGTCAGAATATCTGCTACCTGAAATGGAGAGGGAACATGACGGACCTGGAGTTGTTTAGAGCAATTTTCTCACGAACAAAATGGAAATCAACTTCAACATGTTTGGTACGTGCATGAAAGACTAGATTTGTGGCCAAAGCAATGGCAGAAACATTATCACACCAAAGAATTGGAGTCTGAAGAGGGGAGGGAGCACCCATATCAAGAAAAAGCAGTTGTAACCAAAGTATTTCAGCAGCTACATTTGCCAAGGCTTTGTACTCAGCCTCTGTAGAAGACAGAGCCACTGTCACTTGCTTCTTGGCTGACCAAGCAACAAGATTTGGTCCCATGAACACACAATAACCTCCAGTTGACCTCCTATCCTGAGCATTTCCTGCCCAATTTGCATCAGAGAAGGCTGAGAGAGCAAAAGAACCCTTAGAGAAATGAAGACCATACCCCAAGGACCCTTTAATGTATTGCAAAACACGTTTAACTATAGTGAAATGCTTTTCAAGAGGGTGATGCATATGCTAACACACTGAATTAACCGCAAAAGAGATTTCTGGACGAGTGAGTGTTAGATATTCCAGGGAACCAACTAACGACCAATAAAGCTCTGGATATTGAATAAGGGTATTCTCTTCATGAGTAGGACACTTGACTGAAGATGGAGAATCACATGGCTTGCACTCTGTCGTTCCAGCATTTTCTAGAAGAGAAATAGCGTACTTGGCCTGAAATAGTACAATCCTAGTAGGTGTGGAAAGGGCCTCTATGCCCATAATATAATGAAGTGATCCCATATCTTTAAGAGAAAAAGAGGAGCTCAGCTGATCAAATCTGATCCTTTATGAAGAACAAAAAAAGAGGAATCCGCCAAGCTATTAACAAAACCCAGGGAGATTAAACAAGAAGATAGCATGTCATACCAAGCACGAGGTGCTTGTTTAAGCCCATAAAGAGCCTTGTAAAGTTTGACAGACTAAATGAGGTTGTTAAGGGTCAACATAGCCTTATGGCTGCCGGAGACTAAATGAGGTTGTTGAGGGTCAACATAGCCCTATGGTTGCCGAAGAAACGCATTAGAAACATCCAGTTGGTTAATGGACCAACAATCAAAGTGTAATGCTAAAGACAAAATAACCTTAACAGTAGGTTGTTTGACTACTGGACTAAGGGCATCCACAGTGGGCTCTTAAAATGGCTTCTAGGTGTGGCTCCTAAAATTTAGCAAGCCATTTGATCAATAATTGTCTTCAATGGACTCCCAATACAAGCTCCCAATGGTAGCTCCTAAGCATGACTCCTAACCCATTAGCTAAATCTAAGTAGCCTTGTAGCTAGCTTCAAGTGGGACTTTAACACTTTTAATCTTTTTAGACTTATCAATTTATGGGACCCACATTTTTTATTACTCCATCCGTCCCAATTTTATAGTCCATTTTGGGGATTCCAACTTAATAAGGGGACATAATATTATAAAAAAAAAAGGGACATTGTACTTTTGAAAACATGTTTTTTTCTTATTTTACCCTTCAATCATTACAACTTCTTACTTTTTTATTACTTTTAACTTCAAAATATAAGGGTAAAAGAGGAAATTTCTTAACAATTACTCATATAGTTTTGAAGTGGGACAATATTTTTGGGACGACAAAAAGTATCAACTAGGACTATAAAATTGGGACGGAGGGAGTATTTTTTCCCACAAAATAGAGAATGCTCTTGCTAGCCCATTGAGTGAACATATGCTCTCTAAATTTAGCAAGCTCTAGGAGAGAAAAATGGGACCCAATTAGGCTTATGTGTACAACTTAGGAGTCAACTTATGAGCTATTTTTAGGGAGCCCACTGTGGATGCCCTAAAGGTCTCAGTGTAATTAACAATCTTAGTCTGTTGGAACCCTTGTGCAACCAGTCTTGCCTTGTATCGTGAGACAAAACCATCAGACTTACATTTGATTTTAAAAATCCACTTACAGCCAATTATGGGAGCTCTTGGAGGAGGAGGAACTAAGGACCAAGTACCTTGAGACATTAAAGTTGTATACTGTTCAGACATAGCTTGTCTCCATTCAGGAAAATGGATTGCTTCCTTAAAGGAGGTAGGTTCAGAAAGAGGAGGAGAGTGAACAAGTAAGGAAAAAGGAAGTTTAGGAACTGTAATGCCATTTTTAGATCTAGTTATTATGGAATGGTGAGACACAAAAGGAGGAGTAGAAGAAGATACCATTGGAGAAGAAATAATCTAAGAAGAAATTACTGGAGAAGAAACCACTGGAGAAGAACCATCGTGACCAGGTATAGAAAAAGACAAAGAAAGACTGAGTGAAACATGAACATGAGACAAAGGAACAGTAGGGGGAAAGCAAGGAGATCTAGGAGTGGAGAAGGAGAAACATCAATAGGAGAGGAAACAACAAAATGAGGAGTGACAGACATAGTAGGGGAAGAAGAAGAAAAAGAAGAAACAGATGGAACTAGAGGAAAATAGGGAAAATCATGTTCAAGAAACTTAACATATCTAGAAACATAGACATGATGTGTAACAGGATCTAGACATCTATAGCCCTTAGTACCTGGACTATAGCTAAGGAAAATACAAGGAGTAGACCTTGGTTCAAGCTTATTAGGTGCATAAGGCCTAAGCCATGGGAAACAACAACAACCAAAAGGCTTAAGGGACATATAATCAAGGACGATATGATAAAGTTTGTGAAAAGGAACATCAAATTGCACTACAAGAAATTAGGTCTTTGGAGACGAATGAAATCGTCATGAAATGCATGATTTTTGTCTCTGATAGTCTTGGTGACGAAAAATAGTTTTGCTACCTATAGGTTGTCTCCGAAAGTCACCTGGTGACGAAATTATTGTTTCGTCACCTATACTAAATTTTGGTGACGAAATTTTTCATCACCAATTTTCAAATTATTTGTCACCCACTCACTAGTTTCGTCACTAATCGTGACTAGAAATTGATGAAGGAAACTACTTAGGTGACAAAAAATTTCGTCACTAACCGTGACTGAATTGATGAAGGTGAAAAAAAAAATTTGATGAAGGAAACTACTGACGTGGCGCCTATGTGTCACCCGCGTGGCGCTGTCGTGTCACCCGCGTGGCGCTCGTGTGCACCTATGTGGCGCCGGTGTGGTGCCCGGGTGGCGCTGGCGTGTCAGCTGAAAATTGAGAATTTTGCTCCTCCTGGGAATCAAACCGGAGACCTCGCGTGTGTGCGCGCGCGCGCGAACCAGCTGAGCTAGGCAACCACTTGTGACATTTAGGCACCTTTTTAATATTTATACTATAAAAACCGGATTATTCTTATACAAACCCCTACTAATATCATTTCTTTTATAAATTTTATACTTATACAAACACCTACTAATATCACTACTTTAATAATTTTTTTTATTTTTTAACACAAAAAATTTTCTTTTTTAACAAACGCCTTTTAATAAATTTTTTTAAATCCAGTTTATACTATAAAAATAAGTTTTTTTTTTATTCCCATTGTTTTATGCTCCCCATTTGAACACCCATTAAACAAACACCTACTAATATCATCTTTTTAATAAATTTTCTTTTTTAACATAAGCCTTTTTATAAATTTTCATTTTTTAATCTTGTTTATACTATACAAATCAGTTTTTTTAATCTGGTTTAATAGTTTGTTATAAATTACATTTAACATATATATTTTAAATGTAATTACAAACTCCATATTTACAAGCGTCGATTTAAACCGTTGGCATTTCACATCTCGTCATTGTCACCAAAATCGAAGTTCGTTGGGTCATTTTTTTAGATTGCAAGACTCGACCCCACACTTGAGTCATTTTTTTCAATCGAAACCATCTATCTTTTACATATTAAAGAGTACATAATTAATTTCAAACAAAAAATAAAGTTAATCAGCTATCGCTGCACAATTATTTTTTGATTGGCAAAGAAGAATTTTATTAAAAACGGGGGAGCTATCGCTACACAATTGATCAGACTAAAAAAAATTATTTTTGTTAATGAAATTGTGTCTCGATAATTAAGAAACTTTCTAAACCCGATGGAGGCAAATTTTTACGAGAAAATGATTAAATAAATAAGGAAAATTAGTTTTGGTGGGTGACGAAAAAAATAGAGTAAATGGGTGACGAAAAAAATTTCCTGGGCCAAAGTCTTCTCTTTTGTGAGGAATATTTTTGTCTTCTATTGGTTTGCTCTCCTGGGGAGGATGTGGAGGGAACATATTAGTGAGGAAAAAAATATTTTCGTCACCAAAAAGATGTGGAGGGAACATATTAGTGACGAAAAAAATATTTTCGTCACCAAAAATTCCATTCTTCCACAAGTTTAGAGACGAAATAAAATTTCATCACCTTTATTTTTGTTTATCCTCCCAATTAGAGACGAATTATATTTTTCCTCTCAAAATAGTCATTTAGGAGACAAAAATTAATTTCGTCACCAGAATTTCGTCACGGTTTATCATTTTTGTTGTAGTGTTGTATAGAAGCCTGTGGTAACGTATTGATGAGATACACAGCAGTGGTAATAGCTTCTAACCAGAACTTAATAGGAAGATTAGCTTGCTGAAGAAGAGTGATAACAGTTTCAACTATATGAGCATGCTTTCTTTCAGCCACACCATTCTGTGATGTGTAAGGACATGAAGTTTCATGAAAAATCCCAAATTGAGAAAAGAAAAACTTCATTACTTTGTTAAGAAATTCACCACCACAATCAGATCTAATAGTCTTAATTGTGTGATTAAATTGATTGGACACAAAGATATGAAATGCTTGAACATGAGATGAAACATCACTTTTAAAGTGTAAAGGAAAAATCCAGCAGTATCTAGTAAAATCATCAACCAGGAGCAAGTAATATATGTAACTTGAAAAAGAAGGTATAAGGGAAGGTCCCCACACATCCATATGCAACAGTTCAAATAGAAGGGTAGTAGAAGTGATAGAGACAGGAAATGAGAGTTTATGACTTTTTGCCTTGTTACAAGCATAACAATCTAGATGGTGAACATAAGGAATATGTAAATTGTACTTAGTAGACAATTGTTGTAAAAGAGCAGTATGAGGATGACCCAGCCTTTTGTGCCAAAGCTCGGCTTGAGAGACAGTACTGATAAGAGCAGTGTTGCCAGGAGAAACGTTAGAGGAAGGAAGAAGGGGATAGAGACCCTAGTGGCAGGGTCCCTTGTGAAGCACTTGATTGGTAAGCTTGTCCTGAACAATATAACCATAAGAATCAAAAGTGATTCTACTATGGTTATCAAGAGCAAATTTATGTACAGAAAGAAGATTGTTGGAAATTTGGGGAACATGCAAAACATTATCAAGATGAAAAGTATGGGTAGGAGTAGGAAGCAATCCTTTATCTGAGTGTGTGACAGGCCCTGTCTAACCATTACCCACTGTCACAGCCGTTGGTGAGGTGTAACTTGGCACTAGTATGCTAGTAGCATCCCTTGTCACATGTGCAGTTGCACCAGAATCAAAGTACCAAGACCCTGATGGAGGATGCAATGGAAGAGTGATCTGAGATGGTATGCCATTATTGAAATTTGGTCCAAACGTCTGAGATGAGTGTTACACATTTAGAGCTGGTTGAACATTAGGAGTATAAGTAATGGGATTATACGATTCATAGTAATTCATAGTAAGTAGCAGCAGATGGTGACAACGCATGGTGTTGGACAGATGGAAAAACAAAACCATTGTTATCATACTGGCCTTGAGATGTTGTGGACACCCCGCGAAATTTCACAAAAATTGTCTGGAAAACGATCTAATTGATTAACGGGAGTCGCCACCCGAGTTTAAGGACCGTACCCAAAAAACCTGTTTACAAAATGACTTTTTTGCCCTTTGTGGATAAAATATTTTACTGGTCTTTCAAATGAGATTTCTCGGGTCCGGGAGATAGGTTACGAGTGGGGAAGGGGTTTAGGGCACCCTTCTCGCCCGACACGACCACCGGTCTCTACTAAACGCTCAAGGGATTTTTAGAAAATGTTGTTTAAGTGGGAGCACATAAATGCACTTATAAGATCAAAATAGAGTATGTGAATACATGTATCATGTGTCATGAATGGATTACGAGGGTGCACAATGCAATGAGATTATGCAAGAACATGATCAGCAGTGCTTAAAAGTACAGTACAAGTTCACATGCATCCTCAAAGACGAGCACATCACTACACCAAGACTAATTTTTGGACACCCACACTAAGCAAGTCTGGGCGCCTGGGGTCAGTTTAGGCGCCCACATTGAGCAAGTCCTGGCTCCTGCACTTAGTGTAGGCACCCACAGTGAGCAAGTTCAGGCGCCTGGACTTAGTGTAGGCACCCACAGTGAGCAAGTCCAGGCACCTGGAGTGTATTATAGCACAACTCTTTCTCAATCTAGGTCCATTCACAAGCCACAAGTTAACCTTCCTAGCTCAATCTGACAAGTACCAAAATGATGAAATATGTTCTTATGACTCTAGCAAATGACCAAAATCAAACTTGAAAGATGATTCAAACTTGAAATCCATGGTTTTATCATACTTTTTGAATGAAATATGATGCACCCAACTGATTTATGACATGTCCCATACCCCACTGAGCACATGGACGAATAAGAAGCAAGCCTGGTTTTGGGAGGAAGAGTAGTGTAACATGAACCTATCATAAATGCTTTGTGAATGTAAATAATGAGCAAAGACAAGATCAAAATCCCCTTTTTATCTACTGTAATATCTTTGTTTAGACTGGAAAATTGATCACCAGCCCACATATGATACATTATTGACACACAAATTCCACTTTAAACATGATTTTACCACTAAAATGCTTCCAAGACTACGTAAAATGGACCCTTATTTCATGTAATGCAAATGTTAGACTAAAATAGTATGAAATAAGCTCAAATGATCATGTGTGAGTATAAGAAAGAAGGAAAACACAGAATGAAACTGAGATTCCAGGCGCTCGTACTTGATGAGTATGGGCGCCCACACTTAATGTGGGTGTTCTGAAATTTGATCTCCTTCATCACTTTTCTAACCTTCCCAAGCCTCAAACTGGTATTAATGACCAGTGAAGGCTGGGTGGTGTCTTCTCAAGGCCCTGTTTGAACAATATGGTAGATAAACTAGCTTGCAAAGCTTTGATTGATGAACTTGGATGATGAGTTTAGGAGATTTTTGGGTTCTTTGGTACTGGCCTTATGTTTTTGGAAGTTTTAGGTACTGGATTGATAGAGTAGTTTGATGAATTTGATCTTTCTTGGAGTTGGAATATGTGGTTATAGTGTGATGGAAAGTGGGCTTATGATAAGGATGGGTTGAAACAGTGGGATAATGGGTGACAGCAGAATGGTTCTTGAAGAAAATGGACAGAATAACAGTAGAGGAGGAAGGGGAATTGATCATCCTCTCAAATGGAGGAGGTAAGTGGGTTTTATAAGCAATAGAAGGGTAGAAAAGGTCACCTAGGGGGTGCATTAGGGGTCCAACAGGCCACTCTATCTTCCCTCCAATATATCTCAAAAAGTCCCTCCAAAAATCCTCTTAAAATGAGCCTCTTGCCCATTTTTCGTTTGGATAAAAGTAATCTGGAGTGAGTCCGGGCGCCCGGAGTTGGAGAGTCCGGGCGCTTAGACTGAGTCCGGGTGCCCATAGTGAGTCTGGGCACCTCGATTGAGTCCAGGCGCCTGGACTTGGAGACTGCACAACATATCAAACTTTGCGGGACTGCTCCGGGTGCTACCGAACTCCATTTTGCGCATGGTTTGAAGCGTTGGAAAGCTTGTCAAGTATAATTTCTAATCCAAGTGGTTTGAACCCAAGATAATTTGTACATCCAATTGTGTGACCATTTTACCCTCAAGAGGTCAGAAAAATAAGTCATTTTAGTAAAATGCGCACATCTCCCTCATTTCAAAATGGATTGGGACATATTATATATTAATAAAGAGGGTTTTGAATGTACTACAAGTTGGTGCAAGCTAGGTTCATATTGAAGAGGTTTTGGAGGGGTTTCCAAGCAATCAATCAAGCTCCACGTGTCTTTATCGGGCCATTTTCAAATTGGGGTGTCTAAAGATGTTTCCATCAATGCTTGAGGAGGATGGGACATAATAGTGCCATAGCCATGTGACTGAGGTCTGCCAAAAGCATTAGTAGACTGTCCATATCCAGACAAAAAGGGCCCAGTATTGGAGAAAGAGGATTGAGTAGACTGTAATCTATAAGGCCTATACCCCAATTTTTTTCTATGATAACAGTTAGATGCTTGATGATTTGTCTTGCCACAAATTTGACATTCACCAAAAGAGCCAGAGGGAAAAGGAAAGTTCATTGGAAAACACCCTTTGAAAGACTGTTGTCCTTTATACCTATTAGTATTTGCAAATTTATGTTGCTCCTGTTACCACCATAGGAAATCTGTCCAAAATTGGGCATCTAAGAAGGTGGAGGCCAATATTGTGGGGGTTGTGATCCAAATGGAATTGGAAACTGATATTGTGATGGTTGTACAGAAGCTTGTGATAGAGGTGCATGTGCCGAATTAACAGTAGCAGTTGGACCAGATGTGACACCTGCAAAATTTCCACCACTATGTTGTGCAACTGGTATAGTTGAGGGATCAACTTGTTCAGAATCCAAACACAAATCCTCTGTCATTAACATTGAAGCAAGTCCACTAAATGTATGAGGTGCAGTTTCTGCCCTAGTTCTGATCGCTTGCTTGAAGGTGCGATATTCACTACCCAGACCTCGAAGTGTATGAAAAACCAATTCCTCATCATCTATATGGGATCCAGAAGACTCAAATTTTAGAAGAGTGCCTTTGATACAATCCAAGTATTGCTCCATAGAGGTGGTCTTTTCAACGTACAGATGATTCTTGAGATCTTGAACGTGTGTTCGTGAAAGGATACTAATTTTTTTCTCTAATTTGCTCCACAATTCATACATATGTTTTGCACCAACAACATGAGGAAGAACTTGTGGTGTCAAAGTGGCAATTATACAAAATAATAGCATGCGATCGATAGTCTCCCATTTAAGAAATTCTGGATACGTAATTTTATTTCCTAATGTATCAAGGGTTTCAGATGAAGGAATAACAAACGTACCATTGGCATATTCTAACAAACAATTTGCCTTCAATGCATTCTGAATTTGAACTTTCCAAGTGAAATAATTGGATGATTCTAACTTGATCGTAACGAAAGACTGAAAATTCTCGATGAGAAAAGCGAGAGAAGGAGGCAAATACTCTGTTGAAGACGATACCCTTGTCGAAGACGACGCCATTGTTGAAGATGATGCCATTGTTGAAGCAGAAATTAAGAGGAAAAGCAACTTGTAGCAATCGAGATGAGGATCGGATCTGAGATCATGACTCGTGTCTTAGAACAACTCTGATACCATGAAAACTTTGGTGAAACTAAGCAAGGGTTTCATTACAGAGAACTGAATTTACAATAATATTCTTGATTGATTACAAAATAACTGCAGAAGAAGAGCTTATATACCTCTAGATACAACTGAATGCTAGCTAGCAACACGTAACAAAATTAAACTACTAGAACACCCGTCACCACTACTTAAGCACTCGCTAACTAAGTAGTTACAGCTATGGTCCCACAACTGTCAATTGCTAAGTTGGAAGTTGAGTCAAGAGATGAGTCAGTGATTGAGTGACTTGAATTAACCTCTGTTGCAACCAGCTATACTTGTGGCACTTGCTAACAATTAAAGGGTTGAGTGCCGATGGATAGAATGGAAAAGTAGAAATTGAGGGGGAAATAAAAATGAGAAGTAGAAACGAAAAAGGAGCCTCCAAGCTCTTTTTGGATTCTGGGAGAAGTTGACCGATGGAAGTTGAAATTGTCACATTATGAGAGCCCAAAAACATGGTATAGATGACATTGGATTCATTCAATCCTATATCTTTCTAGATTAATGAAAATGGAAAACAGGTTTTGAGAGAATGAGTTTTGGATGTTGTCATCCAAAAACCCAAAATTAGAAAAGGAGTATGGGAAAAGTTGAAAAATTGGCGGCCAAACACCCCTAACTCTACAACAATGACTTTTATTTTTAGAACACATTCGCCAACTTTAAAATTTGGGGTTTTGTTTGTGATAGGCAGTGGCGGACGTAGGATTACTAATTTAACCTGGTTTGTACCACTTTTAGTAATTTTACAAAAAAAATTCAAAATTATACTGTAAATATGAAGAAAATAGGGGAGAGTGCAGGGATCAAACACTCCCCTTGCACCTCTGGGTTTGTCTCTGGTGATTGGGAAAGACCACTTTAGTGGAGGTTGCTAGATCCAGGGGCGGACTTAGGGATGCATGTGGGGGCTCGGGTACATCTCAATTACCCCATTATTTTTTATGATATTTAAGATTTTATTTGTAAAAATTAGTAGGATCCATCTGCAAATTAGTCCTCTGCATAAGAATTTTGCATCGCCACTAGTAGGATCCATCTGCAAATTATCAAAAACGAAAACACAACTTTATTGCATCGGGAACATCTGAACATATTGATTTAGTCGTCATAGGTTTACTTAAACTCCGTGAATTTGAACTTATATGTACTTTCAATGTACTTTCATTTTCCTTCCATCATCATTCGTTCTTAAAATTAGCCATGGTTAATTCGTGCCCAAAACCATTATGAACTTGACGTCTAAATCAATCACAATCTAAACCCTTCTAATTAAACGTCTTTTTATTGGTCCTGGCCGGCCTCGTGGGTGTGTTATACTAGGCTTTCAAAGGGTTCAAGCGAACCGTTTGGATCAAAACAAACAGACTAAATGAAATATTTAATAAAATTTGTGAGTACGTAAATAGATCATATATACAGCTCAATAAAACATAACAATCTATGCCCGATAAATTTTAACCAAAATTAGTATTTTCATTTTTATATAGTATTCTGTATGCAAAATATTGTTTTGCTTTCAACTCCAATGGTATACTCCAATAATGGCCAAGTCAGAACATTCATCTACAATTGCAACAAATTTATTCATATCACAAAACAATGAAATAGAATATTACAATTTAAATTTTGAGGATACGACTATTCATCTACAATTGTAGTAGTAACCAGACTCGATAAGGGTATATGTGTTTAACAAAATGAAATGGAAATAAATTGACCGATTCCTTAAAGGGAATAAAAGAATTTTCTAATAGCTAGAAGATTTGATTCTAGTTTAGAGCACTGCAAATCCTTCTTATGACCCCATTTTGACTGGTGGCAGGACCAATGATATCCCCCATTTTGATCATGGCAGAAGCAAAATCGGACTTAAATGTTGAAGGGTTCATGCTGTATTGCGAGACAATACTGTCGGTTGATCCTCCGCTGAAAAGTACTTGGTCGGAGTTGAGAAGACCTTTCTTTTGAATTAGGTTTTTGTAATAGTTGTTATCAAAGGAATTGGGTGTCACTAAATCAAGAGGTGCTAAATTTGCATTCCTACAACCACTTGTGCGCATTCTAGCAAAGTTAGCGTCAATGTTGCTCCCATTGCTACTTATGCGCTCGCTAAATGTAAAGCATTGAGCTTGTTCGATGGTGTGTGCCCCTGCATTTCAAATACAAATAAAAAATGCATCAGTATAACTGTTTTTCCACAAAAAGGAAAAAAGGGACCGATTGGTTTAGTGATTCTTACCTGATAAGGTGACCATGTCCCTTTCACTAAGACCCTGCCTAGCGAAGTTCGCAATAAGTTCGTCGAGGTTACTTCGGAAGCCGGGAAGATTGGAGTTTGCCAGATCACGGTTGACTGTGGTAGAATCTTTTCTTCCAAGCTTAACTGTCCATGACGAACCAGCCACCTGATTATTTAACCGAAAACTAATTAGCATCTCCTAAATTTTAGTATATCGATCGTAATGATCTCCACTGAATTCTTGCTTAAATGTTAAAAAAAAAAAACTCTTGCTTAAGAATCCAACAGATCAAATGCCAGGTTATGTTACTTACAGCGAAGGAGGCGTCTCGTGCAGCTACTGCAAGTACGTCGGCACAAGAAATAACTCCGGGGCAGATTTTCTCCACCTCAGCCTTGGTGGCATCTATGACTTCAAAACCTCTGGCAGATCCAGCATTTGCAAAAGCAGTCCTCTCGCTCGTTGGAGTAGCAGCCTCATCAAGCAAGACCGAGGCATCACAACCCCGTAGTACACTCACAATAATATGTTAAACATTGTTAAATTCTTTAACGTACGCAACAGTTTACAAAATATAAGTATAAAAGCTTTAATATAAATGTTGAAGTGACGTGACTAATTAATTACCTGAACAAAGCAATCATGGAAATGGAGTCGAATTAGGGACGCTGCCATCCGGCGTTCACGCGATACGGCTTGTCTAATGGAAGTTCAAATAGTAGGGAGTGCATTAGGGCAGGTGTTGAAATATTTTAATAAAAATAAAACAATTACTCCTCAATTTAATTACCACTATTTATCTCTTTTACCGTTATAGAGTTTATTGTATATTAAACTATTTTCCGTTACAAAACTTGTTGTAAATAAATATCATTTTAGTTACAAAAGTTAATAGCGGATTTATTATTTGCTATTATTATTATTAAGGAGTATTATACATTAACCTCTATATATATGGGATGTTAGTAAAATAGTGGAAGAGGAGAAAAGTATATGGAGAGGACACAAATAATGAAATAGAGTTTTAGAAGATTTTTATAATATCTTCTATAGAGTTGGGCAACTCGGTTCGTGACTCGTTCAAACCTCCCGGTGGTCGTGAACATCGGATGAGGAATTCTTGTGAGCTCATGGGTTTTATCTTGGGGCTAGTACACTCCGGTGGAACCTTCACGAGAGGAGGAATATTAGCCTTAAGACAGTGACTACACGACTCTCATTCTCACAGGCAATATCTTTCTTACTTATACTATTTTCATACTCTTAATTTACTTGTTGTATTTCTATATTCAATCATTCTTGTGATAAAATGATATTTTGTGAATAAGAAGTCTAACAATTTAAGGCTAATAATCATCTCCCAGTGGATTAGGGAAATGGGAGGAGTGAAGTCATACATGATCCTGTAGCAATGTGAAGTCATGTTCACAAAACTCTTAATAAGAATTAGCGTGTGATGAGTAGTGATTTGGGTGTTTACCTAACAATGAGTCTGATGTGTTGGATGTATAGAATCCTATTCTTATATAGGATCCCGTGGTTTATTGTTTCTCTTTTTGGGGATTGTTTATCATAAACTGTTGCTTGACCGACCGGGTGACTAAAAATAAGACGCGTCCCAAGCGTAGGACTCTCGACCGATGTAGCATAATATCCGGAAGTACCGGAGTCGAATCCACAGAGACGGACGAACGTGTGCAGGACTCAAAGATGACGGGTTCACGGTTTATCTTGGCTCTTAGGTAGCCACCCCTTGTTTAATGATTAATTGACTAATTAAATTACCCAACTAACTTAACTAAATATGGATTTGAAAAGGAGAGTACAGCCGTGGGAACCCAGCGTCCGCAACTAGCCTAACCAATGTTTACTCGGGCCACAATTATTCATTTATTGATTTTAGAATAAGAAAAAGGATCCCTAACAAATGCGCACCACCTGTCACCAGATTCCGTACGCATTCGAATTCCGGCGATGCCTGGGTTTTGTTTGTTAGAAGAATTTTCGTCTTCTAAAATTGCTCAAAAATTAAACTAATTCGATCCCGAGGTAGAACATTAATTAGACTAGCCACGGAGCGCCTTCGCCCCGCGGACGCACTCTATAGAACTACTCGCTCATGATTTTATTAAACGCAGCAATAATATTAACCCTAGATCTAAACATGCTTCAAACAATTGAAATAAATAAAACACGATACCAAATATTTGCAGCGAGAGAACGGATGCGAAGAACAAGAAATCAAAACTGGAAATCCTGAAGAACTTGAATTAAACTTGAATCTGAAAATAATCCTGAAAAGCCAGCAACCAAAGTCAAGAAAAATAAAACCTAAGTTATCAATGAATTCAATCCCTAATTTCGAGTTATAACGGGGTATTTATAGTAATCCCCTTTAATTTACAATTAAAATCCTAAAACAAATCGGAATTGGACCCGCATACGACTCAAAACGCCGCCGTTTCAAAGCCAAGATAAGCTCTCGGTAGGGCTACACCAAAAATGGTGTAGCCCTCCCCCACCGTTACAAGGCAAAGTTAAGCCCGCGGTAGCGCTACACCACTTTTGGTGTAGCGCTACCCAACCCATTAACTCTCAATTTGACCGTTGACCGCCCTTTGACCGGTTGACCATCTAATCATTCGGTAGCGCTACACCTCTTTTGGTGTAGCGCTCGCCAAGCTTCTGTTCACTTTCTGAGCCCTGTTTTGCCACTTTTGAGTGCTCCACCAAAATCCTTGTAGCGCTCCCAACGATCCGAAGTGCTTCCCTCGAGAAATTAACTTCACCACTTGGTCTCAACAGCCTTCCATGCCCTCAAGCTCTATCACGGCCTTCAAGTCTCTGCAATCCAATCTTGGCGCTAAAACAGCCTTATTTTCCTAAGAATTAACAAAAACACAAAAGCATACCAAAACAACGCATCAAGTGGAAAATAGGGAATAAATAAGATAAAACCGTGTTAGAACTACCCTCTTTAGGCACTTATATCTATGATATTGCGTGCCTATCAACTGTTTTGGGTTTTTTGGTCTAGTTTAGACCCGTCGTCTACTACAAAAACAGTTTAGGGAAAAAAAAAAAAACACACTTTCTGCTTAGTGAATTTATATTTAGTCGTTTTAGAAAACCGTGATTTATTTCTAGAAATAATTTGTCTCCTCACGGAATTGGCTATTGATTCTGGTAACACAAATAAATTATTGATTCGGAGTAAGGATAAACAAGGTTGACTTTACGGGTAATTTGTCTTTGTATGGAGTTCCCCAAATATTTTACGGTTAGCAATATTCAAGGGCCAGATGTTATGAATTGCTGATCATTTGTCGTCTGCGGTTTATAGCATTTAAAGTTCAAAACTGTTGCAAATTTGTGTAGTTGTTATTTCCTTCTTTCAAGTTAATTGACTCATTTTGAGGGGTTTCCGTACATACTCAGAGGTTATGATAGGTCTTCAAAATAATATAAATTGCATTATATACATGTCGGTTACAAACGATTAAGGCATTTGATGTTTCATATAGGTTTAAAGCACTGGACCTCATACATATAACTTGCTTTTATAATAATTTTTTTTTTGTTTTTTGACAGAAAGTTCATAGATATATGATGCTCTACATTTGTCTAATATGTTGCTCAAACAAATGTTGAGAAGGAAATAAGGTTTTTTGCTTTTAAAATAGCGTCTATTCATCTTGGAAAAATAAAACAGTTTAACATAGCAATGCTTTAAAACTGTTTAGCTAAAAAAAAAACACTGTTTTAGCATAATTAGCACACCTCTATTTTCCTATTACAAGAAAAGGAAAAAAAAATACGGAATCTTAGAAAGGACAAGGTGATTGACATACCAATCAATTGACGTTACTGCATTAAAACCATTAACATTCTGCTTGACCGACCAGGTGACTAAAAATAAGACGAATAAAGACGCATCCCAAGCGTAGGACTCTCGACCAGTGTAGCACAATAAATCCGGAAGTAGCGGAGTCGAACCACAGAGACGACTTAAGTGCTTGACTCAAAAGTGTGAAAGTGCAGTTTTACCTGGCTCTTAGGTAGCCACCCCTTGATATGATGAAATTAATTGACTAGATTACTAAGCTAATTTAACTGAATGCAAATTAATAAAGAGAGCGCAGCTGAGGGAACCCAGCGTCCGCGACTAGCCTAACCGATATTTACTCGGGCCACAATTCCTCTTTTTACTGATTTTAGAATAAAAGAAAGGCTTCCTAACAAATGCGCACCACCTGTCACCAGATTCCGTGCGCATTCGAATTCCGGCGATGCCTGGGTTTTGTTTGTTAGAAAAGTTTCTGTTTCCTAAAATTGCCCGAAAATTGAGTCAATTCGGCCCCGAGGTGAAGTATTGATTAGTCCAGACGCGCGGCGCCTTCGCCCCGCAGCCATACTCAAGGCGACTACTCACTCATGATTATAAGAACTGCAGAAATTGAACGAATCCTAGATCTAGACATGCTCGAAAGATTAAATATGAAAATAGCAAACGATACCGTAGATTGCAAGGAGAAATCAAACTTTATTAGTAACACGGCACACCAATCCAAAGCTGAAATTCTGAAAATCCGGAACAAACTTGAACGTAGAATGCTTGAAGTAAAACTGTAGCCGAACTTCGAAAAGTAAAAACTAGGAAATAATTCGTGGAACCCTAATACGAGTTCTAACAAGAGTATTTATACTAATCCTCGTAAGCCTAATGAAAAACAAACGAAAATCTGAAAATTATCTACGCGAAGACCAAGACGACAACGTTTACTGGGTCTACTAAGCGCTCGGTAGCGCTACTGCAAAATCCAGGTAGCGCTACCGCTTCGTTAAGTTCTGCGTTGACCGTCTGATGCCCCGTTGACTGTTGATCACTAACAAACCGGTAGCGCTACACCACTTTTGGTGTAGCGCTCAAGAACCTTCTGTTCACTTTTGTGGACCCTTTAGTGCCAATCTTGAGCGCTCCAAAGAATTAGTGTAGCGCTCCCGACGGATTATGATCACTTTCACGCGAAATCCACTTCAACACTTAGTCTCCTCAGCCTTCTGATTCTCGATTCTCGTGCACGCCCCTCCAACAACTCCAATTAGCGCCAAAACACCCCTTTTCCCTGCAAATTAAGCACAAACACCAAATCCAACCACGTGCACACATTAAATGGAAAATGAGGATTAAATACAAGAAAACCGCGCTAACTCTATCCTACTTAGGCGCTCAAAAGCAAGCTTTCCACGCGCTTATCACATCCCCCAACTTGAGCGTTGCTAGTCCCTAGTATCGAACGAAACGAAAACAACGAAAGAAATACAACGACTCAATAAGGGATACGAGGGTTATGCAACCTGTATAAGATCAAATGGGCAATTTAAATATCATCTCTTTACTACCCACAACTCGGTCACATGCATGCCCTAGCAAGAATCCGAATAATTCTACTCCTCAACAAGGTTTAAGATAGAAAGCTCCAACGTGTCACAATATCACTCATACTCGCCAAAACACTCTACATCCCATGTGAGGCGCCTGACGATCAACGTGGAATGAACAGAATCACCACGTGCCAGTCAAAACAACGCCGAGATATGCAATGGAAGCTCTCAAATCAAGATACCACACATTCACATTTAAATATAACACATGCATGCAGGAGAGTCAAATGACGTGCATCGGGTCAACTAAGGGCTTCGTTAGTCTTATAATGACCGTGGTTTCACAAAGGAAGGACAACATGCAAAGGGTGACGGCCCATAGAAGCGCATGGACAGTCTACCCTGACTGGCCGCCACCAACACAAACATCACAATAACGATCAACACATAATACTAACAAGCACCATAGCACCATACTGATCAAAACATAACAGATAAAGCTTAGCACAAACCACCGACCCACATAATAATATTGTTACACCACCAACACAAAACAAACACATAGAATAACATAGTTCTCGACCCAAACAACACATGAAATAACAATCCATAATACTAACACCACCCCGACCATGTCCAACTTTGCGTACTACTCAACACTCCTTTGTGCTCTCATCCTCGAAATCATAGCTCAACTCCAGCTCAGTTTGCCTCTTAGGGTTCCATAACTTTGGTGAGTTTAGGTTTGGAAGGTTTAGATGTAAAGGGTTGAATGGTGAAGAAGGAAACGGGAACACGAGAATGGTGGGGTGGAGAGAGAGAGAGAGAGAGTGGGGAAAAATCGGATAGTCCCCCTCAACTTGACTGCGTTTTTTTCTTTTTTCCCTTTCTTTTTTTTTTCCTCTTTTTTCTGGAAAACTTGGAAATTCATAGCAACGGGTCAAATGATCAGTTGACCGTCTTTCCGCCTCTCTCTCTTATCATGAAGATGGGTTAATTTGGGGGGGGGGGGAAAGGAAATGGATCAACGTTTAGGTTTTTTTTCTTTGTTTTTAAACCAAAGACATGGCACCCAAAAGCAACATTTTAATTCTTTCCATAACGACGATGCTCCTTTATTCCAATGATCGAGGCCTCTAAAATGCGCACAGAGCTGGACCACCAAATTAATTCCACCCTAACACCGGTTTCCTAGGTTTGACACAGAAACTGACACGGACGGGTCTAAAATGGGATCAACGGGACTCGTATAGTGGTTTCATCATGCTAAGATGGCCTTGTTTCATCCCCTAAGCACATCACCAACTCTCACAACATGCATGCAAAATATTCCAACTATGGTATGTGGTACAAACGCCTACTATTTTGTGCAAGTGCGGAAAGTGAAGACCAACGAAACATGGGATGCCTTAAGGATATACTGTGCACTAAGTGAGAACACCTACTCAAACTTGCTTATGGTGCGAAACTACTCAAACAGGGATGCCAGATATATGCATGTGAACAAGTTAAACAGGCAGATAATGAGACAAGAATCTAGCATGCTCACCTAACTCATACAAACAAGCATAACAATCGTATCCCCATACTAAAAAATTAACCAAAATTTTTAAAAATGAACCTAAACCTACTAACAACGCTCAAAACAAAAACATCAAAACACAAAAACAGACGTGTACAAAGTACACCCCTTCCCCCAACTTGAAAGTTGCTCTGTCCTCAGAGCATGAAGACAAACTTAGAAATAGAATAAACAAGG
The DNA here is from genome assembly GCA_963854785.1 of Vaccinium vitis-idaea. Classification (NCBI taxonomy): domain Eukaryota; kingdom Viridiplantae; phylum Streptophyta; class Magnoliopsida; order Ericales; family Ericaceae; genus Vaccinium; species Vaccinium vitis-idaea. The sequence goes on along the minus strand of OY978224.1, from coordinate 19,748,123 downwards.
GAAAAGAGATGGACCGTTGGATGGCAGCCAACCATCATAACCCCGGCCGATGTATGGGGAATTTGCCATCACTGTTGCGTTTCGTCATCAGAACTGCTCCCAGGATCCGCTCTTTCGGACCTAAAGAGGTCCACAGCTAGTCACACAGAGCCGCGCCGAAGCTTTATTGGACTGACAACCGCCACGTTTCATGGCACCCCTGCTCGAGGCTCTTGAATGCCTCACTCACTCCGGCGGAGAGGCCCAAACTACCAAGGCTGGTGTGGTAGCATGCTCGTCCTGCAAAAGACTGAAGAACCAACTACCTACTAGGCAACAAATGATGTCAATACCGCCCGCTAGTGGAAGCCGGGCCACAACAAGAAAGAAAGCAAAGAAAGAACACCACCAGACCTTCACGCAGTCTCACGTGTCATACTTTTCTCCCCATCCCCCAACTTGAATTGAAGAGTGGGTGGCTATACAAGACCATCATTTTTTTTTTTTCGTTTTCGAAAAGTAAAAACAGACACGGACAGATACCAATTGCCCTTACTAACCGGAGCTGGGCACACGATCCTTCTTTTAATAGTGGCGTGCGAAGCTATAAAAACCCAAGTCAATGATGGGTACCCCTAATGCTAGGGTTCGGGTCCACACAATGAAGAGCATGGTACGCGTAAGCTACCCGTCAGCAACTTCCTCTCTTGATCCTCCTCAAGGGATGAGGAGATCACAACCGGATAAGTATCATTGCCCTTCAACAAGGCGTATTTAAGCGTGTCCGGGAGAGACTTCAACTCTGGTTTAGGCGGCTGTACCAAAGACGGAAAAACCTTGAGCGGAGGGTTGCCCAGAGGCTCGAACATTGGGTCATGGGTGACCCCACAAACTTCCTCTACTGAATCCTCAACCTCTAACATATCTAACAGATTGACCACCTCTGGAGAATCTAAACATGACGCCTCCTCGGCGGTAAGAGCAATCTCCAGAGGATCCTTATATAAAACCGTATCAATGTGCTCCTGAACGAGCGTGTCAACCAAACATAACTCATCGAACTCCTCCTCATCCTCACCCAAGGTACTGACACTATAGACATCCACCTCCATTTTCTCCTCGCCAATAGACAACTGGACCTTGCTAGTTTTGCAATTCATGACCGCATTGGAGGTGGCTAAGAAAGGACGACCTAGGATGATAGGTGATAGGGGCGCAAATGTGCCCGTTGGCGGCCCCTAATTTATGGTTATTATGCCCTTTTACTTTATTACTTGAAGGTTGATACTCGTTTTTCTTGTTTCAGGACTTGCGGAACAATTGAATGGAAAACGATGTTAAATTGAGAGTTTTATACGGTGCTGATCAAATTAATCGAAAGATGAGGCCAAGTTTAGTATGGGTTACAAAAGTGAGAAGCATTGGATCAAATTCCTATATGGAGATTTGCAGCATAAAACCAATATGTGCAAGTACGTGGGTGGTGAATTAGATTTGCAAGTGGGTCATAATTTCCTAGTTCCAACTGGGCGTCCAATTATTGGGACAACAAGTAATTTAAATTGGGGCCCATTGATTTCAATTGGGAGAGGCCTTATGCTGGCCTTATCATAAGGTCGGTCAGGGAGCATTATAAAGGCAGCAGGAACGAAAGGGTTTGGGGGCTGATCACGAAGCTGCGGACACTTGCACGCAAGGCAGTAGACCCGAAGCGGCGCAATAGGATCTTTTCTTTGGCGCACAGCAGAGAGGTCAGAGAGGATTCCACGGAGAGGCTGCACATCAGAAATCACCACGCACAAGCATAATTTCCGTGGTGCACAAGCACGACTGTCGCTGTTCGGAGGCAGTCACACGGAGGCTCTGGGTTTAATTCTTTATACTTTTCGTAGGCTTTCAAGTTGTTTTAATGGGGTTTATTGGTTGCATGTTTATTTGTTCTAACTCCATGATTGGCTAAATTATTCGATTAGGGTAACGAGGATGCCTCTCCAAGTAATATAATTGTTTAGATTTTTGGGGTTTCATATTCAACTTTTGATTGTATGACACGGATGATTCATAATTTTTATGAAATTTTTATTCTTCCAATTTTCATACCGTATTTATATGCGCGTTATTAAATACAGTCATACAATGGTTATTAATGCTTCAGGATAGTTTCTGAGATAGACTATACGACGTGAGACGGATCGTGCCGCCCGTTAAGTCCGGTGAGACGGTCCGTGCCGTGTTGAGATAGCCTATATGGAGTACGAATCTTGATAATATTTTTGGGGATTATCGATACGATTTGCTACCCTACGGTGGTCTGGTTATTAGTTGAATGAAACTCTATATTTCGCATAATTATATTATGAGGGGAGGTTGAATCGGAAACCCTAGTCCCTTCTCTCACTTGTTTTCAAACCGCAATCACTTTCTTTATTTAAATTTTAGCTTAATTATTAGTTTGATCAAATCAAATCCAATCATCCATTTATTTCCGAATTAAATTAGAAATCAGTTGAAAGTACCGCAACTTAGCTTTTTACTCTCCGTGGACGATCTCGGACTTAACCACTGTTCTTCGGAATAATAGTTAATTCCCTGTTTTATAAATTATATTTTTGGTACAAAAACGACATACCAAATTTTGGCGCCGTTGCCGGGGAGTTGAAAACACGGTTGCGTATTTTCAAATTATTTTTAGTTTAATTCCTTGTTCTATTTAATTTTTTTTTTTTCTCTTTTAGTCTGTTTCAGCTTGTCCAGGTTTTTGAGCTTCATAGAGTTGCAAAGTCAGTTCATTGGTGGTCAAGCGGATCAAAGCGATTTCGTTTACCCACTGTGAGTTTTCTTTTCAATTACTTTAGATATCTAGGACTGCTGAAACTTTAGTTTAATTAGGGTTCTATAGTGACTTATGCGTCGGTATCGATCGCAATCACCTACGAGAGCTTCCGATATTGACCCTGAATTGGATAGAACCCTTAAATCTATTTTTGACTCCATTAAGGCAAAACGAACTCGTAATAAAAACTTATACCTTATGGGAGACCAAAACCAGGGGAACGATGGGGGTCACACCTCTTTGTTGGAGCACTTTACTCCAATGGATGATGAGCCCTCCTCTTGCATACAATTTCCCACTGTAGGTGCCAACCAATATGAAATAAAATCGAGCACCCTACAGTTGTTACCCCAATTCTATGGGAAGCCAACCGAGGATCCCTACTCTCACTTGCACCAATTCAGGGAGATATGTGAAACTGTTCGAATTCGTGATTTTGATCAGGAAGCCCTTAAGTTGATCCTTTTTCCCTTTTCGCTTAAGGATAAGGCTAAACATTGGCTGGACTCCTTACCAGCAAATTCTATTACGAGTTGGGGGCAGTTATATAAAGAGTTCCTTAGAAAGTTTTTCTCCATCGGTAAGACACTTCATTATAGGCAGGAAATCACTGGATTCACTCAACACGATGGAGAACAATTTCACGAGTCTTGGGAGAGATTCAATGACCTTCTTAGGATTTGTCCTCACCACGAGGTTCCCAAGTGGCAACTTTGTCATTCTTTTTATGAGGGATTGGGGGAACCTCACCGTCAAATGGTTGATGCTTCTAGTGGTGGGATTTTCCTGTTTAAAGATGGGGATGAGGCATGGACACTATTTGAAAACCTTAGTGAAAACTCTCAACACCGTGCCTCTGCCTTAAGAAACTCGAGAGGGGCAGCTTCGAGCTCTAAGCCTAGAGGGATTCATGAGGTTCAACACCATAATGACCTCACCCAACAAGTAGCTGCATTGACCCAAACGCTTAATCATTTAATAGTTTCAGGTCAAAACCCTCTCCCCATAGGACATCAATCTCCTCCCACTTTTCAGGAGGCATGTGGGATTTGTGCAAGTCCGATGCACTACATTACTGACTGTCCTGCTGCCTCGCAATATCCTGAGTTTGTGCAAGAGCAAGTGAATGCTGCACAAGGGTTCTCCAAGCCAGTCCATTACCCAGTTCCAAATACTTACCATCCTGGCTTGAGAAATCACCCACTCTTTTCTTGGAAGTCTGAAAATCAAAGTACCCCACACAATCAAGGCGGTCCCTCGTTCTCACAACAAAGGCCGAACTACCCAAATACTTCCAATCAAGCGGCCTACCAAAGGGCACCACAGCCCTACCAACAAGCACCACCTCCTCCACCACCTCAAAGCCCCTCAGTACTTGAGGAGGCAATTCTAAAAACCCTCCAAAGATTGGAAAAGACCGATCAGGTGTGCAATTCCAACTCTCAATCCATATCTCGGCTAGAGGCTCAAATTGGGCAAATAGCCAATGCGCTTAACAAGAGAGAGGAGGGTAAGCTGCCTAGTCAGCCAATAAACAACCCCAAAGGCCAATATCAAGTCAATCAACCGCATGCTCCCAATCAGTGTCAAGAGCAAGCTCAAGCGGTTATAACTCTTCGGAGTGGCCGGAGTATAGACAATGGGGTCACAGTGGATAACTCTAAAGAGCAACATGCTCAATCTTCACCCTCCAAGGCCAAAGGAAAGGACACAGTCCTTGAGGAGGAGGTTACACCTCCCCCCACTTCTTCACCTACTACTTCTGACGTGGCCCCACCTGGGGTGCCACGTGTCCCTTTCCCAGCGGCCCTTAATGCTCCTTCTCCATATTCTAAGAAGGCCGCTGCAATAGAGGACATGATGGAGACTTTCAAGCAAGTCAAGATCAATCTTCCTCTCATTGAGGCCATACAGAAAATTCCTCCCTATGCTAAATTTCTTAAAGACCTATGCACTCAAAAGCGTCGAACCCGAACCAATGTTACTGTAGACACCCCAATTTTAACCTAAAAGTGTTCCCCCAATGATGAAAGAAACCGCGAACATACCTTGAAACACTGATCAGAGCTTAGCAAAAAAATCCAAAAAAATGATAAAGTCAGCCGCACGGCCCTTCAGAGCAACCGTGCGGTCAATTCCCTTTTCATGTCAGCCGGGCGGCCAACCCATCCAGCCGTGCGGCTCTCCTCATCAGTCGTGCGGCCAATATTTGGTTGTCAACTCAAGGATTAAAATTCGCAGAGATTTCTGGCAGAGGATATATTCGACGGCAGAGGAATATCATCATCACGTTAAAAATAAACCGTCGGCCATTTTTACCCTTCACCTCTCCTCTTCACGGCTATAAATAGCCTTCATCCCCTCCTCCAAAAAAAATCATCGTGAATCACCCACCGTCGCCGTAAAACGCTGCCGGAAAACCATATCACCATAGCAAAATCTCTGAAATCCCTCTATTCCCCCTCATAAACCATAAAAATCTCGTCTCCCATAATCTCTGTTCACCAACCCAAAACATCCGAAGCTTCGATCACATTGTTTCAGAAGGTACAAACCTCGGTTTTGTCCGACAAAGTTTCATCTTGATCTGAGGGGGGGGGGGGTTATTCGGGCTCGGGATGGTTCCTGTAATCATCCCCGGGTTCGAATAATAACGATCATCAACAACATTCACCTCTAAGAGTTCGTATCGGGCGATATTTACCGTTATCGCACGGTTCGACCCCATCTGGAGGCACATTTCTCCCAAAACCATTTTTCAAACTGTTTTTCAGTTCAAAGGAGGGTATTTTCATCATACATAATCAATTTTTTTGGCCGAGCATACTGGCTTATAAAAACTTTGGAAATATCGGAGCACGTTAGCCGGGCGGTCAACATAATAGGCCGAGCGGCCAACATTTCTCAGCCGCACGGCTTGATTTTGAAAGATGGCCTACTCCCCTGTTTCAAACAGATTGATGCTCTGTTTTCGGATTCTCTGGTTCTGATATACTGATATTACACTGCCTCCCCCTCAGGTTTTGTTTATTTATTATTAAGTTCTTTTATTTCATTTTATTCCTGTTATGGTTCTATAAATTATCCGTTTATTCTTGTCAATTATATTTCACATTATTGTTAAAAGAATTTCTCTTTTGCAATAGAATATTTTCTCAAAATCCCACAAACAATTAGTAGAGACCGGAAATTATCCGGGCAAGCGGGGTGCTTTTTAATAAAACCTTCCCCGATCGTAACATGGCTTCCGAATCCAAAAAGAATCTTTTCGCAGATCAAATCTTTTCCAAAAACGGCATAAGAGTCATCAATTATTTTCAACGGTTTCTCGGGTACCAAAAGCTTTCCACATAAATCCCGGGTGGCGACTCATATTTTTGTTTTCAATGTCCGTCGCGTGGATCCCACCGTCCACAGTTACAAAAAAGGTCCTTCTAGCTGAGGGTGTCTCCTCTATCTTCCACACCTCCACCGCCCCTAAGCTACCCGATCCAGGGATCCCTACCATCTCTTGTGTCATAGGCAATCACCTTATAGAAAGGGCTCTCTTGGACCTTGGGGCAAGTGTCAATTTGATGCCATACTCTGTGTATGAGCAATTTGGGTTAGGGGAGCTAAAACCCACCTCGGTGACTTTGCAATTAGCAGACCGATCTGTGAGAGTCCCGAGGGGTGTCATAGAGGATGTGTTGGTCAAGGTTGACCAATTTCTCTTTCCTGCTGATTTCATCATTCTTGACACAGAGCCTGGCCAAATATCTACCCAATCCACTCCCGTCATACTCGGCCGTCCTTTCTTGGCTACAGCCAATGCAAATATTCACGTACGAGCGGGGGTAATGGATGTGTCTTTTGGTAATATGAATGTCAAGCTCAACATCTATAACTCCTCCAAGCACCCTCCTATGGATGAAGACTGCTTTGTAGTCGACGTCATCAATGAAGTAGTGGAGGAGGCCATTCCTTACATTCTCACCAAGGACCCTTTAGAGGCATGTTTGGCCCATTATGGCCATGACGAGTATGACATGGGGCAAACCATCGCGGAGGTCAACCTTGTGCTTAATTCTGCACCTCCAACATGGCAAGCCAAGTTTGAGCCGTTGCCGGCCTTGGCACATGAGCCTACACCACCTTCCATAGAAGCTCCTCCAAAACTTGAGTTGAAGCCACTCCCGGCCAATCTCAAGTATATATTCTTAGGACCCAAGGACACTCTTCCTGCTATTATTGCATCTGACCTTACTGCTGTGCAGGAGGGTCAACTTGTCGATGTGCTTAGAAGGCACAAAGGTGCCTTAAGGTGGTCGGTGGCGGACCTTAAGGGAATCAATCCCTCTGTTTGCATGCATCGCATACACTGCGAAGAAAATGCCAAACCATCTCGTGAGATGCAACGGAGGTTAAATCCTAACATGAAAGAGGTGGTAATGAAAGAAGTGGTGAAACTGTTAGATGCGGGAATCATATACCCCATCTCGGACAGTAAGTGGGTGAGTCCCACTCAAGTGGTGCCAAAGAAGTCTGGCATCACTGTGGTGGAGAATGAGCAGGGTGAGCTTGTCCCCACTCGCATGACCACGGGGTGGCGAGTGTGCATAGATTATCGAAAGTTAAATGCCATGACTAGGAAGGATCATTTTCCTCTTCCATTTATTGATCAAATCCTAGAGCGGTTGGCGGGCTAGAGTTACTATTGTTTCCTTGATGGCTATTCTGGCTATAATCAAGTGCCCGTTGACCCCGCGGACCAAGAAAAGACCACATTCACTTGTCCATTTGGTACTTTTGCCTATCGGCGAATGCCATTCGGTTTGTGTAATGCACCTGCGACCTTTCAACGGTGTATGATGGCTATCTTCTCTGACATGGTGGAGAAGTTTCTTGAGGTCTTCATGGATGACTTCTCAGTTTTCGGGACATCTTTTGAAAGTTGTCTCCATAATCTAGAACAGGTGCTTCAACGTTGTATGGAGACCAACTTAGTGTTGAGTTGGGAGAAGAGCCATTTTATGGTTCAAGAAGGGATTGTGCTTGGTCATGTCGTGTCTAAGAGGGGGATTGAAGTCAACAAAGCTAAAGTTGACCTTATCTCTAAGCTTCCTCCCCCTTCTTCCGTCAAGCAAATTCGCTCGTTCCTTGGGCATGCGGGGTTTTATCGCCGCTTTATCAAAGATTTTAGTAAAATTTCGAAGCCCTTGTGCGACCTGCTCGCCAAGGATGCCCCATTTGTCTTTGATGAGGCGTGCATGCACGCTTTTGTGAAGCTTCGTGATGCGTTGTCTTCTGCCCCAATCATGCAATCACCTGTTTGGTCTCTTCCCTTTGAGATAATGTGTGATGCGTCTGACTACGCGGTTGGCGCAGTTCTTGGCCAAAGGGTGGATAAGATTCCTCATGCTATCTACTATGCAAGCAAAACTCTCTCCGATGCTCAATTGAATTACACTACTACGGAGAAGGAGATGCTTGCGGTAGTATTTGCATTGGACAAGTTTCGATCCTACCTCCTTGGGTCAAAAGTTATCGTGTTCTCTGATCACGCCGCTTTGCGGTACTTGCTTTCCAAAAAGGACACGAAACCTAGGTTGATTAGGTGGGTCCTATTGTTACAAGAATTTGACCTAGAAATTCGAGATAAGAAGGGTTCCGAGAACTCTGTAGCTGACCACCTTTCACGGATCTTAATTGATTCCTCTTGCGATTCCTTGCCTGTAACAGACTCATTTCCTGACGAGCAACTCTTCTTAGTGTCGCATAATCAACCCCCTTGGTATGCGAATATAGTCAATTACCATGCTAGTGGCGCCATTCCTTCCCATTGGTCCAAGCAAGACAAGGACCGATTTTTTTCGCAAGTTGGTAATTATTTTTGGGAGGATCCAGAGTTGTTCAAATATTGCCCAGATCAAGTGATTCGGCGATGTGTCCCTGAAAGTGAGCAGCATAGTATATTGACTTTTTGTCATACTCTTGAGTGTGGGGGACACTTCAGTGGTAAGAAGACCGCAGCGAAGGTCTTGCAATGTGGGTTCTATTGGCCCACACTTTTTAAGGATGCCCATGATTTTTGTAAGGCATGCCTTCATTGCCAGAAGGTTGGCAATATTTCGCACCGTGACATGATGCCTCTATCCCCTATTCTTGTCGTTGAAATTTTTGATGTATGGGGCATTGATTTTATGGGACCGTTCCCAACTTCTTTTGGGAACGAGTATATTTTAGTTGCGGTAGACTATGTCTCGAAATGGGTGGAGGCGGTAGCCACTCGAACTAATGATCACAAGGTTGTGATTAAGTTCCTTCAAAGCAATATTTTTAGTCGCTTTGGCTATCCGCGTGCTATCATTAGCGATGAGGGGACCCACTTCCTCAATAAACACTTTGCGGCGCTAGTTAAGAAGTACTCTATCACTCACAAGGTGGCAACACCTTACCACCCTCAAACTAGCGGCCAAGTAGAAGTTTCAAATAGGGAGGTTAAGTCTATCTTAGAAAAAACGGTTAGGCCTGATCGTAAAGATTGGTCGCTTAGGCTTGATGACGCTTTGTGGGCCTACCGTACGGCATTTAAAACTCCTATTGGCATGTCTCCTTACCGGTTGGTTTACGGTAAAGCTTGCCACTTGCCTGTCGAGTTGGAACATAGGGCCATGTGAGCCATTAAGAAATTCAATTTTGATATGGTTATGGCTGGCTCGAATCGTAGACTCCAACTCAATGAGCTAGATGAACTCCGTAATGATGCGTATGAGAGCTCAAAGATTTATAAGGCTAGGACTAAAGCATTCCACGATAAGCATATCCATAGAAAGTCCTTTGAGCCCAATCAAAAAGTGTGGCTCTTTAATTCACGTCTGCGGTTGTTCCCGGGTAAGTTGAAATCGAGGTGGAATGGACCTTATATAATCACTCATGTTTTCCCCCATGGTGCGATTGAAATTCGAGATCCACGTGCTGGCCAAGTGTTTAAAGTTAATGGCCAACGGTTAAAGCCATACGTGGAGGGTGTTAGTGAAGAGGGTGTCATTGAGTCCATCCACTTAGTGGACCCGGTGTACCCTAATACTTGAAATTGGCCAGAAGTCTAGGAGACTTAAAATCTATGGAGGTTGAGATACCTCCAGTGTTTGCCGTGCTCGAACGGCCCATTACGGTCTGGTATAGCCACCTGATTTCTAGCCTTGAGTTTGTGTATCTGGGTCTCTACCAATCTTATTGCCGTGTCTCGGATGGTCATTAAAAGTGATTGGCTCTGGTTTCTTTAAGGAAAAACCTTGAGAAATTTAACCTGCCGAGTCGTGACCTACCCGGGATTGGTAAGATGTCCTTCTCTACACAAATTCAAGTGAGATTCCAGGGAGAAAAGTAGTACCCGTGTCTTTCGCGTGAAGAAAGTTGATAGTTTTAGTCTTGGTGGAGTGTTTTTAGGGGGGTCCTTATTGTTCTTTCTTAATTTAGTGTGTTTTCTTTTAACTTTCTTTATTTATTTTATTTTTTTTTTTCTTTCTATTTTTGTATTGTGGGACTAACATTGTGCAGGTTGATGTGGTTCAAGTTGGGGGTACTCTTTCCCCCGTATTTTACTTATGCTTGCCGTACCCACTTTTGAGGTGATCTCTTTCCTTCTCTCTTCTACTATACTTGCCTTATTCTACTTATATGATCGCCAATGAGGGCATTGTCTAGTTCAAGTTGGGGGTGGGAATCCCTTTGGATTTTGAGTCTTATGAGTCTTTCAAAAAAAACACAAAAAAAAAAAAAAAGGAAAATTTGAAACACAAAAATAGTGAATCTTCTTTGCATGCAATTTGGGATTAGTTGAGATTGACTGTTAATAGCTTAAGTAGAGGTGTGTTGTTTATCGCTTGGATATTTTGTGGCATAATGGTTCTTTTTGCTAGTCTTTTGTGGAAATTTATCGTGGCATTTATTTTTAGCACATTTTACACTTCACATACATTGGGCCTTGGTCATTTTGTGAGTTACATTTTTATTGTTCTCAATGGCTAGTTTAGTGGAGACTTATGCCCAAGTGAGCTTTAGAGCCTTATCTTTCTTTGGAGTGGTGTCACAGAAACTCTTTGGTTGTCATGAAAGGAGTCAAGTCGTTGTTGGTCTCATTATTCTTGCTGCCAAGTATTGAAACATATTGCTTGTTACTTATCTCTTGGGTTTGGTTTGAATTCATGGTTGTCTTGCCCCTAGGAGAGGATAATAGGCCATTTTTGCTATTTTGAGCCTGTTCATTTCTTTTTCTCAAATGCTTAACCCTTGTAAGCCATGTTGAGCCCATTGCATAATGCCTTTTCTTTGTTGAGCTCCACTATCTATATCGTGTCTTGAGAATGGCAAATATGCGGGTTACTTTTTGAAGAGAATGGAGTGAGTATAATTGAGAAATGTGCGCTTGAATGGTGATGTTTTTTCCCAAAAAAAGAAAAAAAGAAAAAAATGGGGAAACACCAATTCGTTGTTGAAAGAAAGAAACAAGTGATTTCATTGTGGAACTGTGTTGTAAGGTGAAAGAGAGAGGTGGTGAAATTGATGAAAGAGGGCACATATTGTTAAATTAGCCCTGTCCTATGTTAGTGATTTGCCTATTCTCATACACTTGATTGTTTTACCTTAGCCCTGCAACATTTTCCTTACCTAACGCTATAACCGGAATTAAAGTCCTGTTTGATCCTAGGGGCAATGGGTTGTGGATTGGTGGATAGAGATTAGTTTTGGTACTTGGCATTTTATTCATGAGATCGTGTGTCCACATTATAAAGCATTCTTTTCGTGTCAGAGTGTGCGGGTTACTTTGATTTCTTATTGCACAATCTCCGCCCGCACACATTGAGAGTACATAATATGCACCTTGTTTCGAGTGATTTTATTTGTGAGTGCATAACACGGTGAGATTTGAAGTCGAGACTCGGTCCGGAGAGAGCTTTCAATTGTTTCTCACTGTTTGATTGAGGCCTATGTATACACACACACACTAAATTTAGGTGTCATGCTTTATTTTCACGACTCGAAAGCATTTATAACTATTTATGCCCGTTATATCTTTGCAATAACTTTGTACTCTCTGTTTGAGGTATTGGTGAGTAGTCTTGCAAGTTTTAGAATTCCATGTGAGTGGATGCACAGTGTTTTGTGGGTGATCACCGCTGAAAACCCTCACGAGACTTCACTCGTCCTACCGGGGCCGCCCGGGGGTTTAAAAGACCTATCCTTAGTAGTTTGCTTTTGATTAGTTTTTCTGTTCTTTTATTTGCTAGGGACAGCAAATTGTAAGTTGGGGGTTGTGATAGGGGCGCAAATGTGCCCGTTGGCGGCCCCTAATTTATGGTTATTATGCCCTTTTACTTTATTACTTGAAGGTTGATACTCGTTTTTCTTGTTTCAGGACTTGCGGAACAATTGAATGGAAAACGATGTTAAATTGAGAGTTTTATACGGTGCTGATCAAATTAATCGAAAGATGAGGCCAAGTTTAGTATGGGTTACAAAAGTGAGAAGCATTGGATCAAATTCCTATATGGAGATTTGCAGCATAAAACCAATATGTGCAAGTACGTGGGTGGTGAATTAGATTTGCAAGTGGGTCATAATTTCCTAGTTCCAACTGGGCGTCCAATTATTGGGACAACAAGTAATTTAAATTGGGGCCCATTGATTTCAATTGGGAAAGGCCTTATGCTGGCCTTATCATAAGGTCGGTCAGGGAGCATTATAAAGGCAGCAGGAACGAAAGGGTTTGGGGGCTGATCACGAAGCTGCGGACACTTGCACGCAAGGCAGTAGACCCGAAGCGGCGCAATAGGATCTTTTCTTTGGCGCACAGCAGAGAGGTCAGAGAGGATTCCACGGAGAGGCTGCACATCAGAAATCACCACGCACAAGCATAATTTCCGTGGTGCACAAGCACGACTGTCGCTGTTCGGAGGCAGTCACACGGAGGCTCTGGGTTTAATTCTTTATACTTTTCGTAGGCTTTCAAGTTGTTTTAATGGGGTTTATTGGTTGCATGTTTATTTGTTCTAACTCCATGATCGGCTAAATTATTCGATTAGGGTAACGAGGATGCCTCTCCAAGTAATATAATTGTTTAGATTTTTGGGGTTTCATATTCAACTTTTGATTGTATGACACGGATGATTCATAATTTTTATGAAATTTTTATTCTTCCAATTTTCATACCGTATTTATATGCGCGTTATTAAATACAGTCATACAATGGTTATTAATGCTTCAGGATAGTTTCTGAGATAGACTATACGACGTGAGACGGATCGTGCCGCCCGTTAAGTCCGGTGAGACGGTCCGTGCCGTGTTGAGATAGCCTATATGGAGTACGAATCTTGATAATATTTTTGGGGATTATCGATACGATTTGCTACCCTACGGTGGTCTGGTTATTAGTTGAATGAAACTCTATATTTCGCATAATTATATTATGAGGGGAGGTTGAATGGGAAACCCTAGTCCCTTCTCTCACTTGTTTTCAAACCGCAATCACTTTCTTTATTTAAATTTTAGCTTAATTATTAGTTTGATCAAATCAAATCCAATCATCCATTTATTTCCGAATTAAATTAGAAATCAGTTGAAAGTACCGCAACTTAGCTTTTTACTCTCCGTGGACGATCTCGGACTTAACCACTGCTCTTCGGAATAATAGTTAATTCCCTGTTTTATAAATTATATTTTTGGTACAAAAACGACATACCAATAGGAGTCTTCTCTAAAACCTCATGATTTAAGCAGGTGTCTAGGATAATAAAATTTGCAGGGAATTGGAACTCACCTACCTGAATCATCACATCCTCTACCACACCCTTGGGCACCCTAACACTCCGGTCTGCCAACTGCAGTGTGACAGGAGTAGCTCTCAGATCGCCTAGGCCTAGCCTCAAGTATGCGGAATAAAGGAGCAAATTAACACTCGCTCCTAAATCCAGCAATGCCTTATCGAACGTCTGGCCTGCGATAGCTATAGGGATGGTGGGACACCCTGGATCCTTGCACTTGGCAGGAATCTCAGTCTGAATAATGGAGCTCACTACCTCGGTCAGAACCACATTGTTCTGACTCTTGCGCTTTGGTGTGCAGAGGTCCTTCAGAGCCTTCGCACATTGGGGAAAAGACTCAATCGCCTCCATCAACGTGATAGGGAATTGCACCCTCGTAAAAAGATCTAACATCTTAAGGTTCATACTCTGCTTAGGCTTCGTCGCCAGCCTTTGGGGAAATGGAGCTAATGGTATCGCTGGCGGCGTTGGAGTCGTGGGAGCCGCAACCGCAGGCACCACCACCTCAGGTGACTCCTGATTATCCTTTACCTCCTTCCTAGGGACATTGACAATATCAGGAGTTGCTCTCGGTGCATCCACTGGCTCCGGGGGTGGAACCTATTTTTGCTTTGTCTGGATGGTCTTACCAATCGATTTCCCACTCCGGAGAATGGTGATTGACTTAGCCTCCTCATGATTCTGACTCTGAGTATTAGGACCTGTAGGATTTCCTAAGTAATGGGCACCCACTGAACTACCCTGAGTTGGAAATCTACCCCTCTCCTGCTGCATTTGACTGACAACTGCAGTGAGTTGTGACATTTGGGTTGTAAGGGCCCCTATTTGCTGTCTTGTATCCGTCTGAAATGCCATCTGTGACTGCATCAGGTAATTGACAGTATCCTCTAACTTATGATTACGCACGGTCATCTGCGAATAACCTGGGGGAGGACCACCAGTGGATGGACCTACCCCCCTACCAGGCTGTGGTTGGTAGTTATATGGGATGACTTGGCCCTGAGAGGGCTTGGAAGATTGGGACTGCTGAAATTGCTGCGGCGGAGTTAGCGCAAGGGGTTGCGCTTGACCTCCACCTATGGGTCTGGGGTCAGACCACCCATAATTGGGGTTGTCCCTCCATCCTGAATTATACAAATTATCCCAACTCCGGACTGCATTGACCTCGTCCTGATTGGATTGACTCTCCCCCTTGGCGGCAATGAACGATGGACAAGCAGTCACGGTGTGCCCTCTACAATCACACCACGCACAAACTTCCTCACTAGTTACCTCATTAACCTGACGTACCTGTTTCACCCTAAACTCTTCAAATTCCTGGGCCATCTTATCTACCTGAGCCTGAAATCGTTGGTCACGGATGGTGACAGGAATAACAGTGGACCCAGAAGGTCCAGACCGGTCAAAGCCGGATGGCTCTAGGGCCCTCTGCCTATCCGCTAAGTCATCTAGGAAATCCCAACCCTCATCCGCTGTGTTGGACAAGAAGTCATCCCCTTTACAAGAATACTCTATGTGCTGGAGTGTCTCAGCATTGAGACCCAGGTGAAAGAATTCGACCAGCTGAATTCTCTCAAAGCCATGGTGTGGCAGCCTTAGGAGTAAATCCTTAAAATGCTCCCATGCCTTGAGAAACGATTCACCCCTCTCCTGCCTAAAGCCTTGAATTTGACGCCTTAAACTATTCGTTTTAGCCTCAGAGAAATATTTCCTATAAAATGCGTCACGCACTTGTGCCCAAGTGGTGAAGGATCGAGGCTTTTGCATTCGGAACCACCTAAGCGCGCCATCTTTCAGAGTGGCCTCAAACAGCTTGAGGCAAGCATTCTCATATTGGGTAGTAGACGCAAGGTTGCGCACTAACCCCTCAAATGTCTGCACGTGCACGTACGGATCATCGCACTCCCTCCCATGGAAATTAGGGAGGCTATTTAGGACACCAGGTTTTACTGTGAAGGCATTGCGTGCCTCTTGTGTCTCGCGAGGAAACACAATGGGCCCTGGAGGAGTGGTCCTCTCGGGATGTAAGTGTTGCCTCAAGGACTGCGGAGGCACTTCTTGCTGATCTCCCATCTCAACTGACTCTAACTCTGACTGGTAAAGTGGATTGTCGATACTAACTGACTCAAACGGCAACTCTATATAAAGACCACTAATGGGAATAGACTCTGACTGATGCTCAGCTGAGTCTGACTCTGAACTAGAAGATGAAAAACTAGGAGACAAAGGCTGACTCGACCCCAGTTCTCTTCGAACTAATCGATGCGTAGGGTCACGAAAACAAAGAAGGTCCTGCTTAGGAGACCCCTCCCCTTCTTACCTCTACCTATGATGACTTAACCTAAAGACAAAAATAAACTACGACTCTACACCTCAGAACACTTGTTGCCGTCCCCGGCAACGGCGCCAAAAATGCTTGACCGACCAGGTGACTAAAAATAAGACGAATAAAGACGCGTCCCAAGCGTAGGACTCTCGACCAGTGTAGCACAATAAATCCGGAAGTACCGGAGTCGAACCACAGAGACGGCTTAAGTGCTTGACTCAAAAGTGTGAAAGTGCAGTTTTACCTGGCTCTTAGGTAGCCACCCCTTGATATGATGAAATTAATTGACTAGATTACTAAGCTAATTTAACTGAATGCAAATTAATAAAGAGAGCGCAGCTGAGGGAACCCAGCGTCCGCGACTAGCCTAACCGATATTTACTCGGGCCACAATTCCTCTTTTTACTGATTTTAGAATAAAAGAAAGGCTTCCTAACAAATGCGCACCACCTGTCACCAGATTCCGTGCGCATTCGAATTCCGGCGATGCCTGGGTTTTGTTTGTTAGAAAAGTTTCTGTTTCCTAAAATTGCCCGAAAATTGAGTCAATTCGGCCCCGAGGTGAAGTATTGATTAGTCCAGACGCGCGGCGCCTTCGCCCCGCAGCCATACTCAAGGCGACTACTCACTCATGATTATAAGAACTGCAGAAATTGAACAAATCCTAGATCTAGACATGCTCGAAAGATTAAATATGAAAATAGCAAACGATACCGTAGATTGCAAGGAGAAATCAAACTTTATTAGTAACACGGCACACCAATCCAAAGCTGAAATTCTGAAAATCCGAAACAAACTTGAACGTAGAATGCTTGAAGTAAAACTGTAGCCGAACTTCGAAAAGTAAAAACTAGGAAATAATTCGTGGAACCCTAATACGAGTTCTAACAAGAGTATTTATACTAATCCTCGTAAGCCTAATGAAAAACAAACGAAAATCTGAAAATTATCTACGCGAAGACCAAGACGACAACGTTTACTGGGTCAACTAAGCGCTCGGTAGCGCTACTGCAAAATCCAGGTAGCGCTACCGCTTTGTTAAGTTCTGCGTTGACCGTCTGATGCCCCGTTGACCGTTGATCACTAACAAACCGGTAGCGCTACACCACTTTTGGTGTAGCGCTCAAGAACCTTTTGTTCACTTTTGTGGACCTTTAGTGCCAATCTTGAGCGCTCCAAAGAATTAATGTAGCGCTCCCGACGGATTATGATCACTTTCACGCGAAATCCACTTCAACACTTAGTCTCCTCAGCCTTCTGATTCTCGATTCTCGTGCACGCCCCTCCAACAACTCCAATTAGCGACAAAACACCCCTTTTCCCTGCAAATTAAGCACAAACACCAAATCCAACCACGTGCACACATTAAATGGAAAATGAGGATTAAATACAAGAAATCCGCGCTAACTCTATCCTACTTAGGCGCTCAAAAGCAAGCTTTCCACGCGCTTATCACATTCGTTTGAATTAGTATATCATTTATCCCTATGTATATGAACTTTGTGGATTGTTGAGTTAAATTATTTAGCCATTCGTAAAGAAATTTATAGGATATGAGGGCTCAGGAAAAATTGAGGGATATTACCATAGTCGTAGTTCCTGTTTACAAATGGTATAGCCTTGTAGGTAGCTTTATCATAAGTCAAAGTTTCATGTGAAGAAGGCAGAGTATGGGTTTGCGTTTTAAAATTGGTTCAGATCTCTTCCTTAAGTTTTGAAAAGTTTGACGAAGGAAAGAAAACCTATCTCGTTACTGAGTTGAAAGAGTACTTTATATGATATTCCGATTTATCAAAAAAAAAAGAGTACTATATATAAACTAAAATCAATTATTTTGTAAATTTTATTTTTCTTTGGAAAAATAAAATAAAAAATAAAAATAAAGGTCAAGTTCTGTTTTGTTTTATGGGTATCTAGAACAAAGTGTGCTACTTCAAATTAATTTCTCGTGATATTTTTAGAATATCAAAATTTGGAGTCCAAAATGGTTAAGTATTACAACTAGCACAACGCTTGTTTTCTTTGAAAACGGTAGGCAATTGAATGTATTTATTTGAGTTAAATGTTGTAGCTTGATAAAAGAGAGTTTAACTTAAACTGATTAATTATTTTATAAGTTTGTCTTCAAATGAATACCAAAATGCTTTTGTGGTTTTGTTACTACATTTTCTTAATACTCTAGTAAGATCATGTAGTGATATCACATTTTTATAATTATTGCTCATATTTTGGTTATGATTCTCTGTATATGTGGCCTTTTTATGTCGTTAGGTTTCTTAAACATATATATGTAGTAAAAATTGCAAACATGTTATTCACATTGTGGCAGTCGGGCCATGAATTAAACTCTAGCTACATAATTGCCTTGTTCGTTTGGTTGACATATATATTTTTGAAGTCGGTATATGTGTCTTAATTCACATGAACACCAATTAGTTGATATATACTTTTCCGAAGGCTCTTGGTTCGGATAGTTATGTAATCAATTTTTAAATAATGGTCTCTACGAAAGGAAAAGTATGATAGAAACACTATCATGAGAAATAAATCATGTTTGTAGTTCTTTTGTTGGTCATTTTCTCGGTTGCAATATCTTAGTATTGGACTAATGAATGTTTTAACCAAGTAATAAATGCTTATGTTATTCTGTAACGATTTGTGAGCACATGTTTAAATTACTTTTGTACTGAGGTGGTATAATTTTCCTGGAGTTAACTATGAATTTTATTAGTTCATTGGAGTTTTGAAACTTGTGGGGGAAGGTCAAACTTAATTTTATTGTGTAAGTTTCAAAACTTGTAATGTGAATTTATTAAACATTAAAAACTTTTTTTTATAAGCTTAAATAATATTTAGTTAGTAATAGTAATCAAGTTCTTACTTTGTGACTCAGAAATTTAAGTGTATACACCTTGTTTATAGAAATAAAATTTCGTCTATAGTCATTGTGCAAAAATGAAAGTATTAAACCATTATTATAGTATTGCGTGAGTATTTCTACATTTGCGAATTTGTCATAAATGGGGTTTTGATTATGACTTTGTCTTCTTGTTCTTAGCACCATTCACAAGGTCTTAAATCACTTGAAAGAATCAAAGGGATTGTTTTGGCGTTCGTTTGAGTTTTTGAACATCATGGTTTTGTCTATTTCGACCCATATAAAATAAATATTGAAATCTATTTTGCTCTTTATGATTAATTGGTTAATGTGATTGTCATAGTTGTGGTGTTGCAAATAATTTGTATTACTTTAGACAGAGTGGCACTTTTCGTCATCAATATTGGAAAATGACTTAATATAAAATAGAGTGTGATTATATGCCTACTACAATTATAAGCTATTGTATGCTTACGGTTCAAATTTACCAAAGCCCACAAATGCTACTTACTACTTTCTAACTGCTTGATATTATCATTGTCGGTATATTTTTCGTGGACGACTGAAATGTAGGGGTATATACAAGTTCTTACAAGACAAATTGGTTTGATTTATAGTCTTCTACATATTTATAAGAAATGTGGGGGTGTTATTTATTGTGAGAATATTGCTTAAATATTTCTTGAGAAGAGGTGTAGTAAGATGCTTGAAAATTCCACACGTGTGAAGTTATTGAATATAACATGAAATCTTCTAATGGTGTATTGGAGTTTGTTGATTGTGTTCTCACAGGACCGCACATAAGCAAGTTGATATCTTGAAGAGCGGTCAAGCCTCTAGATTCGACGTCAAAAATTTATGGGCCCGGACTAGCGATGAGGCTAGATCCATATAAGAAATGAATTCATTGTCCCGGGACTAGCATTGAGGCTAGATCCATATTAAAATTGTTAATTGGGACTGGACTAGCGTTGAGGCTAGATCCAATTTAAGTCGAGGGGGATGGGCTTAAGCCCACAGGGAATCACCTAGGGAGGTAACCCGTCTTCTGTGATTGGAGATCCCATGAAGGAAGTTCAACGGGTAAAAACAATCCACATTGCGTGACTTGTTCCAGCACTCATTGAAAGGAGATTGTCTCTTAGACTCTCCTACTCATCCCTAAGGCAATTGTGTTGAAGAAGTGACTGGTTAAGGAAGGGTTATACCCTGAATGAATCCAAGGCAGAAAGTCTTTTGCTAGGTACATTCCGTCACTGTACCCTTGGAGGATTCACCTAAGTGGGGGCCGTCGTGAGGCCGCGACTATGAGGCTCGGGCTAACCTCTAGTAACCCTCATGAGAATCAAGATTCAGTGCATGGCCATTAATAGCACTAAGCCGCGAACTGATGTCTAATACCGGTACTGTGTGTGTGACATGTTGAACTTTGGCTCAAAGGATCTAGTTCAAGGTATAGGCCTTCTATGATCCTTCAAAGGAATACTGTTGACACTAAGTGTGGGTTCAAGTCCGGAAGACACCCACACCGATTGCACAGTATATAGTTGCCCAAATTTTTCTTTGTGTATATCGTATTTTAAAATCACGTTTGTAAAATAATAATTGTTTTATTATTATTAAAAGTGGGGGATTGTTGAAATATTTTAATAAAAATAAAACAATTACTCCTCAATTTAATTACCACTATTTATCTCTTTTACCGTTATAGAGTTTATTGTATATTAAACTATTTTCCGTTACAAAACTTGTTGTAAATAAATATCATTTTAGTTACAAAAGTTAATAGCGGATTTATTATTTGCTATTATTATTATTAAGGAGTATTATACATTAACCTCTATATATATGGGATGTTAGTAAAATAGTGGAAGAGGAGAAAAGTATATGGAGAGGACACAAATAATGAAATAGAGTTTTAGAAGATTTTTATAATATCTTCTATAGAGTTGGGCAACTCGGTTCATGACTCGTTCAAACCTCCCGGTGGTCGTGAACATCGGATGAGGAATTCTTGTGAGCTCATGGGTTTTATCTTGGGGCTAGTACACTCCGGTGGAACCTTCACGAGAGGAGGAATATTAGCCTTAAGACAGTGACTACACGACTCTCATTCTCACAGGCAATATCTTTCTTACTTATACTATTTTCATACTCTTAATTTACTTGTTCTATTTCTATATTCAATCATTCTTGTGATAAAATGATATTTTGTGAATAAGAATTCTAACAGCAGGTACCGTCGTAAAATGTAGAAGATAATTGTGCATGAGTAGGCGTTCAAAAGCAAAAAACAAGAGCAAGGCTGAAGCAATGGATGAATAAGAGGTGAAAGAAATATTAGTTGATGAAGAATTCATGGCTATATATTCTCTCTCTCTGATCTCTCTCTCATCTCTCTTTGATACTATTAGATTAGTATAGACAAATGGGCTCAAAATGGGCAAGCGAGAAAGAGGGAAATTTGAATGCAGTGAAGATGATAGAGAAAGGTTGACGAAGTGCATCAATTTATAGGGCAATAATATTGTAGTGGCACAAGGGTAGGTTTTGCTAGGTCACTATTTTACTGCTACACTACACCGCGTAGCTAAAGTTCGAAAGTCTTTATAGCTGGAATTTGTTCTATTCATCTTTGGCTGCCCTCAAATAAATATGCGCATGCCTCTTTATAAGGCTTAAGTTATGTAAACGGAAGGTGAGAGGAAATGTGATAACACTGTCCATAGCTAGCGCGTACGTTAAATATTGTGTAAAATATTTAGCGTGAGGTCCGATTATTAACGTGTTAAATATTGTGTCCTCGATCGGAACCGACCTCATAAATGTTAAAAATTGATTGTGTTGGGATAGAGCAATTTAAGCCTATGATACATTCTCGGAGTATGAATATGTTAAATCAATTGAAACATGCAGAGAAGAGGTCATCGCAGGTACACTTTTCATTACATAATCTTTCGAAGAGGAGCAAGAAGTTGAAGCATTCAAAGCATCTGTTTCTTTGGAATGGAAGATGGCAGATTTTCAACGAGAACTCGTGGGCGAGTTCTTTTGAAAAAAAGGAGAATGATGTAGGACAATATATACACCCGTGTCATTTATGGAAACATTATTTTAGTTATAATTTTTATTTAGGATTATTATTAGAAGATCTTATTAATTTGTGCTGCATGTTTAGCACGATTCTAATTTCCTATTTTCTAGACTTTTATTTCCTACATCAGTACACATTGTCCTACATCACTACACATGGTGCTAAACAAGGAAATAAAAGTCTAGAAAATAGGAAACCAGAATCGTGCTAAACAGGCAGCACAAATAAGATCTTCTAATAATAATCCTAAATAAAAATTGTTACTAAAATAATGTTTCCATAAATGACACGGGTGTATATATTGTCCTACATCAGTACACATGGTTGGGATTAGAATGAGTTATTTTCTTACGAACGTATACTCTTAAAAAAATTGTTTTAAACAAATTCAATGGCTTCGATTATTAGCGTGAGGTCCGATTATTAACGTGTTAAATATTGTGTCCTCGATCGGAACCGACCTCATAAATGTGTGTGTATTATGTTTTTAGTTTTGAGGGAAAAAATAGTTTTGTTAATGACAATAAGGAACAATATTAAAAATGTAGGACGATAACTGAGCGTCAACACAGTAAATCAGGTTAAGTTTTCCTAAACAAATTAAACGAGCTAAATAAGCCAACAAAAATACAGATTTCGAGACATATCATTCTTCTCACATATAATAATATAAATAAACGTCTAACTAGTAAAAACATCTTGTCTAAATTCCATAAGCCATAGACGAGTTTTTTTTATGAAAAATGCACCCTCAACCTCCCAACTAGGTCGGGGGTGCGCTTCGCAGAAAAGCGGGAGCCCGTAGTGAGTGAATCTCACTACAGGATGTAGAGATCTTAGCCCTCCGTTCCCACTTCGCAAGTACTTGTCCACATTTGAAGCATGAGGGGAGGTCGGGTGTTTTTTTCTCTTCAAGTTGATGTATGTCCACATCTATATCGGAATCACAATAATATTTTTTTAATTTTTTCTCTCCAAGTTGATTTATGTCCACATCAATTTCGGAATCCACAATAACATTTTTTTAACTTATATGTTATATAGATAGAGATGTTGACAGTGGACTCTATTTTGTAGATAATTACACCATTTTATTGTTATTTAATCTCCATGAGGAAGACAAAGTAGAAGCTTGCATGAAAAGGTTTTCAACTATCCAAATTGTCTTCCTTCGTTTTTGACATTTGAAAATTCTCGGATCTCCAGCTGCATGGCTCATTGGCTCCTAGTGGCTAGTGGTGTTACCTGACTTTTAGTTCAGTGAGATTAAACAATCCGATAACCATTTTTTTTTTTTTTTTGATGTCTTATCTCTTTGTTATCTTTTTTGGTAAAGAGAGAGAATTATAATAAATCAAAACCACCGACCCAAAATCGCCATCTACCATTACAACTACATAAAACCACCAGCCCAAAACAGCCGGCTAAAAAAACCACCTACAAAAAAAGAACAAAAAATAAACGACGGAGCCATCGCTAGAACTGTCACTACGCCGCCTTTGTCAGGAGTTCGGATCTAAAAAATCCCGATCCGGCTCCCCCTCTTTGCTCAAAAATCAGTTTCGACTGCCCATAGGTAAAGGAGAAGAGCTCGAACGCCACGAGCAGTCGCCGGAAACCAAGTGGGTGAAGTAATAAAGAAGAGGAGAAGGAGGAAGAAGGTGAAACCCAAGGAGAAATCTCTCCCACAACCTTCCTCTCTCTCTCTCTCTCTCAAGCTTCTCTCAATAAAATCTTGCATCATTTGGCCGAAAAATTTTTTTTCCTTCCATACACCTTGGATTTGAAATTATATGATTTTGACCCATTTGCCTTCAACTAAATACCGGTAAAACGAATCAATTACGAGTTGATTGATCTTAAGTACTTGAGGTCGATCTAAGTACACATTGTCTATTATTAAGGCTGAATTTTCACTATGATATTTTTGGTATTTTCATTGGTATTTTTGGAGTTTTCTCACTAGCAACCCCATCACATACATCACAAAAATACCATTTAGGAAAAATAACTTTCCTTTCGACTATAATGGGAAGACGGTATTTTTAGTGGAAAACTCAGTTTAAAAAGGTAACTTCACGTGTCTAGTTTATAAGTTTGTTTATCTTTTCCATTGATCTCAGGAAATCTTTTAATTTACAGAAAAAGGTCTAATTCGAGTAAAATGTATGTCAAATAGGGATCCGGGGGGTGTTGTGCGGTAGGTGTTGTGCGACGTGATGTGCGATAAAACGACATAGTTTTTGACAAACTCTGAAGCTTCCAAAGACCTTGTTTGGAAGAAGGAAAAAGCCACTACAAAGTGCCTAAACCCTAAACCCAAAGTGCCTAAACCCAAAGCGCCCAAACCAACTATATCCTACCCCAAAGAGCCTAAATCCCCTAAAATTAAACCCTAAAATTGAACCTCAAAATTAACATTCCAAACAGGGCTTATTGAAGTGTACCAAGAAAATGAACAAAACTACGTCGTTTTGCTGCACAACATGTACCGCACAACACCTCCCCCGAATTCGTCAAATAGATAACCTAATCTAAATTAGATCAACCTTAGTTTCAAATTTATATTGCTCGCCGATAGATAGGATATTCATTAATATATGTGACAGATATTCAGATGAGTTTCATAGATTGGCCACACAATGATTTTTTCGTCATTCCACTAATTTAAAAAGCCAAAAAGCCAGTTTATTACTATTTTCGAGGCAAGTTATTCTCTTACAGTACATCACATAAAATTTTATAAAAAGCCAAAAAAAACACTCTTAGTGGAACACTCCTAGGTTAGCTTTTTTTTTTTTTTTTTTTAGCACAGAGAAAGAAAGTAATTTCACTTAACCCATTCAACTAGGCAATTATTTTGAACGGCATTCAACTAAAAGATGACCATTTGACAAATGATTCTCGCGGGGTGGGGTGTCAATATTGTTAGAATTAATGTCTCCTCGCGTTGTAAATTTGTAATGCCTATGCCTCAGCCCGTTTTAATCTTTTGTAATGTGTTGGGAAGGCAAGATGACCCTTTTAAACACATACGCATAAACCAAAACTTCTCATTCTAAAAGAGCCGAAAGAGGATGATAGTCAACTGGCATCAGGTCATTGACGGCCAACATTTCGTTATAGCTCTTAATTTGTTCATCTTTACTGGTTTAATTTGTAGAGATACTTAATGGAAGCACCTCTTACCGTTCTAAATCTTTAATTTAATGATTGATCAAAGAAATTGGAATTTATGGTAATTAATCGAAGGAAAAAATATAAATTCTTATGCTTCACAATTCAAATTATATTAAGAGTAACATTTCCGTGAAATTCAGTACAAAAGAATATTGACAATAATAAAAGAAACGGAAAGACTTTAAGGACAATACAATTCATCTACACTTTCAGAAACCGAAAAAAGATTTAACAATATGGAACGAAAATTGGTTGACCAATTCCGTTAAAAACAATGGCCATGTTCGGTTGGGAGCTTTGCTCCAGCTTTGGTCAATTTCTGTTTTGCTGACATCATCATTTTTCTCACTTTTCTCTCTATTTCTCTCAACTTATTACACATGCTTACATCATCAAAACTAAACTAAACTCCCTCAAAACTCTCAACCGAACAAGGCCAATAGAATTTTGTGATTTTAGTTTAGAGCACTGCAAATCCTCCTTATAACCCCATTTTGACTGGTGACCGGATCACTGATGTCTCCCATTTTGATCATGGCAGAAGCGAAATCAGACTTGAATGTTGAAGGGTTGCTGCTATATTGCGAGACAATACTATCAGTTGATCCTCCGCTGAAAAGTGCCTGGTCCGACTCCAAAAGACCCTTCTTTTGAATTAGGTTTTTGAAGTAGTTGTTGTCAAATGAATTGGGAGTCACCAAGTCAAGAGGTGCTAAATTCGTATCGCTACCGGCTGGGCAACCGCGCCTGCGTGTGCTAGCAAAGCCAGCATCAATGTCGCTCCCATTGCTGTTTACCCGGTCACTAAATGTCAAGCATTGTGCTTGTCCTATGGTATGTGCCCCTGCATTTCAAATAAGAATATGTAAAACAGGGGGAAAAAAAAAAGCCTATCCCAACCAGATTTTGGCTGTGGCAATTTTATTATGATTAATAGTGATTAATAACCTGATAAGGCTACCATGTCTTTTTCACTGAGACCCTTCTTAGCAAAGTTAGAAACAAGTTCTTCAAGGTTACTTCGGAAATTCGGAAGATCAGAGTTTGCTAAATCGCGACTCGCTGTAGTAGAATCTTTCCTTCCAAGCTTTACTGTCCACGACGGACCACCCACCTGATATACGGAGACCCCGTTAGCATGTCTCCAATTTAATTTTAGTTTGTCGATCAAAGTTCGGGAAAACGATGGAGCAGGTTGTGTTTAATTACTTACAGCGAAGGAACTGTCTCGTGCAGCTACCGCAAGTATGTCGGCACATGAAACAACTCCGGGACATATTTTCTCCACCTCAGCCTTGGCAGCCTCTATGACTTCGTAACCTCTAGCGGATCCCGCGTTGGGACGTGCACTCCTCTCACTCGTTGGCGTTGCAGCCTCATCAAGTAAGATTGATGCGTCGCAACCCTGCACAACCAACCAACAACAAATTAATTAATATTTGCAAATTAAGAAAATTCTCCTCATCGCGAGGATAAACTTAATATGTCCATAATTTACGTGTTAGCGTAGTTAATTACCTGAACAAAGCAGTCATGGAAATGCAGGCGAATTAGTGACGCCGCCATGCGACGCTCACGGGAGACGGCTTGTCTAATGGAAGTTCGAATTGTGGTGAGTGCATTTGGGCAGGTATTGTCGTAAAATGTAGAAGACAACTGTGCGTTAATAGGTGTAATATTATTATTCAACAGCAAAAACAAGATGAGGGCATAAGCACTTAGTAGTACTGCACAACAATTTGACGTATTCATGATTGATTTGAACTCTGTAATGCTATAACTCTCTCCCTCTCTAGCAGATATGTATGGGCTCTTGAAAGCTCAAAATGTAAGTGATTACTGATTGGAGGTAATGAAAATGGGAAGGTGATTGAGAAAGAATAACGAATTCCATTAATTTATAGGGCAAGTGAAGTGCCCATAAGGTTTGGCTAAGTCATGCTACACCGCGTAACAGCTAAAGTTGAATGTAATGAAGTGCTACATGAGATGAAATATGACCTCTTCTTCTTTGGCTGCCTTCAGTGCAAGCTTTTTCATATGGTGGACCTTCAACCTCAAAATTCCGGCAGTCAAAGCCTGTGTGTCTTAGGGATTTGTTTTCTCCTTAGGTCTGATATTTAAAATTCCCGCAGTCAATTTCTTTGGAGTCGGTTTATACGAAATTTTTCCCCGATTTTAATTAAGCTCTCCTCAAGTAGACGGTTGGTTTGCCCACAAACGCTTTTTTATGTCCGATTAATTAATTAAGTTAAAGAAAACAAAAGGTCAAAACGACGGGTAGACAAAAGAATTTGGATTTATTCAAATCAATGGGAGTGATAGGGATGTCAATAATGATGGTTGGGACCTACAGCCAATTTGGGCATGATATACCAATGGTATTCTTGTAAAAATGATTAACTAATTAAGCTAGTGATCTCAAAAGAAGCGTACCAAGTCTAAAGCAATATTAGTCTAGCAATTTGAACTTTGAATTTTCCATTATGTGGTTTGGATTATTCAAAAAAGTGGATGCTTGAATTAATAGTGTCTACTATGTATTGTTTTAGGGGCGAGATTAGAGAAAAAAAAACACACACACACTGGTGCACATTTTACACCTTTTAATATATTTACAATTTCTTTTATACACTTTTCACACATTTCAACACACTTTTAAATATTAACATAAGTCTATTGTTTTTTTTTATTTTTTATTTTTTATTTTATCATTTCCCTTGTTTTTGCAACATTTGGAGCTTTATCCCTAAACCCAAAATCTCAAGTCAAACCATTGAAGAAAAACAAACGACATGCATACCTGTTGCCATGGGTGATGAAAACCTTTAGGTGGTCGTTCGTCTTCCACCTCCAAAACGCTTCTCTTAATCTTTTCCTTTGTCTCACATACGATAAGATTGTATGATAAAAGAAGCTAGGGTTTGGAGTCGGGCCTTTAACCACATTTTTGTAAGATCTGATTCCATTCTAAACCATCATAATGGATACTGGATAGAATCATTGGGCCTTTTAATAGTCTCTACACTAATATCTTTCATCACTTAAAGCATGTCATATGACCCAAATACATGTTAATAGAGACTATCAATTATCCGGTTACATTTACTAAACGGTCACAACTTCATAGGTAATACCGACACCATTCAAACCTTATTCGACAATATGTCTAATTTTTTGATCTATGTAGGCTTCTTACAAAAAATTGCTAAGAGTCTCCCACTTGAGCCACATAGATCATCCTGATATAAACCAAAAAATTGCTAACAATCTCTGATTTCATACCCAAATAAGGTGAGTTTTTTTGCATAGTCTCATATAAAATAAGGGAGAATAGTGTAATCTTAGAAATATCAGAGGAAGTTTCTCAGAAATATCAAATATCTTATTTGTATATCTTTAATATAAGAGATTTTATTTTGTTTATTTTGAAAACTTTGTTTAGCAAAATAATTATGATTTATTATCCAAGATTCATATTCTTTATAAAAATTAATTAAAGTTATAAATAATTTTTTATTTGATTAAAATTAAAGGAGAAAGAAATAGACTAGGACTGAGGGAGTGAGTAGTTGTAATAAAATACAAGAGGATCCAGCTAAAAGGTTAACCGTCAAAGGGTAGTTTTCACGTTCGTTATGGACTTCTAGTTATCCACAACATGCATGAAATAAAAAATCATTGTGTCGACCACATTGTGTAGAATCGTTATTTAGGGAGTGCTTGGAATCCTATTTTTTAACTTTTTATTTTATTTTTTTGGTTTTTTAGGTTATAGTCAGAATGTATTTAAATCTAGAAGGAATGTTTGGGAGAAATATAAAAAATGCATTTTATAATAGGAATAATATTTGGGAGAATAATGATGAGAATGAGTTACCATTATTCGTTGTTTAGCATTTTTGCCCATGTTTATTTAATATGGTATTTAAAATGTGTAAGAATACCGTTTTTAGCAAGATTTTTAAAGTCATATTGGGAAATATTCCGATTAAAGTGTCTCGTCCAACTGAAACCAATTGAGGGAAAAAATAGTTTTGTTAATGACAACAAGGAACAATATTAAAAATGAAGGACAATAACTGAGCGTCAACACAGTAAATCAAGTTAAATTTTCCTAAACAAATTAAACGGGCTAAATATGCCAAAAAAAAACAGATTTCGAGACATATCATTCTTCTCACATATAATAATATAAATAAACATCTAACTAGTAAAAAAATATTGTCTAAATTCCATAAGCCATAGACAAGCATTTTATGAAAAACGCACCCTCAACCTCCCAACTAGGTCGGGCGCACTTCGCAGAAAAGCGGGAGCCTATAGTGAGTCACTACAGGGTGTAGAGATCTTGGCCCTCCATTCCCACTTTGCAAGTACTTCTCCACATTTGAAGCATTGGGGGAGGTCGGGTGTTTTTTTATCTTCAAGTTGATGTATGTCCACATCAATATTGGAATCACAATAACATTTTTTTAAATTTTTCTCTTCAAGTTGATGTACGTCCATATCAATTTCGGAATCACAACATTTTTTTTTAATTTTTTCTCTTCAAGTTGATTTATGTCCACATCAATTTCGGAATCACAATAACAGCCGGCTAAAAAAACCACCTACAAAAAAAGTAACAAAAAAGAACAAAAAATAAACGACGGAGCCATCGCCAGAGTTGTCACTACGCCGCCTTTGTCAGGAGTTCGGATCTAAAAAATCCCAATCCGGCTCCCTCTCTTTGCTCAAAAATCAGTTTCAACTGCCCATAGGTAAACGAGAAGAGCTCGAACGCCACGAGGAGTCGCCGGAATCTATGTGGGTGAAGTAATAAAGGAGAGGAGAAAGAGGAAGAAGGTGAAAGGGGATTGGAAGGGGTCGCTGGATCTGGAAACCCAAGGAGAAATCTCTCCCACAGCCTTCCTCTCTCTCAAGCTCCTCTCAATAAAATCTTGCATCATTTGGCCGAAAAAAAAAAAATTTACTTCCATAAACCTTGGATTTGAAATTATATGATTTTGACCCATTTGCCGTCAACTAAAGACCAGTAAAACAAATCAATTACGAGTTGATTAATCTTAAGTACTTGAGGTCGATCTAAGTACACATTGTCTATTATAAAGGCTGAATTTTCACCATGATATTTTCAGTATTTTCGTTGGTATTTTTGGAGTTTTCTCACTAGCAACCCCACCACATACATCACAAAAATACCATTTAGGGAAAATAACTTTCATTTTGACTAGAATGGGAAGACGGTATTTTTAGTGGAAACTCAGTTTAAAAAGGTAACTTCACGTGTCAAGTTTATAAGTTTGTTTATCGTTTCCATTGATCTCAGGAAATCTTTTAATTTACAGAAAAAAGGTCAAATAGATAACCTAATCTACATTAGATCTACCTTAGCTTCAAATTTACATTGCTCGTCGATAGATAGGATATTCATTAATATATGGGACGGATATTCAGATGAGTTTCATAGACTGGCCGCACGATGATTTTTTCGTCATTCCAGTAATTTAAAAAGCCATTTTATTGCGATTTTTCAGACAAATCATTCTCTTATAATACATCACATAAAATCTTGTAAAAAGCCAAAAAAAAAACACTCTTAGTGGAACACCCCTAAGTTAGTCTTTTTTTTTTTACCACAGGGAAAGAAAGTAATTTCACTTAACCCATTCAACCAGGCAATTAGTATTTTGAACGGCATTCCTAAAAGATGACCATTTGACAAATGATTCTCGCGGGGTGGGGTGTCAATATTGTTGGAATGTCTCCTCGCATTGTAAATTTGTAATGCCTATGCCTCAGCCCGTTTTAATCTTTTGTAATGTGTTGGGAAGGCAAGATGACCCTTTTAAACACACACGCATAAACCAAAACTTCTCATTCTAAGAGAGCCGAAAGAGGATGATAGTCAACTGGCATCGGATCATTGACGGCCAACGTTTCGTTATAGCTCTTAATTTGTTCATCTTTACTGGTTTAATTTGTAGAGATACTTAATGGAAGCACCTCTTACCGTTCTAAATCTTTAATTTAATGATTGGTCAAAGAAATTGGAATTTATAATAATTAATTAATCGAACGAAAAAATATACTGTAAATTCTTATGCTTCACAATTCAAATTATATTATGTAACGACCCGGATTTTCTTAAATAAAAATTTCGTTAATAAATTAATTAATTACTTTTAATTTTCGGATTATCGGAATATTTTTCTATTAAATATTATTTAATTCTTTTATAGCCATGTATATGCGCGTACGAGACCGAGTAACACATCCGTTACACTACCGTAGCACCCGGGAACCGTGTTCAATACCCGAAACCCACTACCTTTATTCCATTCAATCCCCATAGTACGCCATGGACTAGTCCTTTCACCTTGGGACTTGATGCTATACCAAGTTGATACTAAAGTTAGAGAGAGAGAGAGAGAGAGAGAGAGCCACGGGGAGAGAGAGAGAGAGAGAGATGCCGAGAGAGAGAGAGAGAGTTCGGTAGAGAGAGAGAGAGAGAGATTAGTGTGTGTGTGCTTGGTGCATGCATGCTAGTACAAGGCACATGCATGGAGTTAATGTGATTCACTTGTGCAAGTTAAGAAAGATTCCCAAGCCTATATTTTGTGCCAAAAACTAGTTAAAACTAACCTTGCTATTTTAGGAGTAACCTATACATACACACACAATACATGCATTTGAGCACATGCTACACAACCTAGCCTAACCAAACTAGGCCTTGGCTTCCAAGTTTCCTAGAGACACACTTCCTTAATTTAAGGAAGGAATATTCCCCCTACTTATAGCTAGTTAGGGCTACCCCTTAGCCAATTAATGCATTCACATGCACATTGGGTGAATTTGGTCCTAAAAACACCCTGTAACAAAGGTGACCATGCAAAAACCTGTACAATGGAACGCGTTTTTCCCCCACCATTACTCTTCCAACATTGGTACCATGTATATATGCCATATTTGTTCATCCTAGCAAGCATCTAGACCTATAGGACCTAGATTCCTACCTAGATTCCTACCTAAACCTAGTGTGCCACTTGTGTACTTGCCATGTGCCAACTTGGTGCAAATTATTTCCCCCCCCACACTTGAATTTTCGGTAGAGAGAGGGAGAGAGTGCCGAAATTTTAGAGAGAGAGAGGGAGGCCTCATGTTGTCTATAAATAGCCCACACTTTGTTCCTTTGTCCCACTTTAAACATTCTTTCTTTGTTTGTCTCCCAAATTCCCACAAACCAACTATTTCTACCACCTTTTAGCCACCATATTTTAATTCTAATTAGCCACCTACTAGGCTAATTAGTGAGTAATCTAGTTAGCTTAAGGGTTTTTCTACACCAAAGGATAGCTTTTCGGCTTCCGGTTTACACCCGGAAATTAAGGTAGTTTACTAAACTACTCTTCTAATTAGTTATTTCTAGTCCTATTAAGTTGTTCTTACTAATTTTCTAAGCATAATTTTAGAGTTGATTAAGTTAATTTATGCATGTGTTTAATTACTAAGCATATTTCTTAGTAGTTAGAAAGAGGATTTCATGTTGAAAAGATTTAACAAGTATGTTTATGGATTTCTAATTAGAGTAGTTCTTCATGAAATTAGAAGTGGATTAGTAAGATTGGGTGTA
The DNA here is from genome assembly GCA_963854785.1 of Vaccinium vitis-idaea. Lineage (NCBI taxonomy): Eukaryota > Viridiplantae > Streptophyta > Magnoliopsida > Ericales > Ericaceae > Vaccinium > Vaccinium vitis-idaea. The sequence goes on along the minus strand of OY978224.1, from coordinate 19,715,392 downwards.
ATTAGAAGGTGATTAGAAAGTGATTTGAAATGATTAGAAGTTAATTAGAAGATGTATTTGGTTTTTCACTAGACAAGGTTCTAGTATTATTTTGTTAATATTTCTTGGAAGGATTAGTTAATCTTGGTTGATTAATTTATTGATGGTTGTTTGAAATATTATTTCTCAAGTGGGTGAAATAATTTCTTTTATGAGAAATTGTTAGAAAGAAATGCTATTGTTTATTTTTGGCAAGAAAGTATGGAGTTTGATTTATTTAATATGAAGAGAGGAATTTTTCATCATTTATTCTAGAAAGATTTTACTAAAATAATTGTGGGTTGATTTGATCAAATTTTCTAGAAAGAAAATTGTGATTTTTACTAGATATGAAAAAGACGTTTTTGAGGTTGTTAGAAAAGAGTTTCTAGAAAAATATAAAGAGTATATTTTGGAGAGATGTAAATATTTTTAGAAAGTTCGTAAATGGTGATGATGAATTTTTGGGAAGAAATTTCTAGAAAAGAGTTGTGTTGAAATTATTTTTAGAAAGAGCAAGTTGTTTAGTTTTATTTCTTGTGGAAAGAAACAAAATGGTTTGAAAGAGGACAAGGAAGAAATGAGATTTTTGATGAGGATTAAATTGAGGAAATTGGTGATACTATTTTTGGGAGTTTTAAAATGTATGATTTTATGTGAAAGGATTTTTGGAAGGAATATTATTTTAAAGGAAATTGGTGCTTTAAAAAGGGTGATTTTATGTGGAAGAGTTTCTAGAGGAAACAATATATTTTAGAGAATGGGTGTATTTTTAATGCGTGATTTTATGTGAGAAATGTTTTATTTGGTGAAATGCGAATTTAGAGAAAATTGTGGAATATTGCATGGGTATGATTTTGAGCATGTGACACCGAGCACGTACGCGATACGTATGTCACCAGACGCGAAATTGAATAACTGTTAATGAGAAAATAGAGATGAGAATGAAAATGAGTTTTGAAATGCGAAATGAAATTTTTGAGAAATGAAACGAGATTTTTGGGAAATGAAATGAAATGAGATATGATGAGATGTTTGGTTGCCACCTCAAATTCGCGGAGAGAATTTGGAGGAATGGTTTTGATTGCGGTAGTGCAGCGAAAGCGCCACTTCCAGTTCGCGGAGAGAACTAGGATGTTGGGCTAAGCGTGTACAACACACGATGAACGGACTTGCAAACAGGCTGTTAAGTTCGGTGATGCAAGCGGCCGGGACTGTGTCGTGTGAGTCGCGGGGTAGGCGGACCGTGCAAACAGGCTGTTAAGATCGGTGATGCACGATAACCGAAACCTCGAGCGGAAAGATTGGTACCGTCAGCTGAGAGAGGGCGGAAACGGACCAATAACTTTCGGAGTGATGGGAGATAATGAAATTTGAAGAAGAATGCCGAGAGAGGCACCGATTTGAGAAAATGATTGATTTTTGAGAAAACGGTTGATGAACGAGTTAAGTTCGAGAAACTGAACGAGAAACTATTTCGATGAAATGACACGTGACACAGTTCGAGATACTGTTATGAGATATTGTTGTTATGAGATATTGTTATCTGCGCATGTTTACTCTGATCCGTATAGACGCATGATGTATCGCATGATTTACTGTTCACAAGTATTGTATGTTGTTCATGAACTTATTGTTCTAGAATTGCTACTTAGACGTTTAGCGTAGTGAACTACTGGGCTTTGCTCACGGTGTTGCATTCGTGTAACCCTGGCATAATACCATGATGTTGCCTGCGCGACTCGGACGTATTATGTCAGATTATTCAGATGGACAGGAACAATACTATGGGAACCAGTCCTGCGGAGCAGGAAATGCTGCCAGAGTGGGGAATGACTCGGCGTAGGGATAGACGAAGACCTAGAACCACCCCGGTTATTATTTATCTAGTGTTTGAGGACATTATTATTTGTATTAAAGTTTGGGATTAGACTTTATTATGGTTTGTAATAATAATTAACGTGCCCAAATTTTGGGGGCGTTACATATTAAGAGTAACATTTCCTTGATATTCAGTACAAAAGAATATTGACAATAATAAAAGAAATGGAAAGACTTTAAGGACAATACTATTCATCTACACTTTCAGAAACCGAAAAAGATTTAACAATATGGGACGAAAATTGGTTGACCAATTCCGTTAAAAACAATAGAATTTTGTGATTTTAGTTTAGAGCACTGCAAATCCTCCTTATAACCCCATTTTGACTGGTGACCGGATCACTGATGTCTCCCATTTTGATCATGGCAGAAGCGAAATCAGACTTGAACGTTGAAGGGTTGCTGCTATATTGCGAGACAATACTATCAGTTGATCCTCCGCTGAAAAGTGCCTGGTCCGACTCCAAAAGACCCTTCTTTTGAATTAGGTTTTTGAAGTAGTTGTTGTCAAATGAATTGGGAGTCACCAAGTCAAGAGGTGCTAAATTCGTATCGCTACCGGCTGGGCAACCGCGCCTGCGTGTGCTAGCAAAGCCAGCATCAATGTCGCTCCCATTGCTGTTTACCCGGTCACTAAATGTCAAGCATTGTGCTTGTCCTATGGTATGTGCCCCTGCATTTCCAATAAGAATATGTAAAAAAGCCCTATCCCAACCAGATTTTGGCTATGGCAATTTTATTATGAATCTTAATGGTGATTAATTTAAGTACCTGATAAGGCTACCATGTCTTTTTCACTGAGACCCTTCTTAGCAAAGTTAGAAACAAGTTCTTCAAGGTTACTTCGGAAATTCGGAAGATCAGAGTTTGCTAAATCGCGACTCGCTGTAGTAGAATCTTTCCTTCCAAGCTTTACTGTCCACGAGGGACCACCCACCTGATATACGGAGACCCCGTTAGCATGTCTCCAATTTAATTTTAGTTTGTCGATTAAAAAGAGTGGTAGATCAAAGTTCTGGAAAACGATGGAGCAGGTTGTGTTTAATTACTTACAGCGAAGGAACTGTCTCGTGCAGCTACCGCAAGTATATCGGCACAAGAAACAACTCCGGGACATATTTTCTCCACCTCAGCCTTCGCAGCCTCTATGACTTCGTAACCTCTAGCGGATCCCGCGTTGGGACGTGCACTCCTCTCACTCGTTGGCGTTGCAGCCTCATCAAGTAAGATTGATGCGTCGCAACCCTGCAACCAACCAAGCAACCACAAATTAATATCTCCAAACCAAATTCCATTCATCACAAGGATAAAATTAATATGTCCATAATTTACGTGTTAACGTAGTTAATTACCTGAACAAAGCAGTCATGGAAATGCAGGCGAATTAGTGACGCCGCCATGCGACGCTCGCGTGAGACGGCTTGTCTAATGGAAGTTCGAATTGTGGTGAGTGCATTTGGGCAGGTATTGTCGTAAAATGTAGAAGACAAGTGTGCATTAATAGGTGTAATATTATTATTCGCCAGCAAAAACAAGATGAGGGGATAAGCACTTAGTAGTACTGCACAACAATTTGATGTATTCATGACTGATATGAACTCGTACGTGGCTTGTAATGCTATTACTATGCGAAAGGTAATGACAAGGGGAAGATGAATGAGAAAGAAGAAGGAATTCCGTTAATTTATAGGGCAATGAGAAGTGCTGATAAGGGGGTTTGGCATACCGCGTAACAGATAAAGTTGAAGTGGTAATGAAGTGGGTATTTGTACGACCGACCTCTTCTTCTTTGGCTGCATGCCTGCCTGCCTTCATTAATTGTAAAGCCTTTTCATATATGTTGGACCTGGGAATAATCTACCTCAGGGTATTAAATTAAGTTTAAAAAAACCAAAAGGGTCAAAACGAGGTGTAGACAAAGAGAATTTTGGATTTATTAAAATCAATTCATGGGAGTGATATATATAGATGACAATAATTCATGATGGGTTAAAACAAAGGGAATAGCTACAATACACACTCATTAAACCCATTAAAAGTTTGTACTATATGCACTTATTGTATGCTCCATATCATGACACCTTATGGCAATCGAAACATTTTTTAATGTTTCGTAACTTTTATATTAAAAACTCATAGTAACTTTTTAGAAACATATATGATTCATAATATTTTCTCTATGATTCGTAACATTTTGGTACGTCTCGTAACTTTTATACAAAAAATTGTAACTATTTATTCACAAGAGCTAATCGATTCGTAACTTTTTTGGGGTGCATGATATTCACCCAAATCGGGACGTGTATTGTAGCCTTTCCTTGAAGGGAACATACATACTGCTAGTCTAAAATACCAATCTGGGCATGATGGTATTCTAAACATGATTAATTAAGGGTATTATTAAGTCAAAAGGCAATATATACTACTATAGCAATTTGAACAACTTTGAATTTTCTTTTATGTATGGGTTGGACTTGGATTATTCAAAAGAGTGGATATGTTTGAAATAGTAGTCGGTCTCTACGTACGTTTTGTTTTAACAAATCTTTGTACATTTTGAAAGTGGAGGTATATATGCAATTGGATAAATATGTAGGTCCAGAATTTTTTGTACAGATTTTGAACAAATCTATTGTTTTGGACCTCCTCAGGGTCCCCCAAGGATGATTAGCCGTTCATGTTTTTCAAAATAATGTTTACTTGTACTCCGTAAAAAATCAACTAAATCGGATATCGGGAAATGTTCCGTCAGTTCATCCAGTTTTTTATTCAGAATTAAAGACTGGATGAACTGATTGAAGCATTTTCCGATATATGATTGAGTTGATTTTTTCCGGGTATAAGTTAACTTTATTTTAATAAATGTGAACGGTTCCAATCATCCTTGTGAGACCAGAGGAAGCCCAAAACAACAAATTTATACAAAATCTGTACTAGTCTCGTTGCGGTCGAGCAATCGAGCCATTGTGGAATCAGATTGTTTGTAGTATTTCTTTTCTTTTGCCCGTTAGCTGTATTCTGTAATTTGCTTCATCTGGACTCTTTTGGTTGTTAATAATGATATTCCCCCTTTTCAAAATACTAGGTAATTATTGAACCTCAATCTTCAAAATAAATTTAAACAAGAGCGAGCAGCGAATATTATTCAGGCCGAAGTTAAAATTTGAGAATTTTAATTAGGCATTCTGTACAAAAAAAAAAATTATTATGATTCCATCCTATAAGATTTGAATCTTTATGATTCCATCTTGAAATTTGAATATTGGCCGAAAATGCCCTCGTTAATTGATTCATCATCAAATTTGCCACATGATAAAATATCTACATTTATAGTAATTTGCATATATTAATTTGGATATGTACAATTTACATGCAAAATTTTAGGGTCCACTGATCACATCCCTAATTACGGGATTACACATTCCTAAATAGGTGGGATTCAGTTCATTCCATCTCATTAGTTAAGTGGAATTTGAATTTTAAATATACCAACTCCCAATCAAGGAAGAACCAACAAACAAACAGTGGTCTATGTGGGATCAAATCCGGTCAAACAGTTCCACCGCCTCTCTCCTCCTCCCACACACCAGGCTCCTCACCCCCCTCGCCTCCTGCTCACCCACGGCATTGATCCTCATCTCCGCCGCTGACGATCTAATGGCCATCCCCATGTAAGTTGTCGCAGGTGTTAGGTGAAATCATCCAAGAGAACGAACTCAAAATCGATTGATCTTCTACGGAGAACGAACCCGATGATAGCAAAATCAATCTTGATGGCGACAGAAAAAGCGACCACGATGGTGGTCGGTGACTATGATGTATTTTTTTTGGTGGTGGTGGGTCCCAGATCTTGTTAGTGGCGGTATTTTTTTCCTGATTCAATGGTTTTTTTTTTTAATCGATTCAATACTAGTAGTTCTCTTTTCCGATAAAGTAAAAATGGTAAGTCGATAGTTGTTCACATATCCTTTAAAAGATTATTATTTCATTCAGTGATTATGGTTTACTGATTTACCATGTCGGGTTGGATTTTTATTTTCTTTTTTTGCTTTTTCATAGTATATTTGTTGTAGGTTTCGTGGTATCAATTCCATGAAAAACATGGTTGATTTTATGGTAAATAATTTTACCATGATAGGAGTTTTCAATAAACCATGTTCATCATTTAAAAAATAGTTATTTCATATAGTGATCGTGGTTTATAAATTTACCATGTTAGGTTGTTTGATATAAATAGATGGTGAACATTAGAGCAGTAAACATGGTTAATCAATAATCCATGTTCGTGGGGGGGTGTTATGTTCTCTCTTGCGAAAACTCTTCCCCTCCCTCTCTCTCTCTAGCCTCCATTTTCCAGATCTGCCGCCTGGGGGGGGGGGGGGGAGGCCTCCTCCTTCCCTCCTCCCCCCGGGCTATCCTCACCCCTCTCCCCACTGGCTCTCCTTCCGTTTCCGGTCTCCTTCCTCCTCCCTACGTTCCATGGCTTCTCCGACCATCGGCGGCCACCTCACCTTGAGTTTCCGTTTTTGCCTAACGGCGAGGCTGGTTTCGGATCTATGGTTCGCTTGGTCGAGTTTCCCCCCACCGATCCACTCCTGAGTGGTCTCGGTTCTGCCTAACGGCGTGGTTGCGCTTTGTTGCCGTGTTTTGTGGCCCATTTGGTGGCGGCGCTTATTGGTCTCTCCGCGGTGGCTCTTCGTCGGTGTATGGTGTCCTGGTTCCGGCGACCTGGGCTATCTTCTTTTGGGGATTAATCGCGATCGTTGGTGGTTTTTGGGTTTCCGGAATGTGAGGGATGCACGGCAACGTGGGCTTCTTTTGGTTTCCGGTAAGCGTCTGTGGCTCGTGCTTGCTATGGTGGTCGGCGGCATTTGCGTGGTGGCTGGTGGATTGTTTCGGAGGGGCTGCTGTTGTTTGGTGTTAGGGTTTGGTGTTTGGTATTTGGGCTTGGGCCGAGTCTGACCCTTCGTGGGCTAGGCTTGACCCCTTTGATTTGTATGATGTTTCTAGGCTATGCCCTTTGATGCTTGGGCCTTTGCCCATTAGATGTTGGGTTCCAACTTTATGTTGACCCTTTCCCCTCTCCCTCTCTCCCCCTTTCCCATACGATGTACCCGTATCGTATTCAATAAACTCTTCTTTTATCGAGCAAAAATAAATAAATAAATAAATAAAATAATCCATGTTCGTGGTGAACATTAGAGCAGTAAACATGGTTAATCACTAAATCATCATGTGTTCCTGTGTAAACTCACCATGAACATGGTTAATTAGTAAGTCATGAACATTATTGTCATCATTAGTTTATCGTGTTTTTCCATAGTCTATGAAAATCAATTAATTTATCATGTTTTCTTTGTTAGAAGATTAGGAGAGAGAATTATAAGATTAGGAAAGAGAGATTTTTCAAGATAGGAGAGAAAGAGATTGAGATAAATTAGGAAAAATTAGGAGAGAGAATTATTAGGAAAATCAGGAGAGAAATATTAGAAAAATTAGGAGAGAGAAAGGGTGTTTTGGGGTTTATTTGAATTTCAGGATGGAATCATAAGTATTCAAATCTCATAGGATGGAATCATAATGATCTTTTTTGTACAGGATGCCTAATTAACTCTCCCTTAAAAATTTTGGTTAGTGGATTCAAATTGTAATGCATAAGCGACGCTCGATCAAAAAAAAGAAGCTTGTTTGGTAATGAATTCGCAAATTATTTTTAATGGAGGTCTTTGAGGTTTTTTTTTTTAATACTTCTTAGGTCAAATTTGTGTTTTAAAATAAAGAGATCTGCCTATTCTTTACAAAATAATTTCAATGGAGGTCGTTATTTTTTTTTTTTTTAATACATCTTGGTTCAAATGTCCGTAAAATATTCGTATTTTTATATATTAAGTCGAGTCATTTGTCAGCCTAGATACAATGTTGTTGGCTGTCTCAATCATTATTCCTTTACCCCATAATTTTTTGGGGCACTTAAATAATCATTCGTTTAGTCACTTGAAATTAGAAAATCATCCTGAGCATATTTAGGAGTTATGTTTTCATCCCGAGATTCAATTAAACCCTAAAATGCCATTTATATAATTGTAACTTATAAAAGGATTGAGGACTAAATTAAAAGTTGCATATATGGGCGGTAAGTAGTGGACCATTTTCAAAATTATGAGGTCCTTTGCTGTAATTACGGGATTGAGGATAAAACTCAATCCCTTATATCTCGTATTCTCGTTCATCCACCGTCCTCCATCTTCAAACTCAATCTCCAGAAATCCCAAATCCTTAATATCTCGTATTCTCGTTCATCCACCGTCCTTCATCTCCAGAAATCTCACTCACCCAAAAATCTCAAATACCACTCGTCCATTCCACCTTCTATGTCGTCCCGATGAAACTCAGTCCCGGACTCCTCATCATCCTGAAATATTAAGGACAGTTTTTTGGTCCTTCGCTACCAAACTCTTCGTTATTGCTAGTTCTGAACAAGATTAGATTGTTTTGGTCATGCATTGATTAAATCCTAATCGTAGTTCCGTCTGTAATTTTCACCACTAAGCACCCACGAATCATGACGATACCAATTTACTAGTACACTTGGAGAAAGCAATTCATATATGTGCCATCAATCTCACCTTACAACTGATACGAAGCTTAAGAATGCACTCTTTTTATTGCCGTCCAAATTTACATCCATATTCACAAGACTAATGAAACAAAAGTCGAAGGATGTGAATTGTTTAACATATTTTTACCATAATCAGTATGGTGTGGGCATGTATTTACCATGATAAAAAAAAAAGTCAAATCAGTAAGTGTTTTTTACCATAAAATTGGAATTTGTTTTGATATTTTTACCATGATTTTTTATCTTTTTTTTTAAATTTTTACCATGAAATGTCGATTATGTGGTTGATATGCTTTACAATGATTCAAGTTCTTAATTTAATAATTATTATCATGTTTATAAATGATTAATTATTTTTTTTACCATAAAAACCGTGATATGTGATTTTTTTTTTTACCATGATTCGTGTTTTAAAAAAATATTATATTTACCATATTTTTTGACTAGTTATAAGTTTATCACATTACCCGGTCATTGGTTACATTTGCCATTTTTACTATGTTTATTCAAAATTTCTCTATCTTTACTATGGTGGTATTTATTTTTACCATAAACTTGGTGTTTGGCTCATGTATGCCATTTTTACCATATTTGTTGGTGCGAATTTAATTTTTTTGCTTGGTTATCTATAATTTCACCACACATTAGTAACAAATTTTTGAATTTGAAATTTCTTTTGTTATCTCTCTTAATGGATGTGACTGAATCTCATTAAATTAAAAAATGGTTAAATCCCACTAAATTAGGAAGTTATTGAATCCCACAAAATTAGGAAAATGAGGATGTTATTGAATCCCACAAAAATTAGGAAAAAAAAATAATCCTGTATATATGTTGATATTATTGTAAAAGGGTAGAAAAAATATTTCACAATGGAAAAGGATGAAAACATAACTCCGTAAAACAAGGGGGATGAAAATCTAAATAGTTTTCAAAAAACGGATGATTATTTAATTACCTCTAATTTTTTTCATGTTTAGGATTCACGCCATTTTTAAACCCAAAAATTACATTTTTGAAAATAGTTTTGTAAATTTTTTTACACCGTTCAAAAGATCTCATTCAAAATTCTTAAACGGTGTGAACAAATTAAAAATTTATGACTTGAAATGCAATCTTTGTTTAAAAATGACATGGAAATCCACGAGATTAATTATGTAACGGATGGAGTAATTGATGTTGGACTCGCACGGGTATGTACACATTGACCTTATTTGCATGGTAGTAGTTTTCATATGTGTTGTTGTTTGTACTAAAAAATGATCGCTCACTAAAAAGTCTGACAATGGTGGAGAGTTTGTTAATACTTATTTGACCAATCTATTTCTTTTTGCTGGCATTATTCATCAAACTTCCTGTCCACACACTCCTGAGCAAAATGGAGTGGTGGAAAGGAAGCACAGACATATTATTGACACAACACTCACTTTACTTACTCATGCTAATCTACCCACCCATTTCTGGCTAAAGGCTTTGACTACAGCTGTCTACTTAGCTAATAGGCCTCCACATTCTTCTCTCAATTTTCAAATTCCTTATCAAATATTATTTGGAAAACCACCGACTATTTCACACTTCATCCTTTTGGGTGTGCATCTTTTCCTTGGTTAAAACCATACACACCACATAAACTTACTCCTAAATCACTGTGTTGTGTTTTCTTGGGCTATTGCACCACTTCAAAGGGCTTTCGTTGTTATGATCCAGTTGGGGATCGCGTATATGTATCTAGACATGTAAGGTTTGAAGATCAGATTTTCCCCTATTCTAGTCTGGCTAACTCATCTCCTTCTTCTTATTCAGAATCTACTTCTTTCTCTATTCCTCTGACCTCATTTGATGACATTATCATTACTATGCCCACTTCTCTTTCTTCTGCCATACCAGCAGCTTTATCACCTATTTTTCCTTCATCTTCTTCCTTCTCTCTAAATCAGGATAACAACACATTTTCAATTTCTAAATCAGTTGCTCCTAGCACAACAGCCATAACTGATGTTTCTGTGTCTTCTGCTCTTCCTTTACCATCAACTTCTTCTTCTGCTATGCCACTTCCTTCTACTCATCAAATGCAAACAAGATCAAAATCAGGCATTTATAAACCAAAACACCCCTTCACTTTAGTTGCTACTTTACCCTCTGTCTGTAAAGAACCTAAGAATTTCCACGAAGCCATTTCTAATGTGGTATGGCAAAAGGCAATGGCAGAAGAGTATGAAGCACTGGTCAAACAGGGTACATGGGTATTGGTACCACCACCTACACATGGACATATTATAGGCTGTCAATGGATTTTCAAAATCAAAAAGCACTCTGATGGAACTATTGCTAGATATAAGGCTAGGCTTGTGGCAAATGGGAATCAACAAGCCGAAGGCCTTGATTTTGTTGAAACATTTAGTCCTGTGATAAAACAACCCACTGTCAGGATTGTTTTAAGTTTGGCAGTGCAATTTAATTGGCCTCTTAGACAGCTTGATGTGTCTAATGCCTTCCTCCATGGGGTAATAACTGAGGATGTGTACATGAGACAGCCATTAGGTTACAAAGATCCCGTTCACCCCGATTATGTTTGCAAACTGAATAAAGCATTATATGGTCTTAGACAGGCACCACGAGCTTGGTTTTCAGTATTTTCATCCTATCTCTTGACTCTTGGTTTTACTACCAGCAAGTGTGACACTTCTTTGTTTATTTTACACAAAGGGAGTGCCATTACTTTAGTACTTGTCTATGTTGATGACATCATTTTGACTGGAAGTGATAGTCAGTTCATCTCTACTCTGGTAACTCAGCTTAGCTCTCAGTTTGTGATGAAGGACCTTGGTGACTTAAACTTTTTTCTGGGTGTTGAAGTGACTGCCACAGAACGTGGTTTGTTCTTATCTCAGAGTAAGTATGCCACTGAAATTCTTTCTAAAGCTGGCATGTTGGATTGTAAGCCTAGTGCTTCTCCTATTTCATCCAAGAAACCTGTGGATCTATCTGACCCATATTTTGAAGATGTCACTTTGTTCAGAACTTTGGTTGGGTCCCTTCAATACCTTACCTTAACAAGGCCAGAAATAGCTTTCTCTGTGAATTCTGTGTGTCAACATATGCACCAACCCAAACAAAGTCATTATGGGGCTGTCAAAAGATTGTTGAGATATATCAAAGGCACTCTTGCAGATGGGCTTCATCTTACTAAAAGTACGGGTTCCTTGTCTCTCATTGCTTACACAGATGCTGACTGGGCAGGGGACCCACTAGATAGACGATCAACAACTGGTTATGTTGTGTTTTTAGGTGCTAATCCTGTTTCTTGGTGTGCTAAAAAGCAACCAACAGTGGCACGGTCCTCCACTGAAGCTGAATATCAAGCAATGGCTCAAACAGCCACTGATCTTGTCTGGATTCGTCATCTTTTTACAGAATTACAGATTGCTATCTCTCCTCCTCATGTGCTTTGGTGTGACAACAAATCTGCCATGGCTTTGGCTTCCAATCCTGTCTTCCATGCACGAACTAAACACATAGAAATTGACTATCATTTTATTAGAGAGCAGGTTCTTGCTAACAACTTAGTCCTGCATTTCATTGGCTCTCATGCTCAGATCGCAGACATCTTCACCAAAGGCCTCTCTGTGTCTCAGTTTCAGAATTTCAAGGCCAAACTCATGGTTGGTTCCCCTCCCATGAGTTTGCAGGGGAGTGTTAAATGAAAGATAGCATTTGGTTGGTTAATTGCATTTGGTTGGTTAATTTCATTTGATTTGTTCGTAGTATTGTATATCAGGTGCATTTGTATAATATGTTTGTAAGTCGGTTATGTGTAGTTACAGGGTGGTTTAGGCGGTTAGTGAGATGCCAGCTCATTAATCCAGGTGATGTATTCTTAGCCAATCAGAGAGAAGAACAGGCCTAGTATATAAAGTGATCTATGTCTTCTTTGTAATGATCGAACAGAATACTCAGAGCAATGAAATGATTTCCTTCTTCTTTCTAACATTTCTCTTCTTATGCATTACTCTATTGAAAAGTTTTCAGCAACGTGGCGTCGGCTCCATGTATTTTTTGGTGTAGCTGAATTACTATTGGGATTTGTTGGAGATAAAAGGGTTCAAATAATGGGCTTCATGGAACTTGGAAGAATCATGGGAAACTTGGCAAGGTTCATTGCAATTGGTTAATTTGCCTATGCAATTTCAAGTTCCCGCTTCAAGTATCTTTCTATCGGCCCCGGTCAATTTTATTTTATGCTCTGGCTCCGCAACTCCATAGTTATAACTTCGTTATTTACGTTTGATCACCGCGCTTGCTCCTTTTTTCCACAACGCCTGGGAAAATTGTGAAGTCCTCTTCGGTGAGGCAAAAAATAACTGGTGGTGGGTTTCATCTACCGCACACAATTCGCCTGTTCAAAAGTAAATACATCCACACTCGAACCAACCGTGATCCTGACACGCCCGCACATATCGATTACATGGCCAATGTGTTGTTTCACCTTTTTGAAGGAAACAAATGTTCAAACAATGTGTTTCCTATTCGAGTGGGTCTTATTCCTCTTTAGTTTTTGTTCAGTCCTATTAGGGGTGTTTGGGAGTCTCTTTTTTTGGTTTTTCACATTTTGCATTGTATTTTGGTTTATGGTCAGAATATTTTAATAAATTTGTTAGATGTTTGAGAGATATGTGCATAATACATTTTGCAACAAGAATAGTGTTTTTGGAGATATGTGTGGAATATTTTCCGTTTTTATTAACTAAAATGAGAATAAATCCACTCAAGGATCTTGTCGAGTATCTTAAGCAAAAAGGATGGCCCTAAGACTGTCATTTCTTACGAAGGAAGAGCAGGTTTTTTATTTGACCATACCCACCATAGGTCTGCACTACTATCTCTTCGTTGGCCCTAGCTTCTTGATAGAAAACAACCGGAGAAGAGTAGCAACAATGACTGGTTTTGTTATGAGACAATTCCTGAGGTTTACATCGGTCTATGAACTCGTATCAAGACATCAACTCACATAACAACCATCACAACACTAATCAGCAGCCATCAATCAAGAGTAAGTTCACTCAAGCATCTAAATTCCTTAGTTCACTTTTTTTTTTTTTTTAAATCTTTTTTTTTTTTTTGGATTTTCAAGACTCTTAAGTATAAACAAGTGACAAAGTAATCCCTCCCCCGAACTTGAATAGTGCAATGTCCTCATTGAACGCCATACACTAAAATATAGGACAAAGAATGGAAAGCAAGGAAAGAGATCTCGTGATAGAGAACTAAGCAGGACATAAAAAGGTGTGGGGGAAGAGACCCCCCAACTTGAATGAAAGCAACCTGCAATGTTAGATTGACGACACAAAAAACAAAACAAAAGGAACATAGAAAAAGAGGGAAACACTAAATATAAAATAAAAGGGAAAAAAACTACAAACTGAAAGAAAACTAAAGACCTTATGCTTTCGTGGATTTCACACTTCCACCACACCACAAAGAGTTACTAACATGAAGATCTCACCCCCTTCGAGCTTTCTAGCAAGAATTGAACTCGACCATGCCACAAAATTAGATACTTAGAGTACCGCAACAGTTGTAGTTGCATTAGAAATTTAAGCTCCACCAAATGCATAATTCAAACCAAATTGATTTTCAGACTATTGACAATGTTCATTAAACATGGGTGGTAAACCAAATCAAAATTATCGACACCCAGAGAATCAATCTATTCTAACTTGTTAAAACTTAACAGTTGTGGAGAATCAATAGGACCAGACAAGTCCAAAACACTCACACATGAAAGAGGCTCACGTTCTAATAAAACCTTGTTCTCCATGAGAATATCAAACTCTTCAATAATGACATCAACCCCAGCACCTGTAGAGTTAGAAGCTGACACATCCACTTTACTCATATCTTCCTCAGACTCAATTTCTACTGCATGTTTGTTCATTTGGACCATTATTTCATTTTCTCGCTCACAATAAACCTCATTCACTTGCAAGCTCACGACTTCATATGAACCTTGTAAGCTCCATAGGCCGAGCTCCCTTTTGGTTGGCACTTTCATGCCAAAAACACACATTCATATCTATCTCTTTTTATTACTTTGTAATTTATTTTACTTATCGTTTTAGATTGTCTGTGTAGGAAGTGGAAGGAATTAAATTTATCTTGTAATATAGGACCGTGGGTCGTTAGTTAGTCAAGATGCACGTGATTGGTAGCAGTGAATTTTACGGACTGATTTGCAAGAGATTCATATGCGGCCTATTCAAATGGAACGTTTCGAGAGCAATGAAATTGGAAAGATTTTACCACGAAGAAAATCTTCCTCAAACAAGGAAGGAGTGGGCAATAAAAAATGCACGAGATTCTCAATCACTTTTATGGCATGATTGGGCAATCAATCAAGGGAGATTTCATTGTTGATTCTGTTTCACAGCTTGAGAAATGGTTCGAGCTATTTTTGCTGGTGGATCAAAAGTCTATAAATAATGTGTGTGGCTAACACAGAAAGCTACATTTTTTGGAGAGCAACTATTGAATATATCTTTGAGACAAAAAACATGTTTGTGGGTCTTGGAGTTCCATCAATCAATACGCTTCCAAGTTTTCTCCAAGAAGTCTTCATCACCTTCAATCCTTACGATTGAGTTTCAACCGGTGGATTTCCGGAAGAGTAATTGGAAGGCTGAGGATTCGAGGCGGCGACAGTCAAGCGCTTGGTGCGATGAACGTGGATTCGGCAACCGGTCCTTGGGTCAATTGAGAGGATTTTCAATTGTAAGTATAGGTCGGCTGTAATAGTACAATGATATTTTTAGTGCTTGTTTCCTTCCCGTAGTTTTTTCCCATTTAGGGTTTTTCCATGTATATCTAGTGTTCTTCCAATCGTACTCCGATTCTTGATAGCGAGAACTTTGATTATTGGAAGTCAAGAATTAGGGCCATCATGCGTTCTGTCAATGAGGAAATATGGAATTCTTGTGTTAAAGGTTATACGCACCCAACTAATACTGTAGGAAATTCACAAGTAAGAAAAAGTCATGCTGAGGTGTTGACTACCGAAAGGGCAGAATTGCACGCTAATAATCGTGCGTCATCTTGTTTGGTGTTGTAGACGTTATAGAACATCAAAAAATTATGAACTGTGAGATAGCTAAGGAAGCCTGGGATATATTAGTCACCTGTCATGAGGGTACGGAAACAGTTAAGCAGTCAAAACTCTAAAGGCTTACTACTGAGTTCAAAATGATTAGAATGAAAGAAGATGAGACATTCAACCAATTCTACTCGAAATTAATCCACATTGTCAATAATTGTGAGACTCTGGGTGAGCCTATCAATTCCTTTAGAGTTGTAAAAAAGATTTTGAGATCTTTACCTAAAAGGTTTAAAACTAAAGTTACCATGTTATAAGGAAAGCGTATGCTGTCTGAAAAATCTGCTGAGGAGATTGTTGGCATTCTTCAAACTTACGAAGCTGACATCCTACTATCTGAATTTATTGAACCAAAAACAAAACATTTGGCTCAGCCGATTACTTTTTCTAGTAGTCAAAGTGATTCAAAATATTCTGATTGTGAGGATGATTATGACCTTGAAGCTATGGCTTTATTCACTAAAAATTTTAAGCAATTCTTCAAAAAGAATAGGGCTAACATAGATTCTGATTTTAAAACAGTGAATAATAAAGGAAAAAATAGTTTTTCTACTGGAAAAGATAAAAGGAGAGAAAAAGGAACACCCTCAGAGCCTAAATGCTATGAATGTCAAGGATTTGGTCATTTGGCACATGAATGTGTGAATAAACTGAAAAAGAAAATGAATATCAAAGCCAATATAACTTGGAATGATAGTGAGTCGGACCAGTCTATAGAAGAGGAGGACATATTTCAAATTTTATAGTTTTCGGGGCCTCCTTACAATCTCATGATAGTGAGTGTGACTCCTCAGATGATAGTGGTAATGAGGGGGTTGATGAGGCTGAAACATGCCTGAGTTAAGGGAGAAATATGATTTTATTGTACAAGAAAAGTTTGAAAATCGACAAAATAAATTTCAAGCTCGCTGAAAAATTTAAAAAATGTAAGCTGGAGTTAGTACCAGCCGAAAAACAAGTAGAGGAACTACAAGATTTTTTGAACAGTGTAACAGATGAAAGAGATCATTTTAAGAAGGAGGTTGGAGTTCTTCAAGAGAAAACAAAGCCGAGTCTAAGTCAAATATCATGCTAATTGATAAAATTAGCACTTTACAGCTTGAGCTAGCCAATGTTAATGATATTCTTAAGTGTTTTATAGCTGGTTCCAAGAAGTTGGATGACATCCTTCAGGTTCAAAAGTCATCAAGTGACAAGTGTTTTTACCTACTTGGCTCTCAAAATTCCAATAGGGTTCATTAATTTGTGCAAATTTACTCAACAGCATAGTATGGTGTCGCTCTAACTCCCCAGGGGTATCAAAAAGGCCCATCAGTTTTTTTTTTTTTTTTTTTTTTTTTCAAGACACAAAACACTTACCACTCGACTGACTCCAGACGACTCAACCTAGAAACAAAAAGATGCTAAAAACAAAAGACACTTTTTTTTTTATTTGACTCAGATAAAAACACAAAGATACTAACCCGAATTCTTAACACCTCTTGCCGTCCCCGGCAACGGCGCCAAAAATGCTTGACCAAATCCTAGACCTAAATTAATGGGTTGCCCCAAGCGTAGGGCTGAGACCGGTGTAGCATAATACCCGGTAAGACCGGAATCGAATCCACAGAGACGGCGGAGAGTGCTAAACTAAAAACTCGGGTTGTGAACTTTGAAACGGCTCTTAGGTAGCCACCCTTTGTGATTTTATGAAATTAATTAATTAACTACTGAACTAATTTAACTGTTCGAACGCGAATTAATAAGGAGAGCACAGCTGTGGGAACCCAGCGTCCACGCCTGGCCTAAACAATACTTACTCGGGCCACAATTAATCCTTTTTACTGATTTTAGAATACGAGAAAGAATTTCTAACGAATGCGCACCACCTGTCACCAGATTCCGTGCGCACTCGAATTCCGGTAATGCTTGGATTGTTCGTTAGAGAAGTTTCTAGTTCCCAAAATTGCATGAAAATTTATTTAATTCGACCCCGAGGTGAAATATTGTTTAGACTCAACGTGGGCACCCTCGCCCCGCAGCCGCACTCGATGCAACTACTCACTCATGCTTACGCAATAAGCGAAGAAAACCCTAGATTGAAACATGCTTCTGAATACGAAATAAACAAAAGATACGAATTAAACAAGTACCAAAGAATAACTTTATTAAAGAACGGGAATTAATAACGAGTTACCGGAATGCGAGTAATTGAACAAAGCTTGAAAACTTGAAAATAAAATCTCCAAAGGAAGTCGGCTCCTCAAACGGAAGAAGAACAAAACAAAGTTGGGAACCCTAATTCGACCTCAAAAAGAGGTATTTATGTCTTTCCCGAAGCCCAAACACGTGGCAAAATCACCGGCCCATATAAGCTAGTCGGTATCGATACAGGCTTTTAGCCGTATCGATACCCAGACATTCTGTTCGCAGATGATGCCCACGGTATCGATACGGGACAATACATGTATCGATACCGAGCCTCTCAAATTGACTTTTCAGCTTTTTGGTCGTCCTTGCTTGGGTCCCACCGGTTCCCCGCATGCCCGAAGCCTTGTGACTACTTCCCGTGCTCCTTTTGGCCCGTTTCCTACAAAATGAACACAAACACCAAAAACAAAGGACAACACCGCATCAAGTGGAAAATGAAATAAATCGCGCCTCAATGCGCTAATTCGCCCTACTTAGGCGCTTATATCTTGAGATATTGCGCGCCTATCATTGGATGACATCCTTCAGGTTCAAAAGTCATCAAGTGACAAGTCTTCATGAAGGCTTATCAATGGGACAAGATGGAGGTAAAACAATATGGGTAAAATCTAAAGAAGTAAATCCAGCACCTAAGAGCAACAAGTCTGTTAACATTTTTTTTAATAAGAAGAAATTGAATATTGCTACATTTGTTCCAATATGTCATTACTGTAATGCTAAAGGACATATTAGACCAAATTATTTTCAATTGCACGGACATCCCTCTATTGCCCGTAATTTTGCTCATCACAATATCTTTGACCGTTTTAAAACTGCTAGAAAGAATCAAGCTATACAAAAATCTTGTTTTAACTCTGTCAAGTGTGATAATGACAGGAAAACTGTGTTGAAAAATAAAATGCAAAAGTTTGTTTCCAACAAACAAAGCAAAACGGATAAGGTTAGGACTAAATCTATTTGGTTTAAAACTTGTGATTGCGCTGCATGATTATCCATACGGCTTTTAAGGCCCATAATTCTCACACATGGTATCTCGATAGTGGATGTTCTCGTCATATGTCTGGTGATAAATCAGTGTTTTAAGAATTGGAAAAATATGATGGAGGTGTGGTTCTCTTAAGACTGGTCTTGTCATATTTATTATTGCTTGGTTTGACTTCGTGAGGGGGGAGATTTTTTGACGGCCTGTGTCACGCCCTCAATTTTATAACTAAATTACCTCGTGAGCCCATGCTGGACAAATCAAAAGTCAAACATTTTCCCATTTGAAAAGTCATTTTCTCAATAGATTTCCATGATCAAATGCCTTTAAAAATCAAGTCAATTAAATAATCCAAATTCAAAATCCTAATTTTGATCTCTCCGTCCCAAGTAATACGATAACCAATACATAAAGTTTCCAAACAAAATTTGAAATCTAAGGTACATGAGTTCATAGATTACATCGTAGTCTCTCAAATACAAGAGATAAACAAAAGGGGTTAAGTAGCTTGAAATTGTTGATGCTTTCCCAAAAGTCCATGCCATGCACGCACACTAGTGCATCCCACACCATGCTCTTCAACGTGTACCTGAAAATGATAGGTTGAGCTAAACTAGCCCAGTAGGAGAACTATTCTACAAATGCTAGGTGTATAAAGGTGATTCATGCACTGGGCTTTAGTTATATCAATTGAATGAACAGATATGTATAGTGATAACCAAACAAATCATGATGAACATAAGAAATGTCGAAGTGTCCAAGAGAACACCAAGTGTCCAAAATACAATTAAGTGTCCCAACAAGAAAAGTCATTCGAGTGTCCAAACACCAATCACGTATCCATTAGTTTTATCAAAATCACCCAAGTCATTACATGTATCCAAAATGTCACCGAAGTGTCCATGATTTTTATTAAAAACAGCCCTTTAGGAATCTAACAAAAATCAACTAAGTTCATTGCATATAGTGATAGGAGCCAACCCATTTAGTTAAAGACATCTCATCTTCATTTCTTTCATTGAAGAATAACCATCATTTTCATTAGTGTTAGGGATTTAATCCCACTGCCGGATTCCATAGGCTCCGCATGCCTTTGCCGGATTTTGTAGGCCCCGCGCGCCTCTGCTGGGTTCTGTAGGCCCCGCATGCCTCTGCCGGGTTCTATAGGCCCCGCGTGCCTCTGCCGGGTTCTATAGGCCCCGCGTGCCTCTGCCGGGTTCCATAGGCCCCGCGTGCCTCTGTTGGGTTCTGTAGGTCCCGCGTGCCTCTGTCGGGTTCCATAGGCCCCGTGTCACTCCGGGCAAACCATATCGGGCCCCGTATAACATGTTTTAACCAATATCGACATAACAATATACTTAATCAAAATACTTCCTTTCATTCCACAAGTGTCAGAATGTCCACCTCTCAAACAAAGTCCTTTAAAGAGTATCAAACCAACATCACAAGCAATGGTGTACGTAATATGTTCCTACTTGTGATTAATACAAATTTAAGATTGTATCGACAAGTTATATTCGTTAAGTAGTGCTCGAAATATCCTCGATGATCTCAACAAGGGATCGAACTATGACCACAAATGAATGTGGGACTGAAAATACGACCAGATGGAGTTGCTGTAAAATCCATCCGGACGGGTCACCCCAACCGTCTGGACGGGAAACACAGGAAGTTCACGGACAGCAGCAACAAAAGTAATAACATAGGGTACTCAGTCAAAGCACCAAAAGAGTTTATTTCAAGGCCAAAGGTCGATTTCAAATAACTCATAGGTGCATAGATAGAGTGATTCATCAACTAATTTCAGGAAGAAGAACAATATGAGGCATGAATCATGGTAGCAATCAAAATAACAGTCACTAGAAATGGGTTTTGAGTAAATCTCATGATACACAAGAAGATGAGTATTACACATGTAGAATATGCAACAAATCACTCACAAACACTTAGAAAGTGTAGAAAACTCCCCTACCTCAAAGGGTTTTGAGCAAAACCCTCAAAATCCAACAAACCCTAACTTGAAACTTGAAATTCACCCGAAAATTTGCTTCCCCGAGACCTTGCACGCAAATCCCGAGCTCAATAGTTGCGTGGGTGAAGGATATGTGATAGATTTATGGAGGTTTTGATGGGGTTTGGGAGGAAATCAAGAGGGAGAGTGAGAGAGGAGGCATCGGCTGGAAGGAGGAGGAGAGAGAGCCAAAATTTTCTTCTTCTTTTTTTTTTCTTTTTTCTTCTTACCCGACACATACACACATATGTATTAGTTATTACACCTCTACTCTCTTGCCCAATCAACCAAGTCCAAACTTAATCATTCTCCCATATTAGCCCCACAAACATTAAAAGGTTATCATTTCAATTCCCCATCTTTATTTTCGGAAAGTAATTATTATTACTATTTAAAAAAAAATCAGGTCTTTACAGCCTGAGTGTACATGAGCAACATCAATTTCCTTGAAAATGTCATTCTTGAGGGCTATTGACATGTCACACACGCACTTTTGTCATGGATTCATGTCACATGGACATTATGCCTTACCAAGTATCCATGGTTGAATTCTCTCAATTTGTGAATGTATTTTTACAGATGATTTTGTTCATCCAATTTCATATCTAATGAATTCCTTTACTGCTGTGTGTCACATTTACATAATGGATCTGATTTCATTTTTTTTCCACGCAAGAGCTCTAGTATATTTGTGCCCAATTCTAGTGCATACTAGTTGTCAGAAATCGCTTGAGCCTAGTTATGGGTCATTCCTTGGTGTTCATTTTTTTAGTTTCATCATAAATTTATCTTCTCTAAAATATCTAATAGTTTCATCACATTTACAATATTTTTTTATATATATATTTGGCAAGTTGGATATCCTAATTACAAGGTTAAGTTCTTTTCCGATTTATGTTTACCTATTATAATCATTCTTAGTGGGATATTTTTGCTAATTCCTTATTTATTTTCCGTAAACAAGAAACGTTCCAGTCGGTGTGTTGGCAATTATCAAGTAATGTAAGGTCATAAGGAAGTTTTCCTTATTATTTTTTTATTCTCTTTTATCCTTCCCACTCCTTTCCTATTCCTCCTCTCCTTCCACGTTAAAAACTTCTCTGCTTCTCCTCGTTGCCAATTCCTTTACCTCTCTCCACATGCAATCGTGATCCACTGGTAAGTTTTCGCTCTTTCCTCTCTCACATAAAACCTCCTCTTGTTATTTTGTTCTATTCCAACTCTAGTTCATGTTTTTCTTATTATTAGGGCTTCATAATTTTATTATTTTTTTATTTTATTTTTTTACTATTAGGGTTCATCCTACCACTCGAAATCTCTGTAGATTTTCGATTACGGGGGTTTATCAAACCTATATTGTTCCGATTTTACATCTATCACATTGTTTCATTTTATATCTCTTGTTAAATCAATTTTTGAACCCAGCTATTTTTTGTTCCTCTGTCTAGTGATCACCACTTTTGGGGTTTCTCACTCTTCTAGCCTTCTGATGGTTGTGCTTTGTTTTTCCCCTATGGTGATTGTTTTTTAAAAAAAAAACAAAAACCAAATGGCGAACATTTCCACTGGCTTTGGGTCTTTCGTTTGTTCTCGGGGTAGTTTTATATTGTGGATTTTTCATTCGCTATTATCTTATATTTTTGGTTTTGTGTGTTGCTTTTTGCAGTACTGTGATGCGTACCTGGGGTAATCCTCGCAGTAAGGCTGCTGCCGCTGCCCATTCTGTTCCCCTTATTCGATTTCCCTCTTTCGAATTCGAGGATAAGTTTCAGAAATTTGCCACAAGGTCTATTTTTATTGAGCGTCAAATTGATCTGGTGGAGCTTCAAGGGTCTGAAGTAGTTGGGTGGATTAATAGGCAAAATTGGGATAATTAAGCTATGCTTGAATGTTCCGTTATTCTTACTATGGTTAGAGAGTTCTACTGTAATATCTTGTCTGTCGATTTAGCTTCCGAAACTATTAAGACGTATGTGTGTGGTCGGGAAATTACTATTACCCCATCCATACTTGGGGAGATTGTCAATCTCACTCCCCTAGAGGACTTTGTTTACCCTCGTCCTTCCCGTACTCGTCGGGCTCTGCCTGCTGATGTGTGTAATTCCATTGCTACTACTTTGACTGGTAAACCTCGTAAGTGGAAACACCATCAAATAACTCAGGGTGCTCTTTATGGTTCTTATCAGTTCTTGAACTTGTTCTTTTGTTCCACTATTGAACCCAACTCTCACACATCTAGTATTCCTGCTCTTCGCGGCCTCGTCCTTCAACACAGTTCAAGGTTGTCTAGTTGATTGGTGTAGGGTCACTTTTCGTTAGATTGCCCATTTCACTCCGACTCGTTTTCCTTAAAAAACCTCCTTTCCATATGGTGTTGTCTTCTCCATTCTTCTTGTCGAAATCCTCCATGTCCCAGCCATAACAGGTGATATTACTGAGATGTCTTTTGACAAACCGCGTCTTAATCTTCAATCTATGATTATCAGTGACGCTCATGTTGTGGAAGAGGATCATAGTGATGAGGCACCTGCAGTGG
The DNA here is from genome assembly GCA_963854785.1 of Vaccinium vitis-idaea. NCBI lineage: Eukaryota > Viridiplantae > Streptophyta > Magnoliopsida > Ericales > Ericaceae > Vaccinium > Vaccinium vitis-idaea. Next base: position 19,692,008 of record OY978224.1, on the reverse strand, counting down.
ATGAAGATCCTAATGATGCTGTTAGTCAAGATGATGACGAGTCTTCGGAAGAGGCCGGGGACACCACTGCCCCATCTTCTTCAAGGGGTAAACGTTCTCGTGTTGCTTCACTCTCTTTTCTTGTAACCCACCTGGATACTTTGTCTGCTGCCATATGCCGTCTTGAGGAAATTGTCCAAACCTCCCATACTCGCCTTGGGCGAGTTACATGTTATGAGGCTTCACAAGCTGCCTCTCTTCGCCGCATTCATATGGCTCAAAAAGACTACTCTGAAATGCTTCAAGAGTTGAAAACAGAGCAAGTTTGTCAAGGAAAACAAGTGGATCAACTTCAAGCTTTGTTAACTCTCCACGATGCCAAACTTGAGGCTTTTATGACTGAAGTCCAAACTCCTTAAGCGTCCATCGCCTCATTAGTTGGTTTATTTATTGATATATTATGCAACTCTTTTAAAGTTTAGTACTTTGCTCCCCTGTTTTTGCCTTGTTAGTTCTCTTTTCGGTTGGCTACACCGGATCGTTTAGTATTTAGCCTTACGTGGCAATTTTGGTTGTTATATCACTACATTTATTACTGTTGGGTTGTGTTGGTGGTAGGTGGTCCTCTACTAGATTTTAGCACCATTTTTTTCTCAGACCTTTGCCGACTACTTCTTTACTATGGTACTCTAAGTTTTTGACTTATCTTCCTTGTTACTTTCATTTGGTTTATCCTATTCACAGTTGGACTCATATGTCATATTGCCTGATGCATTTGTGTGATTAGTTTGCTTTACTACAGTGTTTTGATTTCCAAAACTTCATGGTTTACACCGCTACTTATTTCTATACTACATGTCTATTTTGTTTCTTTAACCCTTAACCTTTGTCATTCCATGACAAAAAAGGAGAGTACTAATATGTGTGGGCATTTTGGAAGTGTTGTGTTGTAGCATAACATGTGTTGGCTAGTATTTGTTTTAAGGGATAGTTTTTCCTTTTATAGTGTGTTTTGTCATGGAAGTGCCAAAGGGGGATATTGTAAGCTCCATAGGCCGAGCTCCCTTTTGGTTGTTACTTTCATGCGAAAAACACAAATTCATATGTATCCCTTTTTATTACTTTGTAATTTCTTTTACTTTTCTTTTTAGAGTGTCTATATATGAAGTGGAAGGAATTAAATTTATCTTGGAACGTAGGACCATGGGTCGTTAGTTAGTCAAGGTGCACGTGATTGGTAGCAGTGAATTTTATGGACTGATTTGCAAGAGATTCATATGCGGCCTATTCAAATAGAATGTTTGGAGAGTAATGAAATTGGAAAGATTTTACCACCAAGAAAATCTTCATCAAACAAGATTCTCAGCCACTTTTATGGCATGATTAGGCAATCAGCCAAGGAAGATTTTGTAATGCCCTCAATTTTATAAATCATAATTACAAAACATTTCTACATAGGATGGTCCAATAGTCAAACATGTCTCTTGACAAGTTAAAGTCGAATAAAGTTTTAAGTCCACAATCCATGCTATCTGAGTACTCGTACTCATAAGCATATCATAACTAGTCGAAAGTATGAGGAGTTATTACAGTTTCCAAATGTCAAAAGATAAGGATATACATGAAGTTACAAAATCATCTATTTCCGAAAAGAAGTAATGTCCCAAGATGATGTTATAACTCCTTCAAATGAGCTTTCAAAATATGCATGCACACACACCAAGGAATCCACGTCATGCTCCATGCGTGGTACCTGAAATTGTTAAGGTGAGCTCATAGCCCAATAGAGATAAGTCTAATGAAAGGCGCGCAATATTCCGTATATAAGCGCCTAAATAGGGGGAGTTAGCGCGTTAGACGTGCGGTTTAATGATCATTTTTCTCTTTAATGCGTGCACGGTAGTGTGTTTGGTGTTTGCATGAGTTTCCCAGGTAAAAGGGGGGTTTTGGCGCGCTTGTTGCATGGCTTGAAGTGGAGCTGGACGTGGGAGTCGAAGTTTGAGGCTTGAATGCTGAAGAGGTTGGGCTTAAGGAGTCGGTATCGATACCCCCATAAGCCGTATCGATACTAATTGGTTTCAAAGTGCACAAACCGTTCCAGAATGTTTAGTATCGATACCCCTCAAATAGGTATTGATACATACGGCTTATGCGGAAGAAGGGAAGATAAGGGTTCGGTATCGATACCCCTATTATGGGTATCGATACCGAGAGCTTACGGCTGAGGATTTTAAACTACGTCGTTTTGTTGGTTGGGGAACTAACCCTATAACTATGTTTTTCGAATTTTTCATTAGGTTAACTTAGATTTTCGTTTTTTTTCGCTGGCAAATCTCTTGGAGTTTGACGGCTAGGGCTAGTATTTTTCCTTCGGCAACAGAACTTTTGATCGATTCAGTTCCGTTTTTCCTGCAGATTCCGGTATTGCTAATGTTTTTAATTGTTAATTGATTAGTTTCAATTCTCGTTGAACCATAACTACTGATTGTTCTTGTTTCCATGTTTAGATCTAGGAAACGTGTTATTCTTGTTGTTTTCTTAATCATGAGTGAGTAGTCGCCTCGAGTGCGGCCGCGGGATGAAGGTGTCCCGTGGCTAGGCTAATTTATGTTCCACCTCGGTGACGAATCATTTTAATCAATGCGCAATTTTTGAATACGGAAGTTTTTTTTCTAGCAAACAAACCTGGGCATTGCCAATTCCAAATGCGCACAGAAATTGGTGACTAGTGGTGCGCATTCGTTGGAAACTATTTTCCATATTTTTAAATCTATTAATTGAATAATTGTGGCCCGAGTGAATGTGAAGTAGACTAGCTGCGGACACCGTAGTGCCCACGGCTGTGCTCTCCTTTTTAAATTCAGAGTCCAGTAGTTCAATCAGCTTAGTTTAGTTAGTTAATTAAACCATTTGAGCAAGGGGTGGCTACCTGAGAGCCAATTACAAACGTAGAGCCGACATTGTTTGAGTTAAGCACCGTAGACCGTCTCTGTGGTTCGACTCCGGTACTTCCGGATTTATTGTGCTGCACCGGTCGATAGTCCTACGCTTGGGACAAAATTCTAGTTAATTATTAATCACCCGAACGGTCAAGCATCTAACAATACTAAATGCAAGTGCGGGATAAGAACATGGTTGATGACCACAAGAGAATGCTTACGAATTTACAAGAATAAAATGGAATGGATATAAACACATGTCTCAAGATTTCATCCCTTACAACCAATTGTATTCGACACGTACCCAGCACTATCCCACGTCTCACATGTGCCAAACTCACTCAACTCATGGTGTCGTCTTTTTTTTTTTTATTTATGGTTATGAGTTTTTAGAAATTCCTAGCGACACGTACATAGGACGATCCTAGTATCATTTCGGGCGTCTTATGACCCCGTATAGTCTTTCCCTTGGCCAAGGCATATTCCTAGCGACACGTCCATAGGATGGCCCTAGTATCATTCCTAGCGACACATCCGTAGGACGGCCCTAGTATCATTCCGGGTTATCTTACAACCCCGTATAATCTTCCCTTTGGCCAAGGTATATTCCTAGCAACACGTCCATAACACAACCCTAGTATCATTCTAGGCTATCTTACGATCCCGTATCAATAGTTTCAAGTTCTCACTTTCATTTAACGAATACCAATTTCATTCTCTGGTCACAACGTAACTCACATTTCACGTCATCTCTCAAAGGTGTCACGTATCACTGACCTGACATAAGAATGTGTCAAGTGATTGTCATTCCAAATTAGAATTTAAGTCTCTAGGTATCAATACCAGGAAGCTGGGGTATCAATACCCATCTCATTGAACAATATTCAAAAAAAGGACATAACCTCTGGGTATCAATACCCCAAATCTGGGTATCAATACCCAGCCCACTCAGCTAAACAAAAAGGGATCAGAACTGCTGGGTATCAATACCCAGCCCACTCAGGACAGAAAACCTAACAGACTTGCTGGGTATCAATACCCTGGAATCCCGGTATCGATACTCAGCCCAATAAAGGCTGAAAAATACAGACTTGCTGGGTATCAATCCCTAGAATCTGGGTATCAATACCCAGCCCACAATAAGAAAACTTTTGGGCTGATCTTTGGGCATGAAAAGCGAGATTGAACCAATCAAGGAGTGCATAAATCAACTCATAGCCATCCAATGGAGGAATATATCAACTAATTCACGGGAAAACTCAAGTAGGAGCATAGATCAAGCCAATATCACATCAAAATGCCTAGAATATGAATTTCAAAGAGGGTTTTCATGAAGCAATAGAAATGGACCACTTGTGAGAGCAATATACACACACAATACAATCAAACACACTTAGGAATGGTAGAAATTTCCCTACCTCTATGGGTTATGAGCAAAACCCAACAAGCCCTAGCCTTTGATCTTCAAATCCACTGAAAGAAATGCCTCCCTGAGCTTGAACACGTGTAATAGGAGCTCAAATCGTCAAGGATCAAAGGTTTAAGGTGGATTTTGTGGAGATTTTGAGAGAGAGAGAGAGAGAGAGAGAGAGAGTGTGGGAGGGAGTGAAGCCAAAAAAGAGAGAGGAAGGGAGGGGTGGAGTGTCACGCCCTCAATTTTAATATCCAAAATACACGTATTATCCACGTAGGATAGATCAAAGTCATACATATCTCCGTTGAATAGTCAAAGTCAAAGATACAACCCCCAAAATTCAAAGTCCACGTGTCTCTCATCAAAGGGTACCCGAACCCAATGTACTCAAGTATCGAAAATATTTGAAGTTATTACATGTATCAAATTTGTCAAAAAAATGGAAGAAATAGAAGTTACATGATCATCTCCCAAAAATATACTTAATATGGAGAGGATAAAATAACTTCATGCGTAAATGTGCTTCATGCCATGCATCCACAATCCAAGCATCCAATTCATGCACCTTGCCGAGTACCTTAAAATGATAGGGTGAGCTCACTAGCCCAGTAGGAAACTTTTCTACTATCGCTAAGGGTATATAGAATGAAAGATGCACATGATGATGTAACTAATATGAATGAATAGGCTAAATAGGACTATGATTGATCGACTCAATGATAAAGTGTCCACAAGATACCCAAAAGCCCAACCAATACCTAAGTGTCCATCGATTTCCTCATAACCGTTACAATTCGTGTCGTGTGTTCAATTTCATCAAAATACCGTATCTTTCATAAAACATTTCATTTTCAAATACTTCACAAATAACCACTCGTCATTATTAGGGAATAAATCTCTCTGCCGGATTTCGTGGGCTCCATGCACCCCTGCCGAATTTCGTGGGCTCCGTGCACCCATGGTCAGGGACGCACCAAACAGTGGCCCTAGTATTAATGATCACCATTTTCAAAAAAATCACTTTAACCATCATGTGTCCAAAACTTCCATGTAATTCATTTGGTTCAAAATCTCGTAGTGTATCGATTGTGGCGAAGTTAACACGTGTTCGAGAACGTGAGAAATCAAGACAAAACATAAATTGTACCATGATAGGCTAGGGAGGTGTTTTCCAATAAGTTTCGAGGTGTAAGGAGTGGATATGCCAAGTACAAGCACTAACAAGCGACCAAAATCGACGAAAACAAGTTTTGGTGAGTTGAGGGAAGTTGGATCGAGCCAACTTTTTTAGTGGATCAATCCACTATGGTAAAAACGTGTCCAGAATGATCTGGATCGATCCAACCCTAAGGGTGGATCGATCCACCATGTTCCAAAGGTGAATCAGAAGGTTTTGGATCGATCCAGACAACAAGTGGATCGATCCACTATGGTTCAAAGCGCCAACAGAAGGTTGGATCGATCCTGCTGGGTTATGAGTGAAATTTTGACATCCTATTTACAAAATGATGGGGGCTTCAATCCAAGTCAATTGTGAGGTTCCAAATCACAACCAAACATCAAAGGAGCATGTCTAAGCACTAATTCAAATATCAATCCAACAAATTGTTCACCCAAGTTCAACTCTCATGGTGGTGTTCAAATTTGACAAGATACTATGAGGAAAGATAAGCAATATGCACTAATTCAAACCATATACACTTAGAGAAGGTAGAAATAGGTCCCCTACCTTAGTGGTTTAGCTCCAATAGATAGAGGAATGAAAACTCTAGGTTGTTCTTGCAAATCCAATCGAAATGAGCTCCTCCAAGGTGATTCCAAGAGAGCCAAGACTCCAAATCACGCGTAGATGACGGAAATGAGGTTGAATCTTGAAGAGATGAGGTGTGGAGGTGTAGATTTTGTGGAGAAATGGAGTAGACTATGGAGAGGAGTAGAGAGAGAGGGAGCCGGTGTGTAGAGAGGGGAAAGAGTTCGTGTTTTGTTAGCAAAAATCAACCCCTCCTAATGTATATACACCCCACCAATTACACTCACACCCTTAGTATTTCTAATGTGTTTCACAAGCACCAAAATGCTATTACCAAACTCACGTTGACCCCATATTGCACTTTAAAACATTTCTCACACTTCCCCAACATTATTTCTGAAAAATTATTTAAAAGCACAGGTCCTTACATGGGGGTCGGCTGATGGAAAGGGTAAGAAATGAAAAAATTTCCCCTCTCTCATCCCTTTTATACTCCAAGTCATATAATTACATCACACCTCCCTCCACTACTAATGTGCTACCAACTAGTCCATGTTTTTTCATTTTCTCACATCAAGCCAAGCTTTTAAACCTTTTTTTAAATATTTCCCCACAATTCCCCAATTTCAAATAAAAGAAAATCGTGAAAATTTTTCGGGTCTTCACAGATTTCATTGATTGATTCTGTTTCATTGCTCGAAACGAGTCATTTTTGCTGGTGGATCAAAAGTCTATAAATAATGTGTGTGACTAACACAGAAAGCTACATTTTTTGGAGGGCAACTATTGAATATATCTTTGAGAGATAAAACACGTTTGTGGGTCTTGGAATTCCATCGATCAATACGCTTCCAAGTTTTCTCCAAGAAGACTTCATCACCTTCAATCCTTACGATTGAGTTTTATCCGGTGGATTTCCGGAAGAGTAATTGGAAGGCTCGAGGATTCGAGGCAGCGGCAGTCAAGCGCTTAGTGCGATGAACGTGGATTCAGCAACCGGTCCTTGGGTCAATTGAGAGGATTTTCAATTGTAAGTATAGGTTGGTTGTAATCACACAATGATATTTTTAGTGCTTGTTTCCTTCCTGTGATTTTTTCCCATTTAGGGTTTTTTTTCATGTATATCCGGTGTTCTTCGTATTTTTGTTTCATTAACTACTTATTGCTTTGTGGTTTTTATTTTGGTACCGTAGTAGGAATTTCAAACCCATTAGATTAACAACCGTCTAACTAGACAATATTTTCTCTTCTCTCTCCCCCATGGAGTGATTGTCGTGCAAATGTGGGACTACTGTGGAAATTTCTATTGGTCCAATATCTACAGGCATAGATGCGTTTGGTGAAAGTGAAACAGGTTCTGTGATTTGGTTACTTGGCATGGTCTCAAAAGTAAAGTCCAATGAAAGCAGAGAGGAATCAACACTCCCTTTTGGTAGCACCGCCTCTTCAACCCTAGAGTTTTCAAAGTTGGTGATTAATTGCCCCACATCCCTCTTACAACTTTCACTGTTAACATTAAACTCTTCAAGAGCTTGCAAAATCTTATCCTGAAAATCTAAAGAATATTTTTGAGGTGGCGGGGAAGCTAGTTGCTCATACGACTGTTGCGGAGAAGTGGGGTAGTAGGCCCATGGATCAGAAATATTAGAAAAATTAGGCCTTGGGGATGGGGCATAAGGGTCCGAAGGGTATTGTGTTCACGAAAAATTAGAATGATTTTTTCCTCCCGAATTGTAAGTGTTGGAGTAACAATCATAACGCGGTTTAGGAAACCATTGGGCATGACAAAATTGCTCTTGGACATATTCAAAATACTGGGGAGCATAGGTGTAGTCCATATTCTACATAACAAATCAAACCTAATGCAAACTATTCGATACGCATAGTGATGGTGCCCTCCTTGAAATATTGTTATTAATCTGTTACCCTCCACACACTCCTTGCAATTAACCTGTACTCTGAAAAGCACACTAACAAACAAAATTAAAAAGTCTTAAACTAAGAACCAAAATAAAAATGAAAATAAAAAATCCTAAACTAAGAATTAAAATAAAAACTAATTGAAACTATGTAACTGTGCACACCGTCCCCGGAACGGCGCTAAAATTTGACCGTGTCGTGCCGAGTCAAAAATATTTTTATAAAACTAAGAATTAACTACTACTCCAGAGAATAGTGGCTAAGTCCAAATATCGATCCACGAAGACAGATTAGCTAAGTTACAATAAATTTAATTAATTTCTAAATTAATTCTCTAAGGAACAATTGAATGAGATTTGATTTTGGAAAGCTAATTAACTACAGACAAATTGAAATTAAATGAGATGAAGATGGTGAGAGGAAAAGCCTAGGGTTTAGAATCCACCCTTACCGCATAATCATGCATTCACATAAATCGAATTTCTATCGCAACCCAATGGCATAGACTATCCCATAGCACAGACTGTCTCACTGGTATGGTGTCACGTCACCCAATGGCACGATCCGTCTTACGAGCATAATCCATCTCAGAACTCCAAACACAACATTGAAAGCAATTATATGAATGGGTATTTGAAACTAGCATACAAATACGCAACCGATTGAAAGAATAAAAACTATTTCATAAACTGAACAAGTTCTGATCACATAATCCAACTGTGGACGGCCCACCGAGATCGCGCAAAAAAGATTGTGATTGTTTGAGTCGCCACCCGGATTTGAGGTCCGAACCCGAGAAACCGATAAAAATATGACTCGTTGCCCATTGAAAAAGATTTTACTAGTCCTGGCGGAACCAAAGATTTCTCGGATTCGGGGGCTTGGTTACGAGAGGGGAAGGGTTTTACGGCACCCCTCTCGCCCGGTCCGTGAACCGGTCTCTACTCGATATTTTGTGGGATTTTAAAAATGTTTGAAATTTAATTTATTCACGTAAATGGGGAATCGGGGACGGGAATCACATAACAACAAAATATACAAGGGATACGAATTTACGGTGAATGCTTGTGCGCTTGGTCTACATGGATGATGATAATAATAACAACAATTACTACCAATGTCCACAGAAATAAACTACAACAGAAACTATACAATCAATCCCAAGGAATTATGAACATGGGATTTATCACACTGTTTGCAATCTGGATCCCAGAATGGGGATTGAGCGCTCAAGGGTGATGACTTGAGCGCTCAACCCTCATTCCCCCCACACATCTTCCTTGCTAGTTTTTCATGTTTGATGATATTTTAAGACTTTGAACCACTACAGAAACATCACACAAGTATCACCTCGCTTCAGAAATCACCAGAAGATGTTAAAAACATACTTGCTTTCGAACCAGTTTGAGCGCTCAAGGCTCATGGATTGAGCGCTCAAACCAATTTTGAAAGAGAGAGAGGGATTCAGATCACAAACGCTGTACTGACAACTCATGCACACCAACAAGGAATAAAACCATAATCCATCGTTAGAACTACAGGAAAATTGCAACTAAGCCAAGAACAGTTTGAGCGCTCAAAGATCTGACCTTGAGCGCTCAAGCCATAACATGGCTTTCTAATTTTTGACCTTTAAACAGATTTCAATACCTCCTCAGGATCACAAAAGGCATAAAATAAAGTTTCAAGAGGTTAGAAAGCCACTGTTTTGCAGTCAAATATAAGAAATTTGAAGGTTTTGATGTTTGATCATCATAAAATGGTTAATTTACATTCATGCATGTAGTTTTGGTGTAGGAATAAGCTGTTTTGAGAGTTACATGAACGCAATTAACTCTTAAATAATGATCAAAACCAAAAGAAAGCTCAGAAACTAGCAAAACAGAAACTTGTTCAGAATTGGGCTTGAGCGCTCAAGGCCAGAGGCTTGAGCGCTCAAACCCTGTTGTAACTGCAGATTTGAAAAATGTTTTTGAACAACTTTCAGACCTTTGTGAGTTCAATGCAAGTATAGAGAACTTGCTTGAACTCACTGGTCTTCCTCAGATGGGCCAAAACAGCGAATACATCACATGTTTTACTACCTTTTGGAAGATGTTTGTGATTTGAACTTGATTCTGGGCTTTGGGATGATGATTGTGGATGTTTTTGGCTTATAATCTGGACGAATTGAACAATGTAGGTGGTTGATGGATGATCAAGAGTCGAATTTCTGGGTTTGATGAGTGGTTTTGTAAGTGGTTTTGTAGAGAGAGAGAGAGAAGATTGGTTTTCTGATGGAATCCGAAGAGGAGGAGTGTGTGTGTTCGTCCTCCAAAACCAGGGGTGTTGGATGGTTTTTATAGAGTGAGTGGGAGGGAAGAGAGGAGAGAGAGGAAGTGGGTTTGTGTATTTAGGAGTATTTTTGGTGTATTTTAGGACTTAGTGGAGTGTATTATACATATAGAGATCGTATAAGATCATCCCCAGACGCTCCCATGCAGGAAATCTCATGATGAGATACTCTGCAAGTTGCTGACTGGATCAGAGTTGAGCGCTCAAAGCCGTGGGCTTGAGCGCTCAAGGTGCTTCTCAGGGGTTTGAGCGCTCAAGGCCATGGGCTTGAGCGCTCAAGGCTATGGATGGCAATTTGCTGGCTTGGCTTGGTTCAACAGTGCTTGGGTTGGTTTGGAACATTTTGATTGTTTAGGTGGTGTTTGGTTGATTTTGATCAAATTCAAATCATTCTTACAAGTTCCAGGTAATCGGTCTGTTTCATCATCGGGGATGCTCGAGCGTATCTCGGGTTCAAAATTGGGATGTCTACACCAACCCGAATAAAAGCCCTAGTTCATACAAAATACATCGTTACTTGGAGCGGAGCTTTATCTTCCCTTAGACGAGAGATTCAGCCTGACAGGCCGACTGTCAAAACAAACTGCCGCCTTGGGCCAGAATCCCCCCTCGTCTTGTGCGTGGTAGTCTCCCTTTTTATGGGCTGCTATGCTGCCCCCCTTCGTAAAGACCAGCCGCCCACCAGCCGGTCAAAGACGCGGCCCATATTTACGTCTAGGTCCAGAAAAAAACAAATTTGCACCGGCAAGGTAAAAACATCTTCATATTCCGAAAATACCCTAGCTTTAATGCATGCGTCTCTCTCTTTCCCTTCCATTCGTCCACTTGCTTTCCTTGGGATTCATAACAACGAATACAAATTGTGTTTCTTCTCATCAGTCTCATCTCTTCCCACTCTCTCTCTCTACAACTGAGGTTCTTCTCCTTCCCAAATTCCCAAATCACTCCCCATTTCCCAACTAAAAAAATCCACATAAACTCCACATTCGGATTCAACAATGGGCAAAAAAATTCCTGAGGTTGGGTGGTTGCAGATCCATGTCCTCTCTCCCTCTCCTTTATCTCTCTCTCATCTTCGTCAGCGGCGGGCAGAGCGGCGGTCGAAGGTCCATGAATTTTCTTAAAATTTGCAAAGGTTTTCATTCGAAACAAACCAAAACTTGCTCGTGAAGTCGTTACATGTGAATTCAGACCATTATTTGAACCAGATCTGGTACTTGGCTGAGCGGAGTTTCAGAAATACGCACTGCGAATTTTTCTAGTTTTTCAGAAATTCGCACTGCGAATTTTTCCAATTTTTTAGAAATTCGCATTGCGAATTTTTCCAATTTTTCAGAAATTCGCACTGCGAATGTTTTCAACCTTCAGAAATTCTAGCTCCGATGGGAGCGTTGCAACTCATGATGGTTCATATTTGTGTATTTTGATAATGTTCGGTATACTTCATGAAAGATTGCTCTCGCCCCGCTGGATTTCTTTTCTATATTTGTCTACTTCTTGGTCCAAGATTCCCACAGGTTTACCTATATTTTGTTTACATCAACTTATGTTTGTTTTGTGAAATTTATTTTCCAAATTAGTGACTGGAATTTGAAAAAATAGTCAAACTTTGAAAAATTCTAAAAATTCGCAGAGGTTTTTTCAGTTGATTTTTGAACGAACCAGATCTTGCGAACTGAATTCCTCTGTGTGTGGCTCAAATCACTGAGTTAACTGGGTCTGACCAAATTTGTGAGGTGTAATCACTGCGAATTTTCAAAAATTCGCAGGTACTTAATCTAGCTGAGAAACTTCTGCCTCTTCTTATCATCAGAAAAAGTGTTCAAATACAATTTCTTGCTGCTATAACTCTCTGTACACCTTGCAGTCGTCGGACAAATTCGTAGTCGCCGGGAAATTTCGCCGGCCGGAAAAGTTTGCCGACCGGAAAAGTTTGTCGGCCGGAAAAGTTAGCCGGCCGGAAGTGGATGGTGGGTGGAGTTGGGGAGTGGGAGGTGGAGTAAAGTGTAAATATGTATTTCAAGGGCAAAACGGTAATCTTAATAATGAGATTGTACTTAGAGGTAATTAAAAATTGAGTGTATCCTTAGTGGAATTAATGATTGGTTTTCTAGACCTACTGGTAATTTTCTGCCCATTTTATTCCCTGTTCCGTGTATTTCCTTCGTAAGCCCATGATGCTTTGGGCCAAAGGTAAGTGAAAACAATTCTTAACATGAACTTGATGAAACAAGTCCTTTGGGCCCACCACGAAATGACAAAATTGGATAAACTCCAACCAGTTTCAATTCCACGTGAACAATAGGGGGAAAGTCTATACTTGGCCAATACTAGTCACACATCATTAGGGATTTCATTGGGTGCTTCCACAATTGGTTGTCCGTGATGCACTTCTTTCTTTAATTGGACTGTGGATTTCGCTTTGATATTAAATAAAATTTAACTTAGTGCTCTTTTTATATCACATCTTCCAAATACCTAGGACATGATAAATTAAACTCTAAGTAATATTATAAACGGACCTAACAATGATAAATTAGGAGGCGCTTAAGTGAATATTTACACGCTTATCACTCTATAATTTTGATGATCGGAAACGTTTACTTCATAGAGCGTGTTGAATAGTTAACGTACCAAAGTTCAAGTTTATAGGATGTCGATAAATGCATTATTATAACAAGAAAAAAAACCAACTTACACAAAAGATTGTTGTGTTCTGAGTCTTCTGACCACGCATTGATTAAAATCAAATAAATATAAATTTTGATGTGACTAAAATTTTCAATGTGCTTTACAAGGTGAATATTTTCGATCATCAAAATGATGGTGCCTATATGCAAAGACAATAAATTGGTTGTAAATTTGATTGTAAAAGTGAGAATGGGAGAAGAGTACTTTTCCAAGAATAAAAGGTGAAAAGAAAAGGAAAATCATGTGGTGTTGCTTTTCCTTAATCCGCACAACCAAAACAATCCTCAACATCGAAGGGAACAAAAAAAATTCTTCTCCGATTCCCCTCCCCCAGGGTTTCACTATCCTTGTACAGGGCGAGAGGGGAAGGCCATGGTTAGATGTATTTGTTTTGATTTTCTCCCGTCTCTTCAAATTAACGACTTGTCATATAATCTGTACGCATGTCTCTAGCTTTTCGAGAGTAGTTTGTTTAATCTTTGGACGAATATTTAGTCTATAGATTGGGTTCTTCAAGACAATGTTACTACACAACGATATCCCTGTCAATAGTCCTCTAATCCTTCATGATGTCTTTAATGGGGCAACCCGTGGTTGCTTGTCAAATCTGTAGCTTCATGAGTTCATTGGGGCTTTGGTAATTTTTTTTGAACAGCGGGGCTTTGGTAATTGGTTGGAGCCCATTTGATTGTTTGGATATTTGTTGTCTTTCTTTGACTAGCACTTTATCTCTTTTGAGACTACTAATTCCATATATGAATTTTTGAGATAATGTGCGCCAGGTGTAATTCGGGTTGGGTAAAAAAATCAATTGCCTTGTTTTTTTTCTCGTTTTGCGTTAGCTAGATGATTAGTTTGGCTTTATAAAAGATATTTTGTTATGATCCCTGTTGTTGCGCTAGTTTTTATTAATATAATCTTACGTGCTGAAAAAAGAAAAAGAAAAAAAGGAAACCGTCCTCAGGAATAGGGGTGTACACTGTCCGGATCGGATCGGATTGGCATGAATCCAATCTTAATCCGCGAGTCACAGTTTTTAGAAAATACAATCCGTGTCCGGACCAAAAGTCTCACAGTTCGGTTCCAATCCGATCTGCGAGTCACGGATCGGTTCCGATTTTATCCACGGATTACATGTTATATATAAACAAGTAACAAAGTTACAAATGGTTTAATAAGACATTCTTGATTACGGTAGTCGTAATCTAACATAAAAATAAAATCAAGAAGCATCACAAAACACATTATTCAAATTCTATAAATACTAAAGACACCACAAGTCCACAAACACAAAAGTTCGTACCACACAAGCATGGAGATATACTATAATAGTTTGGTCTCCGATTATAGTTGAACTTAGTGTAACAGTTTAGCCCATAAGTTTTGAAAGAGATAATAGTTTACCCCCTAGTCTGTGTAGTAGAAGTTTGTGTAAAATTGTGTATGTGTGTGTGTGTGTGTGTATATATATTTAAAAAAATTATATATAATAAAAATCTCACGGTTCAGATCGGTTAATCCACGGTTTCGAAATCAAAATCTGTGTCCGGACCGCGAGTCACGGTTTACTATTTTTTCAATCCGTGTCCGGACCATTAATCTACGGCTAAAATCCAAAACGCACGGATCGGTTCGGTCTGGACCGGATTCACGGTTCACCGTTTTTTTTGTGCAGCCCTACTCAGGAAGACGCTTTATGTGTTGACGTGTTGCAATTATGGGGCCCTCCACTAACTTATTACTCCAGTACTTATTCTTTAAAAATGTACACATCATAGGACATTAAGACCTCTTTTTAACCAAAAAAGTAAACTTATGATAAATAAAAAGATTCTACAAAAGTCTTTTGGTCATGCAACTGTTCGACTCGGACTGTTTCGAGGGGGTTTTGACTCAATGATTTTATTTGTGCTTTTTCTAGTCTGAGTTAGGTTCCTTTGGATTTTCTATTATCTAGGATTTTGATTGGCCTTAATCCGACTGAACAGCTGTCGTTCTGCTCTTGCATTATGTAAATTGAAATTTGGCTGATTTTGGTTTTTTCCATATCTTTCGTTGGAATCATTGTAATGCGCCTCCGGGTTGTTTCATTGTACTGTTTTCGGGCTTGATATGAATGAATTTGTTTTGATGTTCAAAAAAAAAAGAAAAAAGGCAACTCTTCGACATAATTACTTTAGTGCAATTTTATTTATCCTCCTTAAAAGAGGGTGAACATTATTACCATCCTTCATATTGGTTGTACTGGAGTATGTCCCACTATTTCATTACACTTTTTTGGTATAGATGATATCTTTTTGGTGGGATGACATCACTTTTTGATGGGACTACCATTGCAATTCACTTTTCGGTAAGGATGACATATCTTTTTGGTGGGATGACATCACTTTTTGATAGGATGTACATTATTTCAACCAATAGGAGAGAGAATAATGTTCGAATAATGATACAGACACTCTCTTTCAGCCACACTCTACCACACCATTGCTCATATGTGGGTGGTCCCCACACTCCACATGTGAGTGAGAGTGTGATAGAGTGTGGCTAAAAGGGTGTGTCTGTATCATTTTTGGTAATGTTCACCATTTTTTAAAGAAGATGAACAAAATTGCACTCGAATTACAAACAAGGTCCTTTGTCCTTTGCCTCCTTGCTATTAACATACTATCGGTTAACTTCGTATTGGTGATGGAGGCATGATTTGAAGAGAGCAATTTTGTTCACCCTCCCTTAAAGAGGGTGAACAAAACCCTCTCTCTCATTGGCTAAGAGGGCATATGGGGACCAGTTTAAACAACCCAACTCAACCCAGGTTACTTCTTAGTTTTTGGCATTAATTACAAAAGCAACCCCTGAACTATCATCATTCATAATTACTTTCACGTCTTAGTTGAAAAATTGAACACAGGCAGACCTTTCGCCTGCAATTTCTTCGCCGCGGACGAGCCAAATTACTGCTTCCACTATTGATATTGCTATTCTCAGAGTCCGAAGAACCCAAAACAGAGGCCTCCAATACGCCTCTTAGCGATGACAAATGTCGATTTCGGCCTCGTTTTTGTTCGCATCGAGTTATTATGAATTAGGATTTCTTAAGTTTCTGGAATTGTTACAAATTGAGAGCTGCCTCTTTTTTCGCTTCATTGAAAATGATTATGAATCTCGGCATTGTCGGATTTTC
Source organism: Vaccinium vitis-idaea (assembly GCA_963854785.1). Lineage (NCBI taxonomy): Eukaryota > Viridiplantae > Streptophyta > Magnoliopsida > Ericales > Ericaceae > Vaccinium > Vaccinium vitis-idaea. The sequence continues at coordinate 19,675,800 of OY978224.1, read as the reverse complement.
ACAACTGTTTCACATTATTATGATCGAAATTTCGGAACAATCAAAATAATCGATTTTGATCTCTTTTCTTCTTTTTGTTACATCGTGTGATTCATAGTCTGGGTTTCTTTGGTTTCTGCAATTGTTTGGCGTCATGATTGGAATTTAATAACAATCATTCATTTTTAGGTGACAAACATACGAGTACAAAGAAATCAAACCAATTTCGAACAATGGAACAAATTATCACCTTCCTCCATTTGAAATGGGTTTGTTTGGCTTCCAGTGAATTAAAAATGCATTCAATTCTGTCTTCTAGATCAATATGTTGGGAGTTCGTTCCTCCCATTCTTCTCTGAGAAATTGTCGGCGAAAGAGAGGAGAGAGTTTTGGGACTGTTTTTCTAATTAAAGGCATACAAGTAACCTGAGTTGGATTGGATTGGTAAAAAATGATCCCCATATCTTCTATTAGCCAATGAGGGAGAGGGTTTTGTTCACCCTCTTTAAGGGAGGGTGAACAAAATTGCTCTCTGATTTGAATGGGTTGCATGCAATGTTTGATGGGAGTCTATTAGTATTCTGCATGCCCGTACAAATATAAAGAATTAAGTGTAAAATTGGATTTTGTCTTGAGTTTTATTTTCTAAAATAAAAAATTGTTTTGACTATATTGTGGTATCTAATTAATTGCAATTTTTGAAATTTATGAGAAAAAAATCAAATAATTAGGATACATATAAGTATCTAATCGAATTTCAAAAGTATACATATTTTTTTGAATCGTGATTGGCAACACCTCCACAAGTCTCTAATTCTCAAATTTTAACTTTCCTAAATGAATTAAAAAATTGCGAGATAGAGAACATGGAGAGGTGGTGGGGAGAGGGAACAAGGGACAAGGTTGAGAACTTTTGTAAAAGTGAGTGGTGGGAGGTTGGGTTTTAGGGCAAGTTTACACTATTACCGTCTTTCCGCTGTAATTCAAAGTGGATTTAGTTTCTGTTAAATGGTGATTTTCATGATGTATGTGAGGGGAATTACTAGTGAAAAAATACAAAAAATATCATAGTAAAAACTCAGTTTTATTATATAAGGGTCCGTTCCCCTAAGAAGTGTTTTGGAAATCAGCTAGATTATTATTATTTTTTTTGTCCTTACTAAAAAAATTCGCATCTTTTGTTTTGAGTTAATTTTTTTTGGATTTTTGTTTCATCTCCAAAAGGAATCTAAAAAGTAAAAAATTATAAACCATACAAATACTTATTTTTTTAATAAATACAAAAATAATAAAAAAAAAGTTTGCTTATTTTAGATTATTTTTGTGTTTAGTGAATTTTTTAAAGATTTTATTCATAATTTTTTACTTTTTAGATTCCTCTCATCGAGACGAACTAATAATCCCAAAAAAAAAATTGACGAAAAACTATTGAGCCAAAAACACCCCTGACTTGTGGCTTTTGGGTATTTATACTTGGTATATGTGAGAAGAGTGAAATGCCTCGACAAAGCTAAAAAGTAAAAAAAAAAAAAAAAGGTCCAAAAATTCCCTTATTGAAATGACACCTAAATCAAGATTGTTTTTCGCACTGTATGTACTTTTTAATTAAATTGAGTTAATTTTACTCTATTTCAAAATTTTAATTCATAATACTAGATATATCTTTTTCCATATGCACAGAACTGAAACAACGCTAATTCGAATAAAGAAACATGCATATTACATTACAAAATGAAAAAAAATGAGTGCCGCCCTAAAAAAATGTGAAATACTCCATGTGTAGGGAAATGATTTTCACACTTGTTTTTTTTTTGCCACTTCTTTTTCTTTTCTTTGTTTTGTTATTATTCACATGAAATTACTAAACAAACTTATACTTCTACATTCACATTTTACATGAGAATGACCATTTAATAATTTACAAGAAATACTATGGGTATATCACACATGCATGCTATGGATACACCACTCATGCACACAAAGTTGATGTGATGGATGATGAAAAATCTACTGTGGGGCTCACAAAAAAAATTTGATTTTTTCTCATCTACCACATCAGTTTGGTGTGCATTAGTGGTGTATTCATAGTTTTTTCCTAATTTCACAGGGATGAAAAAAAAAAAATGTATGACGATGAAAACGCAATGTAATTAAAAATCATTTTCCTATACGTATTCATATAGTATATCAATTTGTATCTTTTTTTGAACAGTATTTCATACGCATATCTGAAGCTCTGGCTTGGTACCCAAGACACAAGGGGTCATTTTACCCATGTTCCACTTTTTCAGAGCGTAGAGCAGTTGTGGAGGCGCCCCTATTTCTTAGGCATATAATCATGTTTATTACTAGTAGACACAATTGAGGATAGAAAGGCAAAATAAAAAGTACTCCCCTACTACTTCAATAGTACAGTATAAAAGGATAGGACGCTGCTATGTGCACAGACGTGCGTGCACCGACGGTGCACCGACGGCGTCGGGGACGCCGTTGTGGGTGCCAAACGGTCGATCCGAGCCGTTCAATCTTCTCAAAATCAAATTCCGAGTGGGTTCACGCGGGAATCGAGGCAATCGGACGGCTGTATGAGCTCGATCCAAAACTACCCCATTTCGATCAAAAAAATTTGAACGAAATGGGGTAGTTTTGGATCGAGCTCATACAGCCGTCCGATTTCCTCGATTCCCGCGTAGACCCACTCGGAATTTGATTTTGAGAAGATTGAACGGCTCGGATCGACCGTTTGGGACCCACAACGGCGTCCCCGACGCCGTCGGTGCACTACGGTCGGTTCCCATATCTTTACCGGTATAAAAGTATTTCTGAATATCGACAAATAAAAGTGCAGTGGGAAAACCCCATTCTCATTTACCGATTCTGAATTTCTCACAAAAGGGAAAAATGCTGTAGTAGCTCCTCATGAGAGCCAAGGTACTGCTGTAGTAGTGAAATTGTTGAAGGAAAGGAAGTCCAGCTGTAGAGCGTGGACGATGAGGAGACATTTTTTTTTTGTGTTAATAAAATACTGCAGGGAATACGAGAAGACTTTCTTCTTCATTGGGTCTTCCCTTCTCTTGTCATCTTTTCCCATAAGCTTTTCGCATTTTGATTTTGGGAATTGCTTTCCCCTTAGGTGAAACACTTTTAAAAGTTAAAATTATCCAAGACCATCCTTTACATGCAGAGAGAGAAAGAGAGAGAATATATTGGCAAACTGATCGTACTGACAGATTCCTAGGTTCATCTCCTCACCCTCTGGCCTTTTTCATTTCCTTCCTTCATAACTAAGAAAACCCATTTCTCTCGTCTGCTATTTTACGATCCTCCCCTGTTTGCACCCTCTCTATTAGAATTTTATTTGTGGTGAGGTTTAATACAGAGGTGGAATGCGAAATGGGTTTTTGATTTTTGCCGTTGTTATTGCAGATAAGCATCTATAGTTAAAAGAAATCTAAGAGAAATGAGCGGGATTTCTTCAGAAAAGAAGAAAGCGGTGTCTGAGTCAGGTTTTACTGATTTGGTGCTCTCATGGTCTCTTGAAGACATCCTCAATGAGAATCTTTACAAGAACCAGGTTTCATTTTTGCCCCCTTTTCCCATCATTCCACTGTGCACTGACATTTATAGTATTAAAAAAAAAAAAAAATACTCCCTTCATCCCCAAGTTGTTGGTCCTGCTTCTGTTCGAATTTCAATAGAATTTTTAAACTCTTTGTATCTTTTAATTCATACTATTTTTTAAAAAAAATCTTAATTTTTTTTTGCATAATAGAAAGATTTATCAAATAAGATCCATATTATATATAAAATACATTATAGATTGAAAAATATAAATAATTTAAAAATTGTGTTGAAATCCGAACAAGACGAACAATTTGGGACGGACGGGGTATTAGTACTTGGAATTTTTCCCCAGATTTTTGGGAATAGACTATTGGTATCATGGTATGTATAAAAAATAACAAAGTTGGTTGAATCTTTTGATGGATAATGCGGTTAAGTATGATTGTTTGTCTTATCGCACTTCGGCTTCATGTGCCGGGCTGTTTCCGGCCTATGCCCTTCCATTTTTTTCACTCTCTATCAACTATTGATGTACAAATTTGTAGGTTGGCGTTTTTTTTTCCCTTTCTTTGGTTGATATCTGCTTTGAGATTAAACAAAGACAGAGATACTAAATGATGAAATTTCAATAAATTTATTTTTTCAAGGATAATATGAGTTTGTTTCCGGGGTTATATCTGACTCGAAAAATCATTTTCCGTTTCATCTTACATCTTACGTTGTTCAGTTTTCAAAGTGGTGCTATTTTTTGGTATTTTTACTTTATTGTGAAGCTATGTACCATATGGGGATTATTTTTTTGATGTCATCCTGGGGGTGGTGACCATGGTGCAAATTGAGCCGGTTGAGGGCTAAGGTGTAAAAATCTTTGTTTAAACCAGTTCCAAGATTGAACCCCTAAAGGAAGTAAATACCAAAAATGTTACAATTCGGTATACAATCCTTGGCTTATAAAGACATTTGAGACAATTGTGTATGGTGCAGACCCGGGGACATAAATACTTTGTTGTATTGTACATAATTATTTCAGAAGAATAAAACAAGATCCAGAAACTGGATAGGTCCATTGCTGTTGATTGTTGCTGTAGCATCCATTCGTGTAAAGAGGCACAGTTCCACTTTGGTTTCAAGACCAATCATCGGGCTTCATTTGAAAATAGCCATGACCATTCCTCCAACAAAGAAAGAGATTCTCCATAAATAGTTTACTTTTTCCTTCTCACTTTGTTGATTGATTGATTCTATCCATGTCAAGGTTACAAAGGAATCAGATATTGGTCAGAGAAGAAATAATGATTCCTTGAAGGAGTGGAATGGTCATTCCAACTTATTATGAGAAATGGGCAGTCCAATCAACTTATCATTTCAACTTGCATATTCAAATTCATACCAATAAGGGGAAGTGTCCCATTCCAGGCCATTGTTGCATATCATATGTGCCCTTAATCTCTTGCAAAAATCAAAAGCTCATGTGGTGCTTTTATTGATTTTTGTGGGGAAGTAAGATTTTGTGGCACAACAATCAGTAGTTTGTGTGGTGTTTTACTTTCAATCTGCATATTGGTTTCCTGCTTGACAGTCGTAGCGGTTTCGGTTATCTTCTGTTGTATTGTGATTTTGTGACATTGATCACTTGTATTCTAACCTGAGTATTTTCATTAATCAAAGAATGCTGTGGAAATTTTTAGCGAAATGAACTGCATTAATCAAAGAATGCTGTGGAAATTTTTAGCAAAATGAACTGCAATGACTTTCTTTTATAAACTTTTTGTTCGAGGAAAAAGATAATATAAGGAATAAATGGTATGATCATGTTGTTTCATACATTTTGTTGCCATCCCAATCCTGTTTGTTGATGGTCAACAGGTTTTGTACGGCTAATAAAAAATGAACAGAAATAAGATGTCACACAAGTCTTGTTGTGTACCTTCTTACTAACTCTCACATGATGGAACTTAGAAATGGAGGTTGGGAATTGCAAAACATATATCATTTTCAGTTGAATATCATCTAGATACTTCAAGTCTCTATAGTCTTCAACAGTCACCTGAAACAGTGAGATATTTATTTGTGGTCATTAGTTATACGCATGCACTTGCATAACCGCATTCAAGCCTTTTACATGGCTTCAAAGTGTACTTACCTGAAAACTACCTACTTAATATGCATGTGCAAATATTTACTATCCTAAGGTGGTCTTTGCTATTTCCTGTGGGCCCGTCAGCTATGGCCTATGGCACAATATACACATGCTTCATTCTGCTTTATACTTGTTATAGTTGTAAATTCCCTTTGGGAACTTGATTAATACCATCACTGTGATCCAACATTCATTGCTTTGGTTTTAGGTGGAGAAGATTCCTGAATCGTTTGAATCGGTGGAGCATTATCTTGGTTCATTTGTTTTCCCGTTATTGGAGGAAACACGGGCAGCATTGTTTTCCAGTTTGGGTAGTATTGATGAAGCACCTTATGCAGAGGTGATCTCTCTTGATGAGTCCAAGCCATACGGAACATCACTGTTTGACATTAAAGTTGACTACTGGAGAAACAAATTTAACAACCATGGAATGGAGCCTTACAAAACCTTGCCTGGGGATGTTTTTATCGTTTCAGATGCAAAATCTGAAACTGTGTCTGATTTACAACGAGTTGGAAGGATGTGGACTTTTGCCTGTGTCACTAAAATCACTGAGGAGGAGAATGAAGGCGATGGTTCCTCAACTCATTTTAAAGTGAAGGCATCGAGAGATATTGAAATAAAAAATGGGTTGAGGGAATCCCTCTTTGTAATTTTCTTGGTAAATATAACAACTAACAAAAGAATATGGAATGCATTACATATGTTAGGGAATCTCAAGATCATCAAGGAAGTTCTTTGTGCTGATTCTTCGGTAAGGATTGCACCTATTTTTCTCCTTAGTGGATACTGAACCATTAATATGTATTCATATGTTGCAGTATGTGGAGCAGTTGAACGTGGTTAACTCATGTAGGCTCTTCAACATATTGTCTCATGAAATTTTTTACTGATAGTATTTTTTTATAATTTTCAAGACGAAATGTTTGTTTGAGGAATCAGAAAGATAAAACTACTGAATGATAATATAAATGCTGGAAATCTTCCTCTGGATTGCTGGGTACGCAAAGTTAGATAAAAGTATTGAGAAGTTAAAAAAGGTGCCTACTTTTCATCAAAAGATAGTGGGGAATCCCTTTTAATGCACACCTATGACTTTGTCTATGGAACACTTGATCTTTGCTTCCCTGCTCTTGTATTGTTTCATTTCTTATCCATTCTTAGTTTTGTAGATTTTAACATCATTGTTTTCTCCCATTCTCTTTCATTTTGTCGTCAGTAAAATGTCTATGGGACTTTTGGTTGATCTTACTGATCTTTCGACTCTGGAACACAGGTTCAGGAGGATTGTGAACATTGTAGCATTTATAGCAAGAGCCAATTGACTGATACATTTGTTATGGACCTTTTATCTGAGCTGAGTAAATCCCAAACAGAGGCAATCTTGGCTTCTCTTCCTGGAATTAAGTGTAGCCACAAGCCTACAATGGAACTTATATGGGGGCCACCAGGGACGGGGAAGACAAGAACAGTAAGTGTGTTGCTTTTTACCCTTTTAAGGATGAACTGCAGAACACTTACTTGTGCTCCTACAAATATAGCAATAAATGAGGTTGCTTCTCGGGTTTTAAAGTTGGTAAGGGATTCCTCTGAAGCTGAATCAGAAAATCAGGCTCTCTTTTGTTCTTTGGGTGATATTCTCTTGTTTGGGAACAAGCATCGGCTGAAAGTTGGTTTTGAAATTCGAGATATCTATCTAAATTATCGCGTTGCAAGGCTTGTCGAGTGTTTAGGACCAGGGACTGGTTGGAGGCATTGTTTAACATCCATGATAGATTTTCTTGAAAATTGTGTTTCTCAATACCAGGATTTTGTCGAAAATGAAAAAATGATCAGAGAAAAAGAGCATATGGGTCAAGATGAAGGTGCAAAGGCAGAATTCAAATCATTTCTTGAGTTCGTGAGAGACAGATTTAAATCCAAGGCCTCGTCCCTGAGAAGTTGTATATCTATATTCTGCACACATTTATCAAGGAGATTCCTTATGGAACATAATTTCCAAAACATGGTAATTCTCACTTGCTTTCTCGATCATTTGGAATCACTGTTGTTTCAAAACAATTTGGTTTCTGAGGAACTCGAGGAGATCTTTTCTCATGACGATGCAAGTGAAGATATTTGTGAATCTTTTGCGGATACAAAGAGAAAGTGCCTCTCTGTTCTAAAAACCCTTCGACTTTCTCTTACAAGCCTTAACCTGCCAAGTACCATGAACACAGTTAAAATTAAAGAATTCTGTTTTCAAATGGCTTCCTTGATTTTCTGTACTGCTTCTAGTTCATATAAGCTGCATTCAGTGGAAATGGAACCACTGAACTTGCTTGTGATTGATGAAGCGGCACAATTGAAGGAATGTGAATCAACCATACCTCTTCAACTGTCCGGCATGGGTCATATTATTCTCATTGGTGACGAGTGCCAACTACCGGCAATGGTTACTAGTAACGTAAGTAAATGCTATTGGTCACATTACCATATTTAATTTTAGGCCATGTTTGGAACTAAGGAAAGAAAGGGAAAAGAAAGAGGAAATATATTTTTCCTTCCATTTTTTGTTTTTTCGTGTCGAGAGAGAAGGTAGGTTAAAATTTATTTTCATTCCCATTCTTCTTTTGAAATTTTCCTTTCATTTTCTTCCCTCTTTTTTTTTTTTTTTTTACCTTTTTGTTTTTTGTCTTGGTTTATTTGAGTTGTTTAGGAGTTTCATCCTTTGTTCTTGTAACCAAAGCCCCAAGAATTTCACATTTTCCTTTCCTCTTCTTCTCTATTCTTTTCACTTTCTTTCCATACCTGCAAAACATAGCCTTTAGGAGAAGAGGATTCTTGTATACTTTTTCCATTTAACTTTTCTGTGGTCTCTTTTTATTTTGCTACCACATGTTTTTACCGTCATTTTCAATTCGTTGAACATATACAATGTGGTTTATTAGGTTTCTTTGGAAGCTGGATTTGGAAGAAGCTTATTTGAAAGATTGAGCTCGCTGGGTCATCCGAAGCACCTTCTTAACATGCAGTACCGGATGCATCCTTCTATTAGTTCCTTTCCAAATTCCACATTCTATTGCAACCAAATATTGGATGCACCGAATGTGAAAAACAGAAGTTACGAATGGCAGTATCTTCCCGGGTCAATGTTTGGTCCCTATTCTTTCATCAATGTTATTGGTGGAAAAGAAGAAGAGGATGATGTTGGACATAGCAAAAGAAATATGGTTGAGGTGGCCGTTGTTGTGAAGATATTGCAGAATCTATACAAAGGTATGTCAACTGATGTCACCTGTATGACAGTCTTTACTTTGGTTTTATATGTGGTATATTTTGTAGAAGATGGTTTTAATATTTATCCCATAGGTCTATCTTCTTTCTGCTCTTAATGTTTCGAACTTCTGAAGGTGTCTTTTTTTAATGGAACTTCTGAAGCTATAATTTTGTATTGCTGAAATATCAAGCACATGTAACTCCAGCTGATTAAAAAGCCACATGTAGCTTTGATAGTTTTTACACCATTGACATAGTCTCTAATATATTTTCATTTTGTTGCCCCCATGAAAGTACCCTGAAGTAAGTCGTAATTAATGGGGCTCTGGGAGGGGTAAATGGGGAACGAACATCAGTCCTTCATTTAATAGGTCGAGTTTTAACTCCACAACCAACTGTATTATAAATAGTATTGAGTACTTGGTAAAAGAAAAATAAAAAACTGAGGCTTTGTTAGGGTATAGAAGGAATACGGGAGCGTCAAGGGGCTCATGGTATTCATGAAGTTATTTTCTTATTTATTTTCTTTTGTGGTTTTCCTCTTCTTAAATGTTGTAGATGAAATCATTGAAATTTCAAGAATCATAATTTTTTATGCATTGGATTTTTGCCACATGGAGAACTATTTAAAATTCTTTCATCCCAATAGGCAATTTAAGTGAATATCGTTTCAGCAAACTACCTGGTGACCCCCTAATGTTATTACTTAACATCCATGTGACGTTATACGAGATTTTCTTCGATGTCAACCTTTGCATTTTTTTACTTTTTCTCCACTCATAATTACAACTAGAGAATCCATGGGGCATCAAGAAAACTCTGTTGTTCTAACAATCTAGCACTACTTCGTTGCTAAATTCTATTTACTTAACTGTTTGTGGTTGTTGCTGTTGTGTGCAGAATGGAATGTCTCCAACAAGAAGCTTAGCATTGGCGTTATATCTCCCTACGCTGCTCAAGTTGTGGCTATCCGCGATAAACTCGGACGAAAATTTGAGAACCTTGATGGATTCACAGTGAAGGTGAAGTCAATAGATGGGTTTCAAGGCGGAGAAGAGGACATTGTAATAATATCGACAGTAAGATCCAATAGTGGTGGATCTGTAGGGTTCCTTTCCAGTCCTCAGCGAGTTAACGTTGCATTGACCAGAGCTCGGTATGGATTCAAACATTTGCTCTCCTTGATTACTTTGTGGGTGTTTTTTTGCAACTGAACTTGTGATAAAAAGATGCTTATTTAAAAGCACAAGCTGTTTTATCCAACTTTTTAAGTTCATTTGACCAATAAGCCGAAAGCAGAAGCTGTGCCAAACAAACTGACACAGTTTCCTGGATTTAAACACTATACAAGAGCTGCAGCAAGAAAATACGTACGGTTTTTCTAATGTTTCTACTATGTAGATGAATATTTATGGCCCCTTGATTCCTTTATAGGCACTGTCTTTGGATTCTGGGAAATGAAAGGACGCTAGCCAGTAGTGAATCTGTCTGGGTAGCATTAGTTCGTGACGCTCGGTATCGTCAATTGTTCTTTGGTGCTGATGAGGATAATAATATGGCCAAAGCCATATTAGATGCAAAGAAAGAGCTTGATCAGCTTGATGATTTGTTGAATGAAGATAGTGTACTTTTCAAAGAGGCCAAATGGAAGGTATAGAACCTGTGGTGGTTAAAGGATTTCTTTCTATGTAATCTTTGAATTCTAGTCTCAACGTTTCCCATAGTTTGGATTAACATTTGCCCCTTTGGCTATGCCCAGATTTCTTTCAGTGATAACTTCCGAAAGTCTTTCCGAAAACTGAAATCAGTCCACAAGAAAAAGTCTGTTATCCAATTATTACTGAAGCTTTCCTGTGGCTGGCGACCGAAGAAGAATGTTGACTCAGTTTTTGAGAGTTCATCACAGACCTGGAAACAATTTAAGGTTGAAGGGTTCTACATTGTTTGCACTATTGACATAAGGAAGGACTCGATGTACATCCAAGTTTTGAAGGTGTGGGATATATTGCCATTGGAAGAGATCTCAAAATTGGTCAAACGCCTTGATGGGATGTTTGCTATGTACACCGATGATTTTATCAATCGCTGCAACAAGAAACACTATAAGGGGTAGTTTCTCTCTACTGGTCAATAATCTTTTCGGATCTGAGCTTATTCACTGTATTCTAAGGCTCAATTTGGATGGCAGGAATCTTGGGAGGGAATGAGAATTTGATTTTGTTTTCCCATGATTCCTACATTTGGAATGGACTAGAATAGGAATGTGATCATGACATATACAGCCCGAGGCACTTTATTTATTTGTCTCTTCTTGTAAGTTTTCTAAAAATATTGTTTCCTTGGATAAGATTCCTGAATTTATCCAATCATTGGTATGAGCTTACTCAGGTATTAGATTACTGGGTACTTAACTTCCTAATATTTGAATTCCTATTCCTACATAATGCTATGGTCATCCAAACATGGCCTGCAGTCTAATTGTTACCTTATGTGGATTGTTGAGCATGTTGGTGTAATTCATTATTCATTGAATTTCAACTGATTCACTTATTAATTTTTCTGTGTTTAGTGACTTAGAAGTTCCAATGAGTTGGGAGACCTCTGTTAACATTGTCAGGCTTAAGAATCTTGGCAACCTTGATGTTGGCGATGATTCAATCCATGGTGATTCAATCCATGGTAGAAGTTATGTTGAGAATTCAAAGGTGAGTGAGAGCTTGTCGTTGATGAAATTCTACTCTCTGTCGTGCGGTATGGTGAACCACTTGCTTTCGGATGTCGCTGGTATTGAAATGGACCTCCCGTTTGACTTAAATGATGAGGAATTAGAGATTATTCGGTTCCGCAGAAGCACCTTTATACTTGGAAGGTCAGGAACTGGAAAAACAACAGTTTTGACCACGAAATTGTTTCAGAAGGAGCAGCTGCACCAGATAGCTTCAGAAGGACTTTATGGAACTGGGTCTAGTAACACTACAGATGCAACCCAGAGGAGCGATGGTTTTGAGTGCCTTGTAGAGACCAAGGGAAGCGTCTTACGCCAGCTTTTTGTGACAGTCAGTCCAAAACTATGTTACGCTGTCAAACAACAGGTGACCGGGCTGAAAAGGTGTGTAAAACGACGAGTGAGAGGATTATTGCATCCTTTTGTAGTATGTTAGTGTGCTTGCAATTACTTTATTTAATTTTCTAGGCTGCAATGGTGATTAGCTAATTAAAAACTTTACAGCATTGTATTTGTTTTTTCATGGTTCTTTTAGCTAGATTGTTCGTGTATAATGTATTGTGTTTGTCTTTTGTTCTTTTCCTCTGTTGGCGTTAGGATTCCTTGGGAAGACAACAAACAGAATTTGCAACCTGTCATGTAAAAGTTCTCAGAAGTTTTTATCTATTCAAAGCTTGGACATTATGGAATTAGATTGTTGGAGTTTAAATGGTTTCTCTCTCTAATTTGTTAAATGGTCAGTCTGGATCTATTGTTAATGTTGACCTAACATGATTGTTTGCTTCCTTCTGTTAAAACAAGTCAAGGCACTACCTTTGATTCATGACTATGATCGTTTGCTTCCTTCTGTTAAAACAAGTCAAGGCACTCACCTTTGATTCATGACTAAGCGACACCCGTTACATTTCCATTTTTAACATCTTACTGAGTTTAGCTAAGAACCTACATTGTCATTGTTGAACTTGAGGAATGACAGTTCGAGTGCATCTTCCTTTTTTGTTGTTGGAAAGCAACAAACAAATGGAACACGGGAACTGCTTGTTACATGATATTTTCTGCATTTCATTATGTCATGGGCTTTGGTTACCTCGTCTGAGATTCTGAATATATTTTCCTTAAATGAGAAGTTCGTTCCTGAATATTCTTCTGTTAAGCATTTGATGTCTATCTTTAGGGATATTTGGGCTTTTTACTACTTTTAGGGATATTTGGGCTTTTTACTACTTTGTTAAATATATATGGTATATAATTTGTTTGTTGCACTACATCTGCCGCTTCCCTACTCTCAATAGTATTTGTAATTGTGGCGTGAAACTGAAAAATATTACCTTAAAAATCACTTGTGTTTTCCAGATAATCATGTACTGTATAGTTTCTTCTGAACGAGTATGTTTTGGATATTTCTTCTAAAGGCATTAACAGAATCTGTGTTATACAAGTGACTTTGCACTTTTTTTTTTCATTATCTGCATGAAGACAATTCTAATTTAACCATTAGCCATGTTTTGTCCATAGGTTTGCTTCTGGGGGGAGCTTCTCTGAAGAAAATGGTTCAATTGATATGGATAATACAGCACGTTTTAAGGATATCCCAGATTCCTTTGTTGGCATTTCCCCTAGTAAATATCCCCTTGTCATCACGTTTCATAAGTTCCTTATGATGCTTGATGGGACACTGGGGAATTCATACTTTGAAAGGTTCATTGGAGTAAGCAAACATTCTCCTTTTGGAACTAGAAGTTCAAGATCAGTCGCTTTGGAAACTTTTTTAAGAACAAAGGAGGTCAATTACGAGAGATTTTGTTCGTTTTATTGGCCACATTTCAATTGCCAGCTAACTAAGAAGCTTGATCCTTCCAGAGTCTTCACCGAGATAATTTCTCATATAAAAGGTGGCTTCGGAGTGGGGGAGGCCCATGAAGGTAAAATTAGTCTGGAAATTTATGTTGGCTTGTCAGAGGGTCGAGTGTCCACTTTGAGCTGGCAGAAGAGAGAGAAAATATACTCCATCTTTCGAGATTATGAAAAAATGAAAATGGAAAATGGTGAATTTGATTCTGCCGATTTGGTGAATGATCTTCATTTCCGACTAAGGAATGGAAGATTTGAAGGTGATCAAATGGATTTTGTATATATTGATGAAGTGCAAGATTTGACAATGAGGCAAATTGAACTTTTCAAGTATATCTGCTGGAATGTCAATGAAGGCTTCGTTTTTGCGGGCGATACAGCACAGACAATTGCTAGAGGAATCGATTTCAGGTTTGAAGATATTAGAAATCTATTCTACAAAAAGTTTGTATTGGAATCAAGAGGTGATGGGTTGGCCGAAAGAAAGGATAAAGGACTTCTATCAAAAGTTCGCAACCTTAAACAAAACTTTCGTACCCATGATGGTGTTCTTAAACTAGCACAGAGTGTAATTGCCTTACTGTACCGTTTCTTTAGTCACTCTGTTGATATTTTGGAACCTGAGATGAGCGTAATATACGGTGAGGCTCCAATTATTCTTGAATCTGGAGACGATGAAAATGCAATTGTTACTATTTTTGGAAAGAGTGGAAATGTTAGTGGCGACCTAGTCGGTTTTGGGGCTGAGCAAGTCATATTAGTACGAGATGACTTCGCCAGGCAGAATATATCTGACCATGTTGGAAAGCAAGCTCTAGTTTTGACTATTGTGGAGTGCAAGGGTTTAGAGTTTCAGGTACGTGTACGTTTCTATTAAATTTCGTTTTGTTTAGCTCGTGATTCAGTGATGAGGGTAGTTGGCACCGAGTTATTTTCTATTCATCTTATTGCTGGCCTCATTATACTATGATTTCTTACATTTTGGCAGCCTAAGATCTACTAGTTGAATTAGTTGAAAGAAGCAAGATCATTTCAAGTATCTGACCTGCTTTCTCATTTATCTTTCCCCAAGGAACAAAATTTCCTTTCGTCCCACTTGAAAAGGCCAAGACGTTTCCATTTCTTAGGACACCGAAACAAATCATTTGTGGAATTCTGAAACTACAAGGATTTTACGAACACACTTAACTCATGGAACATATGTTAAAATTCTACGAACCATATCGGAACATTGAGACGTGCGTACACCTACTACAATTATCGAGCATCTAATTATTTGCCCTTTGGCTAAATGGCAACTGTTGTGCCACTAATAAGTTTTTTGGGTCAAAATTTCTGATGTTATGCATCCCACTATTAGCTCAGATAGTTTATTCTTTCTCTTGACTTTTCTCATCATGCATAGGATGTATTGTTGTACAACTTTTTTGGATCATCGCCTCTGAAAAATCAGTGGAGAGTAATATACGAGTTCATGAAAGAACAAGATTTGCTGGATGCTGATACTTCCTTTCCAAGTTTCAATGAGGCAAGACATAATATCATGTGTTCTGAACTGAAGCAGTTATATGTTGCAATTACTCGTACAAGGCAAAGATTATGGATTTGTGAGAATATTGAGGACCTCTCCAAGCCTATGTTTGACTACTGGAAGAAGAAGGACTTTGTCCAAGTAAGACAGTTGGATGATTCACTTGCTCAGGCAATGCAAGTTGCCAGTACCCCAGAGGAATGGAAGGCACGTGGTATCAAGGTCTGCTTGATCCCTCCCAATATTACTGCTGCTACATCTGTTACAATTAGTTACAAAATATAAATATTGCTCCCACTGTGCCTCTTTATTAGTCCATTTGGGGAATTCAAATTCTTACGGAAAAGTATAACACTTTGCAGATCACAACTTTCCAATGTTACACTTCATATTTTCCTGTCCCTTTTTCGAGATTCATATTAATTTCAAAAGAGAAGGACGAAACTATAATATCAAAGTAGACATTCTTCATGGAACAACCAAAAAAAGTTGTCTTAAAGAGAGGGATGGAGGGATTATTGTTTGCTACCACCATCATTCTTCTGTTACTCTTGCATGTTTTTCCTGTTTCTGCTATGCCAAGCCTTTATTTTTTTGGTTTTCTGGGAATCTTGCCTTGATTTTACTTACAAATATTATCTTTCTGAGTTATTCAGCTCTTTCAAGAGAATAACTATGTGATGGCAACGATGTGCTTTGAAAGGGCGAAAGACACTTTGTGGGAAAAAAGAGCCAAGGCTGCTTCACATAGAACAGCTGCAGACCGTATGCGTGGTTCAAATTCTGAAGGCGCTTCTAATGCTCTGAGGCAGGCTGCTGATATTTATGATTCTATTGGTGACGCTGAATCTGCTGCCCAATGCTTTTGTGAATTGGGGGAGTATGAAAAAGCAGGTGTTCATTTTCTTTTTTTCTCAAGTAGATGTTAAATCAAGTAGAACTAGGAGTAGTCGAGAGCTGAAACATTTTAGCCTCTATGACAGAATTAAGTGGCCTTTTAAATATATATTTTTTAAATTCTCCTTCCCTTAAAAAATGGGAGCAAACTATATTTTAAAACAGTCCAAGTACCAAGAGCTAATCAGGTGTATTGACTATACTAGTTTACATAGGGTGCATGGTAGAATTTTTTCCATGGTAATTTATATACATATACTATATTAATTTTTAGTGGCTGATTGTATGTCACAATTCACAAATGCATCCTCAGTGACACAAAAACACAGAATGTATGCCTTTCTATTCTTGAAAAAAAATACACGCCCTAATGTTTTGTTTGAGTCCTGAACTCACTGCTGTTATGGACAATTAGACCATTATACAGAATGTTTAAAAGGTAATAGTTCTCCAACTTTCTTTGTTATTGTGTGTGAGTGCATATGTGCAAGTTTGGATTAATACAATTGCTTGGCATAAATGGATTTTATTTTCGTTTGGCTTAAAATATGTTTCAGAAAAAGTAGTGTTGGAGAAGCTCGGAGGTTCTCTTTCTTGGCAAATTTCCAAGCCATGAAAGCGCTCCAAAACAAGAATTTGTCAATGCTGGAACTCTGATCTTATGATAAATTCTCTAAAGACGGTTAAAGCATCAATATGCCTGCTCTGTTTTGTTTTCATCTCGTTCTCGTGCTGGTTTTATATTTTTGTTTTTTTTAAGTCTCGAGCTTTGAAATTTAAACTGAAAAATCACTTTGGAGTTTACATAATCTGACATACGGCGTATGACTTCTTAATCATGCAGGACGAATTTATTTAGAAAAGTGTGGGCAATCTGAGTTGGAAAAAGCTGGGGAATGTTTCTCCATGGCTGGTTGTCATAACAAGGCAGCTGAAGTTTATGCTAAGGGAAATTACTTTTCAGAGTGCTTGTCAGTTTGCACAAACGGAAAACTATTTGACATGGGCTTAGAATACATCCAGTACTGGAAACAACATGCCCCGCGAGATCATGTTATGGCGAAAAGAAGTAGCGAAATCGACAAAATCGAACAACAGTTCCTTGAGAGTTGTGCACGTCACTATAATGAAATTAAGGATAATAAATCCATGATGAAATTTGTGAGAGCTATTATCTCTATGGATTCAAGGCGCAAGCTCCTAAAGTCTTTGAATTGCCTTGACGAGCTTTTAATCATGGAAGAAGAATCCGGTAACTTTTTGGAGGCTGCAGAGATTGCAAAGACTAGAGGAGATATTCTACTTGAGGCTGATTTGCTAGGGAAAGCTCGACGCTTCAAAGAGGCATGCATGCTTATCCTTTTATATGTCTTTGCCAATTCTATGTGGATATCCAGAAGCAAAGGTTGGCCACTGAAGCATTTTCCAGAAGAGAAGGAGATTTTAGATAAAGCCAAGTCATTTGCAAAGAATGAATCAGATCTCTTCTATGAATTTGTTAGCTGCGAAGCCAGCATTTTATCAAATGAAGAAACCAACTTGTTTCTGTTGAACCATTATTTGAATTCTTGCCGAGGTAATAAAAGCCTCACAGGTGAAATTTTATCCACTCGAAGAATTCTAGACGTTCATCTCCATTCAAGTGCATCAAAGTATGAATGGGAAGATGGGCTTGCAGCGGATTTGAGTAAGCATTCTGAACAAAGTGTTTCACAAAACCGGGTTTCTGTTGGAACACTGATTTGGATTTGGAATCTTTGGAAAGAGAAGGTTGAGAATATCTTTCAATACCTAAGTTGTCTTGAAAACGAGGACTTTAATGAGTGTATCAACTACGGTGACTTCTGTTTGAAATATTTTGGTGTTCGGAGGCAGTTGAATAACGTGAACAGAAGCTATGTTATTTTGAACTCTGATGCGGATTGGGTGAAAGAAATTACAGACAGGTTTCTTCAGAGAAGTGGAAAGTTGGTATCCACTGACGCTCGCCATTTTGTTTCAGCTGCTAGGAGTCATTGGCGATTGGAGTTACTTACTGTTGGTCTCAAGGTGCTGGAGACTCTTGAAGCACTTCATAAACTCTCAGTTAAGAATTCCATGTCTGGATTTTGCCAGAGCATTGGTCTTGTTTATATATATGAGGTGGCAAAGTTTCTTCTGGGATCCAAATATCTTGATTATAAGTACCACGATGCTCAGACGTTGCACAATTTTCTCAATCTATCTACTGGGTATTTCGAGAAAGCGTTTCCTTCAGACTGGCAGCAATCATCAACCAAGGATATGACTTCTCTGAGGGCTAGTGAGGGTTCCCGGAATTTACTTGAAGAGGTTATTCTTGAAAATATTAGCTTCAAGGGTAAACTAACCTATGGGCAAATTGGAAGGGTAATAATGATATGGCTTGGTTCCGGAAAGCCAAGTGAAGAAATTT
Source organism: Vaccinium vitis-idaea (assembly GCA_963854785.1). Lineage (NCBI taxonomy): Eukaryota > Viridiplantae > Streptophyta > Magnoliopsida > Ericales > Ericaceae > Vaccinium > Vaccinium vitis-idaea. Next base: position 19,657,421 of record OY978224.1, on the reverse strand, counting down.
ACAAGAAAATTTTAAAGAGATTTGATGAGAATTCGTTGTGGAGAGAAGTTATTGATGACCTAAGTGAAAACACAGAATCAGAATCTTTGAGGGAATCCGCATCAGTCGATTTAACCGAGGCTCCAAGAGATGTATCTTCTGTGTATAAGTTTCACAAAGCTTTGGAAGATACTTACAATGCCAATTGGAGAGAATATGACTACATATCGCCTAGTTGTTTCATGTATCTTGTTGAGAGGCTTTTGATATTGGCATTCTCGTTTCGTGGATTCCTTTTCACCACAAAATCTTCTTTCGTTGAATGGCTAATTTGTGAGCAACTGAAGGCCAACAAAAGGGCTGATGTAGCCAATTATACGCGTTTTTCTACAAGCGGCATTTTTGATTTTGTGGCGAATATCATCAAACAGATCCTTTACGATAAGCAAGTTACAGTAGACTGGATAAAAAAATCCAAGCTGAATTTCAATTCCTACTATCCACTGCTGTTGTTGAGGCTGGTTGTTATGCTCTGCTTGCTTTGTTTGAACAGTGGGAAGTATTGTGATGTACTTTTTGAGTTGCTGGGAAGGAATGATATTATGTCGCGGCTACCGTGGGAGTTCTATGATGTCTTTAGGAGAACAAGGAAGCGTGTAAATGTGAATATAGTTGCAGAAGCATTCATGAAGATTGGGAATCCTCTACTTATAGTGAGCTTGGGAGAAAATTGTTCCAAATTTATATCTCCTCATGCCATTTTTGTGGACTTGAGAGTTACCAACAGGAGAGAGGACATTATGGAAGTATTGTTTCCAAAGGAAAACAAAGCCCCTCAAGGTCAGACTGTATCTGTCGTGGTGGATACAACCAAATCTTGTGGGAAAGAACTTCCTTTGAGCAATGAAAATCAAGAGAAGACTCCCGAGGCTCTATTTTCACAATCAGCTTCTTTCTCTGATCAGAAGATGGACAGTGAGAATATAAAAAATAAAGGCGACCGGGAAATGATCTCTGGGCTCTTTGGGGAAATATCAAATGCTTTGAAGGCTGTTGATAACACAGGACATGGAAATGTAAACAATTTTGTGTCAAGCGTGTTGAAGATAAAGGTAATGCAAGATTGCTTGATAGTACGTATTGTGCTATTGAATACAATGATAAAATGATGTTCAGTAGATTCTTTTTTATGTTGTTTGTCTTTCAGGAGGGGGTAGAGAAAATTATAAGCCTCATTTCTGCTCCGCTGACAAAATCCGGTGAGAAGATGGACTTAAATGATGATGGATTCCCTCTTCTCAAGCCAAGGGAGGGTTGTAACGTGACCACCCCCACCGTTTTGTTTTCTGTGCTTCAAAAAAATAGAATGCTCGATGAATTTCAGCAGCTATCTTCTGTGCTGAATGTGAGGTGTGTACAAATTTTATGTTGGTCAACATTAATAGTTTTCAGTTTTCTATTGACAATAAACAATAACCAAGTTTTCTTTTCTTGGCTAAAACTAGAAGAACGAAATCATATTTGAGCGCATGTGCTAAAAATCTTGTTTTAAAATCAAGTGTAGAGTTCACTGAAAAGGTTGCTCGGGAGAAGGAGTTTGTCGGGGAAAGATGGGGGGTGGTTTGAGTGGGTCACCTCACTCACCAGAGGTCGAAGGCGAAGGGATGCGGTAACTTCCAGAGGTAGTTGCTAGTTGCTCCAGGTGGTGGAAGGAGGTGGGTCCATCGGAGGTGTTCACTGGATGTGGTTGAAGGTTGCCTCCGATGGTGATAGTTGGTATCTGAATGTTTTAGCCAGAAGCCATAGGTGGTGGCTGGAGGGATTTTGACACTAGGGGGATGCCGGAAGTGGGGGGAGGAGAGAGTGAAAACTTGTTCTAAAAACAGAGGAAAACCCCTTTTTTCACAAGTTCTGATAACTTTTAAGTGTTGCCATTCTCTTGGAAACGACGAGATCTATCAAAGGTGTTTATAAGTTTGTTTATAGTTCCAAATGTTTCAAAAACAGAAGATAAATACACAAAACAAAAAAAGTTTACCAAACCTCTTGTTATTGTTGTGAAGGCTTGGGTTTACTTGTATGCTTACACATCCATATACCTATACTCGTACATAGTTGTATTAACTTCGAATTTGGTTTCTTAATAATTTCATTTGAGATAGATATCACTGTCTTAAGAGTGTATTGTCGATATTTGGGAAAGACTGATATTGAAAATGGCTAAATTGCTTCAGTCCATATATGGAATCGTTCATTTTCCCCATAGTTTTGGAATCCGGTTAGAATACTAGACGTGATTGATGTACTAATTCTGGATTTTGGTGCAGTAAGCGAGAAGAATTTCTACTTCAGCTTTCAGCAACTAGGTTTTGTTGTAACTACGTAGAAACAATGTATTAAGCAACACTTATTTTCCAGTAATATTTTGTGCAAATCCTCACACTAACTTGGTGGCACAAGGTAATTTGCTAGTGTCATTTTCTGTTCGGGGAACTAAACGTACAGGTGTAATGCTTTGCATAGCTTTTTGAATCTGTTTCTAAATCGTACGAACCATTTGTACGAACCAATTGCATACTTAATGCATGTTTGCTTCATTATTTTAGAGAAATACTGAATTACCTGGACTGAGTTTATTGATCTCCAGTGACAGTGAACTACAGAAAAACACTTCAGTGATCATGTCATTTTTGATGAACTTTCACTCGAGAAGGCCAGAGGTGGAACCTTTATTGAATCAGCTGTGCATGCCTAATGTTACAAATGCTGACGGTGAGGCATTGGAGAGCAGTAAATCGGATGATAACGAAGGCAATCACAAGGGTGGGGAAACAAGCACATCCAACAAAGGAAAGGCTTTGGAGGCTACTGTTGTTTCAGGAACACATAACAGTGGAAACAGTCGGGATGCTGAAGCCAACAAGGGGAAGGGAAATAACAAGTCCAAGAAGAATAACAAGTCCAAGGGGAAAGGAGGCCGGAAAAAAAAATAGAGATACATTCTGTCATGGTTCTAAGTTTGTATTTTTAATCAGATTGTTCCTCTTTTGGTGTCAGGGTACTAAAGCATCAATCTGTAGTTTTTTGTGTAGTTTTCTCTGCTGCTCAAGATGGGAGGAAAATCTAATTTAGCCAGATGTCGTATTATGCAGTCTCTTGAACTTTGAAATTTCTGTAATCAAGATTGCTGGATGTGGATTACTAGTGATGCAGCGATAGTGTTTTGACTGGGGAACTTTAATGTTACCATGCCCTATGTGAAATTAGATGTGTTCATCGTTTAAAAGCAGAATTCTCTTTTTCTTTTCTTCCAAGGTACTAGCAAAGTAGCAAACTAACTATTCCTGTGGAAGGATTTGCAGAGGAAAAAATGAAAACGATGGTAAAAAGTTTTCCCTGGAAAAATAAAACCCAGCTTAAGTGAATGACCCTAGTTGAATGCCATGCCAAATCAAAGAGGAGCTCACAAACTTTGGTAGATTCTGGGTACGATCAAGCAAGTGTAATGGAGTATCGAAGATTTAGTTGTATAATCGACTCTTATCATAACAAGCGTCTAACATTTGAACTGATCGACTCTTGTCAGCCTTGAAAGAGCGCAAGTCTGGATATGAATGCCGAATAAACTACGCCTATCCAAACAGAAATTCAAGCATGTTATGAAGTCATTAGATGGGTTTTAATTCATAATTATATTGTGGTTTATGTGTTTCCTGATTGTTTTGATAATGCAATAATACAAATAGCAGGGAGGGCTCAGTGTCATCATCAGGACACGTTTTTGTTGTGGAACCTCGCAGTGGAGGTCCCGAAGCTGTCTTTTTGTAAAAATTCGAAGGTTGCGTGCTAGCATGTTTAGTGGGTACACTTTTTTGCTAAGTATGCTCTGGCACCCACACGTCTCCCACTCCGGCGACCACCACCACGTCCGTACGCCGACGAGATTCAAACCTCCACGGCGGTCTGTCTCTATCTCTCTCTCTGTGTCCCCGAACACGGCTGCCGCCTCCACGACAACCGAACACCAGCACCACCACCGCGGTCTCTCTCTCTCTCTCTCTCTCAATTTTGAGTTGTTGGGAAAAAAACCCTAATTTGGAAAAAAAAAAATCACCTAATTCGCAAAAAAAAAAAAAATCCCCTCTTCACCCAAGATTGCCTCAGATATAGAAGAGCTTGGATTGGGCGTTTGAATTGCTGGGAACGATACCACCAGTTTCGATTTTCAAACCAGCCCCATCGTTATCAAGTACCACGTGTGGTCGCCGGCGGAGGCGGCGGCCAGTGGTGGTTTTCGGATCTTCTTCTCTCTATCTTTCTCTCTGAACACTTACGATTTGGGAAGAATGGGAAGGGGAAGGGTTTTTTAGCGATCCGGATCCAAAATTGACGTAGTTTTAGACATTTTTGACCCAATTGTATGGTGGGAAGTGTTTGTATCATTTTCGCTATGAAATTTATACCAAGCTTTGGTTCAAAAAAAAAAAAAAGATAATGCATTATTTGCCACAAAGCAAGGCAATACATCTTTAAATTCGCTAGGAACAAGAGTTCTATTCGTTATAGAAGTATACCCTTTGATGATTAACATCACTTATTTTCATAGGAATAAAAAAATTTACCAAGTCACAACTATCAAAATTCAGTAGGGGCCACCAACTAGGGGCGAACTACATAATTGGGTAGTCTGAGCGAATTTTTGCACAGATTCGGGGGTGCTGGAGATCAGCTCCTCTAGACATCACCCTAAAATTTGCCCAAAACGACGTCGTTTTGAGCGTCAAAAGGGACAACAAAAAAATCACTTAAAAACTACGTTGTTTTGAGTCCTAGGAACATAAGAGATGAGGATTTTTGGAAACTTAATTCCCATTCCCACTAGGTCAAGGGTCGAAACTTAATTACCACTAGGTCAATTTTTATTTTTTATTTTTTTAAACCACATGCATTATTCCTAGGTCAATTTTTTTGGGGTTTAGGCACTTAGGGCATCATACGGTTTCATAGGGTTTTAGAATTTTAGGCACTTTCATGGGATTTTGGGGATTTAAGCACTTTCATAAGGTTTGGCGGTTTAGACACTTTCATAGGGTTTTAAAAATTTTGGCACTTTTATGAGATTTTGGGGGTTTAGGCACTTTCATACGGTTTGGGAGTTTAGGCACTTTCATACGGTTTGGGAGTTTAGGCACTTTCAGGCCCTGTTTGGCGATCGGATTTGCAGCCGGATTTGTCTCACACCCGAATTTGTAATCCAGTTCTCACCACATGCCAACGTTTGGCACGCCATTTTCACCTCCCGAATTTGCCAAAAAGAATTCACTGTTGGGAGTACAAATCCGGGAGCACCCGGATTAGCTAACGACAGCCTCCCCTATCGTTAGCAAATCAGGGGTGGATTTGGGTGTTTTGGGTACCAAAATAACCCCTCTAAATCCAGGTGTTTTTCACTAGAGAGAGAGAGAGAGAGAGAGAGAGAGAGGAGGTTACCTACAGGCGACTCCCCCGCCACCGTGAAAATCCAATTCGGAGAAGAATTGGGGTTATCAAAAAAATTGGGTCATGTGAATCCTAGCATCTGTCTATAATAATCAATGGTTATTAAGAATTCCCCCAACTTTTATCTATCGTTATAAATTTCACCCCAAAAATTTGAACTATTCCAAGGTTCCACTAGAAAAATCTAATCTTTACATTAGGGTTTAATCTTGTTAATGATGTACATTTATCTTTATTTATTGTGCAAAAACATTTTTAGCATTTTTTTAATTCTCACTCCCCATAAAAAGATAGCATACATTGTATTTATAAATGTGTATTAAATTAACAATTTTAAATTTTAAAAAACATTTTTTTTATTAACTATTAAAAAAATAATTTATAATATGATTCAAACATTTGTTAGATTGAAGGAAATAATTTTATCCCATATATATTGATAGATATGTATTTTTTCCAATTATAATAAAATCAAACCGATTTCCCCATTAAAATAACGAAATAGGGGCAATTTAGTCATTTACTCTCTTATCATATCAAATCCACCCTCCAAATCCCCTTCTTAAAAAAATCATCCGAACACCTCATATACAAATCCACCCTTCTTATGAGGTGGGCTCACCCTCATTACAAATCCACCCAAAATCATCTCCGGTCGCCAAACGGGGCCTCATGGGGTTTTTGAAATTTAGACACTTTCATAGGATTGGGGGGTTTAGGCACTTTCTTACGGTTTGGGGTTTGGGCAGTTTCATACAGTTTGGGGGTTTAGGGTTTAGGCACTTTGAATTTAAGCACTTTGAAAAGAAAAAAAATCCCAACTTCACTCGATGGGAATTATTTTCTCAAAAGTGGACTTAGTGGTAATCGCCCAAAACGACGTTATTTTGGGCAATTTTCAGGGTAATTTCCAGGGACCGATTTCCAGCACCCCCGGATCCGTTTGCGCGCACCTCGACTAATTGTACTATCTTAGGGTCTATGTACGCCCCGCCACACACATAGACCAGACAAAGCCAATACCCCATGAGAACCATGAGATCTTGTGCAGGTGGGCCCAAGAAGTTAAGAAGAGTTGAACCTAAGACCTCCTCTTCTTTAGGAGGAGTCCTAACCAACTCATCCATCTTCCCCTTGAGGCCACTCCCCGCTCTTATGAACAATGCTAACTTTTACTTACGGATTAGGCATTTATCGGTACTCAAACAGCTTAATTTTTCATTGAACTAATGAAAAAATAACGATTGATTTAAAAAGATGAATGGTTCAAATTGTGAAAAAAACAAATCTCAATGACTTTCATTTAAAGACCAAAAGAGAGTTGAATCAAGCATTTATTCGTTTTTAACTCAAAAAGAAGATAAGTATTGCACTCACTTTACACTTAACTTCTCTCTCTCTCTCTCTCTCTCTCTCTCTCTCTCTCTCTATATATATATATATATATATATATATATATATACGAAAAACTTCTAGTACAAACCTCCCGAAAATAAGAAAAAAATGATTTTTTTGTGTGTTGCAAATTATTTTTGGAAAATCCGAGCCGTCCAATGTGTTCAGAAGGTGTTTTCGAGGGTCCACGCGAAAAATCTTCAAAAAAAAAAATACCGGGAAGGGCTTGATCCAAGCAGTTTTCGCAAAAACTGTAAATATAAAATTTTTGCGAAAACTGCTTGGATCAAGTCCTTCCCGGTATTTTTTTTTGAAGATTTCCAGCGTGGACCCATGAAAACACCTTCTGAACACATTGGACGGATCAGATCGTCAAAAAAATGTTTGGATAATGGAGGTCCGGAAACGGGAGGTCCGGATTAGAAGAACCTATATATATACCATTGGGGGCGGAAGCACAGACACAGTAGAAGAGCATGCCAGAGCAAACAGACTACTTGAATTAGGCAGGAATTAAGCACAGATACGTTATGGAAAAGTAAATAAACGTAATGATTAAAGAAGAAAAGTAATAATCATTAAAGGAAAAGCATGAATAGTAATTATGAATAGTGACGTAAATAGTGCCTCATGAATAGTGATGCATGAATAATAATTCGTGAATAGTGCACGTGAACTGATACTGATGACTTTTATTCAGCGCATGGTGGTAGGAGAATTACAAGTAGTGGGTGGAAGACAATGACTATGCTCAAAGGAGCTTTCAGTGGACTTGAGAGAATTGAGAGAATGAAAACTGAAACTAACTCTCGAACTAACTCTGCCTATTGCAAACTAAAAGGATCCTTTTATAACCAAAGGTCCTGAGACTACAATTATTTTACAAGTGCGGGATGACTCAGCCATGTGGAAAATAATTATTTTACTTTTGACAAAAGGGGTAACTTTTCTCCAGCTTTCGGTTGAGACTTGATAGAAAGTTGATGCTGTCTTTACTTCTGGTGGAGAGGTGACTGGGTAGTGACTAAAAGCAGATGCTCCTTGACTGAAGGTTAAAACTGCTTTCGGTGATTCCTCATAATTTTCTCCTGACTTAGAAACTTGATGATGACTTTTCTGACTTGATGATGACTTGCTGTAACCAGTCTAAGCATATGGGTCCTTAGCATCTTGGAATAATGAGCTGTATGGGTCTCTTTGGGAAGTTGCTTGGCTGATTCTTTTGAGGACCCATCATCTTCTGCCTGACTTGCTTGAGCTAAAAGTTGCTGAGCCAATTTTAATAACTCAGAGCTGTTTGGCTTTGATTTTCCTTTTGCTTTTGAAAGGCCAGAGGAGCTAGCAGCTGGACTTCCAAGCCTGATTGTAGATATTGTAGGAACAGAGGCTTGACTTTGTTGAACTTGCTGAACTAGAATATTGACTAGAGTTGGAACTTTGACTGGAAATTCTATTTTGACTTGATCAATAACTCGTTGTTGGGTGAACTTATCCCACCATTTAACTAAGAACTGGCGGGTGACTGTGTTTTCGGAGATATTGTATCTCCACTTGAAAATCCAAGGTACTTTATACTTAGCCATGAATAAAAGAAGAGGGGGAAACTGGCCAATGTGACTGTCTACCTTGTTTAGAGAGGAAAAATATGTGACTTGGTCCATAAGATCATTGGGTATTATTTCTGGGATGGCACCATAATGGGACCACCATCGGAGGAACCATGTTGGGAAAACTGACTTGAATTTTTGGTCAAATTGAAAGAACCAAGAATGATTATTGGTTTCATTTTCATGAAGGATAACTTTGGACCATGCTTCAATGTAATCATAATAATTATATGGGATAGAATAACCAGCGAGGACCCTGAGACAGGAAGGGTGTCCCCATTCTTCCATTGCTAAAATGTCATGGATGTAGAGAGAATGGTAAATAGTAATACTGGGATTATTCTGATCGTGAATGGACTTGATGACTATTGACTGATGCTGTAGAAGGATATCTTTGTAGAAAGAAATTGACTTTTCTGGATGATGAGGGGTGAAATGCCATCCAGGAGGGAAGAAGGATTTTGCTAATTCTATGGGGTTTTGGATAGGTTTAAAAGGTGGTTCAATATAGAACAAATTGGCTGACTAAGATTTAGGGATATAAATGGAAGGGATTCTGGGCTTACTAGCTTGGATTGGTTGGGCTGGAGAAAATGGGTTAGATACCACATTTTGATTTACTGGGGTATAGTTTTGACTGATTTGAGGATATGCTAAAGCTGAGTTGTACGCAGTTTTTGGGTGTTGCCCAATAACTTGGTATCTATTTACTAAATTAATTGGAGAGATAGCAAGCTGATTACTTGTAGTGCGAACCTGTTTTCCCTGTAACGTAATGATTAAAGAAGAAAAGTAATAATCATTAAAGGAAAAGCATGAATAATAATTATGAATAGTGACGTAAATAGTGCCTCATGAATAGTGACGCATGAATAATAATTCATGAATAGTGTACGTGAATAGTGATACAGAATTCAAAAAGTTTGAAAACTTTCACTTATTTCAAACTGATACTGTTGACTTTTATTCAGCACATGGTGGTAGGAGAATTACAAGTAGTGGGTGGAAGACAATGACTATGCTCAAAGGAGCTTTCAGTGGACTTGAGAGAATTGAAAGAATGAAAACTGAAACTAACTCTCGAACTAACTCTGCCTATTACAAACTAAAAGGATCTTTTTATAACCAAAGGTCCTGACACTACAATTATTTTACAAGTGCGGGATGACTCAGCCATGTGAACTATAATTATTTTACTTTTGACTAAAGTGGTAACTTTTCTCCAGCTTTCGGTTGAGATATGACTGAAATTTGTTGCTGTCTTCACTTTCGGTGGAGAGGTGACTGGGTAGTGACTGAAAAGCAGATGCTCCTTGACTAAAAGCCAAAACTACTTTCGGCGATTCTTCAAAATTTGGTTCTGACTTGTTGATGATTTCTCGTGACTAAAACTATTATCCAAATAACTTTTCTGACTTCAAAGTTTTATACTTCAAAACTCCATCATGTTGTCGATGTTGTGCATTTCTTCTTCTTACAAATTGTGCCAAAAATCTTGCCCATCATCTTCTTGTGCAAAATCTTCTTCATCTGACAATTCGTGGACATCTATCCAACTATGATAGTATTCCACCAACCTTTTGTATCTGGTATGAAAAATGAATGGGACTTCTTGAATAAAATCAATGGACCTAATTTTCTGAATTGGGTCTTCACAAATTAATTTAGGAATGTTTCCAAAGAGGGGCTCATCAACATCTCCAAGGTGACTTGCTATTGAGTAGGCAAGGTGATGTCTGATTTGCTTTCTGATTGACTGAGAACATATCCAAGTAGGAAATTCATGTCCTATTAAAACAATTGGGTCATGGAGACTGTTGAATGGCCAATTTGCAGAGATGTTCATAACATGTTGTGCTGGTACTATGCTCCCAAAATTTGTCCATTCAGGCATTTTACTTCTTATTGAAACTTGGCATCTCAATGCTCCATACTTGGCGAAGATATTGTTGATGCATACTGCCATTTTCCTAGTGCCTCTGTCAGTTTGCTCAGGGGAAGTAATAATTAATTGTCTAACGAATCATTGGTCTAGCAAGGTCATTGGGGTAATTTTAACTTCTTCTCCTTTATAGGTTAAAGAAAGGTCTTGGAAATTTGTAAGATCAATGCAGGCTTTGGGGATACTAAAGATTAAATTACATTTGCAATCCATACGCTCCAATGGTATTTCTTTGCAAAGGGGATCAATTTTTGGACACTCTACTCGATCTTTATTTTTGTAGTAGAGGGTATCCCAAGTGATTGATAAACCAGGAATTGTTTGACTGGCAAGATTGACTAAGCTTTCAAACAGGAATTCTTGAAAGTAGTGACCTTTTTGTCTAGCCAAATGCTGAATGTCAAAGACTATTTCAGGGGGAATTGACTCAGGAATAAGGGATAAAGTTTTGGGTAAAGCTAAAATTTTACTTGCTTTCTTTTGGAAAGACACACTCACGCTTGCACCATCATCCAATGGGGATGACTGTTTTTTCTCAGTTTGTGCTAGTGGGGCAAAAGAGGCTAGAAAAACTTGTAACTGATGTTCTTCTTTTGTTGCTTTCAATTGTTGCTGGCGCAAGATAGCAACCTCATCCTTGATTTGTTGACACCTGTCATCTAAAATTTTACTTGGAGGCATTGGTTTGCAATGCTCGCAAGATGAGTTAGTATTTGAACTGCTTGCTAGAGATGGGTTTAAAGAAACTCCACCTGAAGATCTAGAGAGAATAATTTCTCTAGTCTGCTTAATGTTTTGCTCATGAAAGTAAATACTTAAACTATTTAAGCTTCTTAAAAACTTTTGATTATCCCCACCACGTGTACTCCAGATGTTGTCTAAGAGACATTGTTGGGTTTCATCAATGCTGTCTAAATAACTTAACTTTCTAAACTTGGAACTTGTTCCATCAAGAATCACTGGTAGAGTGATCCATCCGAAAGTCATTTTATGCTGGTTTGAAGCCATCTGTAAAACAATCAATCAGAATATTAGTAGGGTAAATATTTTTACTCGGGGAAACAGAGTAATTTTTTAACTGTCTTAATTCTTCTTGTTCAGGTTTTGCTAAAAATTTAAAAATTACTTTTTGACCAAAAGGTTTAGTGGTGATTCCTTCATTATTGGTAGTAAAAGGATAAAGTAAACAAATGAAAGGTACTCCTAAAATTACTTTATCAGTTAAATTTTGTACTAGGATGAATGATGTTTTAAAACAAACTTTATCTTGACAAACCTGGACTTTGGGTAATTTATACTTAATACGCATTCTACTACCATTTGCCAAACTTAATTGTTCAATTGTTTTCTGATAATATCTAGCGGGTATTAAACTTTCTTGGATGCAGTTTAAATCTGCTCCAGTATCAATAAGGGAAGTGACTTCAATCTTAAAATCATTAATTATTAACTTGACTTTAGCATGCCATTTTTGGATGTTTATTTGATTTATTATATTTAATCTATTATTTTCTAAATTATTTTCCTGGTGCTCATTTTCTTCATGATCACTATTTGACTCATTTTTGTGTAAAAGTTAACTATGTAATTATGGAGATTCGTCAGATGACTGATTATGTATTTCTTCTTCAAAATTTTCAAAACTTTGTTTTAGCTGTAATACAGCTATACTATCATTTAATTTTTTACCATTTTCTTTTATCTTGATAATGTCTTGTTTAATTTGATTTATTTCATGTTGTAAATCTGGTAAAGTAATTTCTTTTTGTTTTCTACTAAATCTATCTATAGCAGCATTAAGGTTTACTATTGGTTTGGTATATTGGGGTTTTTTACTTTGTTGTACTAAAAGTTGTTTGAGTTTTTTAACATATTGTTGTTTTAACTCAGAATCCTCTATTTTACCAATTAAATCAATTAATAAGTCTTCTTCTGGTATTTCTTTAGTGAGTACATTAATTCTTTTACAACAATTATCAGTGCATCCTATTCCTATTTGATTTCCACTTGAATTGTCACTAAAAGAATGATAATCTGAAAAAGTACTAATTTTCTCTTCTTCTGAATTACTATCAGAATTACTCAAATTTTCTATTCTACTCAAATTTTTTATTCTAAAAATTTCAAGTATATGTTTTTTTTATCACAATCAGATTTTTAATTGATTGATTTTTTCTTTAACTTTACACTCATTTTTATAATGACCCTTTTTGCCACTGTTGTGACACATAATATTACTTTTGTCGTATTTTTTTGTAATTTGTTTTTTACTATGTTGGTACTTTGGCTTTTCATAATATTTATCATTGGACAATTTTTTTACTTTTTTTAGAATACTTGTTATTTCTATTAAAATCCATAATCTGTTTGTGCTTTCTCCTAGATGGTGCTACTGGAGGTAGACCATATTGTTCACAAAAATTTCCTAATTCATATTTAGCTTTATTTTTATCTTTTTGGGCTTGTTTACTAATTTTCATATCTATGCACATTCTTAGTCCTTCTTTTTGAATAGTACTAATTATAGCTCCATAAGTTAAGTTATCATATTCAATTACTCCTGTTGGTTGACTAAGAACGTCTCTAATTTTGTGAACAAATAAATTTGGGAGTCCGTTAATGAATTTTTCTTTCCAAAATGATTTAGTACAATCATCATGGAGCATTACTCTAGATGTGAAAACATCTTTATACCATCTAAAATCACTTAGTGTTGGTTCTAACTCAACAATTACCTACTTGGCTCTGTTAGATGTGTAAGTCCTAAGAGTGAGACAATTTAATCTGAACCAATTTAATCTGTAAATTATTTTTGAAACTTAGAAAATTATTAGTATTTTGTCCTTGTTTATATGCGTTTGAGCATCCTGTCTCTGGCCACCCAAGCTTGAAGCCCTGTTAGATGTGTAAGTCCTAAGAGTGAGGCAGTCGTGAGGATAGGGTCACCAATTGGGTATGAGTGTATACAGGCTAGGTCTCAAAAAAGATAACTCCAGGAAAAAATATTAAGAGAAATTTTTAAGTGAAAAAGATAATGAATAGATTATTTAGGTGCAGCTCTTCAACTAACTCAATGGCTTCGATGTCGTCCATACCAGACATAGTAAACGAAGAAGAACATGAATATCAAGATTGTACTACAGACTTAGGAAATTGGAATATACCAAAATTCCCAGTAAAAGAAATTTATAAAACTAGTTTTTTAGAAGAAACTTTTAAGACTGATCAAGTAGCAAAAACTGTAGAACAAGTTTATGCAATTACAAAACAACAAGAAAGATGTGCTCTTTTAAGTAAAGAATCAGTTAAAAAACATCTAGAAAGAGGTTATAATTTTATTCATGTAGGCTTAGTACAAGTTGCAGTTAAACCCCTAATACGAAGAGGACTTAATTCCTCAATCTTGTTAGCTTTAAGAGATATTAGATTCACAGTATATAGTGATAGTGTGTTAGGATTAATGGAATCTAGTCTACACAATGGTCCAGTATATTTTAATTGTTTTCCTGATTTACCACTTAGTTTAAGAGATAAAAATATTTTAAAAACATTAACTTTAAATATTCAAACTGCAGGAGCAATTACCAATATGCTCGAAGGAAGTCACTCAATTGCTTTAGTTTATCGTATTTATTACAAATGCATAAAAAAAATTTAAATATTCACGCCTTAGTCAAAAGTCCAAAAGACAAAACTGTACTCATACAAAGGAGTACTGCTGATGCTATTGTCCAAGTACCAAAAACAATTCAATGGAATGATATCCAGTTACCAGCAAGTTGGCTTAGTGAAAATGAAAGTTTTCCACAAAGAATACAAAATGATACGGTAGATTTAGATAATATCCAACAATACTTAGATGGCACAGTTAGAATTAGTTTTGATCAACAACGAGGTAACACTCCCCTTAAACTTAGAGAACTTAGTAGGTCAGAAAGTTCAACCAGTATACCCAGGCAAGATAGGAATTTGCTAGATCCAAAAATTAGGTTAAAAGGAATTGAAACAACTTCACAAGTTAGTAAACCATGTTACTCAACACAGTCAAAATTTGAGGATGAAGAAACATCCCCAGGATCACCAACCCAAACTGATTTCGAGGAAATAACCCCTCATCCTATAGATAAAAGTTTACTGACTATACATAGAGATTTTACTACAGATGTAGAAAAATTATTTCGAGAATTTAAATCAAGAAATAACGCAGTGAAAAGAAAAGAATTTCGTAATAAATATAATCCTAGTCAAACATCTGAAATAGTAAAAAATTGGAAACAATTCATGAAAGATATAAGAACAGAAGTTCAATTTTTTGATTATCTAGAAAATTATTATCAAAAAGTTAACACTAGTATACAAATTAAATGGAAAAAACCAGAGAGCACAATAAAAAATCAAGATCAAAATATTGAGAAAATTGATGCATTAATCTCTAAAATACGTACTAAAAATAAAGAAAATTTTAGAGATAATCCCAACAAAATCACAATAGGTTGTACTAATGACTATTGGCAAAATAAAAATATAAATGTTCTTAATAAAGATACACAAGAAGAAGACTTTTTTATTGATTTAATTAGTAAAATAGAAGATCCCGAATTAAAACAACAATATTTTAAAAAATTCAAAAAACTTCTGATATAAAAAAGTCAAAAATCCCAATATACTAAACCAATAGCAAATCTCAATACTACCATAGCTAAATTTAATAAAAAAACAAAAGGAAGTTACCCTACAAGACCTACAACAAGAAGTGAACATTATCAAACAGGATATTATTGAATTAAAAAATAATGATATAAAATTAAGTACTCAGATAATAACACAAAAGTTAAATAAAAACCTTGAAGAATTTGATGCACAAATAGAAAAAAATAATCAATCTTTTGATGAATCCTTAGAAACAAATAGTCAGAACTACTCACAAAATAATCCTAAAAGAAACAATCACCAAGATAATGGTCTAGGAAATAATAAGATAAATATAGGAGTAATAAGTAAAATGGATCTCATCCAAAAATGGCATGCTAAAGTAAAACTAGTAATAAATGATTATGAAATTAAAGTCACTGCTCTCATTGACACTGGAACAGATTTAAATTGTATCCAAGAAGGTCTCATACCTACAAAGTATTATCACAAGACAACTGAACAGTTAAGCTCTGCAAATGGTAGTAAAATGCGTATCAAATATAAATTACCGAAAGTTCATGTTTGCCAAGATAAAGTTTGTTTCAAAACTTCATTTGTCTTAGTCCAAAATCTAACTGATACAGTAATTTTAGGCGTACCTTTTATTTGCTTACTTTACCCATTCACAACCAATAGTGAAGGAATCACTACTAAACCTTTAGGTCAACAAGTAACCTTTAAATTTTTAACAAAACCTGAACATAGAGAATTAAAACAATTAAAAGATTGTTCTGAATCCCAATCTATTTGTAGGATAAATAAAAAAAGTAAACATCTAAAATTCCTAAAAGATGAAATTAGATATAAAAGAATTGAAGAACAACTCACTGATAAATTTCTAAATCAAACGATAGAAAATTTCAAAAGTAGGTTAGAGATCGAAGGAAGTTTGTTCTAATCTTCCCAGTGCATTTTGGCATAGGAAAAAACACATTGTAACTTTACCTTATATAAAATGATTTAGCGAACAACAAATACCTAGAGTGATAAAAAAAAAAAACAACAAATACCTACAAAATCTAGACCTATTCAAATGAATCCTGAAGTTATGGAAACTTGTAAAAAGGAAATCAATAATTTACTTGATAATAACATTATTCGGAAAAGTAAATCACCTTGGTCATGTCCTGCCTTTTATGTTAATAAAAGTGCAGAAATTGAAAGAGGAGTTCCATGATTAGTAATTAATTATAAACCATTAAATACAATATTAGAATGGATAAGATACCCAATTCCTAATAAGAAAGATTTAATTAATAGACTAAGTGAAGCAGTAATATTTTCAAAATTTGATTTAAAAAGTGGATTTTGGCAAATCCAACTACATCCCAATGATAGATACAAAACTGCCTTTACTACACCATTTGGACATTATGAATGGAATGTAATGCCTTTTGGATTAAAGAACGCTCCTAGTGAATTTCAAAATATAATGAATGAAATATTCAACCCATTTAGTCATTTTATTATAGTTTACATAGATGATGTTCTCATCTTCTCAAAATCAATTGATGAACATTGGAAGCATTTATATTCATTTCTTGATATTATTAAACACAATGGGTTAGTCATCTCTGCTCCAAAAATTAAATTATTTCAAACAAAAATTAGATTTTAGGATATGATATTTACCAAGCAACTATAGTACCAATTAGTCGAGCAATCCAATTTGCGGATAAATTTCCTGATGAAATTACAGATAAAAATCAGTTACAAAGATTTTTAGGATCTTTAAATTATATAGCAGAATTTTATAAAGACCTTAGAAAGACATGTCAACCCCTGTTTGAAAGGTTAAGAGACAATCCTCCTCCTTGGTCACCCATACATACTCTGTTGTTAAGGAAGTCAAAAAATATGTCAAGACATTGCCTTGTCTTGGTATTCCTACAATCAACTCCTTCAAAATTATTCAAACAGATGCCTCTGATATTGGATACGGTGGCATTCTCCTCCAAAGAGTTAGTTCCACATCTCCAGAGCAAATTGTTCGTTTCCATTCTGGTCTCTGGAATAAAGCACAAAGTAATTACAGTACTATTAAAAAGGAAATTTTAGCAATTGTTTTATGCATTTCAAAATTTCAAGATGATATACATAATCAAAAGTTTTTAGTCAGAGTCGATTGTAAGAGTGCAAAATATGTTTTAGAAAAAGATGTTAAAAATATTGCTAGTAAACAAATATTTGCTAGATGGCAATCAATTTTGAGTATTTTTTATTTTGATATTGAATATATTAAAGGAGATCAAAATTCTATTCTTGATTTTCTTACTAGAGAATTTTTATTTGGTAAACAATAATAATTAATTTGTCTACATTTCAGTCATGGCAGAAAAAAGTAAGAAATAGAGAAAACAGGTTCGCGCTACAAGTAATCAGCCAACCCCAACAAGCAGTCAGAGTAATCAACTTGTCCCTACAAGTAATCAGCTTGCTATCTCTCCAGTTAATTTAGTCAATAGATACCAAGTTCTTGGGCAACACCCAAAAACTGCGTACAACTCAGCTTTAGCATATCCTCAAATCAGTCAAAACTATACCCCAGTAAATCAAAATGTGGTATCTAACCCATTTTCTCCAGCCCAACCAATCCAAGCTAGTAAGCCCAGAATCCCTTCCATTTATATCCCTAAATCTCAGTCAGCCAATTTGTTCTATATTGAACCACCTTTTAAACATATCCAAAACCCCATAGAATTAGCAAAATCCTTCTTCCCTCCTGGATGGCATTTCACCCCTCATCATCCAGAAA
Organism: Vaccinium vitis-idaea; assembly: GCA_963854785.1. Lineage (NCBI taxonomy): Eukaryota > Viridiplantae > Streptophyta > Magnoliopsida > Ericales > Ericaceae > Vaccinium > Vaccinium vitis-idaea. Next base: position 19,639,552 of record OY978224.1, on the reverse strand, counting down.
AGTCAATTTCTTTCTACAAAGATATCCTTCTACAACATCAGTCAATAGTCATCAAGTCCATTCACGATCAGAATAATCCCAGTATTACCATTTACCATTTACCATTTACCATTCTCTCTACATCCATGACATTTTAGCAATGGAAGAATGAGGACACCCTTCCTGTCTCAGGGTCCTCGCTGGTTATTCTATCCCATATAATTATTATGATTACATTGAAGCATGGTCCAAAGTTATCCTTCATGAAAATGAAACCAATAATCATTCTTGGTTCTTTCAATTTGACCAAAAATTCAAGTCAGTTTTCCCAACATGGTTCCTCCGATGGTGGTCCCATTATGGTGCCATCCCAGAAATAATACCCAATGATCTTATGGACCAAGTCACATATTTTTCCTCTCTAAACAAGGTAGACAGTCACATTGGCCAGTTTCCCCCTCTTCTTTTATTCATGGCTAAGTATAAAGTACCTTGGATTTTCAAGTGGAGATACAATATCTCCAAAAACACAGTCACCCGCCAGTTCTTAGTTAAATGGTCGGATAAGTTCACCCAACAACGAGTTATTGATCAAGTCAAAATAGAATTTCCAGTCAAAGTTCCAACTCTAGTCAATATTCCAGTTCAGCAAGTTCAACAAAGTCAAGCCTCTGTTCTTACAATATCTACAATCAGGCTTGGAAGTCCAGCTGCCAGCTCCTCTGGCCTTTCAAAAGCAAAAGGAAAATCAAAGCCAAACAGCTCTGAGTTATTAAAATTGGCTCATTAAATTTTAGCTCAAGCAAGTCAGACAGAAGATGATGGGTCCTCAGAAGAATCAGCCACAACAACTTCCCAAAGAGACCCATATAGCTCATTATTCCAAGATGCTAAGGGCCCATATGCTTAGACTGGTTACAACAAGTCATCATCAAGTTTCTAAGTCAGGAGAAATTTATGAGGAATCACCGAAAGTAGTTTTAACCTTCAGTCAAGGAGCATCTGCTTTTAGTCACTACCCAGTCACCTGTCCACCAGAAGTAAAGACAACATCAACTTTCTATCAAGTCTCAACCGAAAGCTGGAGAAAAGTTACCCCTTTAGTCAAAAGTAAAATAATTATTGTCCACATGGCTGAGTCATCCCGCACTTGTAAAATAATTGTAGTCTCAGGACCTTTGGTTATAAAGGGATCCTTTTAGTTTGCAATAGGCAGAGTTAGTTCGAGAGTTAGTTTCAGTTTTCATTCTCTCAATTCTCTCAAGTCCACTGAAAGTTCCTTTGAGCATAGTCATTGTCTTCCACCCACTACTTGTAATTCTCCTACCACCATGTGCTGAATAAAAGTCATCAGTATCAGTTTGAAGTGAATGTTTTCAACTTTTCGAATTCTGTATCACTATTCACGTGCACTATTCATGAATTATTATTCATGCGTCACTATTCATGAGGCACTATTTATGTCTCTATTCATAATTACTATTCATGCTTTTCCTTTAATGATTATTACTTTTCTTCTTTAATCATTACGTTTATTTACTTTTCCATAACGTATCTGTGCTTAATTCCTGCCTAATTCAAGTAGTCTGTCTGCTCTGACATGCTCTTCTACTGTGTCTGTGCTTCCGCCCCCAATGGTATCATATATATATATATATATATATATATTCTTTTGGTCGACAATTTTTTCTCTATATTTTTTAAAAGAGTTAATTAAATAATCATCCGTTTTTTGGAAACTATTTAGATTTTCATCCCCCTTGTTTTACGGAATTATGTTTTCATCTTTTTCCATTGTGAAATACCTTTTCTACCATTTTACTATGATATCAACATATACAAGATTATATTTTTTTTCCTAATTTTGTGAGATTCAATAACATCTTAATTTTGTGGGATTCAATAAGTTCCTAATATTGTGGGATTCAATAACTTCCTAATTTAGTGGAATTTAATCATTTTTTAATTTAATGAGATTCAATAACATCCATTAAGGGAGATAATAAAAGAATTTTCAAATTCAAAAATTTGTTACTAATGTGTGGTGAAATCATAGATAACCAAGCAAAAAAAAATTTAAATACGCACCAGCAAATATGGTAAAAATGGCATACATGAGCCAGTAAATATGGTAAAAATGTCATACATGAAATTATAGTTTTTTATATGTTTGTTTTTCGTATTTCTTTTACCATGTAAATTCTTTACAAACATGGTAAATTTAATACAATAATAAGGAAACATGGTAAATTAGTTAATACATCATTACAAAATCATGGTAAATATTGTACATTACACATTGAAACATGGTAAATAGTATAAACTAGTTACATTACATTAAAAAATGGTAAACTAATTATATTACACATTGAATGTGAAAAGAATGTTGCCGTTCGCGTCACCAACAAGGTAATCAGCGATGCAAGCTTGACCACCGCCCTTTCCAAGTAGTTGAGAGTTGCTACGGCTTTCACGAAAACACGGCTTCCTATTTGCAACCAAAGTACCGCCGCTGCCGCTCGCTGATAATGTTAAAAAAATTGATTTAAACATGTTGAATATGTACAACTATTGCACAATTTACTATGGTAAAAAAGTACAATAACAGTTCTGATGGTAAATTAAAAATAGTCATGGTAAAATTATGTCCAAATAATATTAAGTCATTATGGTAAAAAATAAATGTAGAACAAAAAAACATGGTAAAAATTATGTTGAACATAAAAAAAAAGAAGAGAGAGTTGAGCCACTGATATTGTTAAGAGATAGTGCAGGAAACATTAACGAAATGAACATGGTAAAATCATGTTTATGTACAAGAAAAACTAGCCACGCCAACAATCATTTGAGAAAATCATTCTCGATTCCTTGTCCTCCTTTTAACACATCCCAAGTATATATAAAAAAAAAGAACAGCATAGAAAACCAAAAGAGAATGAAAGGGGAAACAAAACACAAAATACGAATATGAATAGAATTGGTTTGCTCTCTGTTACCTATCTTTTCTAACCTTTTCAGTGAGTGCCTTGAACTTGGAAGAATTATCTACGACAGCCTTCTTTCTCTCCTCCAATCGACTCTGAAGCCCCTCTCCCAGCGAACTGTTGGCGATGGCTTTCACTGCTGTGAAAGGAATGGCTAAGAATGCTAAAACACCCGCCAACTTCACAAAGACCAGCCAAATTTTCAATAACAAAAAAAAAAAAAAAAGAACAAATCAATCCATGCAAGGCTCAATTACCAAATAAAATTTTTAAATGCAGAAACTTTCTAGGTAGATAATAGTTAATCCCCATAAACCTAGGCCACACCTCTTCCCATGAAGCTCTGCAGCCACGATAGCGCTTCGCAGTGCCAGAATTTGTTTTGTAAAGATTCCGTAATTTCGGGTCACCGAAAGTCATAAGAAGCCGATGGATGATGTCAAGGACGAAACTGGGGATTGGTGAAACAGCAGAGCCATGTATATGTACGTGTAGCTGACGATGATGAGCGACAGAGCGTCGTCTCTACTGAAGTTAGTCCTCAATCCCTTAATATGTTACAATTATATAATTACATTTTTGGATTTTTTTTGAATCTCTGGATGGAAACATAAGTCCTAAATAAGCTCTGGATGATTTTCTAATTTAAAGTGATTGAAAGGATGATTATTTAAGTGCCCCTTTTATAAAACATATTCGATGATACAAGTGGACTCCCATTAAAATAGCGCGAGTCCCCCCCAACTGAAAAGTCAAAATCATAGTTCCCCAACTCGGAGGGGCAAGGGTGTTACCCAGTCGTAATGCTACCATTACCTTCCTATTTCAAGATAGAAAAATCCTCATCTCTTGAACCATTATTCCTCATAATATAAACAACACTTGACCTCTACAATGCACTCACAACCATCGTTTCTCCGGGTTGCATCTGTAGTGTTACTAGATCCGGCTCCATAAAGTCCTTCTCAAGCTATCTTGTGCAGCTGCTCCTTCTGAAACAATTTTGTGGTCAAAATTGTAGTTTTTATAGTTCCTGACCTTGCAAGTATAAAGGTGCTTCTACAGAACCAAATAATCTCTAATTCCTCATCATTTAAGTCAAGGGAAGCTCTTCCATGTCCACCCCTCTGTTTTGGGGCTACCATATCCCCCCTCCTTCTAGCCGTACGATCATCAACAACCAATCACAGCCATTGAATTGAAAAATAAAAAATATTGGCTACCCCTCAAGCCGATTACCAGGAAAAAAAAAAAACCCCTCACCTCACATCTAACCATGGTTACCCCATCCTTTTTTTCTCTCCCCCCCCCCCCCCCCCCCCTTCTCTCTCCACAGTCCCTTCCCCTCCCCTTACACAATCGATCATCCCCTTCTCTTCTCTCCCTGCAAAACGAAACCCTAAAATCGAATCCCCCCTCCCTCCCCCTTCCCCTCTCCCTCTCCCTCTCTGTTTCTCTCCATCATTATGGACATCATTCACTGTCGGTATAGTTGTTCATAACCCTAGCGCCCAAAATCTCACACCACCATTCCCGAAAATTTCAATCGGTTCCACCAAAACAATGGAGTAAACCGAACAGTCGACGTAGTTGTTCATCGACGACGGAGAAGAAAGAGGTATGGTTGTCAACCACAGATTTGTACGAGAAGTCGAAAACCCTACAAATGCAGACTTCACTGCTCTAAATCCGTATCTTTGTTGTTTGAGGTTTCGATTAGGTATTTGTACTATCCGTAATTTAATTCGAAAATTAAACCTCATTTATTTGATTTTTTGGTTCATATGAGTTTTTCGTATTGGTTACGTTGATATCTGGCTCCTTGTTTACATTGATATCCAACTCCTTCCACAGAACAAATGAACTAGAGTAGAGAAGGGAGAAGACAACACAAATCGTTTGGGCGCCGAGTTGCAGAACCACAAGTCGATTATTGTGGTAATCTTCTCCCTCCACCCCTAAAATCGTTCATTATTGTTGTATTTTTGAAGAAAATGTCCTTTACCCTAGATCTATAACAGTACTCTTCTGTTTTCTGTCTCAATAGGGAATGATTTTGACCAAAACTGAACCGATAGAATCTCAAAATATTACACTCATACATGGAAGCATCAGTTTTGATTGAAAAATAAATGCTCTTGTTACTGTTGTGAGTAGGTTTGAATCATTTTTGGGGGGTTTTCTGTGGTAGAAGTATCCTATCCTACGTTTCCCACGTATAAATATCTGTGCTTATGGTATCTGTAATTTCCTTGATCAGTGGAGTAGTAATTTGTATTGTTTCTAATATTCACATTTGAAATCTGTATATTCCTTTTTTATGCTTGGAGGATCTGCACAATATCCTGACCATACAGACATGATTTATGTTTTACTTGAAACCCTATCTTTGTTTCGTGCAAGTTGATAGCTAATTAATCTGAACAAATTAGGTTGCCTTAGTTGATGAGCTAGTTGCTTCTAAGGTCAAGTTTGTCCTTTAAAGAGTGATCAAGCTAGTTTGTAATTCATGGTGGTAGATATCGGAAGATATAGTACTTGCGTTGCAGGCCTGCCTTGTAAATGTAAAATTGTGTCTTATTTAGGTTTGCTTTAATTTTTACCTCTTTTGCTTCTTCATAGCCTCCTTAAAGTACACCCAAGGTTCGAATTCATTAACATAAATATGTTTGAATCTTATACCATCCATTGCTTGGGAAGATTAGTTTTAGAGGGACATCTTTTTTTGGAAAGGAAGTTGTATATGTTCCCTTTTAACATTTTGCCTTTTTACCTCTGGGCTTCATTGCCTGACTTTTGGTGTAGGATTGGAATAGTTTTGTATTTTTTCCGTCAATGTGAAATCTGGTTCTTGTTTCATTTTCCTTGAGAGTATGGTTGACTTGGGTGTATAGTCGAAAGTTTTGACTGCCTAACTGAATGCCAATGTGGCAATGTGTATAAGATTTTTGCTACATCAGGCACTTGCTCATTTTATTCTGAAAATTATCCTGGGTTTGCATTGGTTGGATGCACGTCACTAAGTTGTTATTCATTATATAGACCTGTGTTCTCAAGACCTCTATCTATTGAGGCCCCCCATTCACCGTTGCGCCTGATAACTCTTTAAAGATAACAGGTTGGACTCTTTATTTTCGAAAACATGAAAAGTTTGTCTTTTGGAGACTTTAAAGTTGGAATTTATGTTTAATTTGACGGGAAATGGGGTCCTTACACAAATGATTTAGACATGTTATGATTGTATAAGTTTACAGATTAATTTGGATGCTTTTTTGTTCATGTTTCAATTTGGATGTTTTGTTGGTTGTTATCGGTTTTGTGTACTGTTTTTATTAGATATAATATAGGTATGTATGTTTTTATAAATTGTGTAATGTTTATAGCATTATTTTTTTTTGGATCACCTTTTTTTCGCAATTACTTCTATTTTCCATAATTCTTATTACGGGAGAATACTAATATGTGTAAAAAAAAGCCACTTTAGAACAAAAATGTGCGTAGGATTGGGAGATTAATAGCTCACAACATTATCTTGTTTCGGTTCACATACCCCATAATGTCTCGAATTAGTTGTTACTTTAGGTTGAAATCGATGTTGTGAATAATCAATTGCCCAATTGATTATCACTGCCTAGGTCCACTGTTGTTTGACCTTTGAGCCGGTGAACATTTACATAATTTATTTTAATTTCCTTAGTAAGAAAGAAAGTCAAGTACAAATAGCAGATGAATACAGAAGAGAGTTGTCTACATTTTCGTATTGATAACTTAAAAGATTGGGGGGGATGGGAATGAATGCTAGAGAACTGTAGTGTAGTGTGTCTTATATTGAAGTAAGTCATATTACAGAAAAATATTTATGTGTATTTCCTAATATCATTATATAACATTTATTATTTTATATTGTATAGTTGAACAAAATCTTTGTGAACTTAACTTGGTTTATTATGTAGGGGTGATGGAGAGTCCGAGTAGTAGGAGTAAGGGAATGGGTGTGGAGATGGATTCCTACGAATCTGAATCACAATCGGAGTCTTCCCCTAGGAATGCAGATAGGCCCACATTTGTCGATAACAATGTCAATGGGAACATGGAAAGCCTCACTGACAGTGAAATTATGCAAATGAAATTTGGAACGGAGGACAAGGCACATTTTTTCTACAATACATATGCCAAGGCAAAGGGGTTTAGCATTCGCAAATGTAAAAGTAAACCCCTAAAGGGCAATGATCTGAAGGTAAGGTTTAGGGTTTGGGTTTGTTTGAAGCAAGGTAAAAGACACATGCGATACTTACAATTGGAAAATCGGACTAGACGTCATAGGGCTGAAACGAGAACTAATTGTGGTGTGAAATTCCGTGTCCGTTATGAGAGGCAAACACACACGTACATTGTTACGGACTTTGTGAGTCTCCATAATCATGACTTAGCAGCCCCCATTGCGTTCCATTTTTACGGTCTCATAGATGTGTAAACAGTGCGAACCATGTTCAGACAACCGCCATGAAAAATGTTGGCATGAAGGAAAGTCAGATTATGGACTTTGTCACATGTCAGTCAGTGGGTTTCCATAATGTGGGGTACACAAGCCGAGATTTGCGCAATAAACTGTATAGGGACCGCAGAGTAGCACTTGACGATGGGGACGCTGAGGGTGCATTGGGGTATCTTTCTGGTAAAGGGAAGAACGATCCCCTTTTTTTTTCAAGTACACCGTAGATGATAATGACCGGTTGGAGGCACTATTTTGGACAGATGGGAGGTCACGGATGGATTTTGCCGCATTCAAGGATGTGTTGGTGTTTGACACAACCTATCGAACCAATTCTTACAAGAAACCATTTGTCATATGAATTATCCAAAAAAAAAAACCATTTGTCATATTGGCGGGTGTTAGTAATCATTTTACCACCACTATATTTGGTTGTGCCTTGTTGGCAAGTGAGACTGAGGAAACATATAACTGGGTTCTTTCGATGTTTGTGGAGGCTATGGATGGTAAAAAAACCAATTTCGGTTATCACAGACAGGGATTTGGCAATGCGCAATGCCATTAGAAACATTTTTCCACGTGCGAGGTATCGCCTATGTACGTGACATTTGGAGCGAAATGCTTGTAAAAATGTCCACATACCTGATTTTGTCTCCGACTTTACAAGGCTGATGCTTATGGAATGTCATGTGGACGAATTCGAAGTAATGTGGTCTCAACTGGTGTCACACTACCAATTAGAGAAACATAGTTGGGTGTTGGAGACTTACAACGACCGCGAAAGATGGGCTGAGGCATATCTTCTTGGCCATTTTTTTGGCGGGATGAGGAGCACTCAGCGGTGTGAAGGTCTGAATAGTTATTTGAAGTAGTTCTTAAAAGTCCGGCTATGGCTATTTGAATTTGTTGAACAATATGACCATGGTCTAGATAGGATGAGCGTTGCCGATGCGGAGGCTGATACGGCGACAGAGCAGAGTACTCCCATTTTGATCACGCAGCTGCAACATTTAGAGACACATGGGAGCGAGGTCTACACGCAATACATATTCAAAATGTTTCAGGATGAGATACTACGCGAAAGTGCGTTGGTTGTGGCTAATCGCATTGACGAGGGAGAAGTTCGTCGTTTGTACTACCTTGAGCATTATGCACGGCGGGAAGGTAATTGGACGGTGGAGTATAATCCAGTTGATAACCAAATTAAATGTCGAAAGTAAAGGAACTCGAAAGCCCAGGAAGTGCCGCGTGTGCCAGAGCATAGGTCACGATAAGCGTACATGTCCGAAGTTCAAATCGAAGGAGTAACCGCTTGGTTGGATGTCTTGTTTTCTTTTTTATTACAAAACAAAATTTCTAAGGTTGAATTTGAATTGCATGTAATATTTTGAACCTTGTAATTTGTTTATTTTTCGCTTATGGGTTTAAGATGAGTTTTGGATATGATATTGTGAACAATAAAGTACATTGTCTTTGTTGTGTTGCTATGCTTCTGTATTCCAGATTTCCAAACGAGATCTACCTCTAGAAACCCTGTTGTTAATCGATTGACCAACTGATCAGAATGATGAAGTGGCATCTATATAACAAAACAGAATGTTTGTTTTTTCCAATTTTGAAATTAGGTTTTCATGTAATACATAATGGTCATGTTAATGTCTGAGAGGCCAAAATGTTAATGTGTTCATCATTACCGTGACGTGATACATACTATGTATGTGATATAGAACATGGCCAGTGCTATCTTTGTAAATTTACCAACTCTATAAACCCTGTTGTTAATCAATTGGCCAACTGATCAGAATGATGAACTGACAGTGAGTAGCTTGAAATGTTGGTTTCCCCTACGTAGACTTATGGATGTGGTTAATTCAATTGTGGTTATTAACTATGTATGAGATATATAACATGGCCAGTGCTATCTTCGTAAATTTAGCAACTCTAGAAACCCTGTTGTTAATCGATTGACCAACTGATCATAATGATGAACTGACAGTGAGTAGCTGCAAATGTTGGTTTCCCCTACGTAGACTTATGGATGTGGTTTATTCAATTGTGGTTATTAACTTATTTCAGGTGCAGGTACTCCGCCATGAACACGCGTAAAAGGAAGACTGAGGTGACGCAAACCCGTAAGTCCAAAAGGCAAGCTGCAAGTAAGGATGTTCCAATGTCATCACAGACCATGGAACCCGTCATGAAGACAAGAAAAAGGAAGGCCAAGGCACTGACCCAAACCTCGAAATAAAAAAGGCAAGTTCAATCTAACGATTTTCCTTTGTCATCGAATGAATCCAGTGAGACTAGGACTGCCATACACAAAACCATAGTGCAAGGTGTTCAAATGTCTGCAGAGCACCTTGGTTCCTATGTTGGTCGTGCAGTTGTATGTGAGAGATCTGTGGCGATATGGGAATTGACTGACACACGTGTCCCACACATTGTAAATTGGAACCCATCTGTCAAATTGAGGGAAGTGCCAATAAAAACCTGGTCCGGGAGTTTTATGCCAGGATTGAGAGATTTATGACTGACCTTTGTAAGGAGACACTGATGAGCGTTGTGCGCAGGGTTAGGATTGTTGTGACTCTGGATGCCCTTGCTAAGTTTTGGAAGTTCAAGCGACCATCACCAGATGAATCATTATTAAAAGCCGTTAAGAAGTACGCTTGGACGGAAGTTTGGGCAACGATGTTAAAAAAGGGTTACGAACCAAATGAGAGCAACGTCATTTACGTGAATACACTCGAGCAAGACTTCGTGAAAGTGGTGGTGATGAAAGTCGTGATAATGAAGGTGATGGTGATGAAAGTGATGGTGATGATGAGGAAAGTGAACCTCATGATGAAGAAGATGAAATTGAGATCCAAAGTGTGGGAGATGATGAGGACGAAGATTAGTCTTATGGTACGTAATATTCCCTTGCATTTTTGTTTCTATGTTCCTTGCAAATTTGATTTAATCGAATGGAGAATCGATTGTAATCCCTTCTTTTGCTGCTATTGCAGGAGTACGGAGACCATTACTGTGATTAGTTTGGTTGGTTTTTTGCTGGCTGTAGCAAAGTTTTGCTGTTTCGGTGATGATCATTGGTACTTATGTAATGTTGAACTGTAACTCAAGTCAACAACTTGCTACTTATTGGGTTTGGTGATTACACTATGCGGTATTGCTGGGGTGATGGGGATTTGTTAAGTGGTTTTTATGTTATGTTTGCTATTCTGGTAAAGGTAGATAACTATGTTGGTGCTAATACTTGTGGTTAAATGATTGGACGGTAGAAATAGTCTCGGTTCTCTACCGATAAACTTCTATGGAATTAAGTTTCCAAATATGGAATTACACGTTAAACTCAGATTCATAATCCAAATGATATATATATATATAGAGAGGAACTCTCTAGTCCGGGACTAGAGAGTCCGGAACTCATAGTTCCGGATCAAATTTTCATGATCCGAACCGTCCAATGTGTTCAAAAGGTGTTTTCCAAGGCCCACGCGGGAAATCTTCAAAAAAAAATACCGGGAAGGGCTTGATCCACGCAATTTTGTAAATATGCAGTTTTTGCGAAAAATTGCGTGGATCAAGCCCTTCCCGGTATTTTTTTTTGAAGATTTCCCGCGTGGGCCTTGGAAAACACCTTTTGAACACATTGGACGGCTCGGATCGTCAAAAAAATATCGGGAAGGGCTTCAAAACGCTTCAATCCGGGATTTCCGGGATCCCGGACTGGAGCTTCCCCGTATATATATATATATATATATGTGTGTGTGTGTGTGTGTGTGTGTATTTCATTAAATTGAATATTGACTCCATCGAAGTCCGCTTCATGTCCGGACTCCCCCCATATAGAAATTGACTTCGCCGGTCTTTAATGAACCAAACTGGGATACTTGTATCCGTTCGGCCTCAAAACCACTTAAGTCCGGGTCCTAATGGGTGCGAGAGTGGACTTCAAACATGCCCGGCCACCCCAACGTAGCTTGCACCAGCCCTGTACAATTTTGATTACAAGTCAGAATGAATACACGTGTTAGATATAAATAAATAAGTGGACTTCATTGGAAATAAGTTAATCATGCTTACGTGTGCCAGTTGTATTGGCCGAGATAGATCCAAAATCCTGTTGATACTTTAATGACCTCCCAAAGTCATAGTTAAAGTGGTGTTCAACAATATGAACACAAAACGAATTTGTGGACGGGAGATAGGATGAGAATTTGCTCTAGAGAGAGAGAGACATAACACATAATATTTTGTAATCATCGCTCAGGATATGTGTAATTTTGAGACATGGTGGAAGCGTGGTATAAATAGACTTGGAGAAAATATATTGGACTTGCAGGTGGGAAGAAAAACTTGGTCCCAAGTTGTAGATATTTTTTATTTTCCAAAGTGAGAGGACGAAAAAAAGTTTGTTGGAACATGCTTACCATGTGGCCACCCAAATGGTCAAAGGTTCCCTCAACTAACAAAAGTAGCTCGTTGGATGAATAGAAAATCATAAATACAACTCCCTCCGTCCCATAAACTTTGTCCGGCACGGAGTCCAAATTTTATAACTTAAGGCCTTTTTAAATTGTGCATTAGAGCGTGTGTTGTATAATTTTTCTAAAGGCTTTTCAATAATTTTAAAATTATTGTTTGTTGTTGTATATTAGAGTGTTTTTTTTTTTTTTGCCAAAACAAACCCGTTTAATAATTGAGATGTGCCAAGGGTCTTACATCATGTACTATGTCTAGACCCAAATGGTGTTACTTACCATTCTTCAAACTGACCAATTGATTGGTAGATCGATTGCTCCTTCCTCCAAATTTTTTTCTGGCTCAAGCGCATTTCTTTGTTTCTTGTCCATGGTCAAAGTACTTGTCATACCTTATATGTTGTGGATTGCAAATTTGCCGTTCATTTTGCCATCATTTTTGTAATATTGTATTATGGAGTTGTCACTTCAATGGCGACAAAATACAAAAGATACGAATTAATGTACATTGTCACATATACAACCACATAATATGGAATAAATTTAACAAAACAATATTACATTACATTACATTATTAGATTACATAAATGAAGGACCCTCTACTGAAAAGGCCAAAGAAGAAGCCTCCGACTTTGATGGGCCCTTTAATAATTGAGAAGCCTCTGACTGTGATGGGCTTTTACTCGGATATGAAGTTACCCATCCCTGCAAATTATCAATATAGCAACTTAATAAAAAAGAAATTTTGACTTCAAATTTGAAACGTAGAAATAAAGAGGATTAACAAAATGGGTGTTCAACTTTGTCGAATTTCTGACATCGAATTGAGGTCCAAGTTCCAATGTTGTCGAAATTCCTCTGGCTAGTCTTGTAGTGTTCAACTTTCTCCAAAATCCTTCGATACTCTCTTTGCCAAATTTTCCCCTTGGAAGATAGGTAATGAGAGTATCAACAGGATTTTGGAAAACCACAACCTCGTAACTCAGACAAATAACATCCAATGTAGTCCACCTAAATTTAGCACAAATCATTTAATTAGGTTCCCATACAAACCAACTATGCATGAGGTCAAAACTTCACAAAATTCGTACAAAAGGTTAATTCCCCAGCCGAACCGCACTAAATACCAATTATTACATAACAAAAGTCAAAATATTTATAAAAAAAAAAAAATCGTTAATATCGCCATAAAAGCCAAAGGCATACTAGAATACCATTGGGAGCACCACCACCGCAATTAAACATAGCATGAAACCCCATAGCATTTGTTTCATGAACCGAACTTCTTGTTGAAGCATGTCAACCGAAGTTCGAAGATCACCATCATGGATTCCATCTTCGAGAGTTTGTTCATCTTTGTCATAAACCTCCACTTCACCTTCCTTTGCCCACGATTTAGGTAAACACCACTTAAAATAACCACATCCCTCTGGGTTTTTTTTTTAAACATGCAAAGTATAACCTTCCCTTTGTGATCTTGAGAGGCCCAACGATCCTCAGGTCGGCCTTGACACCACAATAACAGTTTGGTGGTGGGTCATATAAAGGCACCGTGTCCCCATCACCACCCCTAAAATTAATGGTGGAGGAAGAACACATATTCCAACTACAATATCTAACAAACAACCACCCCAAATCAGATAAAGAGAGAGTTCATGTCTTACGGTTAGAAAATTACAAAGAACATAGAGAGAGAGAGAGAGAGAGAGAGAGACGGTGTAAAGGTTAATTTATGTAAAATTGTATATTGAAAGACAAACACCAACACAAACACAGCATCATACCTCACGATTAACCTTGAAATGAGGTACTGTGGTTCCTGCCGCAGCTAAAGCCGAGAGAGAGAGAGAGAGAGAGAGAGAGAGAGAGAGAGAGAGAGAGTTTTTGGGGAGAGAGAGACACAGACTTTTCAGGGAGAGAGAGAGATACTTTTCGAGAGAAGAGAGAGAGAGAGTTTTCGGGGGGAGAGAGAGAGAGAGAGAGGTTCTTCGGGTAGAGAGTGTGCTGATGTAAAGGGGGAGGGGATGGGTTTAAGGGGGAGGGATTGGTAGATGGAAAAGTGGCTGGGAATGGTAGTTTGAAAATTTCAATTTTGAAATTTTGAAAATTTAAAAGTGGCTCTTAAATTTGAAATTTCGAAAGGGGGGGGGGGGGGGGGGGGGGGGGGACGGGTAGTTGTGGCATACCGATTGGGATTGGGCCAAGTTAAAATGGGGCATTACATTTGTTGGGTCATTTGAATGAACTACTTGTAGGCCCAATTTTAAAAAAGGTTAATTTGTTTGGGCCTTTTTAAATAACTACAATACTTGGCCCATGTAAAAAAACTGGATTACTAGGCCCATGTAGATTACCATCCATTTTCCATCCATTTTATAAATTTCCCATTACTTTAGCCGCAAAAAAACCTCGATTGGGCCAATTTTATTTTTACCCATTCGGTTGGATCGTAATTTATAAAAATTGCATCCTTTTGCCGATTTTACAAAAGTAGATTAGTTTGCCCATTTTTTGGCTCATTCGAGATTATCAATAATTATGAAGGCCATTTTAATTAAACAATCAAAATTGCAGGTTCAATTTCTTTGTTCAACAAATATAGTAGTCGGATACAGAATACTTACAGTCCAACAATCGAATGTGGAATCGATTGTTTGGGGGTGGAACGAACAACAAAAATGACACGGATGGCACAGAGATGGCACGGGTCCTAAGTCCACAATTGAGACCACACTGCTGAACCAACGCACAACAAACTAGGGTGCGCGAAGCTTGAATACTAAAATAGGGCTCAGGAACTCTAGATGCATTTATGTACTCACATGGCTGCAACTAAGGTTGCCCCGTCACCATAAGTACAATAATTATGCAAAAAGATGACTTCAATCATCATTGCCCAACCAGTACCGAAATTTACGAGAATACTTACAATCCAACAATCGAATGCCGAATCGATTTCCTGTCAAGTGCACTTCCACCACGGGCACATGCAGCCAACATCCACAACCACAAACTTGCAACAACATTGAACACACACACACACACACTCAAAAGACAAGGTTAGAAAATTTATCTGGCCACTGAAAATGCACACGTACTAAGTACACAATAAACAATAAACCTCCTACATATGGTGTAAATTCCAAAATTATATAAATTATATAAATTCCAACTGTTGATTTCTGCAATTCATTCATGACACGGATTACACGAAGCTCTATACTTCGTACACAAAAAACCTCCTAGAGATGCTCTAAAGCCCTTTTAGCATTCCTATAAATTGGACTGTTGATTTCAAAAATTGATTCTTAATAACCCTTACACCAACCTCTGTACTTGGTGCACAAAAAATACCACCTACCTATATATGGTTTTGTACAAAAAAGTTGCTATCTCACCTGAATACAAAAATGTTAATAGAACATCATACTTATGTTACATTTCTAAAAACCTGGCCAACAAAACAAATAAACTTATTAGTAGGGTGGACAGTATGATTCATTTAACAATAAATACAAATGTGTGAGATAATGTATGAAACCTTTGTCGGCCTTCCATTCATCAAATTTGTGTAACACATCGAACGCAATCCGATTGTTAACGTCAAGCACCAAATCCAATATCAACCTTGGCCTTTCATTACTCTCCATCTACAATAAAGCAAAGTATTTATCAACTAACCTCGAACGAAAAATAATTTTTTTCCATTCTAAAATATAAAAGGGCTAATATATTTCATCAAAACTAACCATGTGTGCACCAGGTGGGTAATCATACCCTCGCATGAATTTGATGACGAACAACCCACAATCATATCTATATTTCACGAAACATTAATTCATTTTGAGGAAAATGTAAGTACGATAAATCATGCATAACAACCCAAGTACTTACATGTCTGTGTAATCCTGCAAGGGTTGCCTTTGCAGATTTAAAACGTTAAACTTAGACACATCTTGCTGATAAAGGTCTCCAAATTGTCACTGCATCATGTGGTGAAGTACACCCATTTATAAGGAATTAATTTGAAGTAAATTCGGGAATTTAAGTTGCTCAGTCAATGGCAAGCCATACAAGTTGGTTGGACTATTAACGTACCACTTTCCTTGCCAGATTCAAGCGTGCAGAATTGGTTGGACGATGAGGCATCGAATCAAACAAGTAAGTCTTTTGATTCACCAAGTCTACCTTGATGCAAATCCAGTGATCGTTATTGTGGTTAAATGGCAAGTATATCTACATCCAAAGTTGTAACAAGATTGAGAAATTATAAGTACAGAAAAAACAGGGAATGAGTAATTAGTATTTACTATTTTATTTTACTGATTTGCACGCAGACAGTTTGGCAGTGAACTGGTGGTCTCCAAGGTAGTGCTGGCCCATCTTATCAATATCCCGTTCATTGGGTGGTGGATATTGTAAGATCTTACGCTGCACGCGTAGATGAAAGTATAAGGCAAGAAAAAGTAATGCAAAGGGGAAAAAAGATAACTACACTGTTAGTCACCACAAGAAGCACTAGAAAATACCATGCCATGGGGCATAGGTCAGGATGTTTTGATCTTTCCGCATTTGTCAATTGCATGGCGACCAAATTTAGAATCTTTGAGGTTGGCACACGTAACGACATTAGCCTAAAATGGTATGATATATAAAGAAGTACTTTAAAAGACCCTAACATATTTTGCACTTACCGAGTCACTTATCCAATGTTTCGGTTTCAAACAACATAACTCCTGACGGGTGGCAAAGTCCCTTGCTACAGACAACAAGTCCAAGTGCACATATGGTGGTTCGCTACATGCATGCAAAGATAAGATCAGTAAAGTACTTGACAAAGACACGATGCAACATTTTTTTTTTTAGGGGGGTTGAGAGCTTCTCTTGCTAGAAATAGAGAGAGAATGCACTCCCCTTCTCCAAATCTGCCCTAATTTTTACATCAAACCTCTTAATCTGTTGGGTTTCCATTGATTGAAGGGTATTTTCATCTCTCCTTCGAGAGAGCAAGTAACAACAAACCCAACATCAAAAAAGGGGATTTGAAAACCCACTTCAAGCAACAAGAACTCAAATAGGTGATCTGACGTACAGAAGCCCTCGATCGCTCAGCTCATCCTCAAAATTGAGGTTCCAATCGAAGAAGATGTTAGCCATTTCACCTCGTCGGTGATGTTTACGGTCTGTTAGAGAAGCCGACCATGGCTATTTCGATCTTGGGATCTCCAGAAAACTTAGAAATTCCATTCGAGGTGGGTATTTGAAGTCTCTATCTTCATCAGGTCGTATGGGGCCTGATCTGGGTTTCTGGGTTCTCCCTTTTCGATTACCGCACATACTAAGATGGGATTTTATCAGTCGACCCCAACCTACAACGGAGCGTGTAAACCAGTCGGCACCAACAAAGGGGATCTGGACCGAGTCTCCTCTACCTACCTGAGTGATTCAGGCCGTGGTGTGGGTCAGTTGTGGTAGTCGGTTCCACATAGTGCTAAGATCATAGAGATGGGTACACAGAGAGTTCGTTCGGTTCTTTCATGGTGTTCACTGCAAATTTATAGCAACTCCAGGGTCCATTCTGGAGCTTCATGGGTCCAAACTTGCCGATTGTAGGTCAGAATTCCTCATCATTATTTCCAGATCTAAATTTTGAAATACTTTGAGATTAAAACTGAACTTTGTTAATCAGAGATGGTTCTGGGTTTTGTATTGATCATCTGAGATGTATGTGTTACTTTTTGGTTTAGTGCCTGAGATGTATTTTTCAAACATGGGTACCGATTCTCACAATCTGGTTCGGCTCCCATTTGGGGAAGACGATGTGGGCCCACGTAGTACTGGCTCATGTGCTAGAAATCTGTGGGTTAATGGGCCCACGTGATGTTATAAGACAGCAAGCATACAACTGTTTGGAAGACAATGGTCAATGGTCAATGGCCCATGTGGCTGATTTAACGTAAATTTATAGGGTGCTTTTAGGGCCCTAATCAAAAGTTTCTCACTAGGTGGACTATTCTCAACCCAATATTTGTAGATGTATGTTGACCTTGGATCTTGGATCACGGTGTTAGGAGCGAGTGGTGTAGTAAGCATGTGTTCAGTACAGGGTTCTACGGGGACAGTTCCCTTGGTTTAATTGCTTGTCGAACAGCCATAGGCTTATCACACTTGTTTCAAGGTTCACTGTTATTATTGTTTCCACAGTTGAGGGTCAGTTGGTTCGTCTAGTGGGTTAACTTACACATTTATGGATCTATTTTCTCCTGTTGGAAACTTTGGAGCTTGGACTATGATGTTTGGAGCGGGTGGTGGACTAGGCATGTGTTCAGTGTACGAGTTCTATGGGAGGGTACCCGTGGTTTTATTGCTTGCCGAACTACCCGAGGCTTATCTCATTTGGTCTGAGCTGCTCTGCATTTGTTATCTTCATTGTTAAAGGGGGCACTTTTATGTTACCGTATGTGGAGGATGACGGACGAGATAGTTGCACCTTGTGGTTGATTGTGTGTGTTCAGGGTCCGAGGGCGGAGATCACCGATGGATGTTGCATAGTGGTGGCCTTGGTTTCTCTGGTCTGGGAGGTATCTTCTGGGGCTGACTCTGTCTATCATGATCTTTAGCTTGACTAGGAATTCCACATATTCTTAGTCCTATCCTTGTCTATTTGATATCACTGCGGGATACTCTTACTTTGGATTGGACCTCATCTGCAACCAATATGGACAGTCACCGGAAACAGGGGAAGCCTGATGTCTTGGGAGCCTAGACTATGATGTTTGAAGCGAGTAGCAAACTAGGCATGCGTTCAGTGTAAGGGTTCTATGGGAGGGTTCCCTTGGGTATATTTGCTTGCCGAACTGCTAGAGGCTTATCTCATTTGGTCCGGGCTGCTCTGCTACTGTTGTTTCCTTTGTTGAGGGTTGGTTGTTCCATATATATCACCACTTAGTTATGGCTATTCAGCATGCCCGTGCTCATGTCCCTGATGCCGCTCTTTCCTTTGGGAAAGCTAGGCTAATAGGACGCGAGCACGGGCTAACTCACATTTCATACGGCGGGGCCTCTTCTTGGACCCATAACATGTTATCCATTTGTGCGCATGCTTTTGATATTATCCTAGCCTTGCGGGTTGTGCATGACGTTATCTACTACGTTTATTGCATTTTTGCTTATTTACACCTATGCCGCGCGGGATGTGCCGGTACTTCTTATTTTTGTAGGCTGTACATTCACTTAACATCTTTTAATTTCAAGCTAATTTATCCAAAAAAAATGATGCAACATATATATATGTATGTATGTATGTATATATTACAAAAACAAACCTTGTAAATGGAATGGTATTATCAAAAATATGCATGATCAATAGCTGTTCCATGTCATTTAATGGTCAGGCCTCGGGTTTGTTGTGTAGTCCGGCGTCTCTCGGAGATACGACTTGGGAACATATAAAAACGTAAGGAAAACTAGTCTAACTACGAAAGTGTACATGGGGGATAGGGGTAATAAAATATTTGACGAATTAAACCTTATGTTCTTGACTGAACTCTTGCACATAATATGCATCAACAAAGTTGCATGATTTCAGTTTATTCATCATTCCACCAATCTGATGGATTGCACAAGAAATACATATTAAACACCACGAACATTAAACATAAGCAAGCAACAACATATGAAGTTCAATTCAGAATCACACATTCGGTAAGTTGACTTCCAAGTTGTTGTCCTCAGCATTAATCGGTGACTTCACACCCCCAAGGTCAAGCTTTTTGAAGGGATTCCGCTTCTTTCGACAATCTCTGGTATAGGGTGAACGTATAAGTTGGCTTTTCTTCAACTCATCCCGCTGTCGCAATTGAGGAGGTTCATACTCAATCTTCAACTTACTACAAGGTCGCGAATTTGAATGTGGCATCTTCCGTTTCCTGCCTTTACTCATTGTCACAGTAGGCTTAAAGCCAGAAAGTGGGAAGGAAGAAATTCAACGTCCGGATCAACGTGGGTCTTAGGTGTGTCCCTCTTACCCTCATCACCGCCCGAATCAGTGTTGGTCTTAGGTGTGTCGCTCTTACTCTGGGGAGTCTTACTCTGTGGAGGAAAGGCAACATGTCCTTCTTTGTTCTCTTCAATACCATGTCCGTGTCCTTTCAAATGGTCCCCAAAACCAAAAGGAGGAGTTCGAAAGGTGACCGGATTAGAAGTTCTTTCTCCCTTGTACGGGCTACCCCATTTTCTATTAACTGGGCCACACTGGTGGTTATAGGCCACTTGCAAGTTATAGGGCAGTTGAGAACCATATTGCCTCTCCATTATACTAGTTTGTTGATCTAGTATAGTGGCCAAAGTATACATTACTTCATTACATGATATGCAATGTGAGGAGGAGCCTTCCTTCGGTCTAGTTTTTGGCCCCTCAGACAAATCCTCTTCTTCCGTTACACGTCACCCTCCTTTTTGTAACCTCCAATTACTTTGAACTCCCTCAACACATCCTTAATTTCCATATCTCCCCAAATAGCTAGACGAGGATTTGTCTGAGGAATTGGTAATCTGGTTGGCGATACATGATCCAAATAGAATACCTACGTCAAAAGATAAAATGTGTTCAGACAGGCACCTTTCACAAGCAATCGAATTCAGTGTGATAGAAATGAGTTAAACCATAATTCATAACTGCACCAGCAAGAGGAATAGGCAGCCATTCGCTTGTACAAGACCATTACTCCGTTGCACTCGGATACCCTGGCATAAGAAGTCAAGAGTTATCTTGGCCCAATTAACATTCTCCATGCTGCGAACATCACTAACCAGATGAATATATGATTGATTAACAGCTGGCTTTGTGGTTGGGCATAAGAATGATGTACAGTGCAAATTTCATCTTAAAATCGTCATCGACCTCCTTCACAGAACCCAAATACCCGGTCAACTGTTGAAAATGTACAACCCCTTTACTTACTCCAAGATCTGTACACAGTTTTTCAAAACCATCAGCAATTTTCATCTTATGAGTGTTGCCTTTTGCGTTAATGCCCAAACACTCGTGTACGTTGGATTCCGTAAGATCAAATTCCCGACCGTGTACATTTAGTGAAGATTTATCAGGATCAAATTTGTCAACCAACCACTGGCAGAGCCCATGGTTTAGCATTGTACACCTAAGCTCCAAAATTCCTCCCAAGCCAATAAGTTTAATAGCGTCACATTGGTCGTCATTAAATTTATCAACTATTTCTTTGATTTGGTTTAATGCAATACGCGTCTGGATCTTTCTCTGGATATGAAACAACACCAAAACCATAGAAGTTAGCTTTTAAACATGGTTGGACGGAATATTGAAATACTTCATAGTAAACATATATTTTGTACCCACCTTCTTAGGTTTTGGCAGATCCAATTCGTTAAGGTTGACGAGCCTTTTCTTCTCATTTGCCAACCTATCCTTTGCCAACTTAGCCTCATTTACGTACTTTTCCTTCATCTCCTCCGGTAGATTTCTCCATTCCCGACCAATTTTCACCTTTGTCTGCAAATGTACCAACACATGAAACCATGATCCCATGATCATTCATATTCAAAATAACGTATGATGCAAGTATATGAAAATATTTTAAATACATATCTTGTGAAAATAATAATTGACCTCGTTTGTCAGACTGCTACCAGCATTTTCTTCAGACCATTTTGCGTAAGCTTCTTTGCTACATGAATGTCACGTAACACATGTATGAGATAATGTCGCACAAAGTAACCTATCTAAGATTATGTGCTATAGCACCATTAACTTAACAAGTGCAAGAAAGGAAGGGATACTTGTATAAGAGGAAGGAGGTTGCCGCCCGTCGTTTCAAAGTTCCATCCTTGAAAAAACACTCTTTCGCCCTTCAAATATACAAATCAAGCAATCATGGCAATTTCAAACTCTACCATGGCGCAATGGTTATACGTATAAATATAATTAAAATACTTCAGTCAATCACTTATAAAACCAAAACTACTGCTACTGGTACCAATCAATTACTTAATCGATTGACCGGCCAATTCACACAATTTATCAACATTCTTTTTCAGTACTTTAAAGCTGCTGAAATTTAGTAATGTAATTTCAAATAAACAGTAATGATTGAGTTAAGGACCAATTTCACACATAATATGACATCACATCACACATAAACAACCATACTCACAACTAATCTCACACATAAATCACATACATTGAACCGTAATCTCTCGTACCATATGAAACAAACAAATTTTGTGAATTGTACTTCTAAAAACCTAACTACCAAACCCTAACCAGCATAGAAATCATACAAATTTTCTTTCCAATTCCATTTCTCAAACCCTAGCGTCCACAACCCAAAAATACAGGTTCATTTTCGTTACTCTGTGTGTGTGTGTGTGTGTGTGTGAGAGAGAGAGAGAGAGAGAGTGTAAAGACCCGCAAATTTGTGTTAAATAAAATAAAGATGTGGAATATGATTTTTTTTAGCTACGTGGATGTGATACTAGCTTACCTGTTGCGGTGGTGGGACTTAAACCTATCTTATGACGTCACTCGAGATCGCATCGTAATGCGTGCCTAATTTTTAAAATTTTTCTAGACGATTCTGAGCTGCCCACGATTTTCTAAGTCAATATGAATATTTTGGTATTTTTCTGAAATCGAAACCCGGACAGTTCGAACACTACACAGAGTAAATTGCACTGGTTTACCTTCCCTCGATTTTTGGGAGCAGGCCTGACATACCCCATGTGCCCCCCCCCCCCCCCCCCCCCCCTTTCTCCTTCTTTGACTACCTGGAAAACAAAAAAAAAAAATCAGAAGAGAAGAAGGGAAGAAGAAGAGAGAAGAGGAAGAAAAGAGAAAGAAAGAAGAGGCTCCGGCTGCCTCCTTCTCCGGCCACCTTCACCACCACGTCCGACCACCATCTCCAACTCCCCACTTCACCTTTACAAGTATAGCTCTCATCTCCCTCGTTTTTATCATTTTTAATCGAAAATATTCGTGTATATTTACCGGTATGAACAGTAGTTTTATTACAGCAATCTGGGTCTCGGTTTTTGGTCGATTTCTCCTTCGTAAACTATTAATTAGGTTTTAGTTCCTTCATATGATTTAAAGTTGACTCAGAGACCTTTCTTTTGCCGCTGGAATCACTCAAATCCATCGAGTATTCGATTTACTATGAATTTTTGAAATCGGGTCTGCAGATCTGGAAATTTATCTCTGAAACAGATTCATGTAGCCTCTGTATTTGCTTATTTTCTCATCTTTAGAGTACTAATTAGACTTTGGTCCCTTCTGGGATTTTGAAGTAAATTTCCATACGAAACTTTTGGCACAAGAATCACTCAAAAACATTAAGAGTTCGATTTATGGTGATTTTTCAAAGATAGGCTGTTCGGTTTCATCCTTTTTTCCTACCGATCTTTGTTTTGGCCGAATTTTTTTTGATATAGATCCAGAACTCGTAAATTTATGAAAATTTTACAGAAGCTATCCATGGATGTTCTCTGTGTTGTGTAAAAAATTCAGAGTTTAATTTGTAGTATAGAAAATATGGAAAATGTTTGATCGGACTGTGGTATTGAAATTCGCTATGTTGACAGCATTGCCGCATGTTACGAGAACGGCTATATTTTTGTCTAGGAAGCTTGAAATTTCAATCCGCTTTTTGATTCTAAAACTAGACTCATATACCTTCGAAAGTATGTAAGAGTTGTATCTTAAAGTTTTCTGGAAAATATCAGTTTTTTATTTGAAGTTGGTGTATCGGCTGAAATTATGCGTATGATGCGTCACTGACACATGAAAGCTTGGAGCTTGAGTTTCGGAAGTTGGGGTTTTGCTCAAAACCCAGTCAAGTAGGGATTTCTCTCCTCTCTCCATATATTTATGTGTTTAGATCATAAATCTCTAATTTCTAAACTCGATTTTCAGATATGTTGATGTGCTGTGAAATTTTTAGCTTTTGCTCATGAATTCGGGATTTTGGGTGAAACTTCTAATTAAGGGTTGAATGTTTGATTATGTTAGAATGTTTATCCGTATAAATCTTGAACCTAGTTGACTGGTGGAGGAAAACCATGATTTGGGTAAAGTTAAGGTTTATGGTTTGAATCGAAATTGGGGCTTTGGTTATACTTATGCTTATGCTTCTAATTACTTTCATAATAATGAAATTGGGGTATTTAGAAGTGTATTTGAGGTACGGATTGATGGAAATACTTATGGGTTTGACCCGTGGTGAAATTACGGAACTGCCTTGACTAAATGAGTTCAGGTACGACTTGATAAGTTGAGTTCTTGGTAGTGGAACTGTTTGTGGGGTGTCTTGTGTTAAATCCTCTGGCTTCTTTCACTCCTTAATTGAGTTGTTATGTTCATGGTGTGGTTCGTTGTGTGCTGTATGTTTTGTGTTATTCATTGTGTGTTGTGCGTTGTGGATTGTTCCTTATATTTCCTAGTTGATTTGATTATATTTGTGGAGTAGGGAGTTGCGTGGTTATGTTGAAAAACTATTGTATTTGTGTGTGTTGATGGTGATATGGAAACATATGTGCATTGGGAGGTACGAGATTGAAATGAATGGACTTAGTATGAGAAGTAAATGGTTGAATGTTAGAGAAGAGACTGGGAAAATGCCGTGGTGATCATAAGGGTGGTGTTGAAATTGAAATTAAATGATACATAGTACTTTCAATCAGTTTGAGATTTTCAAGTGTTTCTTTTTTGTGTATATGTGGTTTCGTGTGTGCGCGAGGGTGTGTGTGTATATGTGTATGTGTATGTATGTGTGTGACGAGACGTGTATTTAAAGGAAGAAGGACTTTTAAAATCAATCTTATGCATTGTAAATTTACTCACTTGCATTGTGCACCACATACATATATTGAGTTTGTGTTAGAGATTTCTCCTACTGGGCTAGTGTAGCTCAACCTATAAATTTTCAGGTATTCACTGAGGAGCATGGCGTGCAGTGCAATGGGAGTGCATGAAATCTTTTGAACACATGCATTGGAAGAGTTACCATTTTATCTCATGAATTTTATTTTTGGAAGATAAAGTTTTAGTTCTATTCTTTTCTATTATCTTTGACTTTGGAAAATGTAATAACTTTATGTATTAGATATTGGTTTTCATATGGGATATGGAGACTAAACTAGACATTGCGTGTTGAATTTGAATAATTATAAATGAAATTAGATTTATTATTATTTGAGAAAAGTATGTTTAAATATGTTGAAAATCGAGGGCGTGACAGAGAGAGTAGGTATACCCTGTATCATCCATCCCCCACCGGATGGTGAATGATGAAAAATGAGTGTCCTGCCGCAGCTGATGGTCACGTACTGTTCATCCACTCGTGGTGCTGGAGTTCGACGGGGTGGTGGTCGTGGTGGTGTCTGGCGAGGGTGGTGTCTGGCGAAGGAAATGGTGGTGGTGTCTTGGTGTGTCTGTGGGTTGGGAAAGGAAATGGGCGGAAGACACAAGTTCTAGGGTTTTTATTCAATTTTTGGGTAATTTTCCCATGTTGTAAAATAACAGTGTAATAATGTAACAATTGTCAAATAAATTTATAGTTTGACTTTTACTTTGGCCAATCTGAACCAATAATGTTTTAGGTCATGCAAATTCCATGAGAGAACCGAAAATCTGTGATGATCGGGTATCGAAAACAATGTCATCTTAGCCAGTTAAGTTTACCTTACATAAAGTGCATTATTGTGATTTGTCAATTGGGCCCCACATGTAGTTTTTTTGCAATCGGAATCATCAATCTTAAACGTTATGTGTATTAGATCATTCATACCAAAAATTAAGTTAATCGGATATTGCTACGCCCTTTATCGATGAAAAAAACTATTTTTTTCATGAAATTGGGTCTCGATCAAGTACGTTTCTAAGTCCGATCGATCTAATTTTTTACGACAACACTATGATCACTAAGATAAACATTTTCAACAGTCTCGATTATTGCAATTGTTTTGCAGTCATGTGGCCAATGTACATTAAACTATAACCCATATACTTAGTTCATAACCACTTATATTGAACGTATAGATTTGCAAAGTCGTTACCAAGAAAAAATTTATAACAGTCGATCCGAACCGTTAGGATTTCACATATCGGTGTTAATGCCATTGAGACAAAATTTTGAAATCATCGGATATCAATAGCCACGAGATCGGTTCATGTTCAGTGCATCTCGAGGCATTTCAAGTTTGACTGTAAACCATAACATACCCACTGGAGTATTTTTTTTGGCGATCCGAACCGTCTATCTTTCACACAATATTGAGTACATAGTTTGTACAAAAAATTAAGTTCATCAAGTTTGAACTTACATTTAATCGAACAACAACTCTCTTTTAAAATTCATGTAAATAATAAATTTATACCCAAATGAAGTAGTTTTATTATCCCATTTGAGATATAACTTTTTACAAGATTGATTTTATCAACAAGACGAACAATATTAACGTAATCGATTGTTAAAATAGTTCAATCTTCGTGAGATCTGCAAAAGTTTGAAATTTGATTATTAGTAAATCAATAACACTTAATTTGACACCCAAATGTTAACCATAGTTAACCTAACAAAAAAAAAATTAAAAATCGATTATAAAGAACCGGGCTGGGTCCACCTACATCCCACCAATGGTTATGCTTGGTTGGGGCTTAGGTTATGCAAGTTTGGGGTTTCCTAGACAAAGTTATGCTATTTAGGGGATTTTTTTGGCCAATTTGGGGTTTGGGTTATGCCAGATACGGGTTTTTTGGGGCCTTTCTGAAATGTTATGCCTTTTAGGGGTTTAAGTTATGCCTTGTAGGGGTTATTATTATGCCATTTTGCGGTTTTTCAATCCATATAGGTGTTTCGGTTATGCCCCTAAGGGTCCGTTGTTATGCCCTAATCGGGTTATACCCTCTTGGTTATGCCTTTTAGGGGTTTTTGTTCCTCTTGTTATGCCGTTTAGGGGTTGGGGTTATGTTACTTATGGGATTAGGTTACACCACTGAAATTTTGGTCCCGACCCTTTGGTGTAACTGTAATGCCCTATAGGGGTTTTTGTTATACCTCTTAGGGGTTTATTTTTCGGAAGACCTGTTGACCGGGTCAATTTTGCCTACGTGGCATCATCTCAACCGTTGGATTGGGGGGGGGGGGGGGGGGGGGGGGATATGGTATCTCCAAATGGGTGGGGTGTATGGAAGCGTTTCCCTTAAGTCAAACGGGAGGTACTCCGTTTCACTACTAGAGTCATTAGAAAGCAAGTGGCTCACTACACCGCACGACAGAGAGTAGAATTTCATCACCGATGAGTTCTCACTCGCCTTTGAATTCTCAACATAACTTCTACCTCCAATCCATCCGAAAGCATAATCAAAATGAACATCTCTCCAAGACACCTTCAGCAACAAAACCGAAATGAGCACCCCCTATATACAATAAGAACAATTTGAACCTACTGCTAAAAAAATTGCAGTTCTATCTATATCTTGTGCTTTCATATTAGGTATTTTAGTTATAACTTCTTCTTCATCCCCATCATAGCCAATTCCTAAGGCTTTGTTTACTTCCCAAATGGCTTGAGCTTCATTAAGTAAAATTCTATTTTTGTTATTAATACCATTAGGTGAAACAGAAGCAGATAAAGCAACAACAGCTATAGCAGACCTCAGAACCACACATTTATTCTTATTTCTTCTTGTGAATTATCCTTTGAGAAACCAAGAATGTCATCAATTGTTTCCTCTTCTTTTTCCCTTTGATCCCTTCAATTGTAGCCTTAACTGGAATAAGATGATTATTATCAAAATGTTCTAAATTGGGACCATCTTTAATAATTTCATCTTGGATAAGATCAGGATTATTAGAGTTCATATCATTACCCATGTTATTTTCCTCATTGAATTCACTTTCTACTAAAGCAACAATACTGTTAGAAGAGTTTGATTTCCCACTAAAGGTATCACTAACCATTTCGCTTCCCATAGCTGAGCTTACAAACCCCGAAGAAGAGCATATTGAATCAACTGTTGCCAAGTCATGGCCGGTTCTTATTCATGTTATCAATCACCTGAACATCTTTTTCATTTTCCGAAATGACTTCCAAAGCTGCACCATCCTTAGCCACATTATTTCCTAAGTTTTCAATGACAGCATCTTTAACCATTGGGAGTTGAAAATAATTAGAGTTCTCGTCCCTTAATAAAAGATTGGCATCACCAACCACCTCTTTTTCTGTTGACTACAAATCCATCACATTCTTTCTCAATGGATCAATAGCCAAATTAGTGTCCACAGCATTTTCTTCTCCCAAGTTGTTTCTTTTGTTTGTTGGCTTGAAAAAGTTGACAAAGCTCATTTGGGAAGCAAATCTCTTGACAGCTTGATCATTAAAAGGTTCAACACACTCCTCCTCCCACACCCTAACTCTATAGTTCCTTCCTCTAACAAACAAACAACAATCCATTTATTGATTCTCTCCATTCTTTCAGTTAGAGTCATCATTTTCCCCACATCAAAGGAGTAACCATGCATAGTATCATCATCCAAAGCAACAAAGTCACCCCAGATTTCCCCAATACGTTTGAATAAATTTAGACACCAAATGCTAAGGGACATACCCCTGCAATGAATCCAAACCAATCTCAAAAGGCTAGCGGCATAACTATTCCAAGGTTTAAAAGAAGAAAACCAACTCTTAATAAATGGATTTGCCAAAGCTAAGAATCCATCTTCCTTGCATAAGAAAATAATAATCATATACATACCTCCCATAGACCTAACTTCAACCCCCTCCAACTTGAGTTCGCTAAAAGCTTTTTGCACTTGATCTGGAGTTGATGGGTAATAGTTTTGCCCACTGCACTAGATTGGAGCCAATCTATAGCAATAGTTTGGAAGTTTAGATTTACCCTTGTCTCCACAACATTTTGATTGCGAACTTCTGGGATGTGCTTCATCGCCTTTGGAATATCATACTTTGCATAAGGGTATGACTACTTTTCGCTCCACCCATAGGATCAGATTCCGCTCATACTAAAGATTGATAGGTGGATTTACTTGCAAAACCATTGTAACGACCCGTATATTTAAATTCCTTTTTTCGTTATTTGAATATGAGAATGAATCTTGATTAAGGTTTAAACTACATTTTCACGGATATCTGTGTATGGGTGTGTGGGTATCTCGGTGTACCAGGGGTCTGGTGAATGGTAGGGATTTGTGTTATGATGTTGTAAGGGTGATCGGAGATGTTGAGAATGTGTTAGAATTGATCGGGGTTCGAATCGATGGAAGTAGTAAAAGTTTGAAATTTTTCCTAGTGGCTACCGGTGTGTAAGGACTAATGTGGCTAAGGATGGTGCAGTTTCTTTACATCGTAAATTAGTGATTTATGACGTGTTTTGAAGTACTATGTATTATTGGGGTGTGTACCTAGTATTATTAAGCAAACGGATGTAGTTGGGGTGTGTACCTAGTATTATTGTTCCCATGAATAAGGAAATACAATGTGATCGATAAAAATCGAGCATTGAGTCAGGGTACAACGTGGTAAAAAAATCTCTACATTCAATCAGTAATATCTAGTGTGGAATCTTCAATGACTCTATCAACTGTATTACACTCTCTCTATCTCATGGGATAGAACTATTGGTCTGTTGAGTGTCAACCAAAGTCACCCCACACAAGCCAGAGGCCTACCTGCAGGAATTCTAAGGCAACTCAACCCACTCCGAGGGATCCCAGAGCACTCTGGTTGGGGCCTCTGCATATCCCTACCAGGAATACAATTCAAAGAGAAATCAAAACCCACATTCCTGAAAAACAAATAACCACATTCTTGATCAAACCTAGAAAAGAAATTGTAATCAACAGTCAAATTCATAAGGCTCTTCAATGAAGAAACCAAATCTGGTAGCATCCCTGATATCTTGCTGTGCCCAAAATTTAGGATTTGAATTTCTTCCAAACAGGAAATGGAATTAGGCAAATGACCCATCAGTGAATTGATGCTCAAGTCCAAGACTTGTAAATCTTGCCACAACCCAACTCCCTTAGGAACACAGCCAGTTAACTGGTTGTTGAGAAAATGAATCTCCTTTAGTCTTGGACCAGTGTACCCAAAACTAAATGGGATGTTACCAGAAAACCTGTTGTTGGCCAACAAGGGCGGCGGCACCTTGTGCCTTCAATGGTCACATGACCACCCAAAGAAGAAAAAAAAATTCCTTAGAATACATGTAGAAATTTTTGGATAGTCCATTGTTGAACACCCTACCAAAATTAAATTGAACACCCAAGCCCCAATAAATTGAACGTCATGACCAAAAAAAAGCCAAAGTATTGAACACTTGGGCCAATAAAAAAAAGCCCAAGTTCAATTCAAATTGAAACCCAAATAATAAAAGCCCAAATAAAAATAAGGTAGGTGAAGTACCGAAAAAGCTAAAGGCTAAAAGGCATACCCTGGCCTGATACCCAAACAAATCAGTTGTTCGACTTTCACTTACAAAAAATAAACTTCTTCTGGAGTCTCTGGCCGACCGACTGAAGACAGTGGAGTTCAAGTCCCTACCCCTTTGTCTATTCCGACTTCCAAGTTCCAAGATTTCTTCTCAGTGACTCAGTCTCCAAGCCCACCTCTCTCTCTCTCTCTCTCTCATAGGTAATGTGATAAACTGATAATGTATTGTAATGAACCCTAGGTTTTGTTGTTCGGTTTTTTTATGAATTATTGGGCTTAAATAATTGATTTATCAATTCCTTCAATGTTCAGCTACCAGTCAAGATGGGATGCTAGAATTTGGATATATTCATTGAATATTGGGAGTTTGTTTGTCTCTACACACTTATCAAGCTTTGCCCTAAAAAGTAAGATCATTAACTCTCTCTTAATCTATTATCTATTCCTTGTTATTTAAGTGATTAGGTAATTTAGATTCTAGATTTGTAATTTTATATGTGCTACTCTATTGATTTTTGTGAAAGATTGATTGCATTTATAATATAGGATGATATTGATAGTAGAATGTTTATTGATGCTTTTTCATTTCCTATTGAAACTTTTGATGATAACAATCCCCAAATCTCTTCACAGCGAAGTTGTATTGACAAGCAAATTCCCCAAATCTCTACAAATTACCGTCATTGAATAAGAAAACCACGTATGGGAGATCAGTGGATGAATGATTGCTTAGTTACTTATATTGAGAGTGATGTATTTGATACCATTGATAACGAGGCTATTATGCAACGGTTTCAAAATATGAAAACTCGTCGAGGGCAATTGTAATAAACTTTATGTCTTTATCCGTTGTTTTTGGGCGGCATTGACGATATTAATGGATTCTTTTTTTTGTCTATATTAAGTTGTGGTTTACAGAGGTAGTAGACCATAAGAATTTATGAACACCCTTAGAAAAATTCCTGGAGCCGCCACTGTTGGCCAAGTTATGACAGAAATTCCCCCTATTTGTTCAGCAATTCTAGAACAAATTCAGCAAAAAAAAACTGCACTTTCAGCACATAAACAGCACTTCCAGCACAATTCCAGCAAAAAAAAAAAGCAGTTCCTGCACAGTTTCAGCAAGAAAAAAAAAAAGCAATTCCAGCATACTCTCCGCATAAAAACAGCAGTTCAAAAAGCATAAAACGTAAATATAAATAACCTTAAAAAACCTAACTAGCAAGTCTAAAAATTTTCCTTTCAAAAGACAAAATTGTCTCAAGTCTTTTGATCCAAGTGAGTCTCCTTTTCTCAAGCATATCCATGAACATTTGCCTCCAAAGAATATCACCATGCAGCTTCTCCAAAACTTCATAGTATGAATCTTCATCCAAGTCCTCCATAGTGTTAATCAATGCTTGGCATTGTGCCATCCCGGCAGCAAGAGGACCACGTCCCATTTCTCCTATGGACGTACTTCGACTCACTCCTCTATAACAGGGGAGGGAGCCATGCAATTATTTTTTCAATACATCAACCCTCCTCTTTCCATTTTCAGCAAATTGGCTCAAGGCACTAGAAATGTTTGCTGCAAATGAATCTCTCTCCTTTCTTTTACTCTTGGACATGACCTTTGAACCCTTGCTTGCAACTTCTGGCTCATCTTTAAACTGAAATTCTCGATCTGAACTATCACTACTAGAAGGGTCTTTGTTTGAAGGATGAGCACGCACTCCGGTGGCAGACGTGTCCCCAAATATACGGCACAACTTATGGTAGTGTGGCATCCCCTTTTTTTTTTTTGAAAGTCCTCACTTGTTTATTAACCTGTAATTGCATTACTATACATGAGATGAAATAGCTAATCATCTCTACCAAGACGAAAAAGAACAAGTAACAAATTGTTACCTTAAAAAGTCGTACTCAAACATCATCGGGAGCAATAATTGTCAGAAGTGTGCTATCCCAACCAACACCAGTTTTGTTTTCAATGAGTTGAAGCTGTTAAATAATTGATGTAAAGCATCGTACTTAATTCTCAGTTGTTCTTTGGCATAGGGGTACCCAGTCAGCCTTTTCAATTCACTCCCAATCCTTTTCCAAGCCTGTAAGGACTCGTAATTTCACGAAATATTTCAAAAAAAAAAAAAAAAGGAATTGGGATTTATTGTAAAATCATACAAGTGTCATATTATGGGGGAATTGAGAAGAGTGTTTGTTTGGGGTTATAGTCGTAACACATAACAAAACCTGGGGGGTATGCATGTAATTGGCCTTTATATGGGAGGAGAGAGACAGATTTTAGTCAATTCTCCCCTTCCCCATTCAGCCGATCCATCTCTCTCCCCCTCTCCACCACATGGTCTCTCTCTCTCTCTCTCTCTCTCTCTCTCTCTCTCTCTCTCTCTCTCTATATATATATATATATATATATATATGTTAGGGAAATTTTCTAGTCCAAACCCTCCCAAGAATAAGAAAAAATGATTTTTTTTGTTTTGCAAATTATTTTTGGAAAATCCGAACCGTCCAATGTGTTCAGAAGGTGTTTTCAAGGGTCCACGCGGGAAATCTTCAAAAAAATACCGGGAAGGGCTTGATCCAAGCAGTTTTTCGCAAAAACTGTATTTTTACAGTTTTGCGAAAATTGTTTGGATCAAGCCCTTCCCGGTATTTTTTTTTTGAAGATTTTCTGAGTGGACCCTTGAAAACACCTTCTGAGCACATTGGACGGATCGGATCGTCAAAAAAAATGCTCGGATCACGGAGGTCCGGAAGTCCGGAGTCCGGACTAGAAGTGGAACCTATATATATATATATATTCACTTCCCCTCCAAACTCCCGGATTTTTGTAAATACCAGACTTTTCACGCTGGCCGTTGGATCAAATCCAACGGCTGAGAGAACAAACGGGCTAAAAAAACACACGCGGGTCTAGGGGTATGGGTCAATGGGTATCAGGTTGCACAAACGGGTCACTATATTATCTCACATCCACCCGATACCCCCTCATTTCTCACGGTTTCCACAGAGAGGAGAGAGAGAGGCAATCTGCTCCAACGAAGAAGAACGCGAACAAACCCTAGTGAAACCCCTACATCGAGCAACAAGAAGACATCGATCAAGGTCATCTCTCTCTCCCTCCATCCGACTTTTTCTCTCTTTCGTGTTTTTTTTTTTAAGAAACCCTAACTTTTGGGTTACGGGTCGAAACCCTAAACGAACGACGAAGACGAAGCCGATCTCCATCTTGATCTACAACCAGGTCTCTCTCTCTCTCTCTCTCTCTCTCTCTCTCTCTCTCTCTCTCTCTCTCTCTCTGTTCGATCCTATGATATTGGGTTGGAACCTCGCGGGTAAAAGCCCTAACTTTTGGTTCCTGAAAAAGCCCTAACTTTTGGGTCTGTTGAGCTACTTTTTTTTTTTTGAACGGCAAAAAAAGGATTTTATTAATCTTTGAAAACACATTACAAAGATTAAAGGGGTCCAAGACAAGATGCATCACAACAAGGATGGCACCCCACCCCGCGACAATCATTTGCCGCCAAGGACCCAAAGGGGAAATAACAATTGGTTAACAAGGAGCCAACCAAACAAATGATAACTTTTGGGTCTGTTGAGCTACTTTTGGGTCTGTTGAGCTACCACACTAAGTGATTATTTTTAAGCTTCTATGTAACATTTATCAATGCATCATGTTTTCTTTGGAAAGAAAGTCATTTGTTTGAGATTTTTTTAACGAGTAATTATTGGATGATTTGTCTGTAACTTTTTAGCCTTGTGTTTTCTATGATTTGTCTGGATGATTTCACGTGTATCGCATGGCTAACATTAAAAACATGTATCCGGTAGCTTGAGCTGGGATTGTGATGGTTTCCTAGCCTTTGATTTTTAGCACCAATTAAGTATCTCACAGATTTCAGTTGGGTCAGTTGAGCACTAATTTGCTTTATAATTTGATGATTACATGGCTGATTGTGCAAGAGTTCAGTTTTAGTGATTGACATGGCTGATTGTGGTTCAAAACTTGGTCTTTTCTGACCAGTGAAATGTATTGTATGTATATATATTCTGGATTGCTCTAGCTAAGTAGACTTCCATCAAACAATTAACCAGTGAAATTCCGGATTTATATTCTGGATAATGCTCCTAGTTATTGTTTGTTATTATTTCCATCATCAAGATGTTATATGTACTTTTTTCTTCCCCAGCAAGGGAATGAGGTGTTTTTCAGGATTAAAAACTTTACCCATCTAAAGAACCTTATGACAGCTTATTGCCCATCTAAAGAAGCTTATGACTGCTTTTCATGATTAAACAACCCACTGCAGTTAGCTTTTCATTAGGTTTTGTTGATGGATGAAGGGTTCTTAACTCGGTGTTTATATTCTGTCCCTGTGTTATCTTATTTAGAGATTTTTTTTTTTGTAGAATGGATTCTTTCGAAGATACTGAAATATGCTCACCGTCACCAGGTCCACCACCACTGTGTCAATCATCTGTCAGTTCTTGTCTACAAGTTTACACTCCCCAAGTTAGAAATGACTTGATACCAAAAAATGGGCAACATTTTGACACATTAGAAGAGGTTCAGACTTTCTACAACAACTGCCGAAAAGGCTTTAACACAACAATTGTCTGATGCAAATGTGCCAACATGCCAACAAATGGGTATTTTGGCGGTGCAATACGGGGGTATTGAAAATGTTGGATGTACACAACAAGACCTTTATAACGATGAAAGGGATAGGAGGAAAGCGTTATTGGGACAAGACGCCAACATGTTGTTAGAGTATTTTAAGCTTGAACAAAAAAATAATCCGGCTTTTACATATGCGATTAAGGAGGATGATGAGGGGAAATTGACTCACTGTTTTTGGGCTGATGCCACCTCTAGGAAGTCGTACCAGTACTTTTGGGACGTGGTCGTCCTCGATACCACTTACAAGACAAACCGATATCAAATGATGTTCGCACCTTTATTAGGGGTTAATCACCACGGGCAGACAACTCTTTTCGGGTGTGGCTTTTTAAATGATGAACTCACTACTTCTTTTGAGTGGCTTTTCCAGCAATGGTTAAATGCAATGCCAGCAGGGCCCCCCCAAATGATCATTACCGATCAAGATCCTGCAATGACAAAGGCAATTGCGTCTACTCTTCCAAACACTCATCATAGGTATTGCATATGGCACATTGTCAACAAATTTTCTGAAAAAATAGGTGCAATAAGTTATTAACAACATTATGATGAGTTCCAAATTTGCATACGGAAATCCGAAACCCCACAAGAGTTTGATGCAAGATGGGTACAAGTAGTGGAGAAAGCTAATTTGACTTCCAATGAATGGTTAAATGGCATGTACAAAATCCGTGAGAGATGGGTTCCGGCTTACATGAACCATATGTTTTTTGCCCACATGACTACCAGCCAAGGGCTGAAATTTCACATGCTTTCTTCAAGAGGTATCTGTCAATACATAATTCTTTGTGGGATTTTGTCACGCAGTTTGAAAGGGCAGTTGCAACTTTACGTCATAATGAATTGGATTTGGATCACAAAGACATCAATGAGAAGCCAGTCTTGAAAACCCTGTGGGGCATGGAGGAGACAATGAGTCAAATTTATACACGAAAAATGTTTTACAAGTTTTAAGACGAAATCCATCAACTCTTGGCATATGAGGTAACTTTAACATTTGAGGATCAACATCGATGCTTGTACAATGTTAAGAGGGATGTAGAAAATGCTCAAAAGGGTTGCGAGGTGTCGGTAGACAAGTCGTCAAACTACATTACGTGCAGTTGTAAGATGTTTCAAACTGACGATATTCCTTGTCGGCACATGTTGGCGTACTTCAATTTCATGCATATTAGAAAACTACCTGACAATTACATCTTGAGGAGGTGGACGGAATCTGCAAAAGCTGGTAGAGTTAGAGAAGACTCGGGTGGGGGGAGTAAAGAAATTTGTGACACTTCAGTGTTAATGAGGCGAAGTAAGCTTTTTCTTTGTTCTTCTAATGTAATTGATGATGCAGTATTAACTGAAGAGGGAACTGAAATTTACAATGAAACTTTGGACTTTGCTGAAAAGAAGCTCGCTGCCCTCAAGATAAGTAGGGGGGAAGATGGCGAAGAGAGTGGTATTCAAGTGTCTATTCCTCTTGTAAGCGAAGCTTCTACTTTGAAAGAACCAAATGTTGCTAAGACAAAGGGTAGTGGTAAAAGACTAAAGGGAGGAAAAGAGAAGAGTGTCAACAAAAAGAAGAGGCGTTGTAGTGGTTGCGGGGAAGTAGGAGCTTCGCATGACAAAAAAAATTGTCCCAAACTTCTAGCCATGTAAGTGTATGCAAGTAAATAAGTTCATTTATATGTGCATTTAATTAATTTTTCAAATGTTAATTGTAGTAATTATTTTTCCCGTAGGTCTTCGCAAGGTGTTAGCTTGAATAACGAGGAAGAGGATGACGAAGACGAAAGCATGGACTATGACAATGATTGTAAGTGTCATAATTCAATTTAACTTGTCACTGTTTTTCTTGTTTTTACGTTGAATCTGTATTCTGTTCAAACAATCTGTTTTTTTTCTTTTATATTATGACTGTTTTCTTTTATGTAATGCCATTAATTGAATCTGTTGGCAGTGGTTTGAAATGTAAGTCTTTAAGTAGATCTTTTTCCTTATGAAGAGTTGAATATGGATTGCATGTTTACTGGATTTAACTGGATTTAGGCTTCACTGGATTTAACGGGATTTAGACTTTGTGTTTACTGCTGCTGTGTGTTTGGTGTGGCCCCAACATTACTGCTGCAAAGAGCATGTTTAGATATGTTATTTGAATTTAGATATGTTTTCTGGATTTAGACTTTGTGTTTGCTGCTGCAGAGAGCATGTGTAATATGGTTGGCCTTTAGGATGATATTTGAATCTGTCATTGTTAACATCTTAAGTAGTTAATGCATTATTTGTGCTTGCTGGTGCTTTCTGTTACATGAAATGGTCACTGGAAATGCTTACTGGAGTTGCTTTGCTCACGGGAATCTGTTGCCCTGAAATGCTCACCGGGAATGCTTACTAGATTTTCTTGTAGTTTCAGTTCGGACAATCTGTTTTATGACTGTTAAAAGTGAGCTATTGTGCTCTGTTTTATGACTGTATTCAGTTAGGACAATCTCTTCTATATTATGACTGTAAAAAATGAGCTACTGCCAGAACTTGATTTGCTAGTTCTTTAGGTTATGTTTATGAATATCATTGTAATGTCTCTTGAGTTTGGCATTTCAGTGTTCAATCAATGGATGAAACCCTCTTTCTTCCCCTTTTTTGTCCAAACAGTTGGTTTTTCTTTTTCTCCCTCTTTAGATGGTGGCATAAAGCCGAAAGATTGAAATGGGGAAAGCACCATCTAAAGAGGAAAAAGGAAGATAAAGCATCTTCTATACCCGCCCATCAATATGAATTGGCGTGAGTAAAAATGACCCAATTGCTCGGCCCCATTTGGCAAACAAGCTTAATTGTTCATTTTGTATATTGGATATATATACAAGCTATTAACCACTGCTTGACAAATGGATCACCCTTTCAAAATGCTGCTGGTGCATTATGACATTAACATTGAAGTAGCTTTTGGTCTAACTTCGAAGTCGATCTTAGTTTGGAAGCCATAACCCTATAGGTGGAGGTTATGTTATCTGGTATAATTTGCCATGAACTTATCACTGAGCAATTCACATAAATGTATTTGTTCATGCAGTAACAAGTGACCTAATTACATTGAATTTGAGGAAGGAATATGCTTCTTGATCTCCATGGGAGGAAATGTTACACCTTAAAATTATTTCCATTTTTCAAAACTGTATTTTGCTGGAATTAAGGTGTCTAAATGGGACAAGGGGGAGGTGTTGTGCAGCTTGGTGCTGCACAGCGTGCTGTGTACAGGTGGTGGCTGCGCTCCGGCGGTGCTCCGATGATCGGAAAGGTTCACTACGTAGAGCTCGTCGAGTAGAAGAAGTATACTAAAAATCAGCTCGATTAGAGATCATTTAGTGTTTCATCCGAACACATTTAACTTAGCAATAATGGGTTCTAGTGGTTTGATCTAGTGTTTCGGATCCATTCTTTTTAAGATAATAATGTTCCGATGAGGTACTTAATGATATCCGAATGAGCTGATTTTTAGTATACTTCTTCTACTCAACGAGCTCTACGTAGTGAACCTTTTTTTATCATCGGAGCACCGCCGGAGCGCCGCCACCACGTGTGCACAACATGCTGTGCAGCACCAAGCTGCACAACACCTCCCCTTGTCCGTCTAAATGACACCAAGTCACACAAAATCATGAACTTTGCAAATCATGGTCCCAAAGGCTGATCTTTTTCATATTTTACTTAACAAAATTATCGGTGTATTTGAGGTTCTCAGTACCATGTGAATTTAAGAGCAACGAGTCCTGCGGCCTAGTAGCTGAGGCACTCCATATCACCCATCTCCAGTTTCACACTGGGATGCCACTTCAGAAGAAAAAAAAAATTTACCAGGGAAGTGGATTTCCCTACCTCATATTACCAGGGAAAAACCAATTTACATAACATGTTCTTCCTCAAAACCATTTACATAACTTCATAATTAGCAGTTACTTGTCCATCTAAACATAACTTCATAGCAACACAGCTAATGATCTTCCCCAAAACAAAGCTAATGCAACAACCAACAACAAAGCTAACGACAATCCATCTAAACATAACTTCAAAATAACTCATGGCAAATAGTTGCCATGTCGTACAATTAAAGTTTTTCTTGTTAACCACAATAAGATGCATACACAGAGAAGAATCAAGCACTTCCATTTGTAGGAGACCAGTACACCTTCTACTACCATCAACTTCTTCTTGAGCTTCTTGTTCTCTTTGACTAATTCCTCGACAACATTTTCCCTTTCTTGACACTTCAAATGTAAAGCTTCAATTTTGGACTCCAATTCTTTCACTTTAGGGTCTGGGTCACTCCAATAAAAGTATTCACATTTTTTTTCCCTTTCTACCAAATTAACAAGTAAATTTTATTAGGGGTTAGAGCATTTTCTTTTCAGTGGTAAATAGCATTCATAATTACAAAGCTAATTTATTACCTCATAGTTGCCACATCCTAAGAATCTCCTGCCTGGATTTTTTTTCGTGTTTGACTTCCTCATCGGGGACGGCTTCCCACAATGGCAAGTAGGGTATTCAATCTGGAAGCTTGAAGAGGCAGAGGAGGAGGAGGATGGCATGGCTAATAAACAACTGCAAATAAGTTAGACTGTCACAGTGAATAGACTTAGATCAAAAGTATAACTACAAGACACACACTTAGTTCAAAATGAATAGACTTAGATCAATAGTTTTGCTGCAATACTAGGACTAGGGCATCACCAAGCTAGCACTCTGGTCCCCCAAGGCATTGACAAACAAAAATGGAGTAATGCATGCATCCAAGTTTAAAATCCATTCAAATTGAGCCCATGAAATGATAGATCCCAATTTGTACAAAATACTAAGAACTACAAACGCAATGAATATACGGCTACATCTTCAATAAGTTTACAACATGGGCACACAAGTGTAAAACACACAGTTGCAATTGTGAACCAAACCTTCTGCAAGTTTTGCACCCATTCTTGGAATTTCTTCAGGATTTTCAGCCACGTTTTGCAAATTGCATCATATTTCAAAGTATATAGGCAAAAGATATAACTAAATAAAGTAGATACAACAGGAATCAAGTGAATCCAGCAAGAATCAAGTGAATCCAGCAGGAATAAAGTGAATCAAGTGAATTCAATAAGTTTAGTCTGTAGGTTGGTGATACAACAAGAATCAAGTGAATCCATGAAAACCCATCTCGTAAAAAGGTTCGAATATTTTTCAAAATTTCAAGTACAAATACAGTGTGGGGAATCACACTCAACGTGGTAGCTCAACAGACCCAAAAGTTAGGGCTTTTTCAAGAACCAAAAGTTAGGGCTTTTACCAGCGAGGTTCCAACCCAATATCATAGGATCGAACACAGAGAGAGAGAGAGAGAGAGAGAGAGAGAGAGAGAGAGAGAGAGAGAGAGAGAGAGAGAGAGAGACCTGGTTGTAGATCGAGATGGAGACTTGCTTCGTCTTCATCGTTCGTTTAGGGTTTCGACCCGTAACCCAAAAGTTAGGGTTTCTTCAAAAAAAAAAACGAAAGAGAGACAAAGTCGGATGGAGGGAGAGAGAGATGACCTTGATCGATGTCTTCTTGTTGCTCGATGTAGGGGTTTCACTAGGGTTTGTTCGCGTTCTTCTTCGTTGGAGCAGATCGCCTCTCTCTCTCCTCTTTGTGGAAACTGTGAGAAATGAGGGGGTATCGGGTGGATGTGAGATAATATAGTGACCCGTTTGTGCGACCCGATACCCATTGACCCGTACCCCTAGACCCGCGTGTGTTTTTTTAGCCTGTTTGTTCTCTCAGCCGTTGGATCAGCGTGAAAAGTCCGGAATTTACAAAAATCCAGGAGTTTGGAGGGGAAGTGAATTGTATATATATATGGAACACTTCTTATGCGAACCTCCCGAATCCAGACCTCCATGATCCAAACATTTTTTTGACGATCCGATCCGATCCATCAAATGTGTACAAAAGGTGTTTTCAAGAGTCCACGCGGGAAATCTTCAAAAAAAAATACCGGGAAGGGCTTGATCCAAGCAGTTTTCGCAAAAACTCTTTTGAACACATTGGACGGATCGGATTTTCCAAAAACAATTTTTTAAATTGAAAAAATCAATTTTTTCTTATTCTCGGGAGGTCCGGATAAGAAGTTTTATTTATGTATATATATAGATGACTTTTCTCCAGCTTTTTTTGAGCAACTGTAAGAGTCTATCTTTCATTCTCTCTCAATTTCCCACTGAAAACTCTGTGAGCAAAGTCATTGTTGTTAGGACCATAGGCCAAGGTCTCTATTTATTGGCACTTGCATGACAAATCACATATTTGGATGTATTCCCATTTATCAAGTTGTAATCTATTTTTTATTTAAATTTTAGAGTATTTGTTTAGAAAGTAAACCGTGTGTTTATTGAGAGGGCGAGATTTTTAGGTTATGGACGTGTTCAGATATTAAGATAATCAAGAGATCGTGTTTACATATTTGGCTGCTCATTAAGGGAAGAAAATATGACAATTAGAGGCTAAAAAAAAGAAAGAGAAGTAATTTTAGGAAGTTGCTTTAGCAATTAATTGCCACTTTCAGTAAGATATCAAGGCAACATATGCGGCTGTTTTTTTTTTTTTTTGAAATGTCAAGATATATAAAAACTACCAGGAAAGATCTTTGGACAAAATAGAGTCTAAGTTGGGCGGAATACAACCCAAAGAAAGAATTGTCCTCCTATCTAGACAATTGGACGCTATCCAATGAGCTGCAGAATTACAATTACGCTTGCACCAACGGAACGACCAAGATCTAGCAGCTGTCCAACTACGAATATCTTCAATCATAGACAGAATTTCCCAAGGGCAGCTCATCTTCTCATCATTCACATATTGTATCAGATTCTTGCAGTCTGTTTCAAAGACAACTCTGTCCATGTTCTTCTCATTTGCCATGGCACAGACAATGCGAAGAACCCAAGCTTCTATGGCTAGAGCTGACGATACGCGAACCTTACCAAAATGCCACCATTGAGCCGATCCACCACTATCCCTGGCGATAACGCCAAAGGCAGCCCAGCTGAGGGAGGAATGAAATGCTCCATCTGTATTGATCTTGATACAATTCGTGGGAAGTCGCTCCCATTTAGGAATCATTGTTGTATTAAGGTTGTTGTTGTTATGAACCCCAGCAAACATAGCTAATAAGTAATCAGAATTAGCCTTGGCAGCATGTTCTATCACCTCTTCCGGGTTAGGTGGTTTGCTGTTAAAAACCCAGTTGTTCCATGCCTTCCAAATAGCCCAACACAACTGGAAGATCTCCCCCAGAACTTCTCTACTCGTTTCCTTGGCTAAGTCACCACAGATAAGACTTTCCATCCATTGATCAACAGCCACAATTTCCTTTTGAAAGACCCAGTATGCCTTATTACTCCCAAACCACACGGCCCTACTCCACGGACAGTGAAATAGGACATGCTCAATTGTTTCAATCGCATTACCACAAATGGGGCACAACGGGTCACTCCCACACCTTCTACGCACCAGATTATCCCTACAAGCCACCCAATTCCTAACAACTTTCCACATAAAAACACGTATTTTTGGCAACGTAGGGATGGTCCAGAATTTCCTCCACATTAAGCGAGAAGGAGAAAAGGAGCTAGAAGGTTTTGAAACATTAGTCACGCGTTTAGCACTAGCAAGAAAGGCATAACCAGACTTAACTGAGTACTTACCAGATCGTGATGCCTTCCAGATAAGTTTATCTTTTGCTCCTGTCCAACTAATGGGGATTTTGCTGATTTCATGGACACAGAGCTTCAGGGTCTCCACATCCCAAATCCTAGTATCCTGATTGATAAAATTGGCCACTTTGGTCTCCCTGTCATGTGTAGCGTGAATAGGATTCACTACTTCATTAGGAATACCGGGGACCCATGCGTCTTCTCAAAACCAAATGGATTGCCCATCCCCCACATTCCACTGTATGCCCTCCTGGATAAGTTTCCTCCCTTCCAAAAGACTTTCCCACAACCATGATGGTCTGGACCCTCTAGTTGCTTCCTTCCAGGCTGTATTTGGGAAATATAGACCCTTCAGAACTCGCGCCCAGAAAGCTTTCGGGTTCATGATCATTCTCCAAAATTATTTCGCAAGAAGAGCAATATTGAATGACTCAAACTCCTTGAAACCCATTCCTCCTAATTCCTTAGGTTCTGTGAGTTTGGACCACGCCCCCCCAGTGAAGCCTTCTATTAGAATTACAGTCTCCCCACCAAAATTTGCTAATTATCGAATTTAGGCAAGCACAAATCGAGGTAGGAAGTTTAAAACACATAAGGGTGTATATAGGAATTGGTTGTAAAACTGCCTTAATAAGCACTTCTTTGCTCGCATGATTCAGCTGCTTATTACCCCATCCCTGAATTTTGCGAAGAATTTTGTCTTTAAGGTAACACAACGCTTCCTTCTTTGACTTTCCCCAAATGGCAGGTATCCATAGGTATTGGACCGAGTTTTTCATTTCCTCCATACACAAAATCCCCTTGATTTCTGCTTTGACCTCCTCACTGGTATTGGCTGAAAACATGATGCTTGATTTGTGAACGTTCAAGGAGAGTCCAAATGCTTTACTGAACTCCTCCATAAGGGTCATGAAATTGCTGCACGATTGCTATTTTGCCTCCAAGAAAATTAGGGAATCGTCAGCAAAAAGAAGATGAGAAATCACTGGACAATTCCTCTTCATTCTTATCCCCGCTATCGATTTGCTGGCCACTGCCTTTGCCATTAACTTAGAGAAGACATCAGCCACCAACAAAAATAAGTACGGGGACAAGGGATCGCCTTGTCGAAGCCCTCTTTTAGGACAAAGGTTTCCAATTTGACCTCCGTTCAGCACAAGAGAATACTTCACCGAGCATACGCACTGTTCAATCCATCGGATCCATCTTGAATCAAACCCCATTCTTGCCATAACCTGAAAGAGGAAATCCCAGCAAATGCAATCATAGGTTTGTTAAGGTCCAGCTTTATGGCCACGTACATTTTCGGTCCCATCTTCTTATGTTTGAGAAATTGAAAAGTCTCATGGGCAACCATGATATTACCCTGTATCTGCCTCCCCAAGATGAATGCTGATTGTTGCTCCGAAATTATCTCATTCATAAGGGGTTGGAGTCGGTTGGCTAGAATTTTGGAGATAATTTTGTACAGGTAACGGCAGAGGCTTATGGGGCGAAGTTGAGACATAGATTCAGGGTTGGGAACTTTTGGAATTAGAACTATGTTAGTTTGATTAACTTCTTTGAGAAGGATCCCGTCCTGAAAAAATTTTGAACCGCTTGAAGTACATTACCCCCAACTGTAGCCCAATAGTTTTGGTAAAATAGCCCCGGGAACCCATCGGACCCTGATGCCTTCAGGGCACCCATCTGGAACACAGCCTGTTGCACCTCCTCATTTGAAACATTCCTCACAAGTTTCTCATTATATTCATCGGATATAGAAGGGTCAATAAGGCTAATCACATCCTCAAACGCTCTATCTGGGGGTTCCTTAAATAACTCGCCGAAATAGTCCTTTACAATACCTTCTATTTCTTTGGGGTTTTCCTTCCAAGTCACAGATCCATCTTTTAGCCTCACAATTTGGTTCCTTTGCCTCCTCTGAATTGTTGATAAATGAAAGAACCGGGAGTTCCTATCCCCCAATTGGA
Organism: Vaccinium vitis-idaea; assembly: GCA_963854785.1. Classification (NCBI taxonomy): domain Eukaryota; kingdom Viridiplantae; phylum Streptophyta; class Magnoliopsida; order Ericales; family Ericaceae; genus Vaccinium; species Vaccinium vitis-idaea. Next base: position 19,594,757 of record OY978224.1, on the reverse strand, counting down.
GCCACTTTATTCTTGACCTTTGATGCCAGTACATTGTCTCCTTTTGCCAAAGATCTTCAAGATCATGAATGAGCCTCTTCTCTTCCATTAAAAGTTCAGCTTTGTACCCCATACTGAGGTTATGTTGAATCTCAGAAAGTTGACCCATTGCCATCTCGATCTTGAGTCGAAGATCCCCAAACGTATGTTTGCTCCAATCTTTCAGCTTGTCTTTGCAGGCCTTAAGCTTTTGGCAGACTGAGTACATCAAAGAGCCTTCTACTTGTTTACTCCAAGCATCTTCGATAACACCCTGACATCCCTCCTCTGAAATCCAAAAGGATTCGAACTTGAAAGGTTTTCCAACTTAAATAGTGGAACGTCAGTATTCAAGATAAAAGGGTTGTGGTCAGATCCCACGGCAGGCTCGACAAACACCATAGCCTTATCAAACATTTCCCTCCATTTGGCCGTGGCGAATACCATGTCGATCCTTTCCATTATGAATTCATCTCCCCTACGGTTGTTCCTCCATGTAAATTGTGGCCTTTGAATTCCAGATCGACAAGCCCACAATCACATAAGAAATCATGAAAATTCGAGATCAAATACTGACTTGGTTGAAATCCCCCATACAAGCCCAGGGCAAGATTTCCGAGTAGCCAATTCTTTTGATTTCATCCCAGATTTGACTTCTCCCTGCCCTATTAGGGCAGCCATATACAAAAGTTGTAGCCCACATCTTTAGGTTGCTCTTGTCCGTAATGATCGCATGGATGAAGTTTTTGTTTGCCAACTCCACCTCAATCGTCACTTCATGATTCCACCACAACACAAGTCCCCCTGAAAGCCCTTCCGGATCGACATAGAAACTATTAGCAAATCCCAACCTATTACGAATGGTCTCTAGCTTGACCTTATTGCTCTTAGACTCCATCAAAAAGATGGAGGGGCGGTTTTTACGTACCAGCTCACCTAAAGCCTGGCCTGTCAGGGGACGCCCGGCACCCTGGCAGTTCCAGGTTAGGACAATCATGGAGAGTGTGGCTGTTCAGGGCCAGCCACACGCCTGTAGGTTTCCCCCTTACCAGCTCCTCCATACCACTGGCCTATTGGGACTTCACATAGGCCATCATCAATGAGAGACTAAGCTATATGAGAGGTGGATCGTTGAGATGAGGGTTTGGTACGAGCTCTTATTCTTTTAGAAATGGCCTTGGGGGAGGGAGGGGTAGAATTAGATTTGGGATTGGGAGGATTAAGTGTATTAACTGGATAATTTTCGAACACGGTTGAGGGTCCTCAATGGTTTCAGCCTTCCTCTTCAAGGATAGACAATTGAAGGCTGAGGAGATGGTGGTATCTAGGGTTCTTTCGGAGGAGGGTGTATCTATTTTGGGAGAGGGAATAACAGAGTTTGAGGCGGGTTGATATGTGTTTGGTAGAGGTCTAAAGACAGAATCGGTGTGGGGATTAATCTGGTGAGTACTTGTAGGGGCAATGGGTTGTGAGGGTGAGACGGTTTCTGGGTTTTCAAGATGGGATGGGTCAAGCAAGGTGGTGATTTGTGAGGGGTCCATATGAGAAGAGGGATGTATTTGGGCTTGAGGTAAGATTATCAGTATATTGTAGTGGGCTTGGGGCAAAGCTGGGAAGTTGGGTCTCATCCAGCCCCTAGGGCTATCCGGAGGCTCAGTAACATAGTAATGTAGATTTTCACCCAAGTTCTGGGCCTTAGCGGGCTGAAACCTATGATTGGGTCCAGTGGAATTTTGAGGAGAGCCCAATGTGGTAGGTTGGACCACTAACAAAGAGGGTATTGGAGAAAAACCTTGGAGGGTACGCAACGATGGTAAAGTTATGACATCTGTAGTGTCTGAGATGTTGACACCTGTCCCCTGTAGTACTGTAGGACCGGTACGTGCACAGTCGTTTTGCACCTCCACTACATCATGCTCCTGATGATCCGTCGTACGAAATGGGAATGCAACGTGCATTGATACATCATTCCTTTCACGCGCCTCCATCGTTGGGGACTGATCTTTCTGTTGTTGGACCACTAGGTTTTTGCCTTTCTCTTCCACCACTTCCTCTCCCGGTTGAAAGAGTTCCACCGGAATATCACATCGTCGAGCTCAGCCTGTTCTTAGCTCCGGCCCATATCCAGACTTAACCCCTTCCTCCTTAGAGACAACATGACACCCCTTATTATCATGCCCTAATCTGCCACAGGCGTAACAAAAATCGGGTAGCTTTTCGAATTTGAATGAAATCCAACGATCCTTGCTAGCGTCAGTCTTACCCTTAAGCCAGAAACCCTTCGGCAGAGGTTGTTCAACATTAATATCCACCCGAATTCTGAGGAAGCCTCTGGTAAGACAGTAACCATCAGGGGCAGCTTCCACCGCCAATAGGTTCCCCATTCGATTTCCAATAATGATCGCATTAGCTTTACTCATCTTCTCCACCGGCAGTCCATGAATCTGGACCCAAAAGGGACATTTGTTAAACTTAAGCTCTGAGATGATCATTCCGTCTGCCAACGGTATTAGAACTAGTAGACCATTCATCACAGACCATGGTCCCTCTTGAATGACAGTCTTCCTATCCTCTCCATTTTCAAAACGGAAGAGGAATACGTTATTGTTCCATTCGTCGATGTGGAACGGCGCCCTCGTTTTCCATGCCACCCTCAGAATGTTGAGAAGAATAGGGGCTCTGATGTTCTTGCCATGAACCACTTTACCCACTAGGCAACGACTATTATTGGCTTCTGAATCTTCAGAGCCTTCTTCAAGGTCCAAGATCTCAAAGTCATCCATGGAAACAAAACACCCAAGAGAAGGAAAGAGTGGGGTAGCAGAGAAAAACAAGAAGGGTAAGAAAGAGAGCCAAATCGGGACTGGAAAAGTTCGGGGAAACAAGGAAGGTGGGAGTGTGGGGGATTAACAGATGGGGGGTGGTGGTATGGGTGGGAGAGTGGATGGTAAGAAGAGAGAAGAGGATGAGGAATCGAGGGAGGTGGAAACAGAGGAGATTAACAGATGTTGGGAGTTAGTGCGGCTGTTTTGATATGCGGATTTTATATACTCATATGCGGCTGCATTTTGGGATGAAAAAGAGGACGATATAGGGTGATTTGTTTTTGCTCATCACGTTAACAATCACAAGGGGCAGCTTATGACTCTTGGAAATATACATGGAATTTTATCATTTGTGAAGCTTCAATATAATTCCAAGAGTGCTTAACAATTTTGATACCACTACTTGGACTGCTCTTCTGGTGGATTCTGGAAGTATCTCGGAGGACTGGAGGATTTGAGGCGTTCAGCAATCAACCACTTGGTGCGGTGTACGTGGATTCGGCAAAACAATCTTTGGTTAGTCGGTGAGGATTCACGATTATGATTATTGAGATTGTTTTGTAACTGCACAACTGTAAATTTTAGTGCGTTGATTTCCTCCCGTGGTTTTTACCCTTTTTAAGGGGTTTTCCACGTATATCGTTGTCTTTATCATTTATTGTTTTTTTAATTCTTTTTAGTTTGCTTATTGATTATTTGATAGCATAAAAAAAAAAAAGATTTTTCAATTGTCCCCCACCCACTACTTGTTATTCCTACCACCATGTATTCTGATTCAAAGTTCTGAATAAAGTCACCGATTTTCGAAGTAAGTTTGCAAATTTTTAAACTTTCAATCTATTTTTACTATTCACGTGCACTATTCACATTACTATTCACGTCACTATGATTAAAGGAAAGTAATAATAATTAAAGAAAAGTATGAATAGATTAGACCCGACTGCCCGGACGAGAATTACATATTAGACATCGAACAACAACAATTAACAGGATATACACTGAGTTTCTCAACCAAATTTCAAGAACAAGTTCAGCCATTGGACTTCTTGGTACAACAACTCAATTACCTAGTAAAGAGAGTTTCCTATGGATTTCAATGAATTTAAGACATTAAGGCATTCAAAAAATCAAGTTGGACTGCATAGTTTAAACCCTAATAGCAAAATGATGGGTTCTTGACAAGTTTAAGAGATGTATGATTTAGACTAGAAATAGAGATCATAAACACTCATATATACTTAGAAAGAGTATAATATCTCCCTACTTCAAGTGCTTGACTCCAAAATTAGCTTCACATGAAACACCCTAGCTTTCCAAAAAATCAATTTCTATCGAACCCCGAGCTAGAACACGCGATCTTGGGGTCAAAAGGTCGGGAATACTAAGTGTATATGATGAATCTATGTATATTTCAAGTGCATCATCGAGCTTTGGTGAGAGTTTGAGGAGAGAGAGAAAGTTGGATGAGGGAGAGAGAAAGAGAAGAGGGACGGCAGTTTTGGGACAAAACGGGGAAATGTCCGCTGTGTTTGGTTGAGAGTTTTGAGAATTATTTTTGAGATAGTGTTTGGATGGATTTTTGGAAAAAGTAATAATTAGAGAGGTGTAATAATTGGAGAGAGAAATGAGAATAATGATTAGATAGAGGAGTATGAGTAGATAGAGAAATGTGATTAATGATTTGAGAGATGAGAGATGTGGAAAAAATCTTTTTGGATTTTTTTTTAGAAATGTGTAGTGAACAAAGTGGTTCTCCTAACTTTCTCCACAAAGTCGCTCAACGGAGGATGCAAAACAAACTCCTAGGTTTGGAGAATGCTGATGGTACCTGGTGTGAGGAGAAAGAAGTTATTCAAGGGATTGTGGTGGACTATTTCAGCAGCATTTTTCAGACATCTAGCCCAACTGAATTTGCACCAGTTTTGGACTGCGTTAGTCCCGTAATTACACCAGCAATGAACATAGCTTTGACAAGACCAGTGTCGATGCTAGAGGTGCGTGACGCAGTTTTCCAAATGCCTCCGTCTAAGGCACCCGGACCTGATGGGATGCCTGCGGGTTTCTTTCAACATTTTTGGCAAGAAGTGGGCAGCGACATTTTTGAAGCAGTGAGGAGCTTCATGCACTCCGGAAAGCTTCTTAAGGGGATGAACCATATGTACATTGTGCTTGTTCCTAAAACGAAATGCCCGATGAACATGACACAGCTTAGGCCCATTAGTTTATGTAATGTGGCCTACAAAATTCTAGCAAAGGTGCTTGCAAATAGATTGGCGGTTGTACTACCATCAATCATATCCGAAACACAAGGGGCGTTTGTTTCAGGCAGACAAATCTCGGACAACATAGTTCTCGGGCAAGAGATTCTCCAATCCTTGAAGAACAGGAGATATGGAAGAAACCACGGGATGGCTATCAAGATTGACATGAGTAAAGCTTATGACCGCGTGGAATGGAGGTTCGTAGAAGTCATGATGGAAAAGTTGGGCTTTTCCCGTACATGGATCAGCTGGATTTTAGAATGCATATCTACGGTTTCTTACTCGTTTCTTATCAATGGGGAAAATCATGGTTTCATCAGGCCCTCTAGAGGAATTAGGCAGGGGGATCCACTGTCCTCCTATCTTTTTCTAATTTGTGCTGAAGGATTATCCAAAATGTTAATGGACGCAGAGGCAAGGAAGTCAATTTGCGGGATAAAGTTGAGTCGTAGAGGCCCATCAGTGAGCCATCTATTTTTCGCTGACGATACCTTGCTGTTTGGTAGAGCTCGAGTGCGAGATGTGGAGGAGATAGCAAGGATTCTGGATATGTATGGTTTGGCGTCGGGACAAGCGGTAAACACTGGAAAATCAGGCATCTTCTTTAGCAAAAACACACCAGCACATTTAAGACAAGATTTGTGTCGGCTGTTGGGAATTCGTGGTGATGTTTCCTTGGGGAATTACCTTGGCCTCCCTACCGAAATTGGAAGATCAAAAAGAGAAGTTCTGAAGTTTGTGGAAAATAGAATGAGTGATTTAACAGAAGGGTGGAAAGAAAGCCAACTTAATCAAGCAGGGAAAGAGGTTATGCTCAAATCCGTCGCTCTCGCGACTCCGGTTTATGCAATGGCATGCTTTCGTTTTCCCGAATCGGTGTGCAACAATCTGAATGCAGCAATGGCTCGGTTTTGGTGGGGGGATGGAAGAGGGAAGAAGAAAACTCACTGGCTGGCATGGGATCGAATGACAGAAAAGAAATCGGGAGGGGGATTGGGGTTTAGAGATCTTTTTTGCTTCAATTTGGCCATGTTGGCTAAATTTGGTTGGCGTTTACTAGAAGATAATAAATCTTTGGTTAGCCGTGTGTTGAAGGCAAAGTATTATCCTGAATCGTCTTTTCTTGCAGCGAGATGTAGTTCTAACTCGTCATGGGCATGGCGGAGTATATGGGAAGGTAAGGTCGTGCTTCAACATGGGCTTCGATGGAGGGTCGGTCAGGGGCTGAACATTCGAGTGGGTGATGACCCGTGGCTCCCTCGACCAATGACTTTCAAGCCACGGTGGGTAGCTCTAGCCGGTAGGAACCTCAAGGTACGGGATCTCATTTATGAGGGTACTAAAACGTGGCGGACCGAGCTAGTAAAGGAGATTTTGTGGGAAGAGGAAGCAAACGAAGTTTTAGCTATGCCACTACCGTTTTCTCGCTCCGACGACAGATTGATTTGGCATTTTACCTCCAACGGGTTATACTCAGTCAAGCCAGGATATGAGGTGGCCCTTTTCATGAAGCGGAATGGTATGCTCGGTAAAGGCTCTGGAGAATCAAGTCGCAGGGAGGAACACAAAGGTTTTTGGAATGAACTTTGGTCAATGCCTACGACGGGTAAGATCAAACACTTTCTTTGGAAAGCTTGCCATAACATTATTCCGGTCAAAGAGGTACTATTCAAGAGGAAAATAACTTGCGATCCAATATGCCCGGTGTGTTTGAACGAATCCGAAACTCTGATCCACTTGTTTACCCAATGCAAGTTTGCGCAGATGGTCTGGAAATCTTCGCCTCTCTATTTGGATTCTGCCTCAATTACAGCTTGTGACTTTCAACAGTGGTTTTCTACGCTTCTAGATCGATGGAAGGGAAGCTATGACTTTGATCGATTAATTTCTTTGGCATGCGCAGTCATTTGGCGTATTTGGAAGTGCAGGAATGATGTTTGTTTCTCCGGAAAGAAATGTGAGCATGGGGTAGCTGTTAACATCGCAATCAAGGATGCAACGGATTTGTTAGAAATTCAGCGACAACGGCAATGCTCAGGAAGGCCTACGGAAGTCAGTGCACTCGTCAGACAGCAACAATGGTCTCCTCCAACTGAGGGAGCGGTAAAACTTAATTTTGATGCGGGGCTTGATGTTGCAAATCGCGTGGGGGGCCTTGGGCTTGTGTTAAGAGACTCTAGCTCGCGTTTTATTGCAGCAAGATCGGCTCCTCTGAAGGGTATTGTTGATCCATTAATAGCTGAAACAATTGCGGCCCGAGAAGGCCTGCTATTTGCACTCTCTCTGGCGGTGAAGAATGTTCATTTGGAAGGGGACTCCCTTAGCTTGATTAGAATGATCAAGAAGGAAGAAACTGTCCACCATAAGGTCGAGGTGATTATTGAAGATATTAGAAGATTGGCTTGTAATTTTGCTAGGTGTGAGTTTGGTTTTGTGAGACGTAGCGCTAACGGTGTAGCCCATTGTCTAGCAAGTCGAGGGTTTGGCGGTTTAAGTGCTTCCACTTGGGAAGCGCTTCCACCTGTGTGGCTATTCAGTCCTTTGTCCAAGGATGGATACGCCAATTGATTCTTTTGGCTTTGTCCTTATGTTTATCAATGAATCGTCTATCATTTTGACAAAAAAAAAAAACTTTCTCCATAAATAGCGTTTAATAACACCTCACACGCCTATACTACTACATAAATGCTTCAATCAAACCCAAAACTAAAATGTTCTTCTCATTAAGCGCATGTATTTCAAAAGGTTTATCTTCTCTTTTCTTTTTTTTTATAGTAAAATCCCCAAATTAAATTTTGAAAATGCGTTTAAAATTCCGGGTCTTTACATCTTGTCTCTCTTGATTGTGTTGAAAACCCATACTTATCTAGAGTTTTGATTTGAATTTATAATGATCTTGAGTTTGGTTAATTGATGTAATACCCGTTCCGGGTGTTAGGATTTTAAATTGCATTTTGGAGTAATTATGAGATTTGGGCCAAAAGCTAATAGCTTTGTAGTTGGAGGGGAGAAGTGTAATTTGGCATCAGATATTTCTTTTTCTTTTCTTTCCCATTGGGTTGATCATAATCAGAGAGGAGAGAGGGGGAGACTTGGTCTGGAAAGAGAGAGGGAGACCATAGGAAGAGGGAAAAGAAGAAGAAGAAGGAAGAAAGGAAGGAAAGAATTGGGGAAACCCAAAATTAAGGTATGAATGGGAGTTTAATTTCCGAATTTCTTGAGTTATGTTATTATTTTACAAGTTAATCAAGTCTTTTGCATCTCATAAGAGTGATTTGGTCACTGACAGATTTTATGAAACCAAATCTGCCATGGTTTTTGGTGAATTTTAAGACATGGTTCCTGAATTCGGGATTTTCTGTAAATTTAACCGTAGGTACCCATATGAGTTCTAGACCTTGTGTTAAATTTTCGTGATTTTATGAGAAGTACAGAAAATATGAAAAATATTTTACCGAGCTGCTGTTGTGGATTCGCGGTGCAGACTGCACTGCCGCATCTTACGAAAATGGCTATAAAGTAGACTCGTAAGGCTTTCGGAATTGATAGGCCTTGTAGCTTGATTATTTTCCAGTGATAGCAGTTTTTGGTTTGAAGTTGGTTGGAAATCTGTTTGACAGGATTGAGCTGTGAGTTGGGATTCATTTGTTAATTGTTTAAAAATAGCTATCGGGTACAGAAAATTCTGAGGTTTTAGTATGTTGTTTCTGATTGAGTTTACGGCCTACGGTGAAAATATTGGAACATTTGGATGGGTAGATTAATTCTATAAATTCGAGGACCGCAAGGAGGTCGAGTTGTTATGAGTGTGTTTAGGCACTTTGCTTGTGTTTGAGCGTAAATTCATGGGGTTATTTATGGTCTTAATTAGTGTTTATCGTTGATCGTGAATGATTTTGAGTTAATTGAGGTACGTGTACAGAGGAAGGTACGGGCACATCCGGGATGCCGAATACAAAAGTTGAATCTACCTTTATCTTTGAAGATCAAGGTGAGTGTTTGATTCACAGATGTTTTTCATTCGGGTTGAACTTGTTAAATGTTATTGTGGCTGCGTGCCGAGTTTGGCTGTCGTTTAGGCTTCGTGCCGAATTGATTATATATTTCTGCTTAATTTTGTTATATATTGTTGTTGTGGCTGTGTGCCGAAATTGGCTGTGTGCCGATATTGGCTGTGTGCCGAGGCTGTGTGCCGTGGCTGTGTGCCGAAATGGGCTGTGTGCCGAGATAGTTGTGGGTCATGGTTGTGTGTCAGGAAAGGGCGGAGTGCCAAGGATAGTGGTGTGTCGAGGTTGTGTGTCGAGGGTAGCTGAGTGCCGAGTTTGGCTGTGTGACGAGTCTGATTGTGTGATGAGGTTTTGAATTGAGAATGAGAGTGTGTTGGATGCGTGTTGGGAATGGTTAACCACTAAAGTGGGTTGTGTGTCGTGGTTGTGCAACGGGTGTGTCGTGTAATTTACGTTTGTTTTCCTTTTAGGGGTTGAATGTAATATTTGTTTGAATTGCATCTATGTCTCATAAACACTCCTGGAACCCGTTTCGGGTTTCAGTTTGCAGGTTAATTTTAGGTGGAGTCCACTGCTAGTCCCATGGTGCGGTCGTGTTCACGTGCAAGGTCTTTTGTCAAGTCGGGTTTTGGACCCGCCGAAGCGCTAATCCGGGGCGGGTCGTTACAATTGACCTCCTTGGATTTGTTGAAAATCTACTCTTCCTATATGTACTTTGATTATTGGACTTCTAGAATTGGATTATTGAATTGCATTGTTGTTTAACGTCAATGTTGGGATGGAAATGATGTTTATTAAGCACTTTGACACTTCCGAATGTGGTGCGATAAACACGTGAACACAATTGAAACGGTATGTCACGCCCCCAAATTTAGAACATAAATAAATAACATTCTTAAAAAATAAAAGTCAATATATTCATATAGTCAAAGTTTTAAAGTCTCCTTACAAATCAAAGTCACACATAAATTCTAGTCAACGGGCAAATATATAAATAAAAAGTACTCAAAAGTTTTTTTTTTGAAATAAAAAGGGGCTAAACGAATGTACAGCCTACAAGGGGCATACCCCAGGAGGAAAGAAAGAAAAGAAAAAGAAAAAGAGAAGACAAAAGAAAATTGGAAAACTTATGCCAATTGGCTACAATGGCAAATTTAACCTATGTTTCCTAACCTTCTAAGGTAGAAGGACAAAAAAAACATGACAAAATATTAGAAAGTACTATTCAAAAGTTATTACATTAGTCCATGTCAAAAGATTGGGGGAAAATCACGAATTACTAATCCAAAATACATAGCACTTGGTGGTCAAATGACCCTTTTCATGTATGCTTTCAAAGATGCAACTCATTCCACGCATTCAACCTCATGCTCCTCGATGTGTACCTGAAAATGATAGGGTGAGCTACACTAGCCCAATAGGAAAATCTTTCTGCTATCACTAAATGCAAATGGGATGAAATGAGCACAATAATGTATGGAGATGTAACAGGGATAGACAATTAGTTCCAACTTAAGACATGCGTCCATACTCACACAACCTTTTTACGTCAATGACTACACCTTTGTTGTTATAAAAACAATACATCTTTGTACTTATTCTTTGTTTAAGATCATTTTCCCACATCCACCCTACCGACAACACTATGTTAACAACCCGATAGTTAAGACTCTCTCTCTCTCTCTCTCCATTTCATTTTGGATGCACCGTTTGTCATATCATTGTCTCAATACTATCATTTTTCATTCTCATCTCATACTCGGGAGTTTGGGGACCCGTATTCCCTTACCAGGGCTCTATAGATCCCTATAATTATATCCACAATGACACCGATCCACAGTACTTTTATCGATACCGAATAACGGTATTCCCAGCAACACACCTAACGGTGGCCCTTGGTATCCATATAATCATTCCCAACAACGCACCTAATGGTGGTCCTTGGTATCCATATAATCATTCCCAGCAACGCACCTAATGGTGGTCCATGGTATCCATATAACCAATGTTTTCATAACGTGACTCAATCTATCAATAGGATTTCATATGGTAATAATTTCTCAATCACAAAATGTTAGTTACACGTCCACCCTTAACGCATCACCTCTCATTCTTACTCAACAACCGCAAGTCAACACATTCCGTATAGGGCTTAATGGTATAAAGTGTGTGCCCATCTTGACACGAATCGTTCACCTTCAAATCCCTAGACATCACCATGTATCAACCAATCTATTAAGAAGTCATTACGCCTCTTACTCACCTTCCATGAAAACACGATATAAGTTCTCAGAAAGCAATATCACGCGTCCCTATGGTGTCTGTCAGGACATAGTTCATTAAGCTTAAAGACGTGGTTTCAAGACCCATTCATCCGTGTCATGTCATTATATATCAAATATATGTAGGTGATCTCAAGTGTCCTTATATCTGTGAAACAACCCACGAAACATGTTTAAAACTCAACATGGTCATCTAACAAATAATTCTCGTACAACGAAGGATAGGTCCAAGTTTTAAAAAAAATCAAATGCACATAGAGAGAAACTAATTTCATCAACCCAAGGGAATCAAACAACTAAACACAAGATCAAGCAAGGATTTTAGATCAAAACTCTAGAACAATGGAGGTTTTCCAAGGAATCAAAAGATACATGATCAAACAAACAATATATATAACAAATCAACCAAAAACACTTAGAAATAGGAGAGAGAAGTCCCTACCAAAGAAGGTTTTGAGCAAAACCCTAACAAAATCAAGACCCATCCTCTAAACACCAAGAATCGCCTCTCTCTGAGTTTGAAATCAAGATTCAAGCTCTAAATCAAGTAGATACCATGTTACAAGGGTGAGATTTCCCTAGTATATGAAGAGAGAGAGAGAGAGAGAGAAACGTGATAGAAGAAAGGAACAAGCCAAGAACATGTGTTCTTACCTCCTTGAGAGCAAAACCCAAAATCCAAGGGAGATTCACGAGCCCAATGAGTAGATCTGGAAGTTTTGAGGTGGATTGAGGCTAAAATCACAAGATTTGAGGTAGGGGTGAAGAGAGAAGGTGGAGGGGTGAGTTTTAGGGTTAGAAATTGTGTTTGGAATGAAAAAGAAGCCAAGGACCCCTTTTATAGTGTGCTGATTGCGCACAAAAATTCAGTAGAAAATTACTCTTGCTACCGGTAGCAATATGCGTATTGCTACCAATAGCAAATTCTCAAACAGACTTACTGATCGATAGATACCGGTAGCAATATGCGTATTGCTACCAGTAGCAACTGGGAAAAATTTACATTCACTGCTTTTAGGGATACCGGTAGCAATATGCGTATTGCTACCAGTAGCAACTGGAAATTTTTTTATTTTTTTCTACTTCAATCAATTGAACCTTAGATCATTTCTAGCATTATCTCAACACCCCAAAACCACATCACAACATCAAAATACACATCCCAATCATCCACCGAACCCCGGTACACCAAGACATACATCCACCGTACACATAGGTATTCGTGAATTTATAGTTTAAAGTTCAATCAAGATTCGTTCACATTAATCAAACAACGAAGGAAAGGGATTTAAATACACGGGTCCTCACACAGTATGAAAGACACTTGGTTGTTTTTGAGAAAATGAGGAAGTACTTGGCTTATAGTTGGGTTGTTGTTACTACGACCATCATTCGGTGCGTCCCTGGGCATGGGTAACGAGGCCCGTGAATCTTGATTACTAGGGTCACCATTCGGTGTATCCCTGGGCATGTGTATCAAGGCCCGCGAATCTCGGCAGGGGACTATGGATCCCAAAGATTTCAATTATTGAGATTGTGGAAAACAGTGAGTTCTTAGAGTGAAAGAGGAAAAATGGATAAAATGTTTATACGGACACATCAGACTTTTCAAAAGGACTATCATTTACGAAAAGTGGTTTTTATGAATACGCGGACACCTTGACTCTTATTTGATCATAAGTAGGCATTGTTTATTTATTTCTTGTCTTGTACATCGTTATTTCCTTTGGGCACATATCATTCCATTAACATTTAGCAATTTCTACTTTCCTACTGGGATAGTAGCTTTTTCACTTCTTTCTTTGTAGCTTTATTTGATTTTGTCATGATGGGCCAAGCGAAAGTGTCTTGGGATAGTTTAGGGTTGGTAGTGGCCAGTGGGTAGTTGACCAGAGCTAGATATGGCCACTACATGTTTTGTCTCCCATTCCCTTTGTAACCAAGGTCATTATATGCTAATGAAGTCCCTGTTGATTTTATAACCGTTTCGAACTCCATTTTATGCATCTGTGATATTTTTCGATACTTTAGTTATCGATTCCATAGATTTCCTTTCTAATAATTAGGTTCTTGCCTTGAAAGCACGTTCCTAAATAGCTTGCGTAATATTTTTGTATCATGTTATCGCATCTTTGCTAGCGCTATTTTGTGGGATGTATGTTGAGTTTGTGTGAATTTCATTGTTTGAGCGTATCCTTGTGAGAATTCGGAATCGAAATCTTTTATGGTACATTGCGCTTGACTACATAATGGCATAACATCTTCATCTTAGTTCATGGCTTGTGGGTGCATGGGGGGCTATAAAAGCCCCCAAACATTAGATTTTAGGGGAATCTACTACCTAAGCCTTCTCTCTCTAGTTTTTAGGGTAGTTATCCTTCTCTTGCCGACCGAAATCGCCACCTCTCTTCCTGTCTATCCTCATCGGGCTTTTCCATCTTCCGATTGGATCGCTGGTTTTGTTTCCCCAAACTCTAAGATAACTGTTTCTTTCTTGGCGTATTTGCACTTTGTCAAGGCAATCCCTTTGGATCGGGGTTAGTGATGGTGAGTGAATAGCGATTTTGGCAAAGTGGTGATTCTTTCTTCTCTCAAGCAGGGAGTTCTTTCACTATCTATGTAGATAATCTACCAACTATTGTGGGTATTCCTTGGTTTAGAAAATTCTTTTCCAATTTTGGGAGAATCGTGGATGGTTTTGTTCCCCTCAAGAGAAGTATAAGATCGGGATATCGATTTGGTTTCGTCAGATATGGAAGCCATAAGGATGTTGCTCTTGCAATAGCAATGACGTTATGTACTAGAGAATGTTTTTAATTTTTTAGTTTGCAATACATAGAGTATCTTTTTTCTTTAGTGGATGATTTGATCTTTTTCCAATTGTGTTTAATGATTTTGCGCTGGAAATAGAATTGTGCTTCTTTTTTTTTTTTTAGGTCGACAAATAAGATGAAAGATTATAACCGTCATCTTAAATTTTTAATCATACTTTAACACCGTCATCTTTGTGATAGGAAAGATGATGACTTTAGAGCGTAATTAAAAGTCTAAGATGACGGTTGTAATTTGTCATCTTATACTTTTAATTACACTTATAAAGTGTCATCTATAGATATTAATGGCTAGGGGTGAACAAAATAACCGTTAAATTGTGAATCTAGTCCAAACCAATCCAAGCCAAAGGGTTAGGTTCGATTTTCTCGTATTGTGGTTTGGTTCCGGTTTTAAGAAGTTAAAAATTGTGATAAATAGTTTGGTTTGTGTATTTACGTTGACGGTTCCGGTTCCAAACCAATCTGATCCGTGTAATATTTATATAGATATATATTTTATATATCATATGTGGAATTTATTTAGATACACAGAATGAACTTAAATTCTCTCTAGTCGATACTAATTTCCTAATCTAATGCTTCATTCCACTACCCTGTTCATTCACTTCCAAGATTACACCCCTAAATTTCTATATATGGTAACCTATTCCTATGATTTTATTACATAAACATGCACGGCTTGGACTTAGTCGATTGATTTCCTAATCTTTTTGCTCGTTAACTAATTTCTGAATCTAGTACTCTATTTCTTCACTGATTACTAGTATTCTAGTCTTTTTGAGGTGATTGATCTTCGTGAGTTTTGGTGATTTTAACAAAACTTATTTTAATACAGTTACGGGTTAACTTATCTATGTACTCCCTCTGTTCCATATTATTGGTCCCTTTTCGGTAGTCATGTTGCTCGTTAACTAATTTCTGAATCTAGTACTCTATTTCTTCACTGATTACTAGTATTCTAGTCTTTTTGAGGTGATTGATCTTCGTGAGTTTTGGTGATTTTAACAAAACTTATTTTAATACAGTTACGGGTTAACTTATCTATGTACTCCCTCCGTTCCATATTATTGGTCCCTTTTCGGTAGTCGTGCCACTTAACAAATTATCTATATTTCACAATCTATAATGTTTTTTATAATTGCAAAAATTTTGTTTTATAAAGCAAAATCGAGATCTATCAAATAAGATCCATATTGGATATAAAAAGAACTATAGATTGAAAGTTATAGGCAATTCTTTGAGAGGTGCCAAATAGTGAAAAAGGGACCAATAATATGGAACGGATTTTAAGTACTTCACATTGTTTATGAAGATGGTATCTCAATTTCAAGGAAACCGTGTTTCAAAACCGATACTGAATCGTATTTTAATGGTTTGGATTGGTTTGGTTTTATGAATTTTATGGGTTGGTTTGGCTAAATTCATAATATGTAGGTAGTGGTTTGTTTCTTGGTTTATCATAAAACCTGACCAATCCGGTCCGTGCTCACCCCTATCAATGATAGTTTCAAACCGTCATTTAAAATACACTTTTAATGACATCTCCATAGATGGCAGTTCAAACTATCTTCTTTCACTTTTAATGACATTGTTAATCTATCATCTTTATCTATTATTGTCGTAGTGATAAAAAAATTCCTCCAATGATCACATGATTATTTTGCATGTTATCTTTATTCTTAATTTGTTTGGCTTCTGCATTCACGTATTTTGGGTTCAATTTCATTAGGGGGAACAGATCAACTAATCTTTCAATTGAAAATTATAGTTAGTTTGTGCAATGGGTACTTCTATTGCCATAAATCGTTAGCTATTGCAAGTGCGCAATGGATCCTCTTCTTGTAAAAGTAAATAGTGTTTTTTCAATTTTTTCCAAAAAGAGTAGTCTCCCCAAAAGAGTAGAAGCTAAAAATCCGGCCAAACAACTAGACTAATGCATAAATGAGTGAAATTTTGGTCTACCATAAAATTACATAACGAGGAATGGAATGTTACCTTCAAAACAAAGTTATTACTGTATTACATCTTAATATTAAGAGGTAATTAAATATTTATCCAGATTTTGGATATCACGTGTGTTTTCATCCTCTTATTTTTACAAGTTTATGTTTTCATCCTCATTTAATGTAATTTACCTTTTTTACCCTTTCATTGTGATATACATAGATGTTTATATATAAATCAACACTACTTGCTAAATTAGTGGAAACTGATTACCAATAATTATTGTTAACTAATAATTGATTACCTTTTTGAAATGAAGGGAGAATCCAAAACATCTCCTAAATTAGTGGTAACTAATTACTGTTTCCTAAATTAGTGAAAATAATAGCATTTCAAAATTAATTACTGATAACGTATCTAAATTAAAAACAAATGTTGACAAATATTTTACCATGATCAGTGGACAATATTGTTGACATATTTTTGCCATGATCATTGGACAATGTCAACATATCTGTCGAGCTTAATATTTTTACCATGATTTTTTATAACCATTTTTTTTACCATGATCATTCGACAATGTTGACATATATTTTTTTTACCATGATTCGTGTTCTGAAAGGATATTATATTGTTTTCAAATCATAAACAAATTTTTTACCATGATCATTCAACAATGTTGACATATATATTTTTACCATGATTCGTGTTCTAAAAGGATATTATATTGTTTTCAAATCATAAACAAAACGATAAAAAAATCATGGTAAAAAGATCAAAACAGCCGTTGCGCAGGCCTATATAGATAAGGAGTATGTACACTCTCCTTGTACCTATTAACATGGTACTCCCTCCGTCCCATTTTAAATACTCCCTACGTATATCCGTGTCATTTTCAAACGTCTATATCTTTTTATTGGTAAGGTTTCGAAAGTTTTTAAAAATTGTCTAATAGAACTATTTGAGATCTATCAAATAAGATCCATATTGCATATAAAATACATTATAGAATGAAAACTATAAGAGTTATAAAAAAAACACGCATAACCGTAGGGAGCATTTAAATTGGGACGGAGGGAGTAATAATTATTGAATTAACA
Organism: Vaccinium vitis-idaea; assembly: GCA_963854785.1. Lineage (NCBI taxonomy): Eukaryota > Viridiplantae > Streptophyta > Magnoliopsida > Ericales > Ericaceae > Vaccinium > Vaccinium vitis-idaea. Next base: position 19,577,486 of record OY978224.1, on the reverse strand, counting down.
TCTTCAATCATGGTAAAAAAAATGTCAAAAATCATTGGCATGATTGTTAGTTTGATTTTAACCATGATCGCTTCCCTTTATGAATCCGGCCCACGCATGCGGCACCCTAAAAAATTTTAACCATAATTACTGGATCAAGGATTTTTGGATGAAAATATAAAAAACGGCGGCAAAAATAATTTATATTTTCATCCAAAAAATCTTTTCCCTATAGGCCAAGAATTTTTGGATGGAAACATAATTAATTTTGGATGAAATTCATGCACAATTAATTATGTTTCCATCCAAAAAATCTTTACCCTATAGGCCAAGAATTTTTTATGGAAACATAATTAATTTTGGATGAAAACATTCGTTTTAGTCCTTAATCTCCTAGTATATATAATTATATATATATAATCAAGGGCAAAAATGAGTTTATTTAAATCTCGGGATGAAAACATAACTCCTAAAAAGGTTCAGGATGATTTTCTAATTTCAAGTGAGTAAAAAGATGATTATTTAAGTGCCCCAAATATTAAAGACCCTAACCTCACCGAGATACCTATCTCTAAAACTAATTACAATGCCAATTGCTGGCAAAACAATACGTACCACATGCAATGCACGTGGCTAGACTACTAGTCCTTGTAAAAAGACATAACAAACCTCAGGACATTAGGGCCTCTTTTTTATCAGGAAAAAACAAACTTGAAAATAGGACCCCTTTGTCACGCAACTGTTCTACAGAATTACAAACCAAAACCTCCCTCCTCTGCCTCCCTTGATATTAATAGTAACTTGGTATCGGTGTCTTGAAAAATGGACAAAACCAAAAACTTAGAATCATTAACGGACTCAGGATCTAAATCGCATTGCAACTGGGAGTCCAACAGAATACGCTTGGTTTCAATTTCGTCCTTATAAAATTTTTAGTTTTGATTTTATCCTTGCAGTTTGAAACGAAGTTCAGTAACTTGGACGGAAAATGCATATGTGGATAACAAATGGATGATATGACATCATTTTGTACACAAAAATGCTACACACGCAACATTTACACAACAACCAAAAACAACGTTGTTTTGGACTGTCACAAAAAATAAAAATAAATAAAAATAATAACGTGAAACCACCGACTGCTTTCACTTCCTCCGCAATCCTCCTCCGCAGCCCCAGCCTCTCTTGCTCCATATTGAAGAGGATTATTTCAAAGACATACAAAGGGCTGATTTGGCAAAGGGTTATTTTGTCTTTATTCAATTTTTAATTTTTTTGCATTTGTTAGTTTTGCGTCAAGTTTTCATGGTTTATGGATTCGTCTCGACGAGACGAATCCAAAAAGTATAAAATTATGGTCGAAACTAATATTTTTTTTTGAATAAAGCCGAAAATAAACCAGTTCTGTGTTTTTTCCCCAAAGCACCCCAAAATGTATTCCGCACATATCTCTTAAACACTACTCCTAATGCAGAATGCATTATGCACATTCCTTCCAAACGATCTACAAATTCAATAATACATTTTGACAATAATTTAAAAAGCCAAAATGCAAAAATATAAAAAACCAAAAACCAAAGCTCCCAAACACCTATGCTTTCTGCCATTTGGGGGGTTATTTGCTGCTGCTGCTGTTTTTTTTTTTTTTTTTTTGGGTTTTTCGTAATTCCTTTTTCTGTATAGATTTATTTTCATTTAGGACTTTCAAGGTTTTGGTCAGTTGGAATCTAATGTTTATGCATCGATATGTAGCAGCCTAGCAGGTGCCCTACTAATGTGTGGGCCATAAAAAATTGGGAAAAAAACCTTGAATGAAAAAAATACCAAAAAGTTAAATAAAAAAAAAATTGTGGCCAAAACCTTAAAAAAAAAATTGAAGAAGATTATTTTACGATCATTTTGTTCGTCTTTTTTTTATAAAAATTTAAATTCTGGTCCATATTTTTTTAGTCCTAAATATTTTAACAAAAGAGTTAAAAAATTCATCAAGTATTCTTTTCCATGAGAGGAATACAAAAAAGTTTAATGGGAGAGTTAATTAGGGGTCCTATACAAAAAAATCGTTATGATTCCATCCTATGAGATTTGAATATTTATGATTCCATCCTGAAATTCAAATAAACCCCAAAACACCCTTTTCTCTCTCCTGATTTTCCTAATTTATCTCTCTCATAATCTTTCCTAATTTATCTCTTTCTCTCTCTCTAAAATCTCTCTTTTCTAATTTTTTTTAATTCTCTCTTCTCTAATATTCTCACACCTAAAATCTCCAAACAAAATTAAAAGAAATAATCATCACGTTTTGGCCTAATGCACCACAAAAAAATGTCAGATTAATGCACCACAAAAAAATGGTAGATGGACCATGAAACATATGGTAGATTAATGCACCATATTTACTTTGCTGAATCACCAAAGTGCTGAAGTGCTAAACCAGTGAACCATATTTTATTGTACCAAATCACCCAATATGGTAAATCAATAAACCATGTTCGCGTGTCAGTGAACATAGTTTATTGATTTAGCACTTTTACTCTATCAAAAAACCATCATCCCAAGTATTTTAATTAGCGAGAAACTAAAAAAAGCCACAGGGTATTTGTCTTGACTAGATAAATCCAAAAAGCATACAAATGTGGATTTAGATTTACAAACACTCAGGAAAGACTAGATAAATCCTGCAAAATGTATTTTTGTTGTGTGTAGCATTTTTTGTACAAAATGATGACACATCATCCATCCGTTATCCACATATGCATTTTCCGTCCAAGTGTTGACGGGAAGGGTGACATTAAATTTCGTTTCAAACTGTAACAGTAAAAACGAAACTAAAAATTTTACAAGAACAAAATTGAAACTGAGTGTATTTTATAAGGACCAAAAAAGTAGATAAGCCTAGATTAAATGAAAAATCAGATTCTGTCTTGGACTTTGTTTTGTTGACAAAGAATTCAGTCTTGTTTCAACTATCTTGCGGTCTCTGAGTGAAAATGATCGAACTATTATTTATACTATCCGAACAGGTTTATTATTAATTGCAGTTTTTCTTTGTTTAAATAATATATCAAATTGCTAGGATATGGACAGGTACCTAATCGACTTCCATGACTTTGGAGTATTTTTTTTTGGGACCATGAACACGTTGCACACCCCTTGCTTAGTATGATCATTTTTGGGGGGCATATATTGCCATTTGGGTTGTGTATTGTGTCGAACCCAATTAAAATCCATGTTGGGGGTATTTAACTTCTCCTTGTTCACAACTAAAGGAAATAAATGTTCTCAAATTATTGATTTTAAGAGGAAAAAACACAAATTCGTCTTTCTGGTCATGCTTTGTAAACATTTTATGGTTTATGTATCCTTTCTGCTATGATTCAAGACATAAACACGATCTCATCTTTTTGTTATCTACTTATTTTAAATGTGATTCGGTATTCAATATCTCAAAGAAGTATATTTGGAACAAGAGAAAATTGGCAATTTAACTATGTTTATCTCCTCTTTTTTTGACAAATATGATTCCATCGAAATTTTATCGATGTTTGGTCAAATTGACTGGGGTGGGTGGCAATCTGGTTCGCATGTCGTTTTTCCCATTGTGATGTCTTCACCGTTTAATCATTCTAACTTTTGTTTCAATGATAGAAGAAATTATATTGTTTACATGAATGGTCAACATGTAGATGACTATAAGATGAACCGCTCAAATCGCTAAATAAAATCATTGTAGACCTTTCACACTCTTTTTTTTTTTTTTTTTCAATATGACTAATGGTTTTCACACTCTATTTTTTTCTTTTCAATTGACCTTAATTTTTTTTTGTTTTTATTCATGTGAAATTATCTAATTACCCTTTATATATATAAGAAATCTATATAATAAGGGAGCTCATTGTTTGAAATCCCTATATTTTTTACCCTTGGATCTTAATTCAAGGGCTCAGATTGCAAGGGAATTTCCAATTATTTTACATTTACAAAAATCCACGTGTACCATCTCCCACACAACCTCCACCCCACTTTCTATTCCTCCCCTTTCAAATTTGATATCCACGTGCCACAACTGCCTACCCCTTGCAGTTAAAAAACTGCCATCATTCTATTCTCATTTTACACAAACAGGTATGGTAGCATAATTTACGTCTCTTTTTTTTTTACCCTTCCATTGATGGCCAAGCCTCGCATTACCCATTTCCATCTAACACAACATTGGAGCGAACGAAGCAGGAACCAAGAAAATCCATTGTCGATCAACACAACCAAGAAAATCCAGTGTCGATCAACACAATACTGGGTGTCAAAGTTTGTTTTTTCCCTTTTGGTTTTTTAATCAATACCTATTTGATTTTTGTTTTCTTTTACTTCATCGTTGTTGATTTTTCTCTCTCACTTTCGGTTTTTCCCTTTTGTGAAACTGTCGATCAACGTTTGTGTTCTAACCATAATCTATGCAGAGAGAGCTCCACTTACATGAAGTTAAACGGGGTAAAATAATATTGTATGTTGATTTTGTGTAATTCCCTTTCTTCCTCTCTCACTATTGCTCATAATTGGTCTTAATGTTTTTTTTCTCCCCTGAAGGTTTTGATTGTGAGTGTCAAAGTTCGGCTACTTTTGGTACGATTGCTTGAAGATTAGTTCAACATCTGCTCCTTCCGGTATGAAAATTTGTCTGACCAACAAGAACTCTAAGGTTACTACTAATTTTCTTTTTTTAAGAGATAGTACTAATTCAAGTGGCGATGGATATGGCTAAATCACTCGAGGAACATGTGTGTATCATTTATTTCCTTCTAATTACACTGTTTTTGATTTCCTAATTGATGAGTACTATTATAAATTCCTACTTTGTATATTAGCAAGTTTCATTTCAAAGTGATTAAGTAATGCAAGTGGGTATAAATATGTCCGATACATGAAAACGTGAAAAACACATCATTGATTTTTATTTTTTTTATGTTCATACGCCTGCCACTATCTAATGCTAGATGTATTATATGTGTATGATTAGAGTCCATCTGCCACCTATTATGCCATGTACGTACATTGTGCATGCATGTTCTCACTTGGGTACCTATTCCCATTGTCATATTTCAATGCTTTTGTAAATATGTGTTATGTTCTCACCCTATTTGTCAAGCAATATATTTTGATCTCATCCAAAATTAAATGACTACGTACTAGACATATTTTGTACTACAAAATTCTGGCCATGTTAGATGGCTAAAAAATGATGCCACCCAAATTATTTTGTTATAAAGGCTCTACGAAATCAATATAACATGGTTGTTATGTTGAAAAAAATGTAATTACGTATGTACTTAAAAAAAAATACCATCATGTAAGAGCCCAAAAAAATTGCAAATGCATTTTGTATTGAGTTAGAGTATTAGACAAATGTTTGGAGTCTTAGTTCGGTCAATTTGGACCAAAATGTTTTAGCTCTGTTCTTCTTCTTAGCACCTTTTCGTTTAAGTCAGCTACTTTGTACCTTTTTTCTTTCTCATGCTTTCCATTCAACATTCAACATGTATGATTAGGGTCCACACCTGATACCTATTTTATCTATCCTTTCGTTACGGGAGTCGTAACTTTATCTTTCTTATGGTCGCATCAATATGTTGAAAAGTTTGTGGGTGCCTTTCAATTTATTGCTTAAAAATGCTTTTGTTTGCAGTGTATATTCTTGGGTGAGCTTTTGGGATATATTTTGGGTAAAGTGTACTTTTTGCGGTTAATCTGTACTTTTTTATTCTGAAAAAAGGATGGTGTTTTACTCTTGGTCAGGTCACTCTCTGTGAGAATGGATTGAACTTTTTGATATCTGTATTAATTTTCCTTTTTGGGAGGGGTTAATACTTTGATGTTCATTTTTTGACACGCTAGGTTTTGAAGAATGGGGGATATATATGAAGCTGCAAAAAAATGCTCCAACTCTGTAGCTGCTTTGGCCTTGTTCAGTTAGTAGGTTTAGTTTTGTTTTGTTTAGTTTTGATGATGTAAGCAGGTGTAATAAGTGGAGAGAGATAGAGAGAAAAGGGAGAAAAATGATGATGTAAGCAAAACTGAAAATGGGCCAAAACCGGAGCAAAGCTCCCAACCGAACACTGCCTTTGTTTCTACCATTTTGTGCTACAGGGCTTTTGCTGCTTTAGGCTTTCATTTTGTGCTACCGAATGCTGCACTTTTTATTTGTGGAACTCTTCTAATACAGGTGCATGCTGACTACACTAGCCTAGGATTTGATCTGTTGTTAGATGTTATTGTCAAGATCAAGAATAAACCAGATAACACGCGGATTATTTTTTCAACTTGAAACCCTTCTGATCTCAAGTTGATAGTACTTCCCCCTTGCCACATGTTTGCCCAGGTTACTACTCATGAAATTAATTTGTTTGAAACACAAAATTGATTTGCGTTTGCTGCCTTTAGGCACGGGCATTCGCTATAATTCCATGAGTTTTGTCACTTAAATAGATATAGGCATTACTAGATTTAGGTTTTGAAAAACTGCAGTTGGAGGATGCACTTAACCATCTAATGAGGTCACACTCTTTTCTTATGACATTGGATTCTGTTGTAGGGACTTTTTTTTTTTGAAAAAAAAAAAAATTAGAGTTTGAGTACATTTTTTATTGTTTGTTATTTCCTCCAAGGTTAATGCAACTCTCATGTCTTTAAGGTGGACACAAAATTGCGTCTGTTTGACATCTAATTGTTATTTCCTCCAAGGTTAATGCAACTCTAATGTTTTTAAGGTGCACGCTAATTGTTCGAGTGAACACTAACCACTAGTGTATGTATAAACATAATTGTATTGTTTTCACGTAGAAGCACTGAAAGAAACTGCGAGCGCCTAGTGCGTTTTGTGTGATGTGTGGAGGCCTGTGAGCCTTTTCTAACTTTATTAGAGCGGTTGTGTGCAACCCCAAAGGGTAGAGTTGCAATGTGGTTCGCAGTTTGCCTGCGAGTGAGGACTTAATGATTTCCCAACCGTTGTGGAAAATGAAGAGCAGCGAGATTAAACGAAAAGTCAACTTTTATTAATAGAAATTAACAAAAGTGGAGTACAAGGGGTCAATAACAAGACTAAGTTAGACTTGTTGAATGACAGGAGATAAAAGAAACCAATGAGGTTGAAGACTTGTTGAATGGCTGGAACGGATTGAGGATCTTTGAGTGTGAAGTCGAGAGACTTGGATTGTTTTTAACCGTGAGGTTGATGGCTATGAAACCCTTTTTCCATCTTCAAAATCTATGTTTATAGGCCTCAATGCTAACCTCCCTTGCTCTGAAATGCTGCCACATGTCTAAGCTATTTTTCCCTCCTTAACCTAGTGACGCCAAGTGTCCCATGAGCTCAACCTCTCTTCTCAAATGGCGGTTACTTGGCAGTTGCTAATAAGGGAAAGGATAATAACAAACAGCTTCCCTTTATCCCTTCACATGAGCGGCCATTTTTATCCAAACATGGCCTTAATATGTTCAAAGGACCCCCTCGGCCTTAATTCCGGAGTGTGGGCTTTATCCATCGTCCATGGACTTAACTCTTTTAAAATGGACTGAATGGGCCTTATGGACCACAACCATTACAGGCCTTCTCATTTCTCGGCCAATAACGCCTAATCTGAGTCCTTTCGGCCTGATCGGGATCTTGTGTCAAATTTAAGTGTAAACATTAGTATAATATTTTCACATCAATAAAAACAGGAAAAGAGTCTACGAGAGATAAGGGGAGCGTGGAATTATTTCCGAGAACAGATACTGTATATAACATGTCTCTAGAGGCAGCCTTGGTGCCCAAGACACAAGGGGTCCATTTTACCCATGTTCGACTTTTTCAGAGCACGTAGCAGCAACCTACCCTCTATTTCTTTTTCCTTTATTTTTTTTTTATGAAAAATGCTAACGTATGGGCACACGTTAAGGTTGAAAAAATATATTAAAATGTATGAAAAGTGTACATAAATATGCGAATATTGAAAAGTGTACAAAGTATATTGGAGTGTGTTTATTCTGTTTGTTTGTGTGCTTATTGTGTGTCCAATGTACACACATTAGCAAAAACCCTTTTTTTATAACCAAGTATCCGGGACAGTTTTTGCGCATCTCAACTAATCTTGAAAAACCAATCCCACCGTTCACTAGCTAGACTTCAATTAAAACCAAAGCAAAACTATTATCCCACCATCCACTAGCCTACCTTCTGTTTCTTACACATACAATACTACATAAATTATAATCATGCTTTATACAAAGTTGAGCGCATAAAATAAAAAAAAAGAGAGTGGAAAAGAGAGAAAATCATAGAGGTACTTTAATATTGTACCATGTAGCCGAGCCTACGTGGTACCCGAACGATGCTTCAGGGCTATTTAAAAGCATATTGGACAACTTAATTAGGCTTGGTTCTTGAATGGATTTTTGTGTGATAAAATCTGAGATTTTATCTCCATCCTTTACCAATGGATAAAATGTAGGAATGATTTTATCTCTTTTTTTTAAACCCATTGTGGTCCCCGTGTGACCCACCCACAAATGGTATGTTAAATTACCATTTTAACCTTTATCCTTTAAGATCTATGAAACAAAAAGGAGGGTAAATTGCTAAAAATGGCATTAGTGGAGATTTTATCACCCCTCAATAAAAACACCAACTTAAATGAGATTTCTCATTTTATCTTATAAAATCCATTGGAGAACCGTGCCTTAGATCAAAACTCTCTCTCTCTCCCCTTTATCTCTCCTCTTTCTCTCTCTATTATTTGGACTGTCCAAAATTGAAATGGACAGCCTAGATCGTGCACGCAGCTCGGCACTAAAAAATTACTCGGATATGTGAGACTCACATATGAGTAGTAGGTCACACATATCTAAGGTAAAAGAGTGTATGCAATTAGTAGTAAAGTATTAATGAATGTTGCAAACCAGAACAAAAAATGTTCATAGTTCACGAGAGAATTATTTATTGAAGAAAAAGGAAGTCCAGCAGCAGAGTGTGGAAGATGAGGAGACATTTTTTCCAATTCGTACTATTATTAAATACTGTGGGGAATATGAGAAGACTTCCTTGTTCATTGGGTCTTCTCTTCTCCTTCCTGTCACCTTTTAAAATTTTGATTTTGGAAATTGCTTTCCCTTTTCGTACATGCACAGAGAGAGAGAGAGAGAGAGAGAGAGAGAGGATTATCTCTTGCTTTTTGCTGTGATTTTGGCAAAGTGGTTGTACTGACAGACTCCTAGGTTCATCTCCTCACCCTCTGGCCTTTTTCACTTCCTTCATAGCTAAGAAAAACCCATTTCTCTCTTATGCTACTTTATTATCCTCCTCTCTGTTTCCCCCATATCTGTAGGCATTTTATTTATGTGGTGAGGTTTAATACAGAGGTGGAATGCGAATTGGGTTTCTGATGTTTTCCGTTGTTATTGCAGACAAGCATCTATAGTTAAAAGAAATCTAAGAGAAAAGAGCGAGAAACTAGGATGATAAGCAGGATTTCTTCAGATAAGAAGAAAGCGGTGTCTGAGTCAGGTTTAACTGATTTGGTACTCTCGTGGTCTCTTGAAGACATCCTCAATGAGAATCTCTACAAGACCCAGGTTTCATTTTTGCCCCTTTTCCCCATCATTCCACTTTGCACTGACATTTAGATACTTGGAATTTTTTCTCAGCTTTTTGGGAATAGACTATTGATATGTATAAAAAATAACAAATTTAGTTGATTCTTTTGATGAATAATGTGGTTATGTTGATTGTTTGTCCTATCCCACTTCGGCTTCATGGGCGGGGCTGTTTCCGGCTTTGGCCCTTCCATTTTTTCACTCTCTACCAACCATTAATGTACAAATTTGTACTTCGGCGTTTTTTCCCTTTCTTTGGTTGATATCTGCTTTGAGATTATTTGTTGGTGTATCTGAACTGATGAATTTTATGCCTCTTTTGAATTGTCGTACTTGTAATGAGGAAGCATGAATCGGAAGTATAAAGGATCAGAGTTTACCTTTTAGCTTTGTAAGTACAATGATTCTGGCAACAAAATTTGGTTTCTCTTTGGATATGGATACAGGGAGATGTCATCCAAAGTCCATTGAATCACATGCGACGTATGTTACAGAACTTTCATTGGTAAGGAAGATATTTAGCAAATTAAATCCAGAGGAATGTAGTGGAAAAAAAAGGTCAATATCACACTGCGTATTAGTGTTGTAAAAAGCCAACCTATATGTGAAATACTAACTCTTCTCGGTTCTTGTGGTTGTGTCTCCCGTTATTTGGAAAGACTTCATCACATAGTGTTGGGTTACCAATTATTACAAAAGCTTAAGAAAGAAATAGATGTGTTCGACAATGTATCAAGCTACCTTACGGCCTCCCTCGCAGGCAACTCAGTCTTGCACGTGGAAATGAAAACATCCTAACTGAAAAAATATAATGAGAAGGGGAGAAGCACAACGCAAACGGGGGCAAATGTAAATGAATGAACCAAAACCTTTACTTTGATGCCATGCTAAGTTAACACTTGTCCCGAGAGCTCAACCTGTTAGGAAATGGGCCTAATAACTTAAATGAAGCGAACTAACACTCAAGACTAACTTGATCATCTTTTCATGTCAGCGCAGCTGCTAGACAATTGGAAGGCATTTAGAAATAGGAAAAGATTGTTTTGTATGCAAGGAAAAAAGACCAGACTATTTTTAATCATTTGTTTCTTTTGTCTCAAATAATGGTTTTATGCTATGATGCACGGACACGGAAACGGACACGGACACAGACACGGACACGGACACGGACACGGGGACACGGCAATCCTAAAAAAATGGGGACACGGACACGGCGGGGGACACGCCACGTGTATATTTATTTATTTATTTATATATTTATTTACATATGTATATATATTATTTTTTATAACTTTTACGGGTTAAATTGAATTTTTTTCAACTTTTAAGGGTAAAATTGAATTTTTTTTAAACTTTTAGGGGTAAAATTGAAATTTTTTAGAACTTTCAGGGATAAAATTGAATTTTTTTAAAACTTTCAGGGGTAAAATTGAATTTTTTAAACTTAAATGGATAAATTTATAATTATTCAAAAATTTAGGGTAAAAACTATAATTTAACACATATATTTAAGTCATCTTCTTCACAGCCGACATTAGCATGTTCAAACCCTAAAAAAATACAAATTTTTGAACTAGTGCTTTCTTTGAGGGTACTTTTACTTGATTGTGAAGTTGTGTATCATTTTGAAACTTTTTTAGGTGTCATCCATGGGGTGACAAAGGTGTAAAATGAGCAGGCTGCTGAATAAGTTGTAAAAAAATTGTTTAAACCAATTCCAAGATTTAACTCCTAAAGCCAACGAATGCCATAAACGTAACAATTCTGTTATACATCCTTAGCTTATAAAGACATTTGAGATTATTTTGTATGGTATGGACGAAGGGTAAAATTACTTTGTTGTATCGTACAGAATTGTTTCAGAGGAAGAAAAAAAGATCTAGAAACTGCATAACTCCATCACTGTTGATTGTAGCTTTTGCATCCACTCATGTAAAAAGGCTTAGATCTACTTTGGTCTTCCAGACTAACCAAAGGGCTTCATTTGCAAATAGCCATGACCATCACCGACATGAAGAAAAACACTCTTAAAATCAGAAGGCGAGTAAGAGACAGAGAAAGTTTATAGGTCTTAAATTTTAGTTATCTCCATCAATAGGTTTTTCTTCTCAAGTATTGTTAACTCCATCCATGTCATAAGTTACAAAGGAATCAGTTTTTGGTCAGAAGAATAATGATTCCTTGATGGAGTGGAATGGTCATTCCAACTTGTTATGATGAATGGGCAGTCCAATCGACTTACCGCTTCAACTTGCATCTTCATACACATACCAAACATGGAAAAGAGTCCCATTGCAGGCCATTGTTGCATATCAAATGTGCCCCTAACCTATTCCATTGATCACAAGTTTATGTGGTTCTTTTATTAATTTTTGTGAGGAAGTAATATTCTGTGGCATGAAAATAAGTAGTTTGTGTGTTCTTTTACTTCCAAACTGCATCTTGCTTACCTGCTTGACTGACGTTGGGGTTTCGGCTATCTTCTGTTTTACTATCCTAATGTGTTCTATTTGCTATTGCCTGTGGGCCTAACAGCTATGTCCTATGGAACAATATACCCGTGCTTAATTCTGCTTTATACTTTGTATGATTGAAATTCCCTACCATGGGGATCTTGATTTATACTATCACTTGCATCAAACGCTCATTGCTTCGGTTTTAGGTGGAGAAGATTCCTGAATCGTTTGAATCGGTGGAGCATTATCTTGGTTCATTTGTTTTCCCTTTATTGGAGGAAACACGGGCAGAATTGTTCTCCAGTCTGGATAGTATTTATGAAGCACCTTATGCTGAGGTGATCTCCCTTGATGAGTCCAAGCCATATGGAACATCATTGTTTGACATTAAAGTTGATTACTGGAGAAACAAATTTAATGACCATGGAAAACAGCCTTACAAAACCTTGCCTGGAGATGTTTTTGTCATTTCAGATGCAAAACCTGAAACTGTGTCTGATTTACAACGAGTTGGAAGGATGTGGACTTTCGCATGTGTCTCTAAAATCACTGAGGAGGAGAATGAATTGGATAGTTCCTCTACTTGTTTCAAAGTCAAAGCATCAAGAGACATTGAAGTCAAAAATGGGTTGAGGGAATCGCTCTTTGTCATTTTTTTGATGAATATAACAACTAACAAAAGAATATGGAATGCATTACACATGTTAAGGAATTGCAAGATCATCAAGGAAGTTCTTTGCACTGATTCTTCGGTAAGAATTTCACCTGTTATTCTCCCCTGTGGATTCTGAGCCATTAATATGTTTTTTTTATTATTATTTTTATATGTTGCAGTATGTGGAGCAGTTGAACATGGTTTAATTCCTATAGGTTCTACCATTTATTGTCTCATGAAAAATATTATACCGATAGAAGTTTTGATATTTTTTAAGACTGTGTTCTTTTGAGGAATCAGAAAGAAAGAACTACTGAGTGACAATATGTATGGTGAAAATATTCCATTGAGTTTCTGGGTACACAAATAGATAAAAGTATTGAAAAGTCCAGAAAGGTGCCTACTTTTGATTAATAGACAGTAGAGAACCCTTTTATTGCACACTTATCACCTTGTCTATGGAAACTTTGATCTTTGCTTCACTGCAATTGCATTGTTTCATTTCTTATCCTTTTTTATTTTGTAGTTTCTAACGTTACTGTTTTCTCCCATGCACTTTTCATTTAGTTATCAGTAAAATGTCTATGAGACTTTTGGTTGGATCGTACTGATCTTTTGACTCTGGAAGACAGGTTCAGGAGGATTGCAAACATTGTAGTGTTTATAACAAGAGCCAATTGACCGATACATTTGTTATGAACCTTTTATCTAAGCTGAATGAATCCCAAACAGAGGCAATCTCGACTTCTCTTCTTGGAATCAAGTGTAGCCACAAGACTACAGTGGAACTTATATGGGGGCCACCAGGGACAGGGAAGACAAGAACAGTAAGTGTGTTGCTTTTTACCCTTTTAAGGATGAACTGCAGGACGCTTACTTGTGCTCCTACAAATATAGCTATAAATGAAGTGGCATCTAGGGTTTTAAAGTTGGCAAGGGAGTCCTCTGAAGCTGAATCGGAAAAGCATGCTTTGATTTTTTGTCCTTTGGGAGATATTCTGTTGTTTGGGAACAAGGAGCTGCTGAAAGTTGATTCTGAAATTCAATATATCTACCTAGATTATCGTGTTGAAAGGCTCGCAGAGTGTTTAGGACCACTGACTGGTTGGAGGTATTGTTTAACATCCATGATAGATTTTCTTGAGGATTGTGTTTCTCAATACCAGGTTTTCGTCGAAAATGAGAGAATGATCAAAGAAAAAGAACACACAGATCAAGATGAAGGGACGAAGGCAGAATTCAAATCACTTCTTGATTTCGTGAGAGAGAGATTTAAATCCAATGCCTCATCCCTGAGAATGTGTATAATTAAATTATGTACACATTTACCAAGGAGATTCCTTTTGGAACACAATTTCCAAAACATGGTAATCCTCATTCGCTTTCTTGATCATTTGGAACCATTGTTGTTTCAAAACAATTTAGTTTCTGAGGAACTCGAGGAGATCTTTTCTCATGATACTGCAAGTGATGATACTTCTGAAACTTTTGCGGATACAAGGAGAAAGTGCCTTTCTGTTCTAAAAACTCTTCGACTTTCTCTTGAAGGCCTTGACCTGCCTAGTGCCATGAACTTAGGTTCAATTAGGGAATTCTGTTTCCGAATGGCTTCCTTGATTTTCTGTACTGCTTCTAGTTCCTATAAGCTCTATTCTGTGGAAATGGAACCGCTGAACTTGCTTGTGATTGATGAAGCGGCACAATTGAAGGAATGTGAATCAACCATACCTCTTCAACTATCCGGTCTAGGTCATGTTATTCTCGTTGGTGATGAGCGCCAACTACCAGCAATGGTTACTAGTGATGTAAGTAAATGCTGTTAGTATTACTCCCTCCGTCCCAATTTGTTTGTCCCCTTTTAGACTTTTGCATGTCTCAAATTGTTTGTCCATTTAACTTTTTGGATGAATGAATTTCCCTTTTTACCCTTGTTTTTCTAAAAAAAGTTGAAGGGCAAATGTTGGAAAGTTGAACATTTCTAGGTGCAATCATTGTGTTTCTTAAAAAAGTTGGATTCCCAAAAGTGGACAAACGAAGGACGGAGGGAGTATTAATTGAGGATATGTTATTATGTTTGGAACTCAGAAAAGAAATGGAAGAGAAAGGAAAATAAGAATTTTTCTTCTTCTCTTGTTTAATTTCTCAATTTTGAGAGGGAATGTAAGGGAAAATTTATTTCCTTCTCATTTTGATATTTTCCTTTCGTTTTCCCTCTTTTTGTCTTTGTTAAATTGAGTTGCTTACTAGTTTCTTTCCTTTTTCTTTTAAAAATCAAACAGGAAGAAGTCTTTTCTTTTTAATTTAATTAACTTTGCATTCCGAACAATATAAAGGATGAGAAATAACCAACTTCCCTGGAATTTCTCATTAACTTATTTCATCTTCTTCTCTCTTTTTTCCTCTTTCTTTCCACACCTGCCAAACATAGCCTTGAGCAGAAGAGAATTCTGGTACAATTTTTCCGTAAACATTTCTGCATTATTTTTTCTTTTCTACCACCTTTTTTGCATCATTTTCCATACATTGATACATATGCTGTGTTAATAGGTCTGTATTGAAGCTGGATTTGGAAGAAGCTTGTTTGAAAGATTGAGTTCATTTGGTCATCCAAAGCACCTTCTTAACATGCAGTACAGGATGCATCCTTCAATAAGTTCCTTTCCAAATTCAACATTCTATTTCAACCAAATCTTGGACGCTCCATCTGTGAAAAGGAAAAGTTACGAAAAGCAGTATCTTCAAGGGTCAATGTTTGGTCCCTATTCTTTTATCAATGTTATTGGTGGCAAAGAAGAAAAGGATGATGGTGGACATAGCAGAAGAAATATGGTTGAGGTGGCTGTTGTTGTGAATATATTGAAGAATCTGTATAAAGGTATGTCAACTTTTGTCACCTGTACTACCATCTTTACGGTGATTGATATGTACTGTATTCATGAAGATGGTATATTTGTCTTTATCTCATTAGTGTATCTTCTTTCTGATGTCAATTTGTTGTTCTTGTGAAGCAACATTTCTACTTAAATGTCATTTCGAAGTTGCACTAATATCAGTAATAGGTCTATCAAGCACATACAACTCCAGTTGATTAAAAAAAAAAAAACTTGTAGCTTCAGTAGCTTTTACCCCTTTGGCACATTCTCTAATAAAATTTCATTTGGTTGTCTGCCATGAAGCACACAAAATTAAGTATTAATTAATGGGGCTCAAGGAGGGGTAGGCTAGGTACAACATTGGTGCTTGAGCTAATAGGTGAGTTTAACCAACAGCAGATAAGAATACAAAAAGGATCAAATATTGAGTATTGCTGTCTTGAATAATGTTACTGGGTATGAGGAAAAACAAAAAAATGAGGCTTTACTAGGGTCTATAAGTAAATGCGGGAAATGTCACATGGCTCAAGGTATGTATGAAGCTGTTTTCTTATTTATTGTATTTTGTGGTTTCCTTGTCCTAAAAATTGTGATTGAAAACATTGAGACTTCAAGACACAGGGTTGTGTAGGCAATGGATTTTCTTCGCAATGGACCTTAGTGTTTAGTTACTATTATAAGATAGAGAAAAAGTGTATAGGGTGGTTACAAATCCAAACACAAAAGACTTTATTTTTATTACGAGAGAAGTGAATACAATACATAGTTATCCAATGAGGGACTAATAACAATAAAGTTGTTCTCACACTCCTCAAGTTGGAGAATAAATATCACAAAATTATAGCTTGTTACATAAAAACTCTAAACGTGGTTTAAACAACGGTTTGGTGAAAATATCAGTCAACTGAGCTTCTGTAGACCCAAGTGGAGTAGATAACACACCACCATTTATATTTTCGCGAATAATGTGACAATCTACTTCAATGTGTTTCGTCTCTCATGAAATACCGGATTTGAAGCAATATTTATCGCCGATTGATTATCACAATGCATAGGAATAGGTAACTGCACACCAAAACCTAACACCTCGAGTAAAACTCTCAACCATACAATTTCACAAGATGTGTGAGCCATGGTCCGATATTCTGCTTCTGTTATGGACCTTGCGACAACCGTTTGTTTCTTGCTTTTCCATGTGACTAATTTCCTCCAAAAAAAAGTCCAATACCCAGTTGTGGACCGTCTATTAGATGGTGATCCAACCGAATCAGCATCAGTAAAGGTTTCGACACACAAATGACCATTTGATCGGTAAAATAGACCATGTCCAGGATGAGCCTTAAGCCTTAAAATACTTAACAATACGAAGACAAGCCTCCGAATGTGGAAGGCGTGGAGCTAACATAAACTGACTTACCATACTAAATGCGAATGAGATATCAGGACGTGTATTAGTAAGATAATTCAACTTCCCAACTAAGCGGCCATATTGGTCTGGATGGGAAAATATCTCCCCCTGGATGACACAAAGTTTAACATTTGGATCCATAGGAGTCTTTATAGGCTTCGCTCCACTAAACCGGTCTCCTTCAGAATATCCAATGCATACTTCCTTTGAGATAGACTAATCCCATTTTTCGATCTTGCTACCTCAATACCCAAGAAATACTGTAATTTACCGAGTCTTTGGTATGAAACTGATGGTGTAGGAACTGTTTCAACTCATCAATACCTTTCTGATCATCTCCAGTAATAATGATATCATCCACATACACAGTCAACACTATTTTCCCACGCTCTGACTGAAGAGGGAAGACAGAGTGATCAGAATGAGATTGACGCATACTAAACTGTATCGCATCATCACTGAACCGACCAAACCAAGCTGGAGGTGACTGCTTTAGACCATATAAAGCTTTGTGAAGACGACAAACCTGAGCACGCTTCCCCTAGCAACAAACCCGGGAGGTTGCTCCATGTATACCTCTTCAAGCAGATCACCATGTAAGAAGGCATTATTGACATCCAATTGAAACAAGGGCCAACCAAGATTAGCAGCTAGGGAAATAAGAATCCAGACAAAGTTGATGTTGGCAACTGGGGGAAAAATTCTCTGCATAATCAATCCAATATGTCTATGTATAGCCTTTGGCCAGAAGGCGGGCCTTATACCGCTCAATAGTGCCATTTGGGTTATACTTTAAAGACTCACCCATTACCAACAATAGACTTTCATGGAGCCAAGTGTCATTTTCATGGAGAGCAGTCATCTCAATCTCCATTGTTGTCCGCCACTCAGACAAAAAAAAGGGCCTCCTGTACAATGTTAGGAACATTTATGGAAGAGATGGACGGAGTAAAGGCACAAAGGGAAGGAGACAAGTGATCATACGGGACATAGTGGGAAATGGAATGAGAAGTGCAAGTACGAGTACCTTTACGTTGAGCAATAGGAAGATCAAGATCAGACGAGAGAAGGAACGATCGGATCATGCGACAGCAAATATGTCCTGGCGGCGCTGGTGGGGCTGATGTAACTTTGTTGCGACGAACGTATACCTGCAAGGGTTTCGGAGGGGGAACAGAAGGGATCGCGATAGGAAAGAAAAACTCACCTATAACAGAAGGGTGTGTATCTGAATAAAACGGTAAGGACTCATTAAACGTAACATTAGCATAAACAAAATGTCATCGTAACGATGGTGATTAAGATTTATACCATTTATGAGCGAGTGAATAACCGACAGTGTTCTAAAACTAGGCCAACTCGGCCGAGTAGTCGCTGACTACTCGCTGGAAGGTGCTTAATTGAGGTGACTATGGCCTGGTCGTTTGATATACTCGCTGGAAGGTCTAGGCGGAAACTAGTCGGAATTAGTCGCTGGAAGTTGAGTCGTGGTTAGTCAGCGACTAGCCTAGTCAGGAAAGAAGTCGGACCAAGGCGAAAAGTCGAAAAAAGTCAGGGGTGAAAACATAATTTTAGTCAATTTGAGGGGGCTTAGTGTAATTCAGGCTAGGTTTAATACTAACCTAAGTCGATCTGGAATCAAACACTTCAAGTCTTCATCTTCAGTCGCCTCTCCTCCTCTCACTAGTTGAAACTTGAAACCCACTTTGATCAAATCTTCATCGGTCATCGTTGACGGTCGACCAGTCACCGACATCGTCAATCGTCGCCGTCATCTTTATCAGTCCTCGTCGTCGACGTCTCTCTCTCTCTCTCTCTCTCTCTCCATTGACTGGCTACCAGAGCACCAGTAACTACTACTGTAAATTTTTTTTATCGGAACTATTATTGGTAACTACTACAATATAGTATATTTTATGTGGGTTTTTTTTGGGTGTGTCTCACTGGTGTAGTAGTATTAGCCTTTAGGTTTTTATTTTATTTTATCCCTTTTTAAACAGTAAATTGGGAGTAGTATTGATGTTTGTTGGAACATGTGTGAATGTTAAATCCCACATTAGAAAAATACAAAGATGGTCGGACTTTAATATACAATTGGATGACTTACCACTTACAAGGCTTAGCCTTTTAAGTGGATATGGGTCATTTACTGTATATTGGGCCCAACGAACGTGGTGGACTCTGTGGATACTCCCCAGTAGTTTGGACCTTGTACACGCCGGAGCAGCGGAAGTGATGGCGGATCGATGCATCGTACAAACTCCGTGGCTGACGATCTATGGGCAGATGCTGACAATAGACTCTCGATGCACCATGAATGGGTTTGTATGGAGAACACTTGATGGAGCGGGAAATCCAATTGTGCAGGTGATGGGGTGTGCCTCTGGCAAGGTGATGCAATCGAATGGAACACGTGAATGCTACACGTCGACTCGTCGAGGAGCATGCTGCCAGTGAATGGGTACGTTGGCTCTCAATGGAGTATGATGGATGGCTCTGAGTTGATGGAGTGGATATCTAGGTGACTCCCAATGTAGCAAGGTGGCTCGATGTTGGAGTGCTGAAATGGATAGCTCTGAATCGATGGAGTGGGTTCGAAAGAAGCCTAGTTCGGGAGATTAGGTCAGAGAGTAGTAGATCAGATCAAAGGGGAGTTGATGCAAAGAAAGAGGGCAAGGCTCAATGAATGGTTCACACATGATGGGGAGATTTGTTGAAACATGTGTGAATGTTAAATCCCACATTGGAAAAGCCTTTTAAGTGGATATGGGTCATTTAATGTATATTGGGCCCCACGAATGTGGTGGACAACATGGATACTCGCCAGAAGTTTGGGCCTTGTGCACGTCGGCGCAACGGAAACGATGGCGGAATCGATGCATCGTACAAACTCCCAACAGTTTGTTATGACATGCCACAAATTAAGAGAAAAACAAACCAACAAGCAAAAATCAAGGACACAAAGATTTACGTGGTTCCCCTCAAGCACGAAGCAAGAAGGTACTCCACGGGAGAAGAGTGAGAGAGGATTCACTATAACCAAGGAGCAAGATTACACCGGAGCCGGCTATACCCGTCACTCCACAAATTGGAGCACCCTTGAATCCCAAAACAAAAAGATACCAAGAGCAGTTGAGTACTCACAAATCACCAGGGACTAAAACCCTAACACTCTTGCATAAACTCTAGAATGACTTACCTGTTACCTGTAGAATACCACAAGGTATCTATATATAATAAACACAATCAAAGCATTGCCATAGAAGTCGAAACACAATAGGAAATCCTAAACGCAATAGAGAATCCTAAACACAATAGGAATTCTCCAAAAAGAAAAATTCAAGGCACATTCCTAACAATCTCCCCTTTGACTTGAAAACTCTCAATTCAGGATAGTGTCGAAATTACCACTCTTCTCCACCGCCCCATCGCGGGGCAATCACCAACGGCAAGAATGAACAAGGCTCAACCATGACTGCTTGACCTTGCAAACGCGACTTAGGAAATCTAGCCGCACATGCCTCCAAATTGAGCCTCCATCTTCAAACGGGCACCTCCCACCCAGCACATCCCTCAGAGATGCGACCGAAGATCCGCTCAAGTTCCATCAAGAGCAAAACACCGAACTCCACCAAGGAGTTAATGGACCAAACGAGCAACAGGCTTAAAACAGGCACCTTCCTCCCAATGCATCCATTACTGATGCAATAGACATGTTCAAATTCCCCACAGAGTTAATATGCGAAACCCACATACGCCAAATAGTTGAAACCGAATTATGGACCCAAATCTCCACAGCAATACCCAACATGTAGCGCTTCATAACAGCCTTCATAATAGTATCCAAAAGGAGCATAACCAAAATAATCTGATTTAACTCATCAAAATAGTCTTTAATGGGCATACCTCCTTCATACGAATCGCATAAAGGCGCTGCTTCAAATCCAAAATTCTCCCCAACCTCTCGAATCACATCATCTACTACAACAAAAACTTGAATAATCCTTGTTGAACAAGCCAAACACGCAACTCCACGAGCCATAGACTGGGTTTACCCTCCAAACTTCTCAACTCCGTATCGAGCCGTCATATTGCAATCGATACAATCACCCAAAAATAAGACACAACGGAAAACAAAAGTCTTGGATTAAAACCTAAGCTCTGATACCACTTGTTTGGAGTTTGTACGATGCATCAATCCCGCCATCGCTTCCGCTGCGCCGACGTGCACAAAGCCCAAACTTCTGGGGAGTAGCCATGGAGTCCACCACATTCGTTGGGCCCAATATACATTAAATGACCCATATCCACTTAAAAGGCTAAGCCTTGTAAATGGTGAGTCATCCAATTGTATATTATGGTCCAACCATCTTTGTGTTTTTCCAATGTGGGATTTAACATTCACACATGTTCCAACAAATCTCTCCCTGTGTGAAACATTCATTGAGCCTTGCCCTCTTTCTTTGCATCAAACTCCCCCTTGGTTCTGATCTACTACTCTCTGACCTAATCTCCCGAACTAGGCTTCTTTCGAACCCACTCCATCGATTCAGAGCTATCCATTTCAGCACTCCAACATCAAGCCACCTTGCTACATCGGGAGTCACCTGGATATCCACTTCATCAACTCAGAGCCATCCATCATACTCCATTGAGAGCCAACATGCCCATTCACTAGCACCATGCTCCCCGACAAGTCGATGTGCAACATGCATGTGTTCCATTCACTTGCATCACCTTGCAACGGGCACACCCCATCACCTACAAAATTGGATTTCCCGCTCCATAGAGTGTTTCTCTCTTACTTTGTGGCCTGTGATGTTTATGTTGGCACTTGGCAATGGTACGTAGATTGTAGACTAGTATTGACACCAGTCACCAGTCACAAGATGGATAACTGTCCAAACTAGGCAGTAATGAACTTGTTATTTAACAAGGAATCAACCATAACAACTTCTACCAACAAAGCATTGACATAAGATAAGAAGGAACAAATCGAGAGATATTACCACACTAGATCATGATATGTAGACGTGGACTATGAACCATCAGAAGAACCCCAAACCAGACAACCATGAACTGATCGTGAAAGAGAGATCACAAGACAGATTCCGTGAGCAACAGAGGTGTACGACTGCGACTAAGTTGATTTTGAACACAAATAAGTGGGTTTCGAGCATCAATGGGTTCGAATCGACGCATATAGAGGGGTTTCAGTGATGATCGAAGTTGACTGACTTGAATCTGGGTAATACAGGTTCGTTTTTAGGGTTTCTGTGGTTCGTTTTAGGATTTTGAGTATCGAGTGAAGGTCGAACACAACTGGGTATGAACTTCGAAGGTTGTTTGAGGTATTTCGAGGATCGATTAGAGTTCATATAGTCGAACATAGGATTTTGAAGGTCGATTGGGGCTCGAACAGGGTGGATTAGGGTTCGATAACTTCGATTAGGGCTCGATTGTTGATTTCAGAGGTTGATTAAGGTGTAGGTAGGGTTGATTTTGGGTTTAAAGCGGGATGGATGTCGATTTAGGGTTTTCAACCAATGGGTTGGGTTTTCGAAGGCTGTAGATGCGGCGTTTTAGGGTTTCGATTTTTGATGGTGGTGAACGATGATGGTGGGCTTGATGTATCTAGGGTGGATTAAGATGAAGCTCTGATACCATGATATAAGATAGAGGAAAATTGTATAGGGTGTTTACAAACCCTAACACAAAAGACTTTATTTATATTATGAGAGACGTGGATACAATACGTAGCCATCCAATGTGAGACTAATAACAATAAAGCTATTCTAATAGTTACATTTAGATATATTTAAAATTCTTTCCCACCAATGGCCAATTTTAGGATATTTTACAATCATTTGCACAAATTACTGGATGACCCCTAATGTTGTTAGTTGGCAGCCGATCAAAAAAAAAAAAAAAAAGTTCGTAGTTGGCATCCATGTGACATATTACATGATTTTCTTCAATAGCTAACTTGAGAATTGAGATATTTGTCTTCCTTAGACATAATAAAAAGAAGAGAATTCATGGGATGTCAACGTTAGATAACATTCTGTTGGTTTGAAATGTAGAATTTCTTTGTTGTTTGTGTTACACGGTCTTGGGTAGAACTCAACCCCAAAAGCTAGCTCATGAAGTGAGGGTGCCCTCACGCTTATATATTTCATATTACTTTGGTACCCAGGCAATGTGGGACTTCGCTTTACAGTTTGCTTATGCTATTTCATGCTATTTACTTTACTTTTGGTTGTTCTTCTTGTATTGGTTGATGCTTTTGTGCACAGAATGGAATGTCTCCAATAAGAAGATTAGCGTTGGGGTGATATCTCCCTACGCTGCTCAAGTTGTGGCTATCCTTGATAAACTTGGACGAAAATTTGAGAACCTTGATGGATTCACTGTGAAGGTGAAGTCAATTGATGGGTTTCAAGGAGGAGAGGAAGACATCATAATTATATCAACAGTTAGATCTAATAGTGGTGGATCTGTTGGGTTCCTTTCCAGTCCTCAGAGAGTTAATGTTGCATTGACCAGAGCTCGGTATGGATTTAAACATTGCTCTCCTAAGATTAATTTGATGGTGTTTTTTGCGACGGTTACTTGTGGTCAAAGATCCATGTTTAAAATAACAAGTCAAAAGGCACCAAAATTGAGCTTCTAAAAAAATCTATTTTTTCCAGCTTTATAACCCTAAAGCAGAAGCTGTGCAAAACATACTGACACAGTTTCCTTGATATGAAAAGCAACTATAGAATAGCCACAGCAAATATTAGTTGTAGTTTCTCTTGTTTATGTTATGTGTAAAATGAATGTTTATGGCCCTTGATTTATAGGCACTGTCTTTGGATTGTGGGAAATGAAAGGACGCTAGCTAATAGTGATTCCATCTGGGAAGCATTAGTCCGTGACGCTAGGGATCGTCATTTGTTCTTTGGTGCTGATGAGGACAGCAATATGGCCAAAACGATAATAGATGTCAAGAAAGAGCTTGATCAGCTTGATGATTTGTTAAACGAAGATAGTGTACTTTTTAAGAATGCGAAGTGGAAGGTATAGATCTTCTGGAGGTTAAATGATGTCCATCATTTTGATAAAATTATTGGATTTAGTCTTATGCTCGCACAGAGTTCGGATTAATTTGTATCTGATTATTTCCCCAGGTATCCTTCAGTGATAACTTCAGAAAGTCATTTCAAAAGCTGAAATCAGCCCGCACACAAAAATCAGTCATCCAACTATTACTGAAGCTTTCATGCGGTTGGAGACCAAAGAAGAAGAATGTGGACTCAGTTTTTGAGAGCTCTTTGCAGATCTTGAAACAGTTTAAGGTTGAAGGGCTCTATATTGTTTGCACTATTGACATAGTAAAAGACTCGATGTACATCCAAGTTTTAAAGGTTTGGGATATATTGCCGTTGGAAGAGATCTCAAAATTGGCTAAACGCCTTGATGGAATGTTTGCTATGTACTCAAATGATTTTATCAATCGTTGCAACCAGAAACTCCATGATGGGTATGTTCTCTGTCATTCATTCAGTGATCATTAATGTTTGTTTCGTTTTGGATCTGAACTAATTCACCCAATTCTAAAGCGTAGTTGCTGCTGTATGTATATTTTTTGTTCATGTTGACATTACTTATTATGCGTTGAAGTTCAACTAAATCACTTGTTTAATTTATCTCTTTGTGTTAGTGATAAAGAAGTTCCGATGAGTTGGGGGACATCTATTGATATTCCCCGGTTTAAGAATCTTTGTAACAATGTGCTTCCCAATGAGTTAAGTGATGGTATTATTGATGGTAGAAGCTACGTTGAGAATTCAAAGGTGAGCGAAAGCTTGTCATTGATGAAATTCTACTCTTTATCATCTGGCATGGTGAACCACTTGCTTTCCGATGATGCTGGTAGAGAACTGGACCTGCCATTTGAAGTATCAGATGAGGAGTTAGAGATTATTCGGTTCCACAAAAGCGCCTTTATACTTGGGAGGTCCGGAACTGGAAAAACTACGGTTTTGACCACAAAATTGTTTCAGAAGGAGCAACAACACCATATTGCATCTAAAGGACTTTGTGCAGTTGAGACCAATATAGATGCAAGCCAAAGGAATGATGTTGGTGAGTGCATTGTAGAGACCACGGGAAGTGTCTTACGCCAACTTTTTGTGACAGTCAGTCCAAAACTCTGTTATGCTGTCAAACAAAATGTGACCAGCCTGAAAAGGTGCGCAAGTTACTAAATTACAGGATTATTGGAAGTTGTTGTATTGTAATTGGGCTTGCACATATTTAATTTTCCTGATCAAGTTGAAATTTGGTGAGTTGCTAACTAAAGTGTATCAGCATCCTACTTGGTTTTTTTCGCTTCATCAAGTTGATTGTCCAATCATTATGGAGGTTGCTTTGAAGATAATGTCTTCTCATTTTTTTATTTTTTTTGTGGGATCTTTATTTGTTTTGGGTTTGCTGGTTGATCTGATTGTTAAACGGAATGCTTAGTGTTAAGAAATATTGTCCCACATTGCCTAAGAGTGGAATGGGTGATCACTTAATATATGTTGGGACCTCTCCACTCATTGCCAAGTCAAATAGCTTACAAGTCATACAGGTTTGGTCGAAATGGAATGGTTATACCAGAGTTTACAAGGTTTACACCTCTAATGTATAGAAGAGAGTCTTCAGCTGTTGTTAATGTTGGCCTGAAGTGATTTACATTTTGCTTCTATTAATAAAAAGCATGCACCACTTAATTGTCGAATTCTTAAAAAGTGACACCGGGGACATTTTCCATCGTTTCATGTTCCATGGCAGTGTATGTATATATATATATATTTTTTTTGCTCAGTCAGTGTATGTATATATAATCCTGTTGACTTTAGCTAGGAAAACCATACACTGATTCAAGAACTTGAGGAATGACAGTTCGAAAGTTGGATGCATCTTCCTTGTTTTCGTCCTGTTGGAAAGCAACGAAGAAGTAACATGAGCTATGTAGCACGTCACGTACGAGTGTTGGACTGTTGGCAGACACTGGCACTCTCCGGACTCTATCCTGACACATTTTTCAACACTCAAATCAGAAGTGTCCTACATTTTTCTCTACCGTTTTTTCCATTTGGACTCTCCGGACACTCTAGAAAATGCGAGGGCACTATATGGAGTTATGGACACTCTCAGGATACTCAGTGGACACCTGTGGGTCTTCTTTTTGTGTGATAGATGATGCTTGATTGAATATAAGGACACGTGAGTGATAAAATAGTGAAGTCAATTTTTCACTAATAGATCTGGAAAACAGGATATATGGAATTTTGACTGTTATTAAAGCAAATGTGACCCTGACGTGTCGATGTTGTGTCGCACGTCCATATATATGCTACGTAGAGCACAACCACTGCTTCTTCCTTTATTGATCTTATCTTCATTATAGACTGGGAGTTTGTTACCTCGACCAATTCTTAAGATATTTTTCATCAAAGACATGTTTTCTATGGTTCTACGTTCCAACAGTCTTGGCCTTCATATCCTTAAAATATGTTTGTTTAACCATCTAAATATGTTGCAAATGTTGAGCAAAGGAACCATTCACTAGAAGATTGGGCTAGAGTTACCTGTAATGCTTTAGTACATGTACCAGAAACTAATGAGGATGCTTTATATTAGTTTGGTTTGCTATTTGGTGGATAATTTATAGTGTGCACTGATCTGAACATTACTTATATTTGTGGCTAGAAATGGTTAAATATTACCTTCAAAGGTTAATTGTGTTTCCTAATGGACCATGACCTGTTTACTTTTTCCGAACCAGTATTCTTTGAGTACTTCCTCTAGGAGCCTTTAGAGGATTTTTTTTTTCTTTACGAAGGATTTTGCCCTCTTTCTTTATTGATCTTATCTTCATTATAGACTGGGATTTTGTTGCCTCTACCAATTCTTAAGATATTTTTTTCCTAAATGAGAAGAATGAACTCTCCAATATCTGTTTGTTATTTGATACTATCTATCATGAGGATTGTTTTTGCCTTATTCATCAAAGACATGTTTTATGTGGTGCTATGTTCCAACAGTCTCGGCCTTCATATCCTGAATATGTTTGTTTAACCATCTAAATATGTTGCAAGTGTTGGCCAAAGGAACCATTCATTAGAAGATTGAACTAGAGTTACCTGTAATTGCTAATGCTTTAGTACATGCACCAGAAACTAACGATTCTGTGAATGCTTTTTACTAGTGTGGTTAGCTATTTGGTGGATAATTTATTATGTGCACTGCATCTGCCTCCTCCCAACTCTGGGTTCTTTTCTTTCCAGAGCAGAGCTGCCTTGCTCGTAGCCCCCTATTGATATAAAAGGGGATGAAGGTTGAAAGAAACATAAGAAGCAAGTCTTGAGGGAGTAGTGTTTTTTAATGGAACATGACCTGTTTACTTTTTTCGAACCAGTATGCTTTGAATACTTCCTCTCAAAGCCTTTAGAGGAATTTTTTTTTTCCCTTTACAGAGGACTTTGCTCTCTTTCTCATTATTTGCATGATGGTAATTGTTGTTTAACCCTAAGCTATACTTTATGTATATGTATAGGTTTGCTTGTGGGGGGAATTTCTCTGGAGAAAACAGTTCGATTGACATGGATGATACAGCTCGATTTAAGGATATCCCAGATTCCTTTGTGGACATTTCCCATAGAAAATACCCCCTTGTAATCACATTTCGTAAGTTCTTAATGATGCTTGATGGGACACTGGGCAATTCATACTTTGAGAGGTTCCTTGGTGTGAGGGAATATTCTCAGTGTAGAACTACAAGTTCAAGATCATTAGCTTTGGAAACATTTTTTAGAACAAACGAGGTCAACTACGAGAGGTTCTGTTCCGTTTATTGGCCCCATTTCAATTGCCAGCTAACAAAGAATCTTGATCCTTCTAGGGTCTTCACTGAGATAATGTCTCATATAAAAGGTGGATTGGGAGTGGGGGAGACCCGTGAAGGTAAACTCAGTCGGGAGAATTATGTTATCTTGTCTGAGGGTAGGGTGTCCACTTTGAGTAGGGAGAAGAGGGAGAGGATATATTCTATCTTTCAAGATTATGAAAAAATGAAAAAAGGTAAGGGCGATTTTGATTCGGCCGATTTCGTGAACGACCTTCATTATCGACTAAGGAATGAGAGATTTGAAGGTGACGAAATGAATTTTGTTTATGTTGATGAAGTGCAGGATTTGACAATGAGACAAATTGCACTTTTCAAATATATTTGCCGAAATGTCGAGGAAGGCTTTGTTTTTGCGGGTGATACAGCGCAAACTATTGCTAGAGGAATTGATTTTAGGTTCGAAGATATAAGAAATCTATTCTACAAAGAATTCATATTGGAATCAAGAGGTGATGGATCTTCTGAAAGAAAGGATAAAGGACTTTTATCGAAAGTTCGCAACCTTAAACAGAATTTTCGTACTCATGTTGGTGTTCTTAGATTAGCACAAAGTGTAATTGACCTTCTTTACCGGTTCTTTCATCACTATGTTGATATTTTGGAACCTGAGACGAGTCTTCTCTATGGTGAGGCTCCAATTCTTCTTGAATCTGGAAATGATGAAAATGCTATTGTAACTATTTTTGGAAAGAGTGGAAATGGAAATGGGGACATAGTCGGTTTCGGTGCTGAGCAGGTTATATTGGTACGGGATGATTCTACCAGGCAGGGTATATCCGAACATGTTGGAAAGCAAGCTCTTGTTTTGACTATTGTGGAGTGTAAGGGTTTAGAGTTTCAGGTATGTGAGTGCTACTAATGATTTTATATTTTTGTCTCATGTTTGAGGGATGAGGGTAGCTGGGTCTGAGTTCTTTTTTCATTTATCCTATTGCTGTTCTTAGTGTAGCTGGGTCTGAGTTCTTTTTTTATTTATCCTATTGCTGTTCTTAGTGTACTTTGACTTTCTTAACAATATCATGTCATCTACCTCATCCCACCTTCTCATGTACTTTCCCTGAGGAACAAAATGTCAATAAGTTTCATTTCCCTTGGAGCGGACTAAGTGTTTATTTTTCCTGGGGGGCTGAACAGAAATATTACTTGAATTCTGAAATTGCAATGAATCCATATGCACATATCAAAATGCATGACTATTCCAAAATTCTTGACACATGCCGAAACATTGAGTTGAATCGACACCAATTTGAACTATCCAACAGGTACATATTCATGCATTTTCAAATGCTATTCAGATTTGAACTATCTTCCATATACGATGCAAACTGTATTTGAAATTACTAGTGTTAACCAACTCAAACAAAGAGACATCATACCAAATCCAATTTTTGATCCTTGAATTTCCCATGTCGGTAAGATGGGATAAGGACAACCCTATGCACTGAAGGAATAAAGTAGTCCTTTTTTATTCCACTGTTGGTTAATGGTTATTACTTATTAAAATGTTTATATAACAGAATGACTAGTTTGGCATGGAAAAAAAGAAGCTAAATGTCACTTATTGTGCCATCTAAAATTTCTTTTTTGAGCTGAAGGTTCTGTAGTTATTCACCCAAGTATTAGCTAAGATAGTTGTTTCTTTTACATATTTTCTCAGAGTTATTTCTTATCATTTGCAGGATGTACTGTTGTATAACTTTTTTGGCTCATCACCACTGAAAAATCAGTGGAGAGTAATATATGAGTTCATGAAAGAACAACATTTGTTGGATCCTGGAATTTACTTTCCAAGTTTCAATGAGGCAAGACATAATGTCCTGTGTTCTGAACTGAAGCAACTATATGTGGCAATTACTCGTACAAAGCAAAGATTATGGATTTGTGAAAATTTGGAGGACCTCTCCAAGCCCATGTTTGACTATTGGAAAAAGAAGGGCCTTGTGCAAGTAAAACAGTTGGATGATTCACTTGCACAAGCAATGCAAGTTGCAAGTAGCCCAGAGGAGTGGAAGGAAAGGGGTATCAAGGTCTGGTTGATCTCTCCCTATGTTACTTCTGCTACTAATGTGATCAGTACTAGTAGCTATTACTATTATTATTGTTATTACTAAAAGAAATAAAATTAGTTCATTCTAGGGAGTCTGACTTTTTCAAAAGAAATAAAATTAGCGGGATACTGTGTTAGCAAAAAAAAAAGAGGACAGTTATTACACATTTTGTTAATTTTGTAACTTTCCCTTGTTACCTTTGAACTTTTCCATATTTTCGTCCTTCCTGCTTTGGAGGAGTTAATCAATTGCAAAAGAGAGATTAAACTGCATTCAGGGCCGGCCCTGGGGTAAGCCCAGCAAGTCCTTGGGCTAGAGCAACCCCCCGGACAGGGGCAACCAAAAAAAAAAAATTTACGGAAGTTATACATAAATAAAAAAACGTTTCACTTAACTGGAAAGGGAGACTCTTGGTTTTGTGGCAACTGCCACTGTCAATCATGTTGGCGGGCAGAGTTCGACTCCCACACCCCTACCTTCTGTTTAATTTTGGCTCCTTCCTTTTATTTTTTAAATTTTGTTATTTGCACTCCTTTTGTTTTCCTCTCGATCCATAATATTGCGAAAATCACACTACTAAATTACTTTTGTCAAAAAATTGCATTTAACAAACGTAACATTAATGTATATGTTCTTACACTTGAATTAAAAAATTATCCCAATAATGGAAAAGTTAGGGGGAAAATGAGCGATCTAACTTGTTTTTTTATTTTTTTCCACACAAATCATAGTTAAAATGTGAAGCAAATTTCTTATTTTCTTTTTTAAAAAAACCCATCTAATCTAAAACCATAATATAACCTTCCCTTTTTTTTTTTGTGTGGACTTGTACGATACTTTTTTATCTTGTATAACGTAATAGTAAGTGGGCAACAGAGTTGAAAGTCGGGCTTGGGCAACCCAAACGCTAGGGCCGGGCCTGACTGCATTGTTACCAATTTTTGCTGATTGACTTCTCAAAGTGGAAATTCTTTATGGGAAACCAAGTTAAGAAGTCAACTTTAAAAAGTGGGACGGAGATGATCATCACTTTTGTTTCTCTTTCAATTCTCTTGTTGCTGCTGCTGTTATACCTCTATTTTTTTACTAAATCACGTTTTGATTTTCTTATGAGTATTATCAATTCTTGTTCTTCAGCTATTCTACGAGAATAACTATGTGATGGCAACGATGTGCTTTGAAAGAGCAAATAACCGATTGTGGGAGAAAAGGGCTAATGCTGCTTGCTGCAGAGCTTCTGCAGACCGTATGCGTGGTTCAAATCCTGAAGGGGCTTGCAATGCCCTGAGGGAAGCTGCTGACATATATGATTCCATTGGCGATGCTGAATATGCTGCCCAATGCTTTTACGAATTGGGGCATTACGAAAGAGCAGGTAGTGTTTCTCCTATTCTCAAGGAGATGTATATCTTGTACTAAATATTGTTAACAGTTTATATTTTTATTGACCAACAAATTCAAGTGCCCTCATGATATTTTTTGTTAAAAATTTCTTTCCTAGAAAATGTGAACATATTGTAATTTGCAACAGGTGAACTGCCAAAAGGTAATCTGGTATTAAACAAGTCGGATTAAGGACTTAATTTATTGTGGATAAATGTATGTCACAAGGCATGCTCTTTATTGACATTTATGATCTCACTTTATTCTTCTGAAATAATGCATGCTCTGGATTTTCTGTTCTTTTGTTGAAGCACAATATAATATCTTTGAAAAGAATGTTTGAATTGTTTTAGGTCTCCAAGTGTCTTTGTTGCTGTACCGGGCATGTATGCACGGGTGAAATAATTTAATTGGCTTGGCAAAAGATGTATTTTCTTTTCATTTGACTCATGTTAGTAAAAGTAGAGAAGGATGAGCCAAGAATTCTACAACTGGACAATAGACCTAGCTATTTTCTATAGCTACAATTAGGTGCAATGAGGATGTGGGTTCAAATCCTATGGAGAGGGGGGTTGATACAACTGGTAATTGGTTGAGTTGAGATGGGAGTAATGTAGATTCTTGTAACATGTTACCCAAAAGAGAGCTTGGACTCTAGAGACATAACTCGGCTCCAAAACAATCACACTCATTTGGCAACACTTATGTTTTCTTTGTTGTTTAGAAAGAGAGAGAGAGAAGTGTTACGTGTTAAATCACCCTAACACACTGAAGTTTTATTTATATTGTTCATAAACTTATTACAAGTCATAACTAGCCAATGTGGGACAAACGCATATTCTAACACTCCCCCTCAAGCTGGAGAATAAATATCAATAAGTCCCAGCTTGTTACACAAAAATTCTAACTGTGGCTTGAACAATGGTTTAGTAAACATATCAGCTAACTGAGCGCCAGTAGACACAAAGGGAGTGGCAATCACACCACCTGTTAATTTTTCTCGAACAAGATGACAATCAACTTCAATATGCTTAGTCCTCTCATGAAAAACTAGATTGGACGCAATGTGAATTGCTGCTTGATTATCACAAAATAGATTCATAGGCAATTGCACATTGAATCCTATCTCCTCAAGAAAAGAGCGCACCCACACAAGCTCACATGTAATATGAGCCATAGCTCGGTACTTTGCTTTCGCACTAGAGCGTGCAACAACGGTCTGTTTCTTACTTTTCCAATTAACAAGATTTCCTCCTAGAAAGACACAATATCCTGTAGTGGATCGCCTATCAGATGGTGACCCTGCCCAATCAGAATCAGTATACGCCTCAACTCGCAAGTGTCCACTAGCCCGATAAAATAGACCACGTCCCGATGAGCCTTAAGATACTTCACAACTCTAAGAACTGCCTCCCAATGTGGAAGACGAGGTGTAGACATAAACTGACTCACCATACTAACTGCAAAGGAGATGTCCGGTCGTGTAATGGTAACACAGTTCAACTTACCAACCAAGCGGCGATACTGATCTGGATTAGTGAGTAACTCCCCCTGGTCAACACACAGTTTTATGTTAGGATTCATAGGGGTCTCAACAAGTTTACTTCCCAACAAGCCAGCCTCTTGCAGAATATCTAACACATACTTCCTTTGAGATAAGTTAATACCATCTTTAGAGCGTGCGACCTCAACGCCTAAGAAGTATCGTAATTTTCCCAAGTCCTTGGTATGAAACTGCTGATGTATGAAGGTTTTCAATTCATCAATGCCTTTCTGATCATCACCAGTAGTAATAATATCATCCACGTAGACAATCAATAGTACTTTCCCTCTTTCTGATGTGAGAGAAAAAACAGAATGATCTGACTCACTGCGACGCATGCCAAACCGTAAAACTGCATCACTGAACTTGCCAAACCAAGCTCTAGGAGATTGCTTAAGGCCATATAACGCTTTACGAAGGCGGCACACCAGGTTACGCTCCCCCTGAGCAACAAACCCAGGTGGTTGCTCCATAAATACCTCCTCATGAAGGTCACCATGCAAGAACGCATTTTTGACATCTAATTGAAATAATGGCCAGCCAAGATTAGCAGCAAGAGAGATAAGAAGACGAACAAACCTATGCTTGGCAACGGGAGAGAAGGTCTCAGCATAATCAACACCATAAGTTTGTGTGTAACCTTTGGCAACAAGGCGGGCTTTGTAGCGCTCAACAGACCCATCAGGGTGGTATTTCATAGTGAACACCCAGTGACACCCAACGGTAGTTTTTCCAGACGAAAGAGATACCAAGTCCCAAGTGCCATTAGGATGAAGAACAGACATTTCATCTTCCATAGCTATTCGCCACTCAGACAAAGATAAGGCTTCCTGGACAGTATGAGGAACAAACACAAACGAAACAGAAGTTGCAAAAGCACGAAGAGAGGGAGACAAGTGAGCATAAGAAACATAACGAGCAATGGGATGAGAGGTGCAAGCATGAGTACCTTTGCGAAGAGCAATAGGAAGAGAATCGGGAGAGGGCTCTGGATCTCGCAACGAGGGGGGCGGTGTAGGCAAGTGCTGAGATGGGGCTGATGGAACTTTCGGCCGACGAGTATAGACTTGCAATGGCGGCGCAGGTGAAGAGGGAACCGTGGTGGGTATATAGTGAGACGGATCCATTGGGTTAGTGCATGGGAAAAAGGGCAATGACTCGTTGAAGGTGACATCAGCACATACAAACTCACGGCGGAGTGACACGGAGTAACACTTATACCCTTTCTGGGTCCGAGAGCACCCAAGAAATACACATTTAATGGATCGTGGATCCAACTTATCACGTCCAGGATCAAGAGCATGGACATAACATGTGCAGCTAAACACCTTGAGAGGTAGAGAATAAAGGGGACGACCAGGAAATAAGACAGTAAATGGGATCTGACCCCCTAAGACCGTGGAAGGCATGCGGTTGATAAGATACCCTCCAGTAAGAACAACATCACTCCAAAAAGATTTAGGAACATGATGCTGAAATAAAAGAGCACGGGTGACATCTAACACATGACGCAACTTGCGTTCAGCAACCCCATTCTGTTGAGGAGTTCGTGAGCAAGAAGACTGATGAATAATACCATGGTCATCAAGAAAAGTAGGTAAAATGTTACTAAAATATTCTGCAGCATTATCAGTACGAAGAACACGAATAGGAACACCAAACTCAGTTTGTATTTCTTGATAAAAAGATTTATAAATGGCATACAACTCAGACCGTGCTTTCATAAGATAAACATAAGTAAGTCTGGAATAATCATCCACAAAAATAACAAAATACTTAAATCCGGATCGTGACAAAACACGGTTGGGACCCCAAATATCTGAATGAACTAAATGAAAAGGACTCGACACGCGACTCTCCACTTTAGGAGAAAAAGAGACGGTGATGCTTACTAAACTTACAGACCTCACGTTGTAACTCGGTGATACGACTACAAGATGGAACTAGCTGTTTAAAGTTCTGGAGAGACGGATGACCAAGGCGGCAATGATGCTGGTATGGGGAAACAGAGGACTGAAGGGCAACAGACGTAGGTAGCTCGCCATCAGCAAAGTAATACAGACCACCCAGCTCAGTACCCCCACCGATCTTCCTCCTCGTCTTGAGATCCTGAAAAACACAGTAACCAGGAAAGAATGTGACTGAGCAATTTAAGGATCTAGTAAGCTTGCTGACAGACATTAAATTATATGGAAAACGAGGAACATGGAAAATAGAATCCAAAGAGAGTGATGAATTTAAAGTGACAGAACCCAAACCAGTGATATGAGAAGTAGATCCATCAGCTAAAGTAACATGGGAAGAGTTGCCAATAGGGCGAGAATCAGATAAAATGGTGGAGCTACTGGTCATATGATCATTAGCACCAAAATCAATGATCCAGGGAGAATGAAAAGCAAGACCAGCAAAAGAAGAACCTGTCTGGGCGAATGTAGCGGTGGAGGAAGATGGCATAGGAGGTGTCTGCATAGAAGTGAGACGCTGGTATTCATCGGCTGGAATAGTAACCACACGCGGAGTGGAGCTAGATGACCCTGTCAATGGTATCCCAGCATCCTCATAAACAATAGCCTGATGCGCAGAGGGGCGGCCATGAAGTATCCAACAATAGTCAACTGTATGGTTATTCCCCTTGCAATAAGTACAGTGCCGAGGAGCACGTCCTTGACCACGCCCAGATCCTTGCGATTGACCAGTACGCCCAGAATCACGGCCCCCTTGGCCAGGATCACGGCCAGAACTACCACGCCCTCCTCCTCCTAACTCCCGAGCACCTCGACCAGAGCCACGGGAGTAAGAGCCACTGGAAATAGAAGCAGCTAAAACAGATCGATCAGGAGGTAGCGGAGGGTTAGAGCCAATATCAGATATAGACGCCTGACGAAGGCGGCTAAACACTTCACTAAGAGAAGGTAACTCCCGACCGCCTAGCAACTGAGAGCGAATAGGATCATAAGACTTGGGCAAACCATTCAAGAAGCGAGTCACATTAATTGACTAGCGCTGACGACACATAACTTTAATATCTGTAGAAAGAGGCTGACAAATGTTGAGCTCCTCACAAACAGGACTGAACTTAGTATAATACGCTTCCAGAGAAGAATCACCAAGACCCAGAGAAAAATATTCCTGATATAAATCAAAAGTCCGGCGGAGATTATTGACCCCGGAATACAACTCCTCAGTTCGTTGCCAAACCTGTTTGGCAGTGTCCAAAAACACCAGTGCACCACTAATATCAGGCTCCATACTATTCCATAACTTAAGACGAATTTGTGCATCCTCAATTTTCCAATTAGCAAGTGTCGAGTCAGGAGGAGGATCATCAGTAAGGAAAGTATATTTGCTTGGAGCCCAAAAAATATGTCTCAACAGATTTAGCCCAAGTAGCATAGTTCTTGCCAGTCAAGCGAATAGCTGTAATCGGCAACATATTAGGAGACCAATGATGTGAAAAATCAGTGGGAGCACTAGAGGCCGAACTAGAAACCAAATCAGAGGTAGTACTTGAAGACATCACAAAACAAACAATGTGGAGAAGCTCCAAGCCAAGAACAAGTAATCAACAATGAACCAAATACCAGATAACAAACTCCAAAATAAGGATCAACATCTACCAGTAATTACCAAACAGACGAGCGTACCAGAGCCAGCAAAGGACCTCCATAATAGACAGCAACAGAATATCCAGAGAAGACAACGACTGCAACTAGAAATCACGAGATGAAGTACCACTGTGGATCGCGACTGGAAAGCAACGGAGCCAGGCGATCGAGACTGGAGATGGCAACTGGATAACACAACTGTAGATCGCGGTCTGTAGGTCGCGACTGTAGATCGCGACGATTGAGTGGTGAGGGCTGATAAAGCGTGAAGATGAGAACCAGGAACAGTAGGTAAGTGGTAGGGTTGGCGATGGGTAAGGTCGATTTAGGGTTCCGAAGGTAGTATGGGAGTCGATTTAGGGGTTTAAGGGCTGTAAGGTTGCCGATGAGTGTCGGTTTAGGGTTTTGAAGGAAGTACGGAAGTCGATGTAGGGGTTGGAGGGCTGTAGGGGTGCCGATGAGTGTCGGTTTGATTAGTTATGGTGGTTGATGGTGGTGGTAGTTATAATCGTGGCGGCTATGGTGGGTTAGGGTTTCTGCCTTTCTGGATATGGCAGACAACAATGATGACGAGGTTTTTTTTTTTTTTGTTGTGTGTGGAGAAATTTGGTTAAGATGGTAGAGAAGGATTATGATCAGAACACTCTGATACCATGTTGTTTAGAAAGAAAGAGAGAGAGAGAGAAGTGTTAGGTGTTAAATCACCCTAACACACGGAAGTTTTATTTATATTGTTCATAAGCTTATTACAAGTCATAACTAGCCAATGTGGGACAAACGCATATTCTAACATTCTTTTCAAGGCTGTCGGATCTTATGCTGATTTCCGTTAAGAGTCTTAAGACAATTTACAGTATCAATATGCTTGGTTTAGTTTGTTGTCTTCATCTCGTTTTCATTCTGTAGTTTGTATCTTTCAAGTCTCAAGCTTTCCAATTTGAGCTTAAAATCCCTTTGAATTAATATAATCTGACATCCCGCTTGTTACTTGTTATTATTGCAGGAAGAATTTATTTAGAAAAGTGTGGGGAATCTGAGCTGAAAAAGGCTGGGGAATGTTTCTCTATGGCAGGCAGTCATGAGAAGGCAGCTGAAGTTTATGCTAGGGGAAATTACTTTTCAGAGTGCTTGTCAGCTTGCACCAAGGGAAAATTATTCCACATGGGTTTGAAATACATCCAGTTCTGGAAAGAGCATGCCCCGAGAGATTATGATTTGTCGAAAAGAAGTAGCGAAATTAACAGAATTGAACAACAGTTCCTTGAGAGTTGTGCACTTCACTCTTATGAGCTCAAGGATAATAAATCCATGATGAAATTTGTTAGAGCTTATGACTCAATGGCTTCAAGGCGTGACTTCTTGATGCATTTGAGTTGCCTTGACGAGCTTTTAATGTTGGAAGAAGAATCCGGAAACTTTTTGGAAGCTGC
The DNA here is from genome assembly GCA_963854785.1 of Vaccinium vitis-idaea. Taxonomy (NCBI): domain Eukaryota; kingdom Viridiplantae; phylum Streptophyta; class Magnoliopsida; order Ericales; family Ericaceae; genus Vaccinium; species Vaccinium vitis-idaea. The sequence goes on along the minus strand of OY978224.1, from coordinate 19,539,540 downwards.
AGAGATTGCAAAGATGATAGGAGATACTCTACTTGAGGCTGATTTGCGAGTGAAAGCTGGACAGCTGAAAAAAGCTGGGGAATGTTTCTCTATGGCAGGCAGTCATGAGAAGGCAGCAGAAGTTTATGCTAGGGGAAATTACTTTTCAGAATGCTTGTCAGCTTGCACCAAGGGAAAATTACTCCACATTGGTTTGGAATACATCCAGTTCTGGAAAGAGCATGACCTGAGAGATTATGATTTGTCGAAAAGTTGCGAAATTAACAGAATTGAACAACAGTTCCTTGAGAGTTGTGCACTTCACTATTATGAGCTCAAGGATAATAAATCCATGATGAAATTTGTTAGAGATTTTGACTCAATGGCTTCAAGGCGCGACTTCTTGATGCGTTTGAGTTGCCTTGACGAGCTTTTAATGGTGGAAGAAGAATCCGGTAACTTTTTGGAAGCTGCAGAGATTGCATCCAGGCTTATCTTATGGTATGTCTTTTCCAACTCTATGAGGGTATCGAGAAGAAAAGGTCAGCCACTGAAGCATTTTCCACAAGAGAATGAGATTTTAGAGAAAGCGAAGTCATTTGCGAAAAACATGTCAGATCTCTTTTATGAATTTGTTTGCACCGAGGTAAGCATTTTATCAACTGAAGAAATAAACTTGGTCGTATTGAACCAGTATTTAAATGCTTCACGTCGTAATAAAAGTCTCAGGGGTGAAATCTTATGCATTAGAAGAATGCTTGATGTTCATCTTCGTTCAAGTGAATCAACGTATGAGTGGGAGGATGAACTACCAGCAGATCTGATTAAGCATTCAGAAGAAAATGTTTTGCATAATCGGGTTTCTGTGGGAACCCTGGTTTGCTTTTGGAATCTTTGGAAACAGAAGGTTGAGAATATCTTTGAGTACCTAACTTGTCTTGAAACCCAGACCGTTAATGATTATATGAACTATGATGACTTCTGTTTGAATTATTTTGGTGTGAGGAGGCAATTGAACAACATGAATATAGCTTATGTTATTTTGAACTCTGATGATGTTTGGGTGAGAGAAATTAAAGACCGCTTTCTTCAGAGGAGTGGGAATTGTTTATCCACTGATGCTCCCCATTTTGTTTCCGCTGCTAGGAGTCATTGGCAATCAGAATTGCTTTCTGCTGGTCGAAAGGTGTTGGAAACTCTTGAAGCTCTTCATAAACTCTCACGTGAGAATTCCATGTCTGATTTTTGCCAAAGCATGGCTCCTGTTTACATATTTGAGGTGACGAAGTGTCTTCTGGAATCCAAATATATTGATTGTAAAAAACAAGATACTCAGACGTTGCAAAATTTTCGCAAGCTATCTACTGACGCATATTTCAAAATTGCTTTTCCTTCAGAGTGGCGGAAATCATTGACCAAGGATATGACTTCTCTGAGGGGTAGTGAGGTTTCCCGGAATTTACTTGAAGAGGCTATGGTTGACAACATTAGGTTAAAGGGTAAGCTAACCTATGGGCAAATTGGGAGGGTAGTGATGATATGGCTTGGTTCTGGAAAGCCAACTGAAGAAGTTTACAAGAAAATTTCAATGAGGTTTGAGGCAAATTCTGTGTGGAAAGAATTTATCGATGCCCTAAATGGAAACACGGAATCAGAATTTTTGCTGGAATCTACATCAGGCGTTTTAACTGGGGCTCAAAGAGAGTTATCTTTCGTACATAAGTTTCGCAGAGCTTTGGAAGCTGCTTATAATGCCGATTGGAGACAACCTGACTATATATCACCCACTTGTTTCGTGTATCTTGTTGAGAGGCTTTTGATATTGGCATGTTCCTTCCATGGGTTCCTTCTTACCACAAAATCTTCATTTGTTGAGTGGCTAATTTGTGAGCAACCAAATGCCAAACAAAGAGCTGATCTAGCAAATAATATGCGATTTCCCACTAGCGACATTTTTAACTTTGTGGTGGACATCATCAAACAGTTCCTTTACGACAAGCAAGCTACAATAGAGTGGATTGGACAATCGGATCTCAATTTCAATTCCTACTATCCACTGCTGTTGTTGAGGCTGGTTGTCATAATCTGCTTGCTCTGCGTGAACTGTGGGCTGAACTGTGGGAACTGGAAGTATTCCAATTTTCTTTTTGAGTTACTGGGGAGGAATGATATTACCTCGTGGCTACCAAGGGAATTCTGCAATGTCTTCTGGAGAAAACGGAAGTATGTAGACGTGAATTTACTTGCCGAAGCATTTATGAAGATTGGGGATCCTATTGTTATATTGAGCTTGGGAGAAAATTGTTCCAAATATAAATGTCCTCATGCCATTTTTGTGGATTTGAGAGCTACCCACAGGAGAGAGGACATTATGGAAGTATTGTTTCCGATGGACAATAAAGCCTCTCTGGATCAAACTGTATCTGTCGAGATGGATGCAACCAATTCTTGTGGAAAAGAACTTCCTTTGAACAGTGAACATCAAGAGAAGATTTCTAAGGCTTCATTTTCAAACTTAGCTTCCCTGGCAGATCAGAGTGTGGATAGTCAGAATACAAATGAAGGCAACCTGCAAATGATCTCTGGGCTCTTTGAGGAAATATCTGATGCGTTAAAGGCTGTAGATAACATAGGACATGGAGATTTACAGAATTTTGTGTCTGGTGTCTCAAGGATAAAGGTGCAAGATTATGTTTTATGCAATCGAATATTGTGAGATAATGATGTTTAGTGTATTCCTTTTTATTTAATTGTATGTCTTTCAGGTGAGGGTAGACAAAGTTATAAACCTCATTTCTGCTGCACTGACCAAATCCGGTGAGAAGATGGAACTTAAAGAAGATGGAACCCCTGTTCTCAAGCCAATGGAGGGTTGTAGTGCGCCGGTCACCCCCGCTGACCTTTTTCCAGTGCCTGGACACGATCGAATGTTAAATGAATTTAAGAAGCTATCTTCTGCTCTGAATGTGAGGTGTGTTCAATTTTATGGTCGTTAATGTTTTCAGTTTTCTATTAACAAAAAGTAAGAAATAAGTTTTCTTTTCTTGGAAGTAAAAGAAAGACACATGTTTGGCGCACCATGTGTCGAAAGCTCATTTTAAAATCAAGTGAGGAGGTCACTGAAAAGGTTGCCAGTGAGAGGAAGTCTGTCGGCAGAAGGTGTGGTGTCACAGAGGTGGAAGACGGAGGGGTAAGGGATCTTCCAGAGATGGTCGCCAGCTGCTTCAGGTGGTTGAAGGAAGTGGGGAACCGAAGGTGTCACTGGATGTGGGCTGATGATCGTAGGTGGAAGCCGAATGGTTTTTCCGGAAGTTGTAGGTGCTGGGTGGAGGGATTCCCACGTTAGGGGAATGGCTAAAGGTGGTGGGAAGGGAGGAGATAGTGAAAATGTTTTCTGAAAAAAATAGAAACCCCCTTTTTGTATTTCACAAGCTCTGAAAACTTTGAAGTGCAACCATTCTTTTGGCATCGACAAGATTTATCAAATGCCTTTGTTTCGTTTATAGTTTCCAGATGTTTTGAAAACAGAAACAAAAACTTGAACAAACAACCCATTATCATTGGTAAGACTTGGGTTTACTTGTATGCTTGTGACCATGTATGTATAGTGTATATGCATACATAGTATTGTATAAGCAGTAAGCTTTGTTTTTGCTTTCTTAGTTATTTTATTTCAAACAGGCATCAATTGACTGTCTTAAGAATGACTTGTCCATAGACCAATTCCATGGTCTTGGGGCACCCTTGCATGGTGCCCCAACACCCTTATCCACAGCACATTCATGTAGGGCCACCATGTGGTGTCCCAACACCCTTATACACCACACATTGCACTAGGCCCCAACACCCTTATACACCACACATTGCACTAGGCCCCAACACCCTTATACACCACACATTGCACTAGGCCCTACATGAATGTGTTGTGGATAAGGGTGTTGGGGCACCACATGGTGGTGCCCCAAGACAGTGGAATAATTACTCCTTGTCCACATTCGGCAATAGATTGACATTGAAAATGTGTCTAATTTGCTTCAGTACGTGTATCCAACCATTAATTTCCCCGTAGTTTTGGATTACTGCGAAGTATTGTTTTATGTTTCAGCAATTAGGTTGGTTTCATGGTAGAATGATATAATTAGTCAGTTGTGTTTTTGTTAATAGTATTGTTCTTCAGAACTCCTAATGGTAAAATATCGCACATGGTAATCTTCTACTGTTATATGATTATATCTCGTCAGTGGAAATAAATTTCCAGTATCTGGTTGGCATACCCTATTGAATCTATTTCTGAATCTTAGAAACAGTTTTTATTGACCAAATGCCTACTTCATGCGTGTCTGCTTCATTATTTTCGGGAGATAATGAATTAACTGGATTGTCTTCAGTGGCAGTGAAATAAAGGAAAACATTCCAATGGTTACATCACTTTTGAAGACATTTTACTCAAGAAGGCCAGAGCTGGAAACTTCGTTGAACCAGCTGCCCATGCCCAATGATTCAAATGCTGACAGGGAGGCATCAGAGACCAAAAAACCGTGCCAAAAAGAAGGCAATCAAAAGAGGGTTGAGGAAACTAGCAAATCTGATAAAGGCAAGGCTGTGGATGCTACTGTTGTTTCAGGAACGCAGAGCAATGGTCGGGATGCTGAAACCAACAAGGGGAAGGGAAATAACAAGTCCAAGAAGGGTAAAAAGGGGAAAGGAGGCCGAAAAAATAGGTAGACCTACTTTCTGCCATGGCTATGTAATCAGATTTTCTTCTTTTAGTGTTGGGCTTCTAATGCCAGCAATCTGTAGTTTTTTGTTACTTTTCTCTGTTACTCAATAGTTGTACTGGAAGAATTGCAACGGGGTAAACATAACATGAGGGAAAAAAATCTTGTGTAGTATTCGTGCGTTCTCTTGCATTTTGATGTTTCTCTTATCAAGATTGCTGGAAGTGAATAGTGATGCAGCAGATGGAGTTTTGACGGGTGTACTTTTACAGTTACTACGTCCTAGATATTTTATGTTCTTTTACTCACAGGAAGATGTGGATAAGCTAGCTATTCAATGGTGAAGGTGGAGATAACAACTCCCATGCATAAATGAACTAAGCCTGTGTTCTGATCTTTAACATGGAAGGATTTGCGGAGGACAAGATGAAATTGCCGAAGTCCAAGTGAGAACTTGCTGACAATCTATGGCTTTCATGTTGCGAAAAGCTAAAGATCCAGGTGCAAGAATCCAATTGTGCATGCAATTCCAAGTGTCAACAAGCACAATGGAATTCTTCGATGAAGGAAAAACTAACTGCACAAAACTATGTTCCAGCTTACTATTCAGTTTATCGTTTATTATCAGTAATATCTCTGCATATGAATATACAACAGAAGTCTCTGTATTCATGTAGAGTACAAGATAAAAGAAGAAATTTGAGCAGATAAAACACAGGGCATCATCACTTGCAGACATTTCCTGAAGCTTCAGAGAGTTGATGGTCGCTTCAAGGATTCGCTAAGTTGGAGATCTAACCATTCCGCGCCCACTCCGAGGTCAACTTGGTAATCTAAACCATATCTTTTTGTGAATAAAACATTGGTGCAAAAAATAATTTGTACATTGATAACCACACCATCAGCTGAGATTTGTTTACAACGCCAGTACAAATTTTAGTAGACCATTTATAATTTTTTTAAGGCAATTGTGTTTGAATGCGATACTTACATAATCAGATTTACACTACTAATAGTCTGACAAACAAGATAATTAGCTATCAAAGACTCTGCAAATGGAAGCTCTTGTGAAGATGAACTCCTACAATCTATATTGACCAAGGAAAAACTCTTATTGAGATAGCAATGGTTCCTTTCAACAAGATAATGCATTATTTGCCACAAAGCAAGGCAATATTTCTTTAAACTCAGTATCCTCGTTGATGATTAACATCACATAATGTTCATAGAAACAACAAAATTTACCAAGTCAACGATCAAAATTCAGAAGGGGCAAAGGGTTTTACCTGGTTGTAATCCTACAATTACCTTCCTCTCTTTCAAGAGAGAAAATCCTCATCTCTTGAACCATTATTCCTCATAACGTATTAAGCTACTGATCACACCAAGATACAAACTCAAAAAAACCCAATTCAATTCTCCTCATTTGTACCAAACACCTTCATCCTCGACAATGGCGACCTCAAGTACCCTTCCACCTCAAATTTCTTGGGCGAAAGCTGCCGGTACTTTGCGAACTCCTCCCTAGCTTCCTTGTCCCTATCAAGCAAGCTATATATCATCCCTTTACAAAAGTAAGGCCTAAAATCATTAGGATCTTCCCTTCCTAGCTCCTCGTACTGCCTCAATGCCGCATCCACATTCTTCTGCAAGAACTGAATCTGTGCCATAATCAACCTCACATCTCTTGCCTCCTTCGCCTTATCCCCCTCCTCCACAATCTTCAACGCCTCTTCCAACCTTAAAACCACCGCGTCTCCCTCTCCACACCGGTCCATTAAAAGGGCGTTTTCGAACAATGCTTCGAAGTTGAGTGGATTCAGCTTGAGAATCTCTTCGAACACGTCTCGTGCGTCTTGGATACTGCCCATTTCGATCAACATTCTCGCCATTAGAAACTTCCACTCTGTTTCCTCCGGCTGAGCTGAAACCAACTTTTTCACTACCTCCAATGCTTCTTGGTCCTTTCCGGCCGCCATCACCTGCTGCAGCAGCGATTTCAAGGACTCCACCGCACCCGAATCCGATACGAGAAGATTCGACAAGGGTGTGGATTGTTCTTCTGATTTTTCCACCTCCTGTTCTTGAATTTGGTCTATTTTTTCCTCTGTCAAAATTCCTGGGTTGGTCTCGGCCCGGGCCGGAAACTGATGGAATCTGGCGGCCACGGCGGCGGCGAGGACGACGGCGGAGGCGGCGGTGCGGAGAGTTTGGATGATTGGGTTTCGAGAAGAAGAACCAAGATGTTTTGGGGTAAAATTGGAGGAAGCTTTGACCCGAAGGTGGGATCTACTTGGGGGATTGGAGGGAAGGGTTTTTGAGATTGTGGAATGGAGATGTGAAGGGAATGAAAGTGGTGGTGGTTTTAGGTAGGGTTTGAGAGTGGTGGAGAGTGAAGAGGTTTTGAGGGGGAGGATTGATCCGATGGACAGAGCTGAATCCATTTTGGGTTGGTGGGACAATTCTTCTAGTACTTTTGGAGATTTCGAGGGAAAAGGGTTGTGGGTGGTGAGAATTTATAGGGTTTTGGGTGGGTAGATGGGGTGGAGAAATGGTTTTTGGTGAGGGGTAGGTAGGAGAGAGGAATTGGGAAGCAGCCTGCGGGTTGTGTTTGTTTCTGCTGTTTGAAAAAAAGAGAGGAGAAAATTTCTAAGGGAGTGGGTCGTGGTAGAGGTGTCAAACGTGCGTGCCGTGCCGTGCCGTGCCATTCAACTTCCGTGCCAACCGTGCTTCGTGCCGTGCCGTTTTTACTTCATCATGCCATGGCGTGCCGTGCCAATCGTGCTACGTGTCGTGCCCATTTACTTCATCGTGCCGTGCCGTGCTTTTTTTGAAGTCGTGTCGTGCCGTGCCCGATTAGTTAATCGTGCCGTGTCATGCCGTGCCGTTGACTTACTCGTGCCGTGCCGTTTCTTTTTTTATCGTGTCGTGCCGTGCCTTTTTTGTTGTGTCGTGTCGTGCCGTGCCATGCGTTTTTTTAGTCGTGCCGTGCCGTGCATTTTTTTAGTCGTGTCGTGCCGACGCCGTGCCTTCTTAGAAGATGAAAAGAAGGGCCCATTTAATTTGTAAAGGAGGTGTAGCAATACGGAAGACGAAAAATAAGAAAATTTTCCTATCTGATAGGTGGGAGTTTTTCTCACATAGTATAACAAAATAAGCAACTTAGCAGATGGAAGTTTGCACTTTGTTAATTTTACCTAAAAAAAAAAATTGGAAGCCCATTTAATTTGCACTTTGTTAATTTTTTCTTTCCTCTTTCAAGGTAACAACAGATTTGTCCACATATCTATCAGTCCCGACATTGTGACCACTTTTCGATATCAGATGGCGAAGACAATAGGGATGGCAACGGGTAGGGTATGGATCGGGGGACCCTATTCTACCCCCGATCCCCAATTGTGAAGTTCTTCCCCATCCCCACCTCCATACCCAAAAGGGATATTGGACAATCCACCATACCCGCCTCCCATTGGGGATCGGGTATATTCGGATAAATCCATATCCAAACTAGTTGAAAAAAAAAAAAAGGATAAGATCTAATTTATGTGTTCTATACTAACAAAAAAATCATTTAAAACAAAATAGAATAGAAAGTTGCAAAGAAATAATAGTCTACCAAGATTATATACAATTTTAAAAACTACCATCATTAAACTTTTTTTAATATTTAACCATATATAGTTTTAATTTGGAACAATATACATAAATTATATCAATATGCATACTTATATATACACACATACATATACTACAATATGCCCGCATATATACATACATTCATAAAAATATGTATACATTTGAACGGGGCGGGTACGGGTATTCGGAGACGGGTATCACAAAATCATACCCGCTCCATTTTCAACCGGGGATTCTTTAAGTTCTACCATACCCGCTCCTATTGGATGAAAAATCAAATAATATCCGCCTCCAAATAGCCGGGTTTGGGGCAGGTATCCATCGGGTTTGGGGAAATTGCCATCCCTAGAAGACAAATGCAACCAAAGGAGAGAGAGAAAAAAAAATTGCTGAATTATATAGAGAGCGGGTATGGGTGGGATAGTGTGACGCACTCGGCACTTGGTGATGTGAACTAGTAAAATAGAGGACAATCCCCTCTACTAGATCAATACCGGAACATTGGTAACAAAATTGGAGGACATCCCCCTCCAAAATAGGCAAACCATGGGCTAGATGACAACCCCATCTAGATAGGAACCCGTTGCATGGGTGAAATGAGATACTTGTCGAAGTGCAGGCACTAAAAAACGGGCAACAGCTCGTTGGATATTACAGTGAACACAGCAACGGGTAAATGACAATCAGAAGCTCAGAAGCAGTAACCATGAAGCTACTGAGGAAATATACGAGCAGCAAATGACAATCAGATCTACGGGAATTAAAAGGTACCACAGTAATCAACTAATTAGCATACATAAGGAGTTCCATGGAGGAACACACAGCACTACAGCAGCAGTACACTGCTAAAAAACGGCAGCAGCATACAGAACATGAACGTGGCACAGATTGCTTTGCGGATACAGTACAACTGCAGTGAACATGTAACCATGAACAAAAGTTATGGGGCTAATGGATGTGATCATAGCAGGAAAATGCAGAAGAGCACTAATACTATATATTACTACAATGCAATGGACCATCTAACTAAATGTTCTCCTATAATCAGTACAATAAAAGAACATAGAACTCAATACCCCTTTTTATATCTATCTGCAACTTGGAAAAAGAACAATAAAAGAACATAGAACTCACTACTTATGACTTACGAGGCAATTAGCATGCAAGTAACACCGAGCAACTGGAGTCTTTGTTTTCCAATGTGATTTTGAGAGAGATAGGTACACGGTTGGCAGTGAATCCAGTAACAAAACTGGGCAGAATATGAATCAATGATGCCACTAGCTTGCCCAACATGGCAGTCCATAATCACGTGAGAGCAAATCAACAACCGCAGGCCACATAGCAAGCCAAACAATTCAGTTGCAAGCCACACAACAGTGACTACTCACTGCTCAGAAGCTACAGTGAGCATCACTGCCCATACAGTAGAACAAACTGACAACCATGAACAACAGCAAATCCAATCTGGACAGAGTCTCATATGGGCAATGAGCAATAAGGCAGCAATAACATTGCAAAAGAACCATAGCAAGCCACATAGCAAGCAGATTCAATTTGCAACCTTGGAGGTATCCATATGATGTAACTCAAACAGATTCCATAAAGCAATCTGAAGACAGAATACAGCAGCTACCACAGAGTATAAAACCCAGGGATCAATCCCACAATAAGGTCTAGGTCTCAACAGCATATAAACACTAATGCCCGTGAACCAATTCTAGAAACTAATAGCAGAAACACAATGTGTGTTCCAGAACATTAAGCACAAAGTACTATACTAGGAAAAATCAAGCATGATGATTTGCAAAATTGGAGACAACCACTATACACAACAGTTACACAAAAGATGCCAAGGAATGCCTCCTTCCTTGGAGACACAATAACAGTAATAAAGGACTCTCTTATAAAGGACACACAACAGTTACACTTGGGAGTTGGAGTGATAGGTTTTAGAACACCATAAAGGACTCTCTTATAACACATGGAAAAGGTAAAGAATAAATACCAGCTATTATGTAAGGGGCATTACGCTCTCAGCCATTTGTTTCGTGCGTATACAGTGTCTAAATTCCAGAATTATTCTTATAATTTGGATGGAGTTAGCAACTATCTCATTCACTATCACACTGACACACACACACACACACACACACACACACACACAGCATGTAGTACCTAAATGGCTAATTCAGTGGTGGTACTGAGTTACCAAGGCCTCAGTAGTCCATCATAGGCTAAATAGGTATATTATCAAAACGGCTCAGCAAGCATCATTGCCAAAAGGCTCATAATTGATAATTGGCTCAGGTATGTTTCATCATAGCCAAGCATCATTGCAAGGTCCTTCTCCTTATAAACAGGACTTGGTGGCATCAATATGAGCCAAACTGCACTTCAAAGTAGTAGGCAGCAGGTCTAACAGTAGCATGTTTTCAATGTATATAGTGAACAAACAAGGTACCGCCAAGAATGGGCAGCAAGGTAATTCCTTATAAATCTGGGCAAGTACGTGTAAAGCAACAGCTAACAGCCTGTGTAGCTAACAAATTGATACAATGATATATAAACCAGAGTCTGGACATAATCTACACAAGCTTTACCAAAGCCATAACCCAATTTGTAATGCAGTGAGCACAATCATGGAAATACAGCAGCTCTGCCCAAGCATAGCAGTCCATATAACAAACAAATAAATTCATGGCAGAGCTTAAAGACTAAAACAAACACATGATTTTTATATACACCAAGGAATGCCTCCTTCCAAGGAGACACATCAACAAGACATAAGAGTACCAAGGAATGCCTCCTTCCAATCGTCCTTCCAAGGAGACACATCAACAAGACATAAGAGTACCAAGGAATGCCTCCTTCCAAGGAGACAAATAACAAAACCTGGTTCCAAAATAATACCAAGGAATGCCTCCTTCCAAGGAGACAAATAAAAATAATGATAGTCACAAGGTGCAGTTGATGTGATTCTGCCCAAATGAGCCATTAGAGCAAAACCCCTTCATAAGTCTGAGTCCTCTGGAACAACCTGCCATTGGAAATCAATTAGTGCCATGAAAATTCCTTTCAATCCAAATGTGATATAGCGTGACTGTGATATATAAAAAATTCAAGTCTAAAGAAAGAGTCGTGTACCTCAGTTAAAAGAACTCCCAAGTTCACCATTGAAGCCGAGACCTACACCGCACGGGAGAGGAATCCACACCCAAGGACAATCCATCCGGACCATCCCATGTAATTCTACAGACACACACACACACACACACACACACACACACACACACACACACACAGCATGTAGTACCTAAATGGTTAATTCAGTGGTGGTACTGAGTTACCAAGGCCTCAGTAGTCCATCATAGGCTAAATAGGTATATTATCAAAATGGCTCAGCAAGCATCGTTGCCAAAGGCTCATAATTGATAATTGGCTCAAGTATGTTTCATCATAGCCAGATTTACTGAAATGGATGCAACATTAAGTTGCCATTTAAGACCTTCGTAAGTTGCAAATCACAATTCAGCTAATTTTGTAAGTATTTAAATCGTGATAATGGGTTGTGTCTGTGGCTTATTCATTTCAGACTAAAACAACACACACACACACACACACCACAAGAACAACAACTGAAGTGGGGGCAACATCATGTTGCCATAAGTTGCACACCCACATAGAACTGAAGTGGGGGCAACATCATGTTGTCATAAGTTGCCACACCCACACACAGTCACACATACACAGCCACACACACACACACACACACAACTGAAGTGGGGGCAACATCACGTCGCCATAAGTTGCCAACCCACTTCAGTCCAACTATTGAAATGAATAAGCCACAGACACATACCCCAGCATAATAAATGAATAATAGGTACAAAACAAATGCCATCAATCACTATCTATATCGGAGTCTGCATAATAACCTCTGAATTCATCTTTAGCTGAGCCTTTTTCAATTCCAAGGCGTGCAACCTCCCAATCTTTCAAGCACATGAGACAATCCAAAATGTCTGGAGCTAGTCTGCTCCTCTTCTCATCCAACACTCTTTTACCTGCACTAAAAGCAGATTCCGATGCCACTAAAGACACAGGAGCTGTTAGTAGATCACGTGCCATGATTGAAAGAATGAGATAAGTTGTTTCGTTTTTTTTTCCACCATGCTAAGATATCAAAATTAATCAAGTCATTCGCACAAACTGGTTCTAGGTCCAAATATTTAAGAAGTTCATTGCGTGAAGTTACAGTGCTACTTCCTAATCCTAAACTTGAACTAAGCAAAGACCAAGATGCATCATTACATGTAGAAGAAGAGGTCAAAGAGACAGCAGTAAGTGAAGTAGTTGCACCAAACTTAGATTCATATCTAGCGTACATGGCATTCAATAAATCAAGCACAACTTCAGAAGAAGGTAAAGTAGTAATACATAAATTCGTACCAATCTCTCTTAAGAGCACTGAAACACCCGCTACCTTAATCCTAGGGTCCATTACCGCAGCTAACATAAATAGTGGTGGCATTTCCTCGAAATATTTTCTAAATTTTTCTTCCATATCCACACAAGCATTTACAAAATTTGGGCGTGCCCTATAATTACGAAAAGTGAGACTGATATTGTAGAGATGATTAAGCACAACACAAGAAGTAGGATAACGAACAACAGAACAAGCTAATGTAGCAACATAAAACACTTTCAAAAATTTCATGAACTCAAAACCAATTTTCCAATCAGATAGAGATAAAGAATCACCACGATACCTCTGGTTAACAAAAGCAGATATCACATCACTATATTTCCTACAAGACTTTAACATAAGGTAGGTCGAATTCCAACGAGTCACAATATCAGAGTTCATTTGTTTTGCTTTCACATAGTAACATGTAACACACAATTTATCAAATTCTTGTTGCCTAGATGAGGAAGTACCAATAAAAAGAACAACAGATCTAATTTTTGAAATCTGTGGTGCTATATGTTTCAAACCATCTTGCACAACCAAGTTAATCACATGGCACACACATCGAACATGCAATAATTCACCAAAATAAGCAGGAGTCAAATTTCTTTTAAACAATGGTAATGAAGCAGTATTAGCACTTGCATTGTCGAAAGTAATGCTAAAAACTTTATCAACAAGTTCATAATTCCTAAACACGCACATAATACTTTCAAAAATCTGATCAGCATCATGAGGAAACTCCACTAAACGGAAAGCAATAATTTTTTTTCGCAAAGTCCAAATAGAGTCTATATAATGAGCAGTGACACACATATAACCACGATTATTTATACCAGACCACATATCAGAAGTAAAAGCTATCGCACCAGGTTTAGCAAGTTCACAAATCAAATCTTTTTTAACTTCATTATATGCTTTCATTGTATCACTACGGGTTGTATTCCTAGAAACTTTACCAAATTCAGGATTCACACAATTTTGCATAAAATATTCAAATCTAATATCATCACCAAAAGTAAATGGTTGTTCAGCTGCAGCTACGTAACGGACCAGTCCATCTCTCATTTTTTCTTTCGTATAAACAAAATCTGCCAAACTACTCGCAGATTCACCACTCACTATTTTATCTGGATGTTTACTTCTAATATGTCTAGCATGATGCCCTGTTCCAGTAGCACTAACGCAAGTATAATGCAGGCCACAATAATTGCATACAGCCCTAGTTCCTATGTCAATACCATTTTCATCTTTAAAGTTCTTAACTATAGACAAATGTTTCCATACCCATGACGTGCGTCTCCTTTTTGAACTAGTAGTTGAATTAGTAGGAGTTGAATCTGCTAGAGTAGAACCAGTGTGAACAATGTTTGAAGCAGCTTCGCCTACACTTACAGACTCCAAACCCCGTCCCTCTGGTGCAACAACGGGGTCTCCACCATGTTCATCATCAAAAAAATCAAGATTACCAGCATCTATCTACACAAAAAAAAAAAAGTAAAAATCAGTGGTGAATGAGTAAATAAGTGGTGAATCACTGATCAAAATACAGAAACCCAAAATACTTATTAGTGATTAAATGTAATTATGAAACCCAAAATACAGAAATCAAACCCTAGATTTTAGAGTCCAGACAAATCAAACCCTAGTTGTGAGTCGTGAGTGGATTGTGGCTGTGAGCGGTGGTGGTCCGGTGGATGGTGGTGGTGACAGATCGTGACCCATGAGAGACTGAGAGAGTGTGGATCGATAGATCGCGACCCGTGGGCGGTGGTTGGTGGTGAATCACCACAAGGTGTGAGCGCCGACAGGTGGTGGCCCGGTGGATGGTGGTGGTGACTGGTGACTGTGGATCGTGATCGTGGTGACTGTGGATGATGGTGGTGACTGGTCTATGGATCGTGATCGTGACTCGTGAGTCGTGGTGGTTGGTACGGTGATTAGAGTAGGTGGTGACTGGTGAATGGTGATCGGTGGTCCGGTGGATGATGGTGGTGACTAGTGACTGAGACTAACTGAATCGGTGGATGTCTGCCTGAGATGAGATCGATGAGAGAGAGAGACGACCGTTTGTTTGACAGTCAGAGAGAGAGAGATGATTAGGGTTACAAGAAAAGTGGCTGGCATCCCTTATAATGGTATATTTATACTAGGGTTAGCTAGGCTACCGGTACAGAAGATCTAATGCACAGAAAATGGCTTTTGGGGGCCACTTTTTGGTCCCACGTGAATAATCCGAACCGTTGAATGATTTA
Organism: Vaccinium vitis-idaea; assembly: GCA_963854785.1. Taxonomy (NCBI): domain Eukaryota; kingdom Viridiplantae; phylum Streptophyta; class Magnoliopsida; order Ericales; family Ericaceae; genus Vaccinium; species Vaccinium vitis-idaea. The sequence continues at coordinate 19,524,481 of OY978224.1, read as the reverse complement.
AAAATAATGTTTCGTACGGCCATGCAAAAAATCAAGTCAATTGGATATGTGTAACTTGTCTATCCAAAACTCCAAGTATTGAAATCAATTGGACATTTGTAACGTGGATCGACGAGTTATGCATATTCAATTGACCTGATTTTTGTCAAAGCCGTACGAAACATTATTTTGAATCATTTAACGGTTCGGATTATTCACGTGGGACCAAAATGTGGGCCTCTAAAGCCATTGTACGACATGAACGGTGAGGATTATCGTAATTGTGTTGCGATGGAGGGCCTTTCAAAATCCGATCGTCGAAAAAATTGGCGAGAGTCATTAAAACATCAACACAAACAAAGTGAATGGTGTGGATCGTCATAATTGTGTTGCAATTGTGTGGCTATCGTACATTATACCATAACACAATAGCTTGGTTCATAACCAAGTAAGTTCGATGTATAGAATTGCAAGGTAGGTGTAGACTCGTTTTTCCGAATGTTCGATCTGAACCGTTGCAATTTAATATCTCGTCAATTCTATCATCCTCCCCAAAATCGATGATCATCCGATATCGGTAACAACACGATCGAAACACATTCAGTGCTTGTAATGGAATTTTAGTACTATAATGCACCACTTCAAGACCACCTAATCAATTTTTTAAAAATCTGAACCGTTAGATGTGTTTAAAGCATGTTTTTAAGGTCCTATGCAAAGATTTGGGAAAAAAAATACCCAAAAGGGCTTGATCGGGACAGGTTTTCATATAGTAATTTTACGAAAACCTACTCCGATCAACTACTTCCGGGTATTATTTTTTGCAAAATCCTCGCGTAGGACGCTGAAAACACGTTTTAAACGCATCTAACGGTTCCGATCGTCGAAATTTGGTCCGGAAAGCGGAGGCCCATTATTGTGTTCCTGTGAGAGTTAGACAGTGAAACTATGAAAGGAATCAAATTTACTTTGTATAATTTATAATTTTCTATAACCAAATTTAATAAAACTAATTCTATAATTTATATAATTTCTATAATTTAACATCTAATAATTTCTGTAATATAATTTAATAAAAGAATCTAATTCCTATAATTTGAATTTCCATCATTTTTTTATAAAAATAATTTGTATTTCTTTTTCTTTTTTTGTCCATCTCTCTCTCTCTCTCTCTCTCTCTCTCTCTCTCTCTCTCTCTCTCTCTCTCTCTCTCCCTCTCTCTCCCTACTTTTTTTTTTTCAAAATCTTTATTAGATAAAAGGCAATGTATCAATTATCAAACATGTAAAAAAATATTTTACAAGCTTATTTTATTTTTTTTGTCCAAACTTTGTCCAAACTCCCTCCGTCCGGATTTGTTAGTCCACAAACATACTTTTTCAAGTCCTAAAATGTTTGTCCATTTTCAAAAGTCAAAGCATAAAGTATGAAAAATTTACTTTTTGCCCATTTTCTAAAACTTAAAATAACAACACAAAAACTAATTTTTTTTTAAATAATGTGTTTACATTTTTGAATTTTTTTTGCACCGTATTAAAGTTCTCAACGAGATCTATCAAACGAGATCTATATTGATAAAAAAAAATAATTTTGCAACTACATTATTTTTGAGTTTGAAAATTGCACGTAGTTTTGTAGTGTACTATCAAATTTGAATGGAGGGGTATTAAATGGAGGGATTGAGGATAAAATAGGAAATTAACAAACTCAAAATGTAATGGAAAAAAAGTTGGAATCCCCAAAACGGACCAACAAATCCGGACGGAGGGAGTATTTTTTTGTTCATGACTTAGCGACTTACTTACAAGTTGCAAAACACTATTTTTTTTTTTTTTTTTTTTCACAAACAAAAAAATGTTTTTTTTTTTTTTCAAAATGTTTATTAGATAAAAGGCAATGTATCAATTATCAAACATGGCAAAAAATATTTTAAAAGCTTTTTTTTTGTTGTCCAAACTCTCTCTATCTCTCTCAAAATTAAAATATAAAATAAAATAAATCAATAAAATTTTTGTAACTTCTTTTTCCCTCTTGTTTATTTTTTTGTTCATGACTTAATTTTTTTTGAACTTGATATAAATATATAATTCACTAACACAAGTTACACAACAAAAAAATAATTCTTTTTTATTTTTGTGATTATCAAAAAATACATACAAATACATTATTTAACTTTTTTTTTTTTGCCTTGTGCCGTGCCCGTGCCGTGCCCGTGCCGAGCCGCCGTGTCGTGCCGTGCCAGGCCAACTTCCGTGCTCGTGCCGTGCTGTGCCAATCCAATTTCCGTGCTCGTGCCGTGCCGTGCTAGGCCAACTTCCGTGCTCGTGCCGTGTCGTGCCATGTCCATCCTACTTCCGTGCCGTGCCGTGCCAACTTCCGTGCTCGTGTCGTGCCGTGCCAGTCCAACTTCCGTGCTCGTGCCGTGCCGTGCCAGGCCAACTTCCGTGCTCGTGCCGTGCCGTGCCATGTCCGTCCTACTTCTGTGCCGTGCCGTGCCAACTTCCGTGCTTGTGCCCGTGCCAACTTCCGTGCTTGTCCCCGTGCCGTGCCGTGCCTCGTGCCACGTTGACTTCTTATCGTGCCCGTGCCGTGCCCGTAGAAGACCGTGTCATGCCGTGCCACGTGCCACCTTACCCGTGCCGTGCCCGCTCATTTCCGTGCCGCGTGCCAACTTATACCGTGTCGCGCCAGGATTTTACTGTGCCTCTGGCGTGCCGTGCCGCCTCCCGACGGGCCGTGCCCGTGCCGGCCCGGCCCGTTTGACACCTCTAGGTCGTGGTGGGTGGTGTGTTTCACATTCTAAGGCGTGGTTTTCCATTTGATTAAATATTTTATCAAAATCTTGTGGGGTCTCAACTTCTAGTTTCAGTGTTCTTAGAAGTTAGAATTGCCTGGTCGGTTAAATGTTTTGCCTTAGCAGAACGTCCACCTAGGCTCCTCGCTCACACGCTGAACACATGCGTTAGCACTGGACTGGACCGTGTGAACGACACTCCGACACTCTAGTAAGTGGGAGAAGAAGGAGAGGCAAAGTACTCAGATCGAAGTGTGTACCTCTTCTAGGGTGTACTCCAAGTATCATCGTGTCTAGCACGCACGATAATGGCTCAGCTGACGTCACACTTGACGAGGGCTAGCGAGATGGTTACAAGCTCAGGCATCCTCTTGTGTTGTGACACGTATCATGCACCGTTCGGCTGACATGACTGTCATCATTGCTGATAAGATCCCAAACGGTTGTGAGAACGTGCTCCTCCGCGCAATTGTGCCTATGTTGGTCAGCCCAAATCATACCTGGACTTCTCCTTTCACCATGAAGGGGCCGCTTGGCACAGGCTTTGATGATATGAGATTGGTCCCTTATGGCCTTCTGCGCGAGAAATATGTCGGCAGACACCCATGTCCGATCGAGCTGCTTCACTGCTAGTGATCGATAGGAATTGTTACAATACCAGCTAAGGCAATCGCGACTTCTAGGCCTCTTTGGCGTGTCGAGCTGTGAACATTAGCATGCGATTAGTTTCTAAGTGCAGCCGATCAATCCCTCTGGCACCACCGTTTGGCAACGTGCCTTGGAAGTTTCCAGGTAAATAATGGCGTGCCTTAACGATTCTAAGTCGATACTCCTGCACTAGTCCATTGTTCGGCCCACTACAAACCTTTCCTCATTTGCTAAAATCCACGTAGTAATTTTATCAACCCTCCTTAAAACTCTCACACACTCAAGTGATTTTATCTATGAGAATACAAAGTGATTTTATTAACATCCTTAAAACTCAACTTTTACGCGATTTCCCATTTTAGTAAATGGGAAACAAGACGGTCACTTGTAATTCATTCATTCCTTGTTTGTTTGTTTTTTTAAAAACAAAAAAAATCTAAGGTAATTGTTACAAAATACATGTAACATGAACACTAAAAGACAGCTATTGGAATCTAATTATCAAAACTTAGAGTGTCAAAAATAATTACTCAAAATCTAATCTGCTCTATCAGTGGGTTATCTTCATCCAAATTTGTAAAGATCCCGTTTCCAATGGCTCTTTTACAGTCATGAGCTTTTGGAATGCTATTAGCAAACCTAGAGAACAGATCCCTTGGCATTTCAGTATTGTTTGGTTCAAAGCTAGTGTACCTAAACGCCTTCATTCTGTGGCTTTGTTGCTTCGTGTACTTGCTACGAGCGACACGTTATAGGATAGCGATCGGGGATGGTAGCTAGACCTGTTTGTGTTTGGTGTGATCAAGCTGCTAAGAGTCATGACACCTCTTAGTTGGATGCTCCAACAAGGCAACAAGCTATTCTGAGAAGGTGCATGTGAGCGGGGGTGTTAAGCAAAATGCAGATATAATTGGAGCCCTGCTCAAGCTGTCAGTTGACTTATTTTGGACTTAATTTGCAGCATCTAAGAAGAAAGTGCTTTGGTGTCTTTCAGTCTTTATGTATCACTTGTGATTAGAAAGCAATGCCTGTATTCGATCCTTGCAACAAAGTTTGAAGCTTGACCTTTGCCACCCTTTTAGACAAATTTTCAAGTGGATGAAGTCAGTCGAGTGGTCTCAATAGAAGATGGAATTGCACGTGTTTATGAGTTGAACGAGATTCAAGCCTGGACGTAAAGCTAACCAGGCGGATGTTTTGGCCCAACATGTGGCTATGGGGCAGGACGGGCTTGTTGTAGTCCCCGAGCTCTTTAGCCAATATTTTGTTGCATGATAGTTATAGCTCGACTGCTCCCTGATTTGTGAAAATGTAACACTCTTGTAGCTCTGTTACTATCTTACTAGGGTAAGTTCCCATAAAGGTCAACTTGGCTTCTTTCATTGTCTTTATTCAAAAAAAAAAATCACGTGTTATTTTTGCATTAAACTTTTATGAATTGATGATTCATCTTGTCAAAAGGAATAGGAAAAGTAAAAAATTATTACCAAAACTCATTTTTTGTGAAAAAAAAAACCCAAAAAGACGGCTTTTCCGGCTTTTCTTTGGCTTTTAAAAACAAAACGAGAGTTATATTCATAATTTTACTTTTCCGATTCCTCTCTTTGAGCTCTCATCAAGACAAATCAATAATTACCAAAAATTTAACGTAAAGCTTTTCTTTGAATAAAGAAAAAAAGAGAAAACTAAGTTGCTTCTACGGGGAACTCTTCACATTGTGTATGTATAAATGAAAAGAATTTCATCCAAATGTTTGGTGGGACCATTTCAGGAGTTAGGAATCTCGTGAGAAGTTTCCACCCACCGCCCTTCTAATCGGAATTCGGAGGGACCAAGGATGAAGTTTTTGTTTCATAAAACTGAATATTCCCATACCACTATTTATCCAACATAGGCTGAAAAGATTTTGCTAAAAGTAGAATGATATTGCAAAGTACTATACTTTTGGGCAAATAAAAGTACTCCTATATGTTTTTTCCTTCTGGTTTCTTTCTTCAGAAAAAAGGAACAAACACAAAGTCTAGAGGTGTCAAACGGTCTGTGCGGTGCCGGCATGGGCCATTTAATTTCGTGCTAACTGTGCTTCGTGTCGTGCCGTACAAGTCCTGTTTACTAAACCGTGTTGTGTCGTGCCGTTTCTTAATCGTGCCATGCGTGCCGGCCCGTTTATTTAATCATGTCGCGTCGTGCCGGCCCATTTACTTAATCTTGCCGCGTCGTGCCGTGACATTTTGTAATCTTGTCATGCCATGCCGTGCCCGTGCTGGCACATCTCCGAGTTTCGTCGATTTTTTTTTTATAATCTAGCAAATTTTCGTCGAAAAAAAAATTTGTATATCTAATAACTATTGCTATATTGACTTATTAAAAAGTTTCACATATAATTCAAATTTTTTTATATAATCTAGCTGAGTTTCGGCGTATTGAGATTCACAAAATATTTGTATTGACTTATTAAAAAGTATATAACATATAATTAGAATATCTATCATTAAAAATTAATTTTTTTGGTACATTAAAAATTAATATTTGTTTCGCTGTGCCTTGGGCTGTGCCTCGTGCCTTGCTGTGTCGTGCCACGTCTAGCCCACTTTCATGTCGTGCCCGACCCAATTCCGTGTCGTGCACATCTAAAACCGTGCTCGTGTCGTGCCACATTTAAACAAAAATGCAGATAAAATTGGAGCCCTGCTCAAGGTGTCAGTTGACTTATATATTTTGGACTCAATTTGCAGCATCTAAGAAGAAAGTGCTTTGGTGTCTTTCAGTCTTTATGTATCACTTGTGATTAGAAAGCAATGCCTATATTCGATCCTTGCAACAAAGTCAAGCCCTTTTGATGATGTTCTGAGTTTTATTGAAGGGGGGAGTGTAGAAACGGGGGTGGTTTCTTTGTCTTGGTTGAATTTTCTCGAACAGAATTTTGAATCATCGAAAAAACAAGAAGCTAGGTTTTAGTTTACTTTTTTTCTGATCAGTAACAGTTGTGCAGGTTTCTTCACTGTTTTTCTAGTCACTTGGTTTGTGGCTTCTGGTTTTCTTCCACAATCTGTTCTGGGAGCTCCCTTTTTTTTCTTTTTTTCTTTTTTTTTTTGCAGAGTTTTTCTTCGAATGAAATTTAATTTATCAATACAAAATACAGTTCCGACATGCCCAAACACAATGGTAAACCTGGTCTTCATACATGATGCAAGGTTAGAAAATTTTCAAATAAAATGATGCCAAAGTTTCGCTAGTTTTATAATAGAAACTGATAATCGCTTTGTTTTTAATGTCTTTTTGTAGGAATTAGGCGTCTGCGGAGACTTCTTCAGTAATGCCTCTGTATGGTGCATAGCTTCCTAGTTTGAAGCTTGACCTTTGCCACCCTTTTAGACAAATTTTCAAGTGGATGAGGTTAGTCGAGTGGTCTCAATTGAAGATGGAATTGCATCGTGTTTATGAATTGAACGAGATTGAAGCCTGGACGTAAAGCTAACCAGGCGGATGTTTTGGCCTAACATGTGGCTATGGGGCAGGACGGTCTTGTTGTAGTCCCCGAGCTCTTTAGCCAATACTTTGTTGTATTAATAAGATAGTAAAAGAGTTACAAGAGTGCTACATTTATACAAATCATACTTTCCTATATCAATCCTTCCATTAAAAGGTCAACTTGGCTTCTTTCGTTGTCTTTATTAAATAATAATAATAATAATAATAATAATAATAATGTGTTAGTTTTGCGTTAAACTTTTATGAATTGTTGATTCGTCTCGTCAAAATGAATGGGAAAAGTGGAGTAAAAAATTGTTACCTAAACTCATTTTTTGTGAAAAAAACATCCCCAAAAGACTGCTTTTCGGGCTTTTCTTTGGCTTTTAAAAACAAAACGAGAGTTTTATTTATAATTTTACTTTTCCGATTCCTCTCATTGAGCTCTCATCAAGACGAATCAATAATTATCAAAAATTTGACGTAATGCTAAAAACGCCAAAGAAATTTGAATAAAGAGGAGAAAACTAAGTTAATTCTATGGGGAACTCTTCACGTCTAAATGAAAAGAATTTCATCCAAATGTTTGGTGGGACCATTTCAGGAGGGACCAAGGATGAAGTTTTGTTTCATAAAACTGAATATTCCCATACCACTATTTATCCAAACATTGATAAAATCAAGCCCTTGATTTTATTCATTGGTGAAGAGAGTTGATAAAATCTGTAGATTTTACATTTTTGAATGTAAAATCTACAGATTTTATCAACTCTCTTCACCAATGAATAAAATCAAGGGCTTGATTTTATCAAATTTTTGATAAAATTCATTGGAGAACTCACCATGAAAAGATTTTGCTAAAAGCAGAGTGATATTACAAACTACAAAGTATACTTTTAGGCAAATAAAAGTAGTACTCCTATATTTTTTTTCCTTCTGGTTTCTTTCTTCAGAAAAAATGAACAAACACAATAATACTAAGGTGCTGTTTGATAAAGCTGAAAACTGAAAACTGAAAATTAAGTGCTGGAAACTGAAAGCTGAATTTGTTAAGCTGATAATTAAGCTGTTTGATATGAACTGAATTTTAAGCACTAAAAAATAAGTTGTTTGATGTGTACAAGAAGCTGAAATATCAAATTGACTAATTTTTCTACTTTTCCTTTTACACATCCATAATGGAATGCAAAAATCAAATCAATAAATGAAAAAAGTGTATAATTATCCAACTAAAAAAATATATGCAATATTGACAAGATGGTTCGAGGATGGAGTTGTTATTAATGGTAACCGTGTATTTACAATAATGGTGATTATGGTGGCTCGAGGATAGAGTGGTGGTTGGTGGGGAGGTGGTGGTGGTGGTGGAATACTGATGGGAGTTGTGGCCATTGCAGTGGCGGTAGAGTGATAGTGGGGGTATTGGTGGTAGTGGTTGTGGAGTGATGGCATCTGGTGGTTGAAGTGGTGGAATAATGGTGGCGGTGGACGAGGGATGTGATGGTGGAGTAGTTGTGATGGAGAAGTGACGGTGGTGTAGTGGCGGCAGTGGGGGGGGGGGGGGGGGGGGGGGGGGTATTGGTGGTGGTGGAGGTAGTTGTTGCGGGACTGGTGAAGTGGTGGTGGTAGTGGTGGCGGGATGGTGGTGGGAGTGGTGGTGGTAATGTAGGCGGCAAAAGAGTGTTTGTGGTAGAGGTGGAGTGGTGATGGAAGTTGCAAAGTGTGGTGGTCTTTGTAGTATTTGTGGTAATGACAGTGGTGGTGGAAGTGGAGATGGTGATTGTGGTGGTAAAGTGGTGGTGGTAGTGGTGGGTGGTAGCATCGTGGCGGCGTTGGTGGCAGAGTGATGGTTAGAGTAGTGGTGGTGTAGTGGTGGCAATGGTGGTGGCAGTAGGTGGTGGTGGTGGTGGCGGGGGTGGTAGTTGTGGTGGGAGTGGTGGAGTGGTGGTGGTAACGGTGGTATGGTGGTAATGAAAACACAAACCAATTCAGCCAAAATTAAGTAGCTCAAAACTACTTAATTTTTTTCAACTTTTAAGCTTACATTTTAAGAGGCACTTAATCTTTTAAATAATGTAAAATGTGGTTATCAAACCTACTTAATCACTTGTTACTTAATTTATTCAGTTTTAAGTGTTGAATCTGTGTTATTAAACAAGGCCTAAGTATATGGCATTTTCTCTCTCCTAAATGGAATTTTCTCAAGAAACTTCTTTTTTTTGTTCTTTGTTTACAAAATAAATGGATATCTCCCTACTTTATATCTTAAGAAAATACTTAAATAATCAAAACCAAATAAGAAATATAATAAGTAGCATTAGAAGTGTCACCGCATAAAAGGAAGTAAAATGCCTAAATATCTCCATCCTATTTTTCTATTTTTTTTAGGGAGAGTTAATTAGGCATCCTGTACAAAAAATATCATTATGATTTCATCCTATGAGATTTAAATACTTATGATTTCATCTTGAAATTCAAATAAACCCCAAAATACCCTTTCTCTCTCCTAATTTTCCTAATATTTCTCTCTCCCAATTTTCTTAATATTTCTCTCTGCATTAAATAACTATCAATAAACCTAAGAGGAAAGTAAAAATAAAAGAGAACTCTCTCATTGATTCTCTCCCCTTTACAGAATACCGAAAATTTTCTATAGGAAGTTGGAGAAAACTTTCAAACTCTCGCTCTCTCTTTCTATTATTTTATTAATATATAATGATAAATGGGGGGGGGGGGGGGGATAAACACCATCAATAAAAACAGAATTTTTCATTGCTCCCGCGTACCGTGCTTGTTTTAAGTAATCAAGACTCAAGAGTGACAACTGCTTCACTAGGAAACAGCAGCAGCCAGCAAATGCCATAGGGGATCTTTACAGTAGTCCGAATCAACCAAAAATGTTATCAAAAGGACAATGCATTAGTAACTTTCTAATGTTACAATTCATCTGCTCGAAACTTAAAAACAACTGATGGGGCAATGGCAAAAAGGCCACAAGCAGGAAGAAAAAATTCCCATTCAATCAGAGTTTTAAATACAACAATGAAAGATTGAAAATAGTACAAAAAAGCAGGCTTAATTATTCCTACTTCCATTGCTCAAACACCACAACTAATTTATCTTAAATAGAACCAACCTAAACCCAAGTTTCATACAATCCTTCCACACAAAGGATCATATCAGTTGTCACACTTCATTCAAGAAAACATGACACCAATCTTCTTTGCAAAATCATCGCCGTCATCATCATCAAAATACTCTTCTTCACCTTCTGCGTTCTCAGCTTCATCTAGGTTATAGTCTTCTCCCTCAATCTGTTCATAATCAGATTCCCCGTCTCTCTGATCAAAGGCTTCAGGCTCATGATCTTCAACTGGTTCTTCAATAATCATTCCTTCTTCCGTTTCAACCTCACTCACATTAGCAGACTTGGTTTCTTCTTTGTTGATTGTTGAGCTTCTTTCCTCTACATCCTTCTGATTATTGTCACCGTTTCCAGGAACCATTGTTTCAGCTACTTTTTTCTTTTTCAAAATCTCACTCAAAGGCTTTGGTCCTTCAAATAAGACATCACTTTCAGATTGTTGCTGGTTCTCTAAAGCTGGATACTTCCGCTTCCCAAGAGCAAGTGAGAGTCGATCAGTACTATTCATTTGCTGATCCTTGTTTTCTGCGATCTTTCCACCCTTTCTCAGCTCTGCAAGACTTTTAGGACCAGCAAAATCAGCATTATTGTCATTTACTACCTCTCTCATTCTTGGACTTCTAAAACTTCTACCCTCGTTGCTGATTTCCTCTTGCACCCTTCCCTTTATTCGGTCTCGAAGCCTCCCTTGATGGATAGAAGAAGCCAGTGGCCCCCGGCTCCTTCCCCTATCCATTTCCCTTTCTGAGTGCAAATCACTTCCATTGACAGGAGAAGACGATCTCCCGGGGAGTTTTATTCTCCCGCGAAGCCGGTTACTAACAACGGAGCTCTCTTTGGGGGTAACTAAATGGTGTCCGTCCCTTCGAGATGGGCCACGGTGACTCCGATCCTCCGAATGGTTGTCGCGGGCGTAATCATGACTAATGACCGATCTCAAACCATTAGCCCTCCTCTGCTTTGACAAATGATGCCTCAAATCCGCAATCCGATCGGGACTATCACCCCTAGGGTATCGGCTCCTTTCCACATGCGCAGACCCGACTCCTCCCATCCTCTCAGATGAAGGCCTACGCTTCTCCCTACCATACTGCCCTTGCATCTGATCATACGAATCATACCGACGCAGATCACGATAAGTATCACGGTCGACATCAACCGGCGTATCATAATCCGCAGAACGGTCAACGTCGTAATCATGACTCCCTGATCTTCCATAATGATGATCCTCATAGTATTCCGATTCTCCAAGCTCATCATCTACAAGAACATCAAACCCAGGGGAGGGCTCCCTTGAAAATTCACCTGCCTCCCTACCATTGAGGACATCGAGCTCATCCAATACTAGCACTTGCTGCACACGGTGGGACCTACTCGTAGAATCTCCATTGGTATCAGGAGGAATAGTATCTGTTGGTCTGTTGTACCTAGGAGGCCCATCATTTACAACGGGCGATGGTGCTGAATATCTCTTAAAGGGAACACCGTTTTTGGTGGGAGCTGTTTCTTCAACTTTGGCCTGCTGGGGGCCCTGAGAAATTAAAGCTGCAGACTTAGGTACATTGGCTAGTGGAAACTGCGGCTCTTGACTACACTTTTCGAGGCTACCGAAAGGCTTCTTAAGAGATTGAGCCTCTGTAGTATTCGTAACCACAGGCCTCGGTGGGACCAACTTCTTGTTGATGACTGTACTTGGTGGTGCATGAAAGAAGGGACATCTGTCGCCTTTTAAGCAAAAACCCTGCTGGAAGAAAACGCAGGGGACAGCTTGTTTTCCAGGATTATAAGGAGTACTAGCCACAGGTATTGGTACCGTCTGTGATGAAGGCTGAGAAGATCCCACAGGAGTTGATACTTGGGAGCCTAATAATCCCTCAAGAGGCTGCAGAAGTAAAAAAGAATATATATATATGTTATCACAATTATACGTAATAAAGTAGATTCAAGTTTTAGATAGAGAAAAGAGAGGACTTACAGGATGTCGGAAAGCACATTTTGGATTCAAGCAACTACCATTCATCCAGAACCAGCAATCCCTGGGGTTAAGCCGAGCATTGTCGCTATGCCGATACTCGCACTCAGCTCCCTGTTCAAATGGGAACCCAAGGACTCATTAGATTCAATACAAACAATAAGCGTAGCACTTATTAAAAAAGTTCAATGCGGCACTTAGCTACCGCATCAACCCAATTCAACTCATCAACTTGGTTGACAAAACTGAGGATAAGGCGATGCTAGAAAATGACTAGATAAGCCCTGTAAGATAGAGGGGTCTAACAACATTTAAGATTAACGGATCGTTGCAGATATTAGTTTGACAAAAACCCCAAAAACAGAAAGAAACTTAAAGTGTTTCACGAGTCGGTAGCTTTCAACAGCGTATTATCTGATCTGATGGCTGACCAAATGAGTACAGTACTAAATGCTTGGAACAGACAAATTAACAACTAAACAGAATGTCTCAAGGACTAACAACGTCAGTCTGCCGAGTAATAACAAAGGTCTCAAAGAATAATGACAAAAGCGAACATAATTGAAAAAAGAGCAAGCAGACACGAAAAAGTGTATGGAATACAATCAAAGTGTTATTGAACATCAATTGTGGCCAAAATAACATATCTAGAATACAATTAGACAGAGCATTTAAGACTAGAACATCATTGCATATATTCGTTTCACCAACCCCCCAAAACAGAAGCCGTTAGATTTAACGTGTAATCTGAGATCTTGTAGGTGACAAAACGACTAAAGTATTAAATACTTGGAACAGAAAATACAACAGAAAGCTAAACAGAATGTCTCAAAGAATAACAACAGTCTCGAAGAATAATACCACAAAGTGCCGAAGAATAACTACAAAAGTGAACATAATAGCAAAAAGAGCAAGCAGACAAGAGTCTGTGTAAGAAATACAATCAGCATATTATTAAACAATAAACATCAATAAAGATGGCCAAAATAGAAAAAACATGCTTGGAATGACTACTTTTGGATTAATTCTTTACATATATGTAAAGAATTTTCTTGGAAGAAGACACTTAGAATGTATGAGGTTTCTTCCACTGCAAGTCTCCTCACATCAGCCCGTTCCCAAAGAGCAAATATTATCTTCCAAGCCAAAAATAAGTTCTCCTCTCTCAACTCAAAACCAAACACTCTTTATTCTTCCTCATTATATGCCAGAATATAAGACTAGACATGCAAGTTACTATACGTGTTTACTTTTCTTGGACTTAATCAAATCATATAACTTTTAACACTCCCTCTATTTTCCAACAATTCCATCCTAATTATTAAGTCAAAGAATCTCCCCCTACCTTGTATTCGCAAGAAAAAGGTCATAAAACTAGCACTAGCACAAGACCACTTCACAACTTAAATCGACATATTGCTTAAACAATAAAAACAACATCTAACCTACGCGGCTACGCATCAATCAGTTAAAAAAAACCTGTGCATCAAAGAACGAATAAGGAGTAATCTCTTCACAAGACTGCTCTAGAGAATGTTCTGTTCTCACACCAAGCAAAAAACACCCAAAATTTTTCCACGATCGAATACTTACCAACCCAATTAGAGTTATTAATCAAAACCCAGATCCCCAATTAACCCCTTTAATGTAAAAAGCACACACAGATCCCCCACACAAACTCCAAAAACCCTAATACCCAAACCACAAAGGAAAAAAATTCACAGCTATCCACATAAAATCCGAAGATACGAATAAAGACAGTGATAAAGATTCGAACTTTTTTGCAGGTAACCTGCCCAATTAGTAATATTAATCAAGACCCAGATCCAGAATTAACCCCTTTAATGTAAAAAGCACCAAAAGATACCGCAGACAAACTCCACAAAAACCCTAGTATCCAATTATAACAAAAAAAAAAAAAAAAAGACTTCATTCACCACCATATCCACATGGGAATAAGATCACAGCTATCCTCATCTAATCCATACAGAAAACAAAGAAAGATAGAGATAAGATTCGAACTTTTTTGCAGGTTAGAGGGGAAGCGAGGAAGTAAACGCAATCGGTGTTCCTCTTCAAGGCTTCTTCTTCTGCAGAAGTTTTCGCTGGTGCTGTAGTAGTAACCGTCAAAGTTTGATGGGTCTGCTGTTGTTGTTGTTGTGGCGGTGTGGCTCCAAACATGGCGATTATTGTCAAAGCTAACCCTAATTACAAGACAGATCGACCGAATTCGGCGATCGAATAATAAAGATCTGCTAGGGTTTTTGAGAAGGTGGGGTTGGTTTTCTGGAAGCTGTTAATGCATCGTGGATAAGTCGTCCTTGAGCTGAGCCGCACAGAAACAATAGGAGGAGGAACCGATCCAATCTGGAGAGAGAGAGAGAGGGAGAGAGAAAGGGGACAGGCTTTTTAGAGAGAGAGAGAGAGAGAGGTGGAGAAGGGCTTCTCAAATAGGAAGTGGCGAAAGTACACATGTATGGGTGTTTATGTACATGAGTTGGGGTTGGGTTGGGGGTTTGGGTTAAGGCTCGTTGTCGGCCTATTGCCCTATTCTAGTTTGCAATTTGCTGTTTTTTTTGTTCCATTGGACTTGCCCAATAGGAGTGCCTAAAATTTTGTGTTGTAAACACACACACATGAAAAAAGAAATTGTTCATTCAAAGAATTAGGTTAATTGAACATTTAAAGCACTCTAAAAAATTCACATTTTCATTGGAAAAAATAGATAGTTAAAATTCATGCTCTTAATCAATTGATTTGGATCATGTCATTATCGATATCAAATTAATTTGATTTTTTGAATAATTAATTTTAGCATCTGGAGCTACAAAAATGAACAGTTCAGATCGTTAAAATAGATTGTAAAACTCCACGTTAATAGTGTGTTTAAAAGTGTGTTCAAAATGATGTGTACATAGCAAAGCAGTCAAATGCATAAGAGTACAAGGTACCTACTAATGGACTACCACTCCATTTGTGTTGGTAATAGAAATTTAAGCCTTGTCAAGTTTTAATTAGGAAATTTAAATTTATTTTTTTTGATAATTCAGGCTCAATTCCCGCTAAAATTTTTCATCTTCAGACTAATGCCAAAATACTACTTGTTTCTACCGAAAATACCAAATCTTACCGTATTCTTTTTAGGGTCAATGACCATTAAGTGGTTATTAAAAGTAAAAATGACAATATCATGAGAAGGTTTTTGGGAATTACCGGATTCATAACAAGCAAAATAATAATTCCACATAAGTGGTACTCTCAAATAACTTCCCTAAAATACCCCTCTGGGGATTAAACCCTAACATCTAACCCCTCTTCCTTGTTTTCTCTCCTCAACCCCAAATTGAAAACCCACATGGCTGATGCGACCACTGAGTCTCTCTCTCTCTCTCTCTCTCTCTCTCTCTCTCTCTCTCTCTCTCTCTCTCTCTCTCTCTCTCTCTCTCTCTCTCTCTGTTTTCAGAACTTTCCAGACAACTATTTATGCCTTCCTCATAGCACATCCCACCGCACAGACAAACCAACGTAGAACCACCATTTCTCATAAAGCTCCTTGAGAAAGAGAAAACCCAGAAAGGAAACTTTTTCCAAAAGATGCCGTGGCAAGCATATGTAGACGACCACCTAATGTGTGACATCGAGGGCCACCAGCTCTACGTTGCCACCATCCTCGGCCACGACGGCAGCGTCTGGGCCCAAAGCACCTCTCTCTCTCTATCTCTCTCTCTCTCTCTTAACTCTTTTTAACCTTGTAATCGCATTTGGGTTCCAATCGGTTGTATTGATCGATCTGTTCTGGATATTGGCAATGCTGTATTTCTATTAGTTTAGATCTTCACAACCGCCTATTTATTTCTCGCGTTTTATTATGTGAGATTGATTTGTTGGGCTTGTTGGAGGTGTTTTTTAGGAGGTTCGATTTGGCTCAAATTTTTGTGATTTGATCAAATGGTATTTCGATTGAAGCAATAGTGGATATCAATTGATCATTTTTGGTGGGATTGACACATTGGGTAATTTTTTTGGTTTGAATCTGTGGATCTATGGTTGATATCACTACGGGTCTCTTTTTCTTTAATCTTTCTCGTGCATTTCAAAATTTAAGGTGGGTGTGGTATTAATTTCTCCCATCATACTGATACGCGACATGAGTTGCATTTACAATTCACGAACTTGATGCATTTTTTACTGGAAATTGAACTCGGGAGCGCTGGCGGAGCTGCTGAATATGCCGCAACCACCGTCCACGCCGTACGCATTCTGCTACACATAGGAGGAACACCGGTCGCAGAAGCAGCAGCAAACGCGGTGGGGGTGGTGAATCTTCTTCGTTTGATTTGGGTTAGGTTTGATTTGGGACAAAAAATTGAATGAGGGATATTTTGGATAGTTTACTAATAAATTGCCATGTATTTGGAAATATTATTTTCTTTGTCAAGTTTTGGTCATTTGCCAAACCATGACCATCTTTTGGTCATTTTTTGTCCAAAACACCACTTATCCGTCGTTTTCCCTTCTTTTTTTTTACCTCCTAAAAAAACGTTGACCAACTCCCAGTTCAAAAAAAAAACTCCCACTTTCCGTAGGAAAGCCCAGGTTGGACTGAAAGAGGACTATTTTGCCCCTTCCAATTTTCCATACAGAAAATTGAAAAAAAAAAAAACTTAGACAATACGGAAGAAGTAAGGGCAAAATAATATAATTAGCTAAGAAGAGTCAAAGAATACCAAAAATTCCATTTAGACAATTTAGACAGTAAGGAAAACTCACCCTCAGTTGAAAATGGTTATTTCTTCGCAATAGAATGCTTCATGAATTTTTCTGGAAAAAAAATCAGTAAAATATGAATTGAACTTCTAGAACGAGGTTTTAAGTTAGGGTAAATTTCACTAACCTTCCTTGAGGTTTTTGACAAATACGAAGACCTCCTTTATACTTTTTGAAATTTCACTGACCTCCCTTACTTTTCAAACTAAGGGGATGTTCCACTAACTAAAAACTGTTTTTTCCAAACACCGAGACAGGTCATTCTCTTACAACACATCACATAAAAAACCATGAAAAATCAGTTTATTCAAAGAACTGGGTTAGTGGAACACCCCCTAATTGTCAGATTTTCCCCAATTGTTACTCCCTCCGTCCGGATTTGTTTGTCCACAAACATACTTTTCAAATCCTAAAATGTTTGTCCATTTTCAAAAGTCAAAAGATGGAGTGTGGAAATTTACTTTTTTGCCTCTTTTCTAAAACTTAAAATAACAACTCAAAAACTATTTTTTTTTAATAATGTGTTTACATTTTTGAATTTTTTTTTGCACCGTATTAAAGTTTTCAATGAGATCTATCAAATAAGATCCATATTGATAAAATAAAATAAAATTGTAACTACATTATTTTTTAGTTTGAAAATTGCACGTAGTTTCGTAGTGGACTATCAAATTGGAATGGAGGGAGCATTAAATGGAGGGATTGAGGATAAAATAGGAGATTAAAAGGTAATGGAAAAAAGCTAGCGGTGTTAACTTTTACATGAAATGACTGTAGTACCCTTAGTACATATTCTCCACCCTAAAAATTAGAATGAGTTAAAAAAAGTTTAAATTTTTTTTTTAAAAAATAGTTTTTTTTTTTTTTAAAGTATCAAGGAAAAAAAATTTCTTTTCAAAAAAAAGTACTTTTGAAATTTTCTTGTCAAAAATAGTTTTTTGAAGGGAAAAAAATTTTAAAATTTGGAAAACACTGTTTTCAAAACTTTATTTTTTTAAAGTAACGGTTACCAAAAATTATTTGTTTATCCAAAAAAAAAATATTTTCAAAACTTTCGTATTTCAAAAAACTGTTTAAAAAAAAAATCAAAATTCGTTTTTTTCACCTCGAAAAACTATTTTCAACAAAAAAAAAATTCAAAAAGTGGTTTTTTTGAAAAAAAAATTCTCTTTGATATTTTTTGTTTATAAGCTGTTTTTTAAAATGAAAAATGGTTTATCTTTTTGAAAAACTTTTTTAACTCTATCTTTAAAAAAAAAAACTATTTTTTTAGCGTGGAGAATATACACTAAGGGTACTACGGCCATTGCACGCAAAAACTTAACACTGCTAGCCTTAGAGTAACGGCATGGGAAAATCTGACAATTAGTTTAAAAAGTAAAGGAGGGCAGTGAAATTTCAGAAAGTATAAGGGAAGTCTCTGTATTTGTTAAAAACCTCAGGGGAGGTAAGTGATATTTACCCTTTTAAGTTAATATAAAAAACTGGATACATATTTTGTGCTCCTCATTACACTATGAATCACAACAATTTTATTGACTCCTGCTTGGGGTACAATATTTTGGTGTACACCAAATATACACTACTCAGGTGTGACCCATTTCGGGGTCCCACATAAATGATCGAAACTGCTCAATATTCTTAAAATACTTTTTTAAGGGCCACTGTAAAAAATTAGCTCATTTTAACATCGGTAAGTCCTCGATTGATTATTTGCCCAATTTCTTATTAGTAAGTTGGGCGTGGAATCGATCGAGTCCTTACCAATGTTCAAATGAGCTAATTTTTCACAGTGGTCCTTAAACGCAATGAGGTATGCATTAACCCACTCTCATACATTTACACTTGTTTGGCTTATCCTCCAGTTCGTCAGTGCAAACTTAAGCATCGGAGGGCCCTTGCCGCCTAGAGGCAATGGCGCTCTGACAGTTTGTTCGTGTTGCAGGATCGAAGGCGCTCCATTCGAAGAGGATTTGATCTCATAAGAGTAGGGAGATAACTTCGTGAGTTTTTCCCCTCTTACATGTCTAATTAAACATATATAGATATATGTATATATAAATTTTACACTGAAATGATTCCCTAGTTAACTTTCCATGTTTGCTTATTTTCTACACTTGAATAGGAAAACAAAATCAAAAGAAAATGTTAGGTTAATACCTTTCTTGTTCCTCTGATTCAAGTCTTTCCTAATTAACTTTCCTTTTGTGCTAAATTGATAGACTAGAAGTGAAAAAGAAAATCAATAGAATATATTATGTAAATTAGTTTCCTCTAATTTTGTTTCCTTAAATCTCCCTTAGTAAAATCTTCTAATTGGGATCCCCATTTTCCTATTCTAATTCCCTTCTTGCCTATAACTCCTCCACTCCCTTATTTCTTCTCTTCCTTCAATATCCAAATTCTCAGCAGTGCAATTCTCCCATTTCAATTGTTCATCCAAGACAAACTCTCCCTCTCGGGTCCTTGTTCTCGGTTTGCTTCTTCTCGTGCGGTAAATATTTTCCCTTCTCTACCGTTTAATTTTCATAACTCTCTCTTGTAAATAATATTATTTCTTTCATAGATTTATATTTCGAGAACTCAACCGTTCAACAACATTAAATCTTATCACGTCCGTAGCGCGTTATAACTTCGGAGGAAAGGTAGGATATTAACACTTACTTCTTACTTAAGTATACTATATATATATATATATATATATATATATTTGTGTATCCACGTATATCTAAATAGTGGTGATATGAATATGATGTGAAATCATTTGTTGCGATTGTGTTTCCAACCGATAAGGTTTTGTTAGTCAAAAAAAAAAAAAAAAGGAACCAAAGAGATGAAATTCATTTTTCCTGCACGCTGTTCTGTTCTGCTGATTTTCGGGTATTTCTGTTTGGATTCAGAGAAAACGTAAATCATTAAAATTGTAAATCTCGAAAAGTTAAGCGACTTTCATACAGAACTAGTTCCAATCCGAGGTTTGTAGAATTAACTGTGATTTTTCGAAGTTGGCTGAACTAAACAATTTTGGGACAGATTCACTGTCTAGCTTAAAACACTATTTCGTTTTGTTTAGGAATGGATTTAGGATTCGATCAAAACAGTAAACTTGTGTCAAATTTGATGAACTATTTTACTGTAATGTTTCGTGATTTTTGGAAGCCGTTTGCTATTTTTAGTGGCTGGAATTGTAACTGACCCGTATGGGCTCGAGATAGTCAATTTCTTCATTAAATTTTCTTTTCATGATATAATTGGACGCATGTGATTGTTTGGCTTATTGGCGTTCTTAAACCATTAAATTTTGTAATTAATTATTGTAATTAAATTAATAAACTAAAAAGATTAGTGTTTCATTTATCGGATTTTGGGAATGGGACGTGTCCGGTATGGGCCTTGAGCCATGTGCAGTTTATACGTTTAGGTAGTTTTGCTATGTGATCAGGCGCCGGAAGTATACTGTGGGTGGGAATCAATTCCGGATAGAGATTGATCAATGGGTGATCAATCGCGAGCCATGCGCAGTATACCCCGAGATGACTTTGTTGTGTGATCGGGCATCTGAGGTATACTGTGGGTAGAAGTCGTTGATGAATATTATTTCTTGGAAGCGGGAGTGAGAATTGTGAAACCTTGAGTTGATGACGGAATATTAAATCTACTGAATTTACTATGTTGAGAAATGTTGTTCTATGTCTTAAATTAATGTCTCATGTGTTTTAACTGCATCATGAGTAAACTTTCGTAAAGGGGTAGTTTTGGTGTCCTATTGAGTGTAATTTTACCATTCACGGTGCTACTTTTGTAGCCCTGGCGTCCCCAACGCTAGGTACAGAAGGAGAGGAGGAGCCGCTTGCTGAGTTCAAAGGGATGGAGCAGCAAGAAGGTTATGAAGTGTCGGAGCCGTGGCTTTACTAGTAGATCTTTAGCCAGATGGCTCTGCCTGTTATTCCAGTTGAATGTTTAATAAATGTTTAAAGTTTTTCAGACATTGTTAAAGTTCTATTTATTCTGAGTTGTAATAAGAAAGCTAACTTTTAGCTTTCTGTTAAAAGAATTTATTAAGTTTTCTTTGAAATTTAATGAAATTGGATTTTCAATTTAAATATTAATTTATTAACGTACCCAATTTTCGGGGCGTTACCCTTTTTTTGTTTCATAATAATTTTGTCATTCCTATTACATATAGTTGATAAAATCCTTAACAATCAATTGAATCGACAGCTAAAGTTTGATTATATGATGTCTATAGGACACTGCAAACACATAACAGAAAATGTACGAGAATAAAAAGAAGACAAATTTGAAGTTGTCTTCGTAATGTCATAACAATTAACATAGGTAAATAAGGATTAATGTTAGTTATACCACTATAAATAGTGAAGGAATCCATATTAACATAACCTGGTTACGCACATTCCATATTTCCCTCAAAACACACACTGACTTGCATACTGCCCTATCATCTGGTGTACAGAATAAGAATTTAATGCCTTGGATGCATTAAACGTGATTCAATCATTCGATGATCTCCGTTTTTTTGTGACAATGATGGAATCAGCGAAAAGTAAAATCCCAACAGTTCGGATCGACAAATGAAAAAATAAACTCAGTAACAACCTTTAAAATATATACATGTGAGGGGTATTTTCCCGAACAGTACATGTCACCCCGAGCACATGCGATATAGTTGCTACATCAGTAGGCCCCACGTGAGGGTGCATGATCAAGCTGTCGACCACGAGCAAGGTCAGGTGACCCACGCATGGGATCACCGTGATATAACCGATCAACATAGGTCAGCTCGGTACACAATGGGGAAGTGTATGGGTACTGACCAGATATTAACAATATGGCCATTGCATAGCCAATAGGTCTCTAAAGGGTTCTAGAACCGGGATCTTAAGAGATATTGCAGAATCCCACGAATAAGGGATAAAGATGAAGTTTCCATATGCAAGAAGGATTGTGATTCCTAAACGAATTAGGAATCAGTATCAGTGGAGATGGAAGTAGCCAATTGGGACGCATTCCTAAAAGGAAAGGACTCCTAACGCGTATAGAGTACATGGAAAGAGGATTACTTGGCAAACAAGTAGCCTAGGCCTATTTATATGACAGGATACCCATGAAGAAGGTACGCTGTAATTCATTATTTACATGCTTTGTGTGAATTGGGGTTTCCTCTTAGTACGTGATACTAACTTAAGCATCAGAGGGCCCACTGCCGACGAGAGGCGTGGGTGCTTCTCACCGTGTATTATCTTGCAGTGCTAGGGTTCAGGCGAGGGGAGCATATAATTGATCTCATAGAGCGTGGAAGCTATGTACCGGATTTTTCCCCTCTACAATACATTCAATGTAGTTGATATGAAACTAAGCCTTGTGTTGTAGCTTAGTGTAAAGTAGCCATGCGACCGTGACCCAATCACGATGATCGAGAGCATTTTGATTTTGTTTTACTTGTTGATTAAATCATTGTCGTGGAAAATTGGGTCGATAGGGTATAGATAGCTACTTTATTGAGATGAAATTTCGTTAGTAAAATGAGATTTTTTGTCCGATTAAGTGTGTATCAATACCCTATTAACTTCATTCTTGGTACCAATGATCTAATACATGTAATGTAAAAGTAGACGGTTTTGATCACCAAAAAAGTACCTAAGGCGGGGCTCGGTTGGTGCAAAACAAGAATTAATGCCTCGGATGCAT
This sequence comes from Vaccinium vitis-idaea, assembly GCA_963854785.1. Lineage (NCBI taxonomy): Eukaryota > Viridiplantae > Streptophyta > Magnoliopsida > Ericales > Ericaceae > Vaccinium > Vaccinium vitis-idaea. The sequence goes on along the minus strand of OY978224.1, from coordinate 19,501,996 downwards.
TAAATGTGATCCGATGACGAGGTTTTCGATATCCAATGATCTTTGGTTTTGGTGACAATGATGAAATCAGTGAGAAGTGAAAATCCAACAGTTCAGATCCACCAATGTAAGAATAGACTCGATAACAACCTTTAAAATCCATACATTTAATGTAGTTGATATGAAACCAAGTCTTGCGTTGTAGTTTAGTATACAATAACCACGCGACCGCAACACAATCACGATGATCGAGAGTATTGATTTTGTTTTACTTGTTGATTAAATGGTTGCCATGGAAAATTGGCTTGATCGGGTTTAGATAGCTACTTTATCGAGACAAAGTTTCATTACTGAAATGAGGTTTTTTTCCGATTAAGTGTGTAGCAATACCCAATTAATTTCATTCTTTGTACGAATGATCTAATACATGAAATGTGAAAGATAGACGCTTCCAATAGTCAAAAGGTACCTAATGTGGGTCAGTTGGTACAGAATAAGAATCTAATGCCTCGAGATGCATTAAACATGATCCGATCACGAGGTTGTCATTATCCAATGATTTCTGTTTTTTGTGACCATGATGGAATCAACAAAACGTGAAAATCGTCACGGTTCAAATCGGCCAATGTAAAAATAGACTCAGTAACGACCTTTAAAATCTATACATTCAATGTAGTTGGTATTAAACTAGGTCTTGTGTTGTAGTTTAATGTATAGTAGCCACACGACCGTGACACAATCACGATGATCGAAAACGGTTCAGATCGGCCAATGTAAAAATAGACTCGGTAGCGACCTTTGAAATCGATCCATTAATGTAGTTGATATGAAACTAAGTCTTGTGTTGTAGTTTAATGTACAGTAGCCACGTGATCACTACACAATCACGATGATTGAGACCGTTGATTTTGTTTTACTTATTGATTCTGTGGGGTCGATCAGGTTTAGATAGCTGCTCTATCAAGATGAAGTTTCATTAGTAAAACGAGTTTTTTTATCCGATTAAATGTGTAACCATTTAACTTCATTCATGGAACGAATAACCAATATATGTAATGTGAAAAATAGACGGTCTCGATAAAAAAAATAGTACCTTAAGGTGGGGCTCGGTTGGTATCGGTTAGTACACCATAAGACTTTAATTCATTGGGATGCAATAAACGTGATCTGATCACGCGGTTGTCAATATGTGGATGCTCTCCAATTTTGGCGAAGGTGAAGGAATTCGCAAGACCTAAAATCCTAACGGTTCAGATGGACCAATCTAAAAATATACTACCTATTTGGCAATTAGGTTTAGAATTGTTATATAGCTACTGCGAGATACAAGGACACTTAAATTTTCTCCAAATTTCTCAAATCAGCTTAACGAAACGCCAAAATTATTCACAGCTAAAATTCCCCCCAAATCTCCTAACCCACCCTTGGAGCCAGGGTTTGTTTGATCTCTCGATTTGGAGCAAAATCAAATTACTTTGGATTAACAACAAGAAAATTCCAGAAAACGTTTTATCATCATCTCTCTCTATGCTCTTTCTTTTCTGATTTTCAGTGCCACCTTGCTTGACTGAGTCCCTAGGGCTAACCGCATACTTCTTCGGAAATGGTTGATTTCGTTGAAACAGGTATGTATATATGATCGTTGTTGTTTAATACTACACCATTGCCGTTTGTTTACACTTGACATCAAATGCACAAGTTGTAAGAGCAGCATTTCCATTTCTCCCTAATAAATTCTCGAACTATTTCACCAACGCAAACACACATGCATATATGTCGATTTATCTCTGATTCCATGTTTTATACTCCATGTGTTTCGTTATCATTTGTAGTATATATTATAGACTTTGAATAGGTATGTTGAAATAGATGAGATTGGTTTGTAATGTTTTGGACAAGGGAAAAAAAGTAACCTAATCTTGATGAGATTGGTTTGTAAGGATTAGTTAAGGTGAGTTTCGACACGTGAGTAGTAAAAAAAAAAATGTAAAGTATCCTTGTATACAACACATATGATTGTTTGTTCAACGAGACGCTAATCATGATTTGCAACCGTGGATGGAGCGCTCAGAAAGTGAGCTAGAATTTCTGGTTGTATGTAACAAAAAACATTCATTGTAAATTTTAGATGGTCCATTAGGTAATTTTCTCGAAGATTTTGTGAGTTATTTATTTCCCATTTTCTTTCCAGAGTTATTTCCATCTTCTCTTGATTGTTTATTTTGAAAGAGTGATACACCTTCTTTCCCTCTTGTAAAGATGAACTTAGTTATGTGCATTGTTTGCTCCGCTTATTTCTTTGTTGTTGGATTTCTCTACGTGGCGTCCTCGTAATTTCAAAATAAAAATTACCTTTGTCCCCTATGTTTGGCTGTAATGGAGTTTAACTCATTTCTATACTCTATACAGAACCTGTTGTCGGTATAAGCTCATTCTCTCATAGTTAGCAATAGAGGTCTAATAGGAATTCGGCAAAATTAATGGGTTTATTGTTATTGGCCAATCTTATTCTTGGCTTTTTTAAGTCCACTCCATCAGCATATCATATCTGTGTGTGTGTGTGTGTGTGAGAGAGAGAGAGAGAGAGAGAGAGAGAGTCTGGCTATAGGTGTTCTTTATTCTTTCCTTTTTTGTGTACTTCGGAAGATGTGTATCGGGGGGTCAGTCCGGGGGGAGGGGAAGTATAGTTAGGGGTCTTGTCCACCAAACAAACACCAGATTAGGGTGGCCCGGGATCATGGTTTTAAAAAAACTGATGTTACGTAACCGAAATGGAGCCTCCCGGTACGGTTACAGATAACGGTGTTACGGGTATTCACAGGAGTAACGCCATTACACCTGTTACGTAATGGGACTCGGCCGTAACGACCGCTAAATCTCCCTCGTATAGACCGTTACACCAAGGAAAAAACTGTAGAACATCTCCAATCACTTTATGTCTATTTTGTTTGTTTATTTGCCTAGAGAGAGAGAGAGAGAGAGCTTCAGATTTTGAAACTTGAGAACAAAAAGCTTTGATTTAGGCACAACCTTGAGAGAGAGAGAGAGAGAGCTTTAGATTTTGAAACTTGGAAACAAAGAGCTTTGATTTAGGCGCAACCTTGAGAGAATGAAGCTGTGATTTCCCCTTCTCCCTCGATTTCAGCTTTGACATCAGGTATACAGTATTTTTTTTTTTTATAAGTATATAATTATATTATAGAGAGCATAAAGAGATGCTACCCATATACAAAAGAAAGGCCAGCGACAAAAAGGGGCTATACACCATCATGAGAAAATAAAAGATCAAACCAGTCAAAAAATTGGCCAAGAGAAGGTTAACAATCTCCCTTGTCCCAACTATACAAGCTATTCACCAAAAAACTTTTGATTCTGAATAAAGGCTTTTCTACTCCTTCAAAACATCTCTGATTTCTCTCTCGCCATATCATCCACATTACGCAAAGAGGAATCATGGTCCAAGCACGCTTCCTCCTCATTCCCACTCTTGTACCTCTCCAAGCAATTGGAAGTTCCATGACATTTCTAGACATAGCCCATTGAATACCAAACCAAGACAACACCAAAGTCCATAACTCCCATGCCAAAGGGCAATGAATGAGAAGGTGATCAACTGTCTCCACATTCCTCTTGCACATACAACACCGATTAACAATGATAATCCGCCTTTGAATCAAATTATCGATAGTAAGGATCTTACCTAGGTGTGGACGGCCCACCTGGATCGCGCGAAAAAGATTGGGTTTGTTTGAGTCGCCACCCGGATTTGAGGTTCGAATCCGAGAAACCGATAAAAACATGACTCGTTTGCCCATTGAAAAGGATTTCACTGATCATAGCGGAACCAAAGATTTCTCGGATTCGGGGGTTTGGTTACAAGAAGGGAAGGGTTTTACGGCACCCCTCTCGCCCGGTCCGTGAACCGGTCTCTACTCGATATTTTTTGGGATTTTAAAAATGTTTGAAATTTTATTTATTCACGTAAATGGGGAATCGGGGATGGGAATCACATAACAACAAAATATACAAAGGATACGATTCTACGGTGGATGCTTGTGCACGTGACCTACATGGGTGATGAACATGAAACTACAAACGTTCACAGAAGTAAATTACAACAGAAATCATACAATAACTCAAGAAATTATGAACACGAGACTCAATAAACTGACTAACAATCTGGATCCCAGAATAGGGATTGAGCGCTCAGGGGTGATGGCTTGAGCGCTCAACCTTCCAAATCAGTTTGAGCGCTCAAGGCTCATGGATTGAGCGCTCAAACTATATTCTGACTTTTGTGGATTCAAGCCCTTTCATCACTTCTTTACTCATTCTTTACATGATCAAACATTAATAACACATTTTTCATGGAAAATTAGGAGAAAACAGATAGTTTGATCTCCGAAAGAATGATGAAAAGAAGAGAATCACCACAATTTAATGAAGAAAATGTTTAGGAATGGAAGAAAGAAAGGGATCCAGATCACAAGCACAGGAGTAACAACTCACACACATTAGAGACAAGCGAAACCATGATCCATCCTTGAAACCACCAATAATCGACAACTGAGCCAAGAACAGCTTGAGCGCTCAAACGTGTGACCTTGAGCGCTCAACCCATAATGTGGCTTTCTGATTTCTATCTTGGAAATAAATTTAGGGTGATTCTCAGGACCATTAACATATAAAATGAAGGTTTATGAAGCTAAACAGTCACTGTTTTGCATTCAAATACGAGATTTTCAAAGGTTTTGGTGCTTGATTACCATAAAATAGTTAACCTACACTCATGCAAATGATTTTGAGATAGAAATAAGCTGTTTTGAGAACTATATGAGCATAGTTAACTATTAAATAGCGATCAAAACCAAGAGAGAGCACAAAACTTCAGCAAAACAGAAACTGCTCAGAACTGGGCTTGAGCGCTCAAGGCCTAAGGCTTGAGCGCTCAACCCCTGTGGAAACTGCAGATTTTAAAAAGGATTTTGAACAACTTTTAGGCCTTTGTGGGTTCAATGCAAGTATACTGGACTTGCTTTAACTCACTAGCCTTCCTCAGAAGGATCAAAACAGTGAGCATTTCACATGTTTAACTACCTTTTTAGAATGATTGTGACTTAGACTTGATTTTTGGGCTTGAGGATGGAGGATTGTGGATGTTTTGGCTTGTCTTCTGGGTGAATTAGACAATGTGTATGGTTGGATGATGATCAAGGGCTGAATTTCTGGGTTTGATGAGTGGTTTTGTAAGTGGTTTTGATGGTGGGAGAGTGGTTTTGTAGAGAGAGAGAGAGGAGATCGATTTTCTGGGTGGATTCAGGAGGGGAGGAGTGTGAGTGTTCGTAACCCCCAAACCAGGGGTGTTTGACAGTTTTATAGAGTGAGTGGGAGGGAAGAGAGGAGAGAGAGGAAGTGGGTTTGTAGTTTAGGGGTAGTTTTAGGTGTATTTTAGGACTTAGTGGAGTATAATGTACGTATAAGGATCATACAAAATCATCCCCAGACGCTCCCATGCAGGAAATCTCATGATGAGATACTCTGCAAGTTGCTGACTGGATCAGAGTTGAGCGCTCAAAGCCGTGGGTTTGAGTGCTCAAGGTGTTTCTCAGGGGTTTGAGCGCTCAAGGCCTCAAGCTTGAGCGCTCAAGGTTCTTGGTGGCAGATTGATGGTTTGGCTTGGTTCAATAATGCTTGGGTTGGTTTGGGCTGTTTTGGTTGTTTGGGTGGTGTTTGGTTGATTGTGATCAAGTTCCAGCCATTTTCACAATTTTCGGGTAGTCATGATTGGTCCGTTTCATCATTGGGAATGCTCGAGCGCGTCCCGGGTTCAAAATTGGGGTGTCTACAGTTGCCCCTCTTGGATGAGACTCGATGCCATTGATTTGGTATGAGTAACGTCCAAGATATAGACAACCCAACTTGTTCCCCGTAATACATCTCAAGCTGCAAAGGAAAACATTTAAAGAACAAACGGTCGCGCTCTGCGAGCTGCCTACGTACCCCATTGTAGGGATCAGACCAGCGTAGTTCTAAGGGACGATTGAAAATACTTTAACCAATAAACAAACATCAACAGGTCCAAGACCTTCGAATGATTTAAATAAACACTAGGTTTTCACATGATTTAAACGGGCGCAAAGCCCTCAAAGGAAATGATTTTAAACGGGCATAAAGTCCTCAAAATGATTTAAACGAGCACGTGGCTCTCAGACCGCAGTCAAAATACTTCGCGCATACGCTAACGCGAAATGTGATTGGTGAACTATGATTTAAACGAGCACACGGCTCTCAGACCGCAGTCAAAATACTTCGCGCATACGCTAACGCGAAACGTGATTGGTGAACTATGATTTAAACGAGCACACGGCTCTCAGACCGCAGTCAAAATACTTCGCGCATATGCTAACGCGAAACATGCATGCACAACACTTCCCGGTTGATAAACATGGTCTAGCACGACCAAAAACTGAGATTTAGATCCTCAGATCAACATGCGTTCAATTGATTGGGACCAAAAAGTCCAAGATATACTAACAAATCGCAAGGGGTGCCCAAAATGCCCCTGAAAAGCTTGCAAAGGAAGCCAAAAGCTCTGCCAAGATTGGGTTTGAGCGCTCAGGGTATCCCCTTTGAGCGCTCAACCAGACCTTGAGCGCTCAACTCCAAAGCCTTGAGCGCTCAACTTGACCTTGAGCGCTCAACTCTAAAGCCTTGAGCGCTCAACCTCAAATGTTGACCCTCCAGCGCTCAAAAGGTCCAGCTTGAGCGCTTGAACCCCTGAACGGGGACGACGGTTCAGAATCGTAACGTCCGTTTATAACTCCAATTTTACTCCGATTAAACTTCACAACGTTCCAAAATCTTTCCGAAAGCAATTCCTCACACCTCTCTTGCGATTCCGAACCAAATCCAAACAATCCTCACTCAAATTTCTTGCAAAATCAAAACCCCCAATTTCTAGGGTTCATCCGCACAATTTCGGTCCAATTTCAGTTCGATTAGGGCTTGATTCACGGTTTAGATCGGTTTTCATGGAAGAACCTAGCGATTCACAGCCTCCAGTGGGCTCACTGGCGGCGGTAGAGGGTAGTGGTAGTACGATGGTGCCACCTCCGGCAGGTTTGAGCGCTCAAGGCTCTGATCCGGTGGTTGATGTTGGTGACACAGGGGCTGAGGTGCCACCTACGACTACAGGCATGGCGGAGAGTGATAGAGAGAGAGAAGAAGAGAGGGAGAGAGAGTGCGACGGTGGTAGTGGTGGTGACCGGCCAGAGGAGACCGGTGATGATGGTGGTGATCCGGCAGTCTCCGGCGGGGGCGGAGATCCAGCCACCGAGACGGTGGTGGCTGGTGGTGATGTTGGTGGTGATGGTGAGAGAAATGGCGATGGGGGTAGTGGGTTAGGTGGTGGTGACAACGCTCCGGCGCCGGAGAGGGTAGAGGAGAGGGGAGAGGGGATGGAGATGGTGGAGGTCCATGACGTGAACAGCGATGGTAGCGAGGAGACAGTTGAGGAGAGGGGGACTAGCGGTGGTAGTGCCGGAGATAGGACGGAGGGTACGAGTGGAGTGACCAGGACTAGGGTTGATCGCTGGAGGATAGAGCCGAGACCTCGCCAGCAGCCTAGCAGAGTAGACAGGGGGAAGGCAGTGGTGATAGGTGGTGAGTTGGCGACTCAGGGACCGAGTGGAGAGCCGTCGGTTCAGGGTCCGGTTGGGATCTCCCGGGAGGACTATCTTGAGCACGCGCCACCGGAGGTGGTGATAGCGGCCGCAGCAGATGCCCCGGGGATCCTAGATGCAGCGAGGGAGGCTGTGGTTGAGAGTAGGGGGAGGGAGGCGGCGATGCTACGGGAGGCCGCCGATGAGGATGAGGCGGCGAGGGCCTTTTGTGAGGAGTTTGAGACAGAGGAGGCGGCGGAGGAGGCGAGGATACAGGCTGAGGAGGAGGAGAGGGCAGCTGGACGGAGAGTGACAGTGGTCCAGGCTGCTAGACAGTGGCTGAGGAGAGGGAGGCCAGCTTTCGACACGGCGACTTATGCTCCACCAGTGCACCTCTTTGTGCCTTCCGCTTCAGACGATTACACTCCCCAACGGGAGTTGTACTTTGGAGAGGAGGTGTTACTGGACCCCGAGGTCCACCTTTCGACGGACTGCCTGACGGTACGCTTGCTTTTACTTTCTTGCTTATTGTTTTCACGCACTTTTAGCAGTTAATAAACCTGATTTGCATTGAATGATTGAATTACTGCTTGTTTGATGACTGGATTTGAATGAGAGATTGGACTAACGCCTGATTGTTTGTCTGTCTGTTGATTGTGTGCAGAGAGACTTGCGCTTGAAGGCTCATGGAGGCATGGGCTCCAGTTGGGAGATATACTAGCAGTTGCATGCCTCCGTGAGGGCTCTGGTGGATCTGGCCGGGTTTGGGAGGTTCATCCCGACTCTCACGGGCACACAGCACGACCATGCTGTGGTGACAGCACTGGCCGAGAGGTGGAGGGACTCTACGAGTTCTTTTCACCTTACTTTCGGAGAGGCGACGATGACGCCACTGGACTTCTCAGCGATCACGGGACTGCAGGTAGGAGGAGATCCGATCCCGTTTGACTCGGGGATTGGCAGGGATGAGGCTGCGCTGAGGTGGTTTTTGGGTTTCGTGCCCAACAAGGAGGGGGAGACGGCCACATATGGCCAATTCAAAACGAGAGGATTGGGCGAGCCGACTGACGAGGAGGATGCAGCACGGAAGGCGAGGTGCTACTTGTTATACCTGTTTGGGGCATCACTGTACCCAAACAGGCATAACAGGGTGCACCTCTCCTATCTTGGAGGGTTGAGAGACTTCGCCAGGGCGGCGAAGTATGACTGGGGTGGAGCAGCGCTTGGGAGCTGCTATGCGTTCATGAATGCCGTCTCGAGGCGGAAAGGGACAGGTATTTCGGGATTATGGAGCGCCTGGGAGGTAAAAGCTCAAAAACTTTCATTTCAAATTTAATTGCATGCATTTCGATACTCACACTTGATTATCAAAATCCGCACTGATTGATTGACTTGTTGTTTTCATTGCAGCTCTGGGCTTACGAGGTGTTGGGGTTGCACCCCCCTGAGACGCGGCACCAGGATCCGAACGTCATCCCCCGGGCATTGTGCTGGGGTGAAGGCTTCCGCTATGGTGGTACAGCACGGGGGAACATCCACGTTCTCCGTGCTTCACTTGACAGACTTCCTGCTTCTCTGGTAGATATCGAACTTTTTCTCATGTATTCAATTTGCTTTTGATTCCCTCACATATTCAATATCTGATGCTCTTAACAACTCTTGCAGGTTCGCTGGGAAGTATGGGATGCCATTGATGAGCCTTACCTGGCTCGGAGTATGGAGCTCACGAGAGGGAGGGTCCTACTTGAGTGCCAGTACGGCTGGTTCTGGTACCTTGGTGACAGGGTGCTGCGCCAGTCGATACGGGCCGATAAACCGCAGGTGCCAGGACGCCTTCCTCCCCGGGTGCTGATGACGTCCCGGTATACGCTGGCGGAGATTGAGAGCTACACGACGCCTGACCTGGACCTGCGCCAGTATTTGCGCCCTGCTTTGAGCTATATTGACTACCGGAGCAGGTACCTGGCCGGTCCCTTGAGAGCGGCGGAGTGGATGGAGAAGATGGAGAGGGAGAAGGCCGCGAAGGCGCGTGCCTCAGCTGGAGGGGTAGCAGGAGGTGAGGGTGAGGGTACTGGTACCTCGACCCGGGAGATAGCGGGGACTAGGTGGTGGGTGCGCGTCACCTCCGCCGGTGGAGAGGTAGGGGATATAGACATCCCGAGGCCACCGGTAGACTTCCCGCGGCTTTCGGCACCGGTAAGAAACACTTCATTCTTTCAAATTTGCAAACCTTGATTATGAATGTCCAAATGTACTGATGATTCAAATTTTGATTTGCTTGCAGGTTTCACAGGAGGCGGTACAAACTTTGCACGAGCAAAACCGAGGACTGCGCGTCCTGATTCGCCGCCTCATAGCCGGAGAGGAAGTCACTATCCGCCGGGAGGGCGAGCCAGTACCTCCTGCTGCTCCTGGTCCTTCTCGACTGAGAGTCGCACCGGTATGCAATTTACCTTGTGCTTTCAATTTCTTGACTATACCATGTGCTGATTCTTTTTCCTTGTTTGCTTGATGATGCAGCCGCCCGTGATTAGAAAGAGGACTCATGATGGAGCTGGCGGTCCTGGAGACACGACGGTGCGACTCGGGCGTTCAAAGCCTGTGGAGGTGAGGCGTGAGGAGGAGAGACCACGGAGGTTGACCCGCCAGAGGGTGGAGGTAGTACCTGAGGGGATAGTTGAGACTACGAGCTCGAGCGATGACAGCTTTGATGATGCTAACTATCCCTCTTCCCGGCAGGAGCGACAGGGAGACGAGACTGAGAGCTCAGACGAGACGAGGGATGAGGCGGAGTAGTACATAGTAGACATAGAGTAGTTCAGAGTCTTGCCTTTGCTTTTTATCTTTTCTTTTGATTGGGCCTGCGTGCCCCAGTAGATAGATGGATTGGGCCTGCGTGCCCCAGTTGCGGATTTCCTTATTGGGCGTTGTGTGCCCTGGTAGTTAGTGATGATGCATGGATTCGATGTTTTGACTTTCATGGATTTGGTTCAGTTTATGCACATGATTTGCACTTTCATTGTTCGTTGTATTACTTGCTGTTTTGATGTACAAACAAACAAACCTGTTGTAGAATGTACACGATTTATCCGCCAAACTCTTGAATTCAAACATCCGAGTATAAAGTTTAAAATTCGACCTTTAAGAAAAGCTAACATGTTCGAGAATTTGGACGAAACATGATTATTTGAATTTATGTACAACCGGAAGATGTATCTACATGCCGCACAACTTGACACACTTCTTGCATATAAACAATCAATAGCAAACTATACAAAGTGACCTTAGAACGGAATTTGATGTTCATAAGGCAGACTTGAAAGTAAAATGCTTTGTGAGCCTCTTCATGTGTGATGAACTGCCATGTTACCACCTTGGCCAAGTCATAAATGACATAAATGCCCCTGTGATCGTCACCATTTAGCAAGAAAACTTCTAGAACCATTTTTGATATGGCGACGGCCGCCATTTCATTGCTTGAATAGGCCGTTGGAACCTCAAAACCTTGTATCTTTGAAGAATTGTCCCGGGAATCGTTCCGACAAGTCGCAAATACCTTTCGGCATGTGTTTTGATGATTGGATATGGCTAGCAAGGTTTGGAAATGGATTTGAACGTTGAATGGCCATTTTAGGCTTTGACCTTCCATTTTTGCGTATCTCGTATCCGTACACGTATCGGCTTGATAACTCGGGGTACGGGAAGTTCCGTGAAGTCACAAATGCTTGTTGGAACTTGGCTTGGGTGTTAAATGAGGGTTAGGAAGCCTAGAAGAGGTTTCGGGCATCAAACGGGCTATTGTACTGCTGCTGCTGTCTGCTGCTGTTTCTGCAGGCCTTGAGCGCTCAATGTGGATTGAGCGCTCAAGCTCATCACCTTGAGCGCTCAATGTGGTTTGAGCGCTCAACTTCACTGGTTTGAGCGCTCAATGTCTGTGCTGGGCAGGCAGACTGTGTTGCTTTCCAATGCATTTTTGGACTCTTTTGCATGGTTTCCTCTGCCCCAAATGTCTTGTTGCTCTGCTATAACATCTTTCAAGCTTTGAACATCATCTTCCCAAGGTCTTTTCACATTTTCCCCACAAATGCCATGCATTTCCAATGCACTTTCAAATTTTCCAACACAAATACTTTGAAAGCATGCAATTGACCATCTTGAAAATGTAATTTTTGACTCCCAATGTTGCATGGCAAATTTGTAAGGTTCCACCAAAGTCCCCTATAAATACCATTCATGATCAAGCCTTTCCTACACACCATTTCTACACCAATTCTCATTTCTCACTCCATATATCTTCTTCAACAATTCTTCATTGCTTCCAATATGGCTGCCCTTGATCCTTCCGTTATCAACACTTGGGTTGCTAGCTTTGAAAACATCGATTGGTTCAATTTCCGAGGTCTTGGCCTTAATGCCCTTCACCACCTCCACACTTTTCCTATTCGCCAAGACATCTTACGCGCCGCCGTTCGCTGTTGGGATTCAGAGCTCCATGTGTTCCGCTTTGGCATGCAAGAACTTTGCCCGACCGTCGAAGAATTTCAAGCATATCTTGGCGGTAATGCCTTCGCCGATCTCGTCATACCGCCCATTCGCCAAAATTATGCCGACATTCTCAGCAGGAAGCTTGGTCTTGGGAGCGGTGCTGCGCGCTTTTTGATTCGCAACGAGACTCTCAACATCCTCCGTCTTTTTGCGGATTACGGCCCAACAGGCGACCTTTTAGATTTTACCATTCAGAACAGGCGCATGTTTGCACTTTGCATGTGCCTCTTAGCATTATATCTGTTGGTTCCCCTTGATGGCCATCCCAGTTCTGCCATTGTCGGTGTTGCTGCTCAAATTGAACAACGGAGGGACGTGGTTCCTTTGGTTTTGGCTGAGACAATCATGGGCTTGGATGCGGTTAAGGCTGGTAGGACGAACATGTTTGCCGGGAGTCCGCTTTTGCTTCAGGTTTGGTTTATTTGGTTTAGATGTTTTTTGGTTTTGGGAATTTTTTTTTTTTTTTTTTTTTTTTGGGGGATTTTTGGTTGTTTGGCTTTGGTTTTGACTTTGACTTGGGCGTTTTGGTTTTGTAGATATGGCTGTGTGACAAGGTTGGGCTTTTGAGGGAGCCGGCAGGCGATTGGGTTTACGAGCCTCGGTCTTGGGTGAGTAGGGCATTTGTGCATGACGAGCCTGATGAAGATGAATGGGTCGACTTCTTCAGGTCACTGGAAGAGGATCACATCACTTGGAGATGCCATTGGTTGCCTTTGCCAGACATGACGGCCAATCACATGGGAGACACATGGGTGATTTTGGCGGGACTGCAAGGTTATGCATATTATTTCCCACAGCGCATTCTCCGTCAATACTGCATTCGCCAAGAAGTGGAGTATACTGCTACTTTCAGCCTTCCCGCACTCAAACATTCCGTTCTTGAGCGCTATCGTACTTCTTGGAGACGCAGGGTCGTTTGGGCTCCTGATCCCTACCCAACTATTCATTTGAATGGACACTACAGAGATTGGATGAGGGAGCAAATGGGGATACGACGCCGAAGAAATTAGCGCAATTTGACTTCCAACTCGCTAAGCTGTTTCCCAAAATAAATGGTGCATTTTTCATTTTTATTTTTTATTTTTTTATTTTTTATTTTTATTTTTTTAAGGCTGTAATGCTCTGTTTATGTAATCGAAGAAGTGATTTGAATAAAACTGAACGATGAAGGGCTTCCCCCTCTTGGTTCATCTAGTTCCATATGCTATCTCCTTCGGATATCGTGAAACTGTGGGCCAACTTGTCAGATTTGGACCGAACCCCAAGATAGGGTTGCCTACGTATCCTTTTTCAAGGAATCAGGTCATGGCGTAGTTCAGGGAAAGGTTCACTCGGGTATTAACACTCTCCTTTTGTGCTCTGAATTTTGCCTGGTACCGCCTTTCTAGGTTTTCGGTCCAGCAAGCTTCTATTAAATTTTTGCCTTAAATTTTGCCTAGATCGCCCGCTGTGGGTTTTCGGTCTAGCAGGCTTGCTCTAATTTTTGCTTAGGTCGGTTCGCCCTTGCGATTTTCCGCCCAACGAGCATCTCTCAAGGGTAATATCGCTTAAGTTGGTCCAGGTTGACAAGATTGCTGAACTCGTTACCATCCAAATCAAGGATTACCGCTGCTCCACCGTTGAGGATAGTCTTGATGATGTATGGTCCCGCCCATTTTGGCCTGAATTTCCCTCGTGGATAAAAAATTGGTGCCCGAATTTCCTTCACCACCATATCTCCTTCAATCAGATCCCTGGATTTTACCTTCTTATTGAATGCTCGGGCAATTCTTCTCTGATATCCCTGAATGTGATACAATGCCCGCAACCTCCTTTCATCAAATAACATTAATTCCGTGAACCTGTCGCTCAACCAATCAGCCTCATTGATTTCACTTTCTATCATCACCCTTAATGATGGCACTTCAAGCTCAATGGGAAGTACTGCTTCCATACCATAAACCAATGAGTAAGGTGTTGCCCCTTCTTGGAGTTCGGATCGAAGTGCAGTACCCCCATAATGCTAATGGTAGCTTCTCATGCCAATCCCTGGATGACTCGATGGTTTTCTCCAAGATGTTCTTGATTGACTTGTTTGCTGCTTCCACTGCCCCGTTGGTTTGTGGTCTGTATACTGTTGACTTGTGAACCTGAACATTGAATTCCTCAAGCACCTCTGCTGCTCTTCCTTTGAAATGCACACCATTGTCTGACACGAAGGCATTGGGAACCCCATATCGGTAAATGATGTTTTGTTTAATGAAATGAGCCACTTGTACTGCGGTCAATGTAGCGTAAGAGGCAGACTCCACCCACTTCGTGAAATAATCAATTGCCACCAATATAAACTTGTGTCCGTTCGATGCTGGTGGCGTGATTTTCCCAATCACATCTATCCCCCATACTGAGAAAGGCCAAGGCGTTGCCATTGTATGAAGTTCAGATGGCGGCACATGCATGAGGTTAGCATGGACCTGACATTTATGACATCTCCGTACATACTGCACGCAATCTGTTTCCAAGGTCGACCAAAAATACCCCTGCCTCAGAATCTTTTTTGCCATCATTAATCCACTCATGTGAGGACCACAGATTCCTTCGTGAATTTCCTCCATCACCCTTTTCGTGTCATCACCATGGATGCATAACTTATGCATGCCACAATATGACCTTTTGTATAACCTTCCACCACAGAGGATGTATTGTGATGCTAACCTTTGTAATGCTATTCGATCTTTCTTGTTCGCTCCTTCCGGATATTCTCCTTTCTCAACCAAATTCCAGATATCATGGTACCAAGGCAGACCATCGTCAATTTCGCCAACATTCATCACATATTCATATGCCGGCCTATTCCTTTGCTCAATCATGATTGGTCTCATTCTCACTCCTACGGGCAATTCTACCATGGACGCCAAAGTAGCAAGCGTCGGCAAACTGGTTCTTCATTCTCGGGATATGTGTAAAAGTAACTTGCTCGAATCGATGGATCAAGTCATCGAGGTCTTTGTGGTATGGTTTCAACTTTTCCTCTCGCACTTTCCAATCACCATTGGCTTGAGAAACTACCAGATTCGAATCTCCAACCACTTCCAACTTCTTAACCCCGATTTCGAAAGCAGCCTCCATTCCAACAATGCATGCTTCATATTCTGCTTGATTATTGGTAACTTCGAAATTTAATTTGAACGATAGAGGAATGTGCGGCCCTTCCGGTGAGACCAATAGTATGTCGATCCCGAATCCTCTCTGATTTGCAGCTCCATCAAAGTACAATTTCCAGACATCCTCTGCTACTGTCATAACATGTTCATCGGGAAATTGGAATTCCGTATCTTCTGGCCCTTCGATTGGATGATCTGCCAAGAATTCTGCCACAGCCCTGCCTTTCACCGATTTTCGCGTTACATATTTGAGTTCAAACTCGGCCAATAAGAGCAACCACCGTGCCAACTTTCCGGTGAGTGCCGGTTTCTCAAACAGATATTTGAGAGGGTCCATTCGAGAAATCAACACTACCGAATAAGCTAACATGTAGTGCCTTAGCTTTTTAGAGGCCCATACAAGAGCCCAACAAGTCTTCTCCAAAGGGGTGTATCTTTCTTCGGCTCCGACCATCTTCTTGCTTAAATAATACACCGCCTTCTCGATACCTGCTTCACCTTCCTGTGCCAACATGCAACCCATTGCAGACTGCGTTACTGATAAATACAGAATCAGAGGCTTTCCAGGTGTCGACGGCATCAACACTGGGGGACTTTGAAGATACTGCCGAATTGATTCGAAGGCTTTCTGGCACCTGTCATCCCACTTGAACAGTACTCCTTTCTTGAGCAAATGAAACATCGGCTCGCAAGTTGAAGTCAACTTGGCGATGAATCTACTGATGAACTGAATTTTCCCAAGAAAACTCCGAACCTCTTTTTCTGTCTTCGGCGGCTCCATTTCCAATATTGCCTTGATTTTCGTTGGATCAACTTCAATCCCCCTGGTGGTGATAATAAACCCCAACATCTTCCCTGCGGTGACTCCGAATGTACACTTCTGCGGATTGAGACGCATTCGGTACTTCCGTATCCTTTCAAAGAACTTGCGTAACGCCGGGAGATGTCCTTCCCTCTCCTTGGCTTTTACGATCATGTCATCCACATATACCTCAACTTCCCTATGCATCATATCATGTAACAGGGTTGTAGCAGCCCGTTGGTAGGTCGACCCAGCGTTCTTTAATCCAAACGGCATGACCCGATAACAGAACGTCCCCCATTCAGTGGTGAAGGTCGTTTTCTCTCGATCTTCTGGTGCCATCAAAATCTGGTTGTATCCCGAGAAACCATCCATAAATGATAGCAGTGCGTGCCCTGCCGTGTTGTCTACCAGTACATCAATGTGTGGTAAGGGAAAATCATCTTTCGGACTGGCCTTGTTTAAATCCCTGAAATCTACACATACCCTGACTTTTCCATCTTTCTTGGGCACCGGCACAATATTTGCAACCCACTGTGGATATTCAGTTACCATCAAAAAGCCGGCATTGAATTGCTTGGTGACTTCCTCTTTGACTTTTTCAACCCAATCTGACCTGATTTTTCTCAATTTCTGTTTTACCGGTTTTGCATCGGGATAGAGGGGAATTCGATGTTGCACAATTTCAGGATCGATTCCGGGCATATCTGCGTGGGACCAAGCGAAGACATCTTCAAATTCTTTGAGTAAATCGACGAGTAATTTCTGCTCCTCAGAAGATAGCCCGGAACCGATTTGAACCATGCGAGGATTTTCCTCATCTCTCAATTTAACTGAAATAACTTCTTCTTTTATTGGCTGAGCATGCCTTTCATTTTCCCTTTCGATTAGAGACTTAAGTTCTTTGGGTATTTCTCCCTCGAACTCAGTCTCATCATCATCAGGGTCAACACAATTTGTTTCGGGAACAGCAAAGTAAGCGAAATCACCATTTATTTCATTAACAAAGCCCCCTGGGGCACAGTACATGGCATCAGACTCAAACTCGAAATAGAAATGATGACGTGGAGGGCCAGGAGGCACAAACTCCGACTCACGGCCAAATTCAAACCTGACTCAGACTCAAACTCTAACTTAGTGAATGCATTAGTAAATTTTACAACAGGAGTGAAAGTGCAATTCTTGTATTCACCGACTGCATCCACTATCAGCACACTGGGATCATCGAGGGCCTCCTGTCCGAGCATCATCACAGCTGGCTCTTCTTCATCCTTACCTGTCAGACTGACCTCGTCGAACATTGACATCAAGACCCCACCATCCAAAGCCTCCATCCAATCTGCTTTAAGGTCTTTCACCAATTTCTCGACCTTTTCATGTTCATCTTCGCTGTCCCAAGCATCGTTAGCAAAGATTTCGAACCCAGGGTGCACCTTTCCACTTATTTCATTCACAAATGGCTCAGGCTGGCCGCGATAGGGTGCATTTGATCCTTCCCTGACAAAGCGAATCTGACGGTTTGCACTGCTGCTTGCTCCATTGGTCTTTCCCCTTTGCATCTCTTTCAGTGTAGGTTCGTATCCCAACCCGAAACGGCCTCGCTGAGAAGGGAATTCTGGAAACTGAGCCACCCCCTGGTGAGTTCGACCCAAGCCGGTGCCTGGCAGATATGACATCCTTCTCATCATCTCAAGAACAGTGGTGCTGATTGAAAAATCATCATCGATATGAAGTGTAAACACACCACTGGACGTATCAAAAGCAAAGCCTCCAAGCTGAACATCATTCTCATCATGCATAATTTCTAACAAGGGAGCATTATCTTCAGCATGAGGGCGAATGCCTGTGTCTCCGTAGAGAGCAACCGTCCCACTTTCCAAACCAAGCAAAACCTTTTGATGCAAGGTGGATGGAACTGCCATGATATCGGGTCGATGCATCCAAGGACGTCCCAACAGCAAATTGAACGAAGCTGGGATCTCAAGCACATGAAACTCAACTGTCGATTTGAACCCTTCTGCAGCAATTTCCATTTCAACAGTCCCAAGCACATTGCGACGGGTGTTATCATAAGCCCGAACAGTGAGACTAGATGGCGTGAAGTCCTTTGGTTTAAGTCCCAAACATAAGGCCGTTCGGAGAGGACAAACGTTGAGTGCAGATCCATTATCTATCAACACAACTGGGATCCATTTTCCCATGCACTTCATAGTGACGTGCAACGGCTTGTTGTGGTCAGTTCCCTCAAGCGGTAGATCAGCTTCGGTAAAGGTTACAACATGCTTAGTTGGTTTAGTGGCAATGGTAGGCTTGGTAACAATGGCGGCCATCATGGCCTCGGGGGTGATATCAGGCGCAATTTCCATACAAGATAATGCTTGAGCGAGTTTCTGACGATGCTCGCTGGAGCTCATAAGCAATCCCCAAATGGTAAGAGCGGCTGGGGTTTTCTCAAGTTGTTTCTGGATGGGATTTTCTTCGTTGGTTGGCGGAGGCTTCGGACGAGGAACACGACTGTTGGCCGTAGAGGTAGCTTGGGATTGGTTGGTTGTTGGGTTAAAGAGATTTTGGAAATCAACTGGGTTAGCGATTGGGTCACTAAGGTTGTTTGGATAGGGCGGTGTGGCTAGGTTATTTTGTGGAGTTGGGTTATTTTGTGGAGCTAGGTTAAAAGGTGGATGGTTTGTAGCACTTGGTGGGGGGTTGGATGTGTTTCCAGTGAAAATCTGAGGCGGTTGGTAGAACCGACCACTTCGAAGAAGGTGAAGAACCGAGTCGATGTCATCCCCCCATAAATCAGTGTAGTCCGTGTAGAAATCGACAAGATCCCCTTCCGCCTTTCTCTTTCCCTTTGCAATACTGGCTCCTTCCAAACCCTTGGTAATTCCCTCCACAGTCGCTTCACTCCAAACATCTCCATTTTCCATGGCAGCCTCGTTAACAGCCCAAACCTCGTTGTTTCCGACCCACAACGGTGCTATGCCTTCATTCTGATTGGCCCACATATTTGCTACAACATTTTCTTCCACTTGCCGTCCCCAAACATCGGGTAGACCTCCATTCAAAACCATTATGTTGCAGTCCTCCGGGATTTGCACTTGGGGTGCCGGAAGATTTTCATCAACTATGTAATCATAAGGTGTGAACTCTATCCCTTCCGTCATTCGATTTATTGCATACTCACTCATCATGGAGAAATCAGGGCGACCCTCCCATAGTGGTGGCATTGGAAAATATGCTTCTTCGAAGAACATGGGAAGTGTGGATCCATCCAGAGGATCGTTGGGGTCCATGAGCTGCCATTCATTGGGTGTGGGGTCCCATTCATCTTCTTGTGCACCATTGGGTGCCTCATTCTCTTCTTGCCAATTCTGTCCTTGTCCTTCTTCCACAGGTTGTTGATTTTGTACCATAGGCAAAGGTTCAAATAGGTTAGGAAGCGCAAATCCATCCAGTGGATCCTCAAACATTGGATCCCAAAGTAGGTTAATCATAGCGCCAAATGGAAGTCCTTCATCAAGCTGTTCATTATGCGGCCAAACTTCTTCATTTGCCACATTGTTGGCCACCATTTGCTCATACTCCCGAGCTTCCATAGCCATTATCAAATCACCCCATTCTTGCCACACAGTGGGGTCCAAGTGGACATCAAGAAAGCATATTTCGCGTTCGACAGGAATTGGCACAATGGGCTTGGGGTCTGTTTCGGGTAGGATGAACTGGCTTGGGTCAAACGGAATGGATTTTAGGTCTTTTTGAGTGGAGCTAAAGGTAATTTGACCTATATCGGCATTCCTTTTGTGGGTTGGCAGAGGGTTTGTGAGGATGTTGGGTTTTTCAGTGGGATCTCGGATTTGCTTATTGTCAATGAGATCTTGAATCTCATGACGCAGGCGCTGGCATCTTTCAGTGGGATGACCGGGTGTTTGGTGAAATATACAGAAGGTGTTAGGATTATATGTTGGCGGGATTTGGCGGGGGTGGAGTTGGCTGAAGAGGTTTGATTTTTCCCTGTTGTACGAGTCGTTCGAAAACAACAGGTAAAGGTAAGGGAAGAGGGGTGAAAACACGCCGTCCTCTTTGATTTTGCGGCGGTTGAACTGATTGGATCGGTTGAGATAAGATGGCGTTTATGGGTTCAGTTTTATGAGGTTGGTGATTCATGGTGTTGGATGAGGTACCGGCTGTGTAACTGGGGTTTGCGTATAGGGAAGAGGTGTTACCAATGTAGTTTCGCTTTGGTTTGGGGAATGAGTCTCCTTTCTTCAACATCCCGCTTTGCAGAGCTTCTTCAATTGACAGACCCATCTCAAAGTAGGTTTCAAAGTTATGCGCTTGGGCCATGACCATGTACTGAGCTAAATCGGGTTGAAGGTTCTTGGTTATGATGCGTATTTGGTCTTTGTCACTGGGACGGTCAGTCATTTACGCGACCTTCGCTCTCCATCTTTTCACAAAATCTGCGAAAGATTCCCTTTCCTTCATCTTGATGCTTTCAAGCTCTCGAGTGGTGACTTTGAGCTGAACATTATACTCATACTGCTTAATGAAAGCAGCCACCATCTCTTCCCAGGTTTGTCTTTTTGAAATGTCGAGGGATAAAAGCCACTGAAGCGCAGGTCCTGTGAGGGTTTCATGAAACATTTGTGCCATGGCAGGCTCGTCAACTTCCTGTAACGAGAGAGAGCTTACATATGCCTGAATATGTCCTCTCGGATCCCCAGTCCCATCAAACTTCTCGAAGTCTACATGCTTGAACCTTTTGGGAAGCTTTGCACCTGGGAAGATGCAGAGTTTGTTCATGTCAAAGCCGGTAATGGCTCGCTTCTCACTTTTAGCCACAGATTCTTCCAGCTTAAGTATCTTAGCTAGCATTTCAGCCAACTGAGGATTTTCAGGGGGAGGAGGCTGTTCCGGATGTTCATCATTAGGAATCTCCTGATCCCGAGCTTCATCATCATGTACTCGCTGCTGAGGCGGGGGGAGTCGACCCTGGATGTTTACCATAATCGCCATCAATTGAGCGATTCGGGTATCATTTCGGACCCTCTCATCATGCATTTCCTTCCTCAGTCATTCAAACTCATTTGGGGGGTCTTGTCCCTGTTCATCTGCCATACTTGTCTCGGCCTTTGGTGATAAAGATCTAGACAATCTTTGTCCAGGAGGTCGAGTCCAACAGGTAAGGTCTTCTTCTTCTTTGCAGGCCCAATGGTTCAAGAACTGATTATAAAGCAAAAACCGGACTCAGATGTGTACTCGATGTGTTTACTATGCACAAAATGAATGAATTACGAATGCTCACTATCGTCTCGCCACAACTTAACTCACGGAGTTAGTCTTATTTCTAGCCTTAGGAATTAGTCTACCGGTTTCGGAACTCACTTAGAATCGTTTGCACAGCAGATTGTATCAACACCACGGGTAAGTCGTTTTACTCGGCAATTGCAGCTTCAACCTATAGCCTAGGTGTTGAAACTGCAATCGTTATCCTTTCCTTGACTATCCGAGACAAAGCAATGAGATGTTGCTATCCAGTTACAATCGATTCCAAGGCTAGTCCGAAACACGGGTGGCCGTTCGGGCACGACCAACACCGGAGGTATCTCAAACTCCGTGGATTTTAAGTCTCCTAGACTACATGTACAATCTTAGGGTTAGTCTACCGGATCTGAATCTCACTTAAGATCATTGCACAGAAGATTTTCCAACACCCCGGGTAGACCATTACTCGGTAGGTTAAACTCCAAACTTTGTTGGAATCAGAGCCAATCACTTTTCTTGATCATCCGAGACAAAGCAATTTGGATGTTGTAATCCAGATATCAATGACCTTAAGGCTAGTTCAAATCACGGTGGCCGTTCGGGCACGACCAACACCGGAGGTATCTCAAACTCCGTGGATTTTAAGTCTCCTGGACTATAATTGACGGCTTTGGAAGATCGCCTCAATCCTCAAGTTTTCTTTTTGAGTGATAAGTCCTTGATATCGGATGGTCGGATTTGGGAAATCCTGGTCCATACAACTTCCAACAATGATCTAAGATCAGATGCCTAAGGGCGATTGACCCTCCTCGAGCCAAGGTCCCTTAAACCTGTTTAGATTAGTGTTTAGGAATTTGATGATCTAAATTTTCCCACGTCCGGCCGTCCTAAAGGCTATCTCGCAAAAACAACGCGCATATGGAATGCACGATTCATCATCGGGCCGAGGCAACCTTCTACTAACTGTAAAGGCATTAAAACCAAATGGGATATGTACACAGAAAACCTATACAAACGATGCTCGCAGTGACTATATACAATGCAAATGCATGAATGCAACATGGCATGGCGAGAAAAAGCGGTAACACATAGCATGTAACAAAATGGAGCATGTAAACTTAACACACAGGTGGATTACTAAACGTGGGGTTCTATGGTTAATTATATGCAAAGGCCGGTTTTGGTCACTGAAGGTACCCCGGACTCAAAATCAAAATCGTCTCCTACCGTTAAAAACGATAGTGACAATGTGATTTATCACGGTCGAGGGCTGCTGGGCATTTCGGGATTCCCTGTCACCGGCAAGCCGGGCAGGATTGCCAAAACACGCCAGCGGGGCTAAGAACCATGCAAGTGCAATGCAAAAATTAAACTTCAAACATTTGAAAAATCCCACAAAATATTTTTCAAATTAAACCCGCTTTGATTAACACGTATTTCAATAAAATTACACAAGTGCAACAAAAATTGCACCAGTGTAATTAAATAAAATATATATTAATCTATATCCCCAGCGGAGTCGCCAGCTTGTGGACGGCCCACCTGGATCGCGCGAAAAAGATTGGGTTTGTTTGAGTCGCCACCCGGATTTGAGGTTCGAATCCGAGAAACCGATAAAAACATGACTCGTTTGCCCATTGAAAAGGATTTCACTGATCATAGCGGAACCAAAGATTTCTCGGATTCGGGGGTTTGGTTACAAGAAGGGAAGGGTTTTACGGCACCCCTCTCGCCCGGTCCGTGAACCGGTCTCTACTCGATATTTTGTGGGATTTTAAAAATGTTTGAAATTTTATTTATTCACGTAAATGGGGAATCGGGGATGGGAATCACATAACAACAAAATATACAAAGGATACGATTCTACGGTGGATGCTTGTGCACGTGACCTACATGGGTGATGAACATGAAACTACAAACGTTCACAGAAGTAAATTACAACAGAAATCATACAATAACTCAAGAAATTATGAACACGAGACTCAATAAACTGACTAACAATCTGGATCCCAGAATAGGGATTGAGCGCTCAGGGGTGATGGCTTGAGCGCTCAACCTTCCAAATCAGTTTGAGCGCTCAAGGCTCATGGATTGAGCGCTCAAACTATATTCTGACTTTTGTGGATTCAAGCCCTTTCATCACTTCTTTACTCATTCTTTACATGATCAAACATTAATAACACATTTTTCATGGAAAATTAGGAGAAAACAGATAGTTTGATCTCCGAAAGAATGATGAAAAGAAGAGAATCACCACAATTTAATGAAGAAAATGTTTAGGAATGGAAGAAAGAAAGGGATCCAGATCACAAGCACAGGAGTAACAACTCACACACATTAGAGACAAGCGAAACCATGATCCATCCTTGAAACCACCAATAATCGACAACTGAGCCAAGAACAGCTTGAGCGCTCAAACGTGTGACCTTGAGCGCTCAACCCATAATGTGGCTTTCTGATTTCTATCTGGAAATAAATTTAGGGTGATTCTCAGGACCATTAACATATAAAATGAAGGTTTATGAAGCTAAACAGTCACTGTTTTGCATTCAAATACGAGATTTTCAAAGGTTTTGGTGCTTGATTACCATAAAATAGTTAACCTACACTCATGCAAATGATTTTGAGATAGAAATAAGCTGTTTTGAGAACTATATGAGCATAGTTAACTATTAAATAGCGATCAAAACCAAGAGAGAGCACAAAACTTCAGCAAAACAGAAACTGCTCAGAACTGGGCTTGAGCGCTCAAGGCCTAAGGCTTGAGCGCTCAACCCCTGTGG
Source organism: Vaccinium vitis-idaea (assembly GCA_963854785.1). Taxonomy (NCBI): domain Eukaryota; kingdom Viridiplantae; phylum Streptophyta; class Magnoliopsida; order Ericales; family Ericaceae; genus Vaccinium; species Vaccinium vitis-idaea. The sequence continues at coordinate 19,477,818 of OY978224.1, read as the reverse complement.
AAACTGCAGATTTTAAAAAGGATTTTGAACAACTTTTAGGCCTTTGTGGGTTCAATGCAAGTATACTGGACTTGCTTTAACTCACTAGCCTTCCTCAGAAGGATCAAAACAGTGAGCATTTCACATGTTTAACTACCTTTTTAGAATGATTGTGACTTAGACTTGATTTTTGGGCTTGAGGATGGAGGATTGTGGATGTTTTGGCTTGTCTTCTGGGTGAATTAGACAATGTGTATGGTTGGATGATGATCAAGGGCTGAATTTCTGGGTTTGATGAGTGGTTTTGTAAGTGGTTTTGATGGTGGGAGAGTGGTTTTGTAGAGAGAGAAAGAGGAGATCGATTTTCTGGGTGGATTCAGGAGGGGAGGAGTGTGAGTGTTCGTAACCCCCAAACCAGGGGTGTTTGACAGTTTTATAGAGTGAGTGGGAGGGAAGAGAGGAGAGAGAGGAAGTGGGTTTGTAGTTTAGGGGTAGTTTTAGGTGTATTTTAGGACTTAGTGGAGTATAATGTACGTATAAGGATCGTACAAAATCATCCCCAGACGCTCCCATGCAGGAAATCTCATGATGAGATACTCTGCAAGTTGCTGACTGGATCAGAGTTGAGCGCTCAAAGTCGTGGGCTTGAGCGCTCAAGGTGTTTCTCAGGGGTTTGAGCGCTCAAGGTTCTTGGTGGCAGATTGATGGTTTGGCTTGGTTCAACAATGCTTGGGTTGGTTTGGGCTGTTTTGGTTGTTTGGGTGGTGTTTGGTTGATTGTGATCAAGTTCCAGCCATTTTCACAATTTTCGGGTAGTCATGATTGGTCCGTTTCATCATTGGGAATGCTCGAGCGCGTCCCGGGTTCAAAATTGGGGTGTCTACACTAGGGCCACACACCATACAAAAAAACCCACCTTCAGAGGAGCCTAGTCTTCCAAATTGCTTTCCAAGGAAAGAAAGCTCTTCCGCCGCCACATAAAGCTTGAAAAAATGATTTCACCGTGAACTTCCTAGATTTAGAAAGCTTCCAACCTATTTCATCCTTCCCTTCTCCGATCCTTTGAATTCCATACACCCTAGAGAACAAGGCCATCAAGGCCTCTACCTCTCGGTCATGCACTTCCCTTCGCAGGCAGATATCCCAAACTATATTTCCTTCAAAAATTTGAAGGTAATCAGAAACAGATGCTTCCTTATCACAAGCCAAACGATAGATACTTGGAAAACAGTCTCGCAAACTCGCATCCCCACACCAAGTATGTTCCCAAAACTTCACCCTTTTTCCATTGCCCACCCTCAAATAAATAAACTGCACAAAAATCCCCCAACCATTCATAATGCCCCTCCAAAGAGCCACTCCATGCGGCAATCGCACCGAAAGAGAGGACCAACCTCCCCAGCTACTACCATACTTTGCTACAATCACCCTCCTCCACCATTTCTCCCTTTCACACGCAAATCTCCAAGCCATTTACCCAACAAAGCTTGATTAAATAACTTTAGCCTTCTCACTCCCAAACCTCCCTTTCTAATGGGAGCACAAACCGTGTCCCAATCAACAAGATGGAATTTGAACTCTTCCCCCACACCTCCCCAAAGAAAGTCTCTTTGTATTTTTTCAAGCCTCTTAACAACCGCAACCGGGATAACAAACAAGGACATAAAATACGTAGGCAAACTTGAAAGTGTACTTTTTATCAACGTAAGTCTACCTCCTTTAGAAATATAACGACGCTTCCACCCTGCCAATCTCTTCTGAAATCTAATCACCACTGAATCCCATACAGCCTTGGATTTAAGGGAAGAACCCAAGGGCAAACCCAAATACAAAGCCGGATGCCTCGCCACTTTGCATCCCAATAATTGAGCCAAACCATCAATATCATCAACCGTTCCAACTGGAATCATCTCCGACTTCCCCAGATTTACTTTGAGGCCAGACACGGCTTCAAAGCATGAAAGAACACACCACAGGTAACCTACTTGAGTTGGATCCGCATTGCAGAACAAAAGAGTATCATCGGCATATAAAATGTGAGAGACCATCAACCCCACTCCGTTCTCACTTCCAACCTCAAAGCCTTGTAAAAACCCACCTTGTATGGCATTTCAAATTAGTCGACTAATCACCTCCATGACAAGAATAAAAAGAAGTGATGAAATCGGATCACCCTGCCGAAGGCCTCTATAAGTGTGGGAGAAACCCGTAGGAGTTCCATTAACTAAAACTGACATTCTCACAAAAGAGATGCAAAAGTTCATCCACTTCCTCCACACCTCTCCAAATCCCATCCGAGGCATGATATACGCCAAAAAGTCCCAATTAACATGATCATACGCCTTCTCAATATCCAGCTTGCAAATAATTCCGGGAATACCACTCTTCAATCTAGAATCCACACACTCATTTGCAACTAGAACTGCATCCAAAATTTTCCTTCCTTCCACGAAAGCATTTTGACATTCTGAGACCACCTTCCCCACCACATTTTTCAAACGAGTAGCCAAAACTTTAGCCAACAACTTATACGCTTCCCCAAGTAAACTGATAGGTCTAAAATCCTGAATGTTCTCTGCTCCTCCTTTTTTTGGAATCAAAGCCACAAAAGAAGCATTTAAACTTTTTTTCAAAATCCCCAAACTTCCAGAAATGATGGAATATACCCATCACTTCCTCTCTCACCATCCCCCAACACTGTTGAAAAAAAGCCGAAGACATACCATCAGGACATGGCGCTTTATCCCCATTCAAAGTCTTAAGAGCCACCACCACTTCCGCCTCATCAAACGGCCTTTCAAACCATGAGGCTTCCTCCCCAGAAATGGAGTCAAACTCTATACCATCTACAGGAGGGCGCCAAATCACCTCCTCTTTAAACAAACCCTCATAGAAGTTAGCAATCCCAGCACTAATCTCCTCTTCCTTCACCCACATATCCTCACCTATTTTAATCTTCCCAATAAAGTTGTTTCTAGGATTGCAATTTGCCATTCTATAAAAAAAAAAACGAGTATTTCTATCCCCCTCTTTTAACCACAAATTTCTAGACTTTTGTCTCCAACTAATCTCTTCGAACTTTGCAATCTTACCGAACTCTTCTTTGGCATTATCTCGTAAAAGCTTTTCCTCCTCCCTTAGATCTCGCACTTGCTCCTCCAAGTCCCAATGGCGAATAACGTCAACAACTTTGTCTTTTTGAAACTCCAACCTCCCAAAGATCTCCAAATTCCATTTACGCAAATCCTCTTTCAACATTTTCAACTTTTTGGCAAGGACAAAACTCGGCTTACCTATCATTGAGTAATTATTCCACCATTCACCCACCCTCTCCACAAAACCCTCAGTCAACAACCACATACTCTCAAATCTAAAAGGCATGCGTCCTTGTCGAATTCCTTCACTATCCAACAAGATAGGCATGTGATCCGAAATAGGCCTAGGGAAAGAAAACTGAGCCACATCCGAAAAATGCTGTTCCCAAGAAGTAGAGAAACAAAAACCTATCAATGCGAGACATGCACCTATTCCCATGAGCCCCAAACCACGTAAAGTTACTCCCACTGAGAGGCGGATCAACTAACGCCAAATCATTGATAAAATCTGAAAATCTCCTCATACTACGAGTAATTGCATTACTACCCGACCTCTCATATGGAAACCGAACAACATTAAAATCACCACCCACACACCAAGGATCATCCCATCTAAAAGCCATTGCCGAAAGTTCCTCCCATAATTCCCCCTTATGGCGATCAATTACCGGACCATACACTCCTGTGAACACCCATTGAAAACCATCCATGACATTTTTGAACAAACAGGACACTGAAAACATATCAAACTCCTCATCAATCTTCTCCACCACCCTACTATCCCACAAAACCCACACACTCCCGGCTGCCCTTATCGCATCCAAATGAACCCACTCCACCTACCTATTCCCCCATATCTCCTTTGCCCCCTCCCGTGACACCTCACTTAATTTAGTTTCCTGAAGACAGACCACATGTGTCTTCCACTTTTTAAGTAAAGACTTTACTACCACCTTCTTATCCTTCGCATTTAAACCCCGCTCATTCCAGCTAATAATTTTAATCTTCATAGAAAGGTAAAAGATTAACTCCTTCAACACCTTCACTACACCTCTCTTCATCCTTCTTGCGCCCCTCATAATTGATAGAACATTGTAACCTCTTCAACTCCCTCTTCCCTTTGCTGACTCTATTCCCACCTCTCTTTGTTTCCGACACCGCTCCTTTTCTCCACTTTTCCTCAATATCTATAAACAATTTCATTGTTCTATCCTCAAAACCATCGAAAGAGACCCCCAAAAATTTGCCAAAGCCACTAATCCTTTTTTAACACCCAATTTGATACTTCTTCTTGGGACATCCCAATTGTCAACTTTTCTCCATCATTCCACAAACCTTCCAGCTCCCTAACTGCCAGTGGAGTAAGCAAACCTAAATTGCCTATCAATCCATCATCAACCATCTCCTGCACCCAACCCAAATGCCGAAACATCTCTTCCTCATTTTGACAAACCCACCCCAAACTCTCACCCTCATCCACCCCAGAATAAGTCACCAATTCCAGCCCCCTAGAAACCGCACCATCCTCCGCACCCCTCCTTCACCCTATCCTTATCTACATCTTCACACCCAGAACCCAAACAATTATCACCGCCTCCACAACTTTCCTTCGCCATCCTCCTCTCACACACACCCTTATCCACCTTTTCCATCCTAAACATCTCCGGATCCTCCAACAATTGCGTATCACCCAATGCTGACCATTTATTGGAAATCAGACAGCAATCCCCTTCATCCATAAATGAAAAAGAAGAAGTGGGAGAAGGAGTAGACCGATTAGAAATTATACACACCTCGCTGCCATCAACTGTCTTCTCAGTGCTCCTTCCGAGAAAATCTCAGTTCTGCCTCCTTCGTCCGAATGTCTGTTCAAACCATCTGTGTCACTTTGTAAAAACAAATCACTACTATAACTTGTTCCCCCACCCGAATCCCTTTTTCTGGCCCACTTCTTATTTTTTAAAACTACCAAATTGGACTTAATAGGCCTTTTAAATAGAGAGGCCCATTTTTTATCTGGCCCATTGGCTGATACTTGTTTGCCCTTCCCATTCCAATGACCCACCTTCCTCTCAAATCTATCCATAACCCCCTTAGCCCAACACCTCTCCTAGATCCAAAATCAGAATTCGAATAGTGTGACGGAACCCACACCTGGACCTGCAAACCCGCGCCCATCTCGAACTTGAGAAGCATGCCTCATCTCTTTCCTCAATCCACCGACTCTAACTCTGCTGGAATCTCCATTGCCGCCCTCAACCACTTCCAAATTAGGTTGAAACAACACTTTTGGCCTCATCTCCACCTAAATAGGCAATTCAAAAACCTAACCCCCCATCGCAATCTTCACTGTCAACGGAATCTTCGTTGGAACTGCACAAACTGCAATTGTAGCCCAGCGAAGGTGCTTTTTTTGCATTGTATCATCATCCACTCTAAAAAAAACTCCACAAAAGTTCCCAATTGCTCTGAACACTTCAAAATCCCACAAATGCAAAGGAAGCCCTAAAATCCTCACCCACACTTCAGAAATATCATCCCCCATCTTAACACAACTTCCAACCGACGACCACCACTCCAGATCTAATCTCCTACCATTGAAACTCCATTTCTCCTTCAGAACTCTCTGAGCTTCCTCAAATGAGGGCATCGTGAACAGAAAAGACCACCCTCCCATTTCAGTAACTTTAACTCCAGCTGAGACCTTCCAAGTGCGAGAAGACCAACGTTGTATGTCCAAGGTTGCTGGCTGAGCCAAATATTCATCCTCCAATCTACCCACCAAACATCTCCCTAGAAAATTCATGTTAGACTCTGTCGATTCCACCCTTACTTCCACATCACACCCCCTACGTTTCCTTCATACTTCCTCCACCACCACTGTATTCACTGGCCACCCACTGAAGTTAGCCGCATCCTTAAACGAACGACCATCAACCCACCTAAACTCTTCCAACCACAGAAAGCCCAGAATTTCCTAGAAACATCAACCCATCCCCCGATTCCGCACAACTCCAGCAACAGCAGATGTCGCACCCTCCCATTATTCTTTACCTCCACTCAGCAGAAAACCCCCTTCAAAAACTAACTGATTCACCTTCAATCTTCTAACAAAACCACCATAACTACGAGAGAAAACCTTTTCATACCCTGAAGAAGCATCCTCAAGAACAAGATACAACCAAATAAGGTCTATTTCCGAAACCCAGCCCTCCTTGCAGATCCTGCCACGCTCCACTAACTCAAATCTTTGTCGAACTCTTTCTCCCTCATCCACCAATTCCACAGATTTGGAACTCAACTGGACAAAAGATTTCCTTCGCTAATCCATATCAAATCGAGACAAAAGAGATAAACCAGTTGAAAACTAACCTAACTACACTGAAATGAGAGCTAAGGAAGAAAATCGAGCTAAGATATGGCTGTGAACAGTGTTTCGAGCGCTGAAAATGGAATTTTCCGGTCACTGGAACTCCGGCGAGCCTCGCCGGTGGACGACGGAGGTCAACGGAGGCCAGCGAACTCCAGTAAAAATCCCTAAACCTGGCCTTCGAACTCCACAGATCTGGAACTAAAACTATTGGAAAACACTCGTCGGGCCTCCGGCAAGCCAAACCGACGGCCGACGTCAGTCGACAAAGGCAAGCGAAGTCGACGTATTGCTACGTCATCTTTACTCTCTCTCTCTCTCTCTCTGAGGCATTGGATAATTATCTGTATAGCTAGGTCGTTTTAGGTTATAAAAAAAAAAAGGTCCACAATATGTTTTTTGATCTCCTTCAACTGTATTGTGCATGTTTTGCTGCGATTTAGGGTTTGTAGGAGTCGATTGGAGGTGATGTTGGTGCGATTTCGGGTTTCTGGGTGTCGTCTGTTGACATTCTTGAGAACAACAGTGGAGGTGAGGAAGATGAGAAGAACAAAGGTTTTTTTATTTTATTTATTTATGTATATATATATATATATATATATATATATCAGAGCTGAATGGGTTTCTGCTTTCTGATGTTTGTACTTATTCTATGGGAAAGTTATTGTGTGTTGATGGGAGTACGTATTAGAAGTCAGTCAAGGAACCAACAACTCCATTTAATGATGGATGCATTACTCTCTTTTTTTTTCTTCAAACTATTACCTAATTAAGAAGTCAAGGAACCAACAACTCTCCATTTAATTTTAAACTGTACTCTCATCTTCTTCTTTTTTCAAACTATTAATTAAAAAAATGAAACCTTAATGACTCATAATTAAATTAGTATGGTATGGACGTGTGGACACATGGTAGTACATCTTGTAGTATGTATGCGTATTTGCATAAGGGGATACTATTATTACGGAATTTTGCATCAAAACTACTTCTCAAAGTCAAATTTTGGTTAGAAATCTCTAAAAACATTAAATTTCATCATAACTAAGGTTAGAACATATGTATCAATGGCTTGTTTAGCATTTGCTAGTACTTTGAAAAAATTCAAAGGTGCAGTTTCTGATCCCGTTACACATTGACCCGATACGCCCGATATCCGTCCGTTACACGCAACCGCGACCGCGATTTAAAACCATGCCCGTGATATACAAATTGGGCATCTGGTTCAAGTGCAAGAGTATGCCATTATGCCCAACTTACATGGTTCGTTGATCCTGAATGCTGGTTACTTTGAGCTGTAATTATTAGTACTGTTTTTTAATAAGCCTGATAAGGTATGTATAAAGGGCATCAAGGTGATGCCACCATGGACAAAAGGATGTCAATTGGAAAAATAAAAAAGGGCTGTCTAAAAAGCCCCAAGCAAGCTTCTAGGAAGTCCATAAGACCTCCAAACTTGTAATGACTTTTCTAGACATCTAACTTAAAGCAAACAAAAAACGACTCTTTATTTTGTCATAGACTCGTCCTTGCGGCAAAAGGATCTGCCATTGCTCTCCATCCAGATCATCCACAAAAGCAAAAGGAGGAAGAGATCAATCATGCCTTCCTCCATCGCTTGCTGACCCTCCCTCCTTTTTAACTAGCCATCACCCGTGCTACCTCTTTTTGTAGCCCATGCTACTCTAACCTCAGCGAAAATCAAGCTCCAGAATTGTCTAGCTATGGGGTACAATGAATAAGAAGACGCAACATTCTTTAGCCATCGCTCTTGAACATACAACATTTTAAACCAAAAGCTCCTTTCGATAAAAAATATACATATATACTCATTAGGTACTATTGGTAACTTGCCCTTAGCAAGGGAAATGTTTTCACAAAATACGAAACTGATCATATTGGGTAGGTTAAGTAGAGGCTAGGAGCTGGCCTCCACCAATTCAAAAGTAAGATAGGCTTGTTTTAATGAGCTTGCTTAAGATAGGCCAGGAGAGTGATTTTTATGGCTCCACCTACAGACGTACTTGCATCCATGGAGACCATCCGACTAGGAGAGATTTTTTTTCCTTCAAGCTCTTCCTTGGGACGTGTCACACCACCCAAAGAGTGCAAAAATCTCCAAGATGTTTTCCTCCAATAAAATACCAAAGGTTCACCTGAGCTGTGCACTAATAGCCATACGAGTCCGCCCTTGCTCCAAATGCACCCAACCATGCAGAGTCACCAAAGGCCATATCGGTGCTTTTCCTCAACACGTTATGCATAGTGTGGAGTAGGGCTGTAAATGAGCCGAGCTGTTCACGAGCGGCTCAGAGCTCGGCTCGAAAGTGGCTCGTTCGAACTCGACTTGAAGCTTAAACGAGCTCGTTTGAAGCTTAAACAGACGAGCTCGAGCTACAATTTTCCACTCGTTTCAAAGACTAGCCGAGCACGAGCTCCTTCCAGCTCGGCTCGAGTTGGCTCGCGAGCCAAGCTGACAATATACATACGTCACACATTCATACGTACGTATGTATATGCGGCTGCCATGTGGCATAACTTTGAGACTTTCAATATTGGGCCGAGAGGAGGGACTGGTAGTTTTATAGTAAAGAGAATGGTAGTTGTAAGGGTAAATACTCAATGTGGGACTCATGAATCTCATTGGTAGTTTTCTTCTTCTTCAACCTCAGATCTGTAAAAATTGTAATTAACCATATCCCACTACCCTCCAGCACATACACTCATCCATGTCGATGCATAGCAACCTCAAATCTTTTACTTCGCATGAATTAAGAAAAGAAATAAAGAAAAATTGAAATTACAAGCTCAAGCAAGAGCTCAAAACCCAGTCGAAAAGGATCCTCTTTTTTCTTCGAAATCCTATTCAGTGAGATCCAGCTTCACATGGGAATTACAGCAACAATCATATTGAATTTCCATACATTACAGAATAGAATTTATACAGGGGAGAGAGAGAGAGACGCGAGTTTATTACCTGTGAATCTCACAAGTCAGTAGTCACAACTCACAAGTATTTGCAAAAGGAAGTTTCCCCCAAGTTGGGTTAATCCCCACATCGGAAGTTTTTGCAAAACTTCTTCAAAGAGTATCCTATATATCTACAGCTTACCCAACCCCAATTCTGCAGTTGCTTCTCACGTGACCTACCAAGCTGACGTGAGCCGAGCCTGAGCTTGGTAATTTATTGGCGAGCCGAGCTCGAGCCATTGTTTTGTAGCTTGAATCAAGCCCAAGCCTCTCAAAACTCAGCTCGACTTAGCTCGATTACACCTCTAGTGTGGAGCAACCAAGAGAAACGACATTCTCAACACACCCATTAGGAACAATGTGCTATGTGGAGTCAGCTCACTCACCCATTTCTGGTATGGACTCGCTCTCTACTGATGTAAGTGTATCACACAAATTTCGAGTCTGCAAAAAAGACAGAAATATGCTGACCAAAAGTCGATTTTATTGATTGAAAAATTAGGATTTACAATCTCTACAACAATTTCTAATGAAAGAAAATAATCCTCTGATTCTTCTCTTTAAGAACTTGATCCGAGGGCTTGATGCTTGTTCTCGATTTGAACGGCGAAATCTTCTTTGGTCTTTGCAAAGATAACGACGAATTTGACGGATTTTGACTTGAGGGCTTTGAAGTTTCTTCTCAAGTTGATTTGCTTGATCTTCTTCAATTTCGTTGAAAAAGATGCAGATTTGCAGATGTTGATTTGAAGGCTTTGGAGCTTGGTCTCAAATCGGAATTTGAGATCTTCTTCAATTTGGTAGAAGGAGATTGTTGACTTGTGGATTTGGCTTGAGCGATCTTCAGAGCTTTGAAGCTTTGATCTGAAGAGGCGTCTTGCTTGATGTGGATTTGAAAAATTCTGAAGGGCTTTACAGGCTTGATCTTCAGAGCTTTGGAGCTTGTGTGTTGGATAGAGGCTTGAATTGAGAGAACACAGACTAGAGGAGATGCAAATTTCTGATGCAGATTCATAGTGCCCGGCGGACAATGACTCGCCGCTCGCTGAAAACGAATTCTGACAGGCCTAGAACTTAGGCTCTGATACCATGTGACAAACTAAAGGAGAGAACTGATACATTACTGATAATCGGAATACAAAATAATGAAACTAATACATGTTTAAATAGAGACTAGCAACGCCTTAAAAAAGGAAAAGATTACAAGATTTGATCATAATACAATCCCGATTTGATCACAACACAACCCCGATTTGATGTGATCTCGACTGCCTAAAATGGAGGATTCCACTAGGGTACTTTCACAGTATAGTGATCGTGAATACAAGGACATTACGTATCTTTTCAAGTAGGTTATGATCTACGTTTAAACCGTCTTCATTTTATTGAGTACTGCGCTTCTTTTTAACGAGAAAACGAAATTCCTTGTGTGATCTGTCTGTTGGGTGGCAGTACCTTCCAGCTTTTATATCATGTTTTTTACAGGAATCTATATGTATTTCCTGGATCTCCTCAACCTGTTTGATAACATGGTGCTCTCAAAGCCCTTTTGAATGAACTTATCAAACTAGTAGGAAAAAAGGCAGCCATTGTTTGATGTTGAAATATGCTGATAGATGTAATTGTAATTGTCAGTAATTTTAATTTAATTTTTTTTTGGTGGTAATTTAATGCATTAGACCATCATAAACCAAAAGGACCAAGGGCATACCCTCGAAAAATCCATACAAACTCAAGTAGGGCAAAGTAAGCCTATCTAGCTAGAACTAACAAAGAAAACCAACAAACTAGAAACAACCAGTCAACCAAACCCGGGAAAACAAGAACTAAGTATCAGAAAACCAAAACAGAGAGCCTTTGAATACGTGAAGTTTGAGCTTCCAAGAGGAGAAGCAAGGCCTCAAATCCTTCACAGTCTTCTGCATCAATGCAGCAACATGTGGACGTAGTGGAGGATTGTAATAGGCTTCCAAATTGAATACGTGAAGTTTGAGGATGACTATACCTGGATTGTCAAATTAAGGCTCTTGAGATTTAGGGGCACCAAATTGTCAATCACGTTTATTGCTGTAGATGATGAATAGCTTGGTATACATCACTCAAGCCCCATTTCCTAAAGCTTTTAGGACAATTGGTGATCTAACATGCTATTAGAGCTTTTTCATCTTTCCATTTGCATTTGTTCTCTTTTTGCATTTTGCTTCTCTATGTATGGATGTTTGCATCTCCACTTGCGGGATGAGGCTGTACAGGAGAGAGGTGTTAGATAGTTTGTTTTGTTGCGTTATATAGTTCGGCTCATTTCCTGACAATGAAACTTTTGGACAATTGGCATTCTGACCTTATCATATGCATTCTCTGTTAACAGGATGCCTCCTGTAGAGTAGATATTGAAATAATGTTGCTTGGAGAGGGTCACTCATTTAATTTTGTCCCTGTTTTGGGTCTCAGATGCATGTTGTGACACACCTTTGCTTGATTATTACTACTATTTTTTTTGTTCACACTTTGGTTCCTGAATTGTTTAGTATACTATGTTTTGGTTACCAAATTTATCTTTTGTAAAAGTTCACACTGGCCACTGCTCATCTCTTCTTACGCATCAGTTGATGGAGAAACTGTCAAGTATTGATCTGAACGACGAGTGCAGGATTTTACGATACTCAGAATTGCATAGTATTCATGGAGGGGTGTTGCAGGCTATCGCTTTGCTTCCATTCCCAAGTACTGAGGACGTGCACTACAGAAGTACTGTGCTTTTTTTTTTTGGTTGATCGACAATAGAAGTACTGTGTTGGTGTACTCTGCCGCTTTTAGTTGGAGTTTCATGTGCTTGAAGAAGGCCATTTTGTATAGAACACTTGCTTTCATTCTCTGTTTGCTCTTTAATTCCAAACTGATTGTTAGTAGAGTTTGTGTACTTTGAAAGATTGGATATGCTTATGAGATTGGTGAAAATTTTCAACTTGATTAAGGCTATTTTTGATAACTGATTTAAGAAGCTTGACATAGGCATGAATGATTGATATGATCACTGATTTTTCATTCTTGGTCTGTAAGTGTACGAGTTGATGATCACACACGCAAAAAATCTCAACAAAAATTGTAGGAAATTAAATCAGGGATGGAGATCATACCAAGTGAACTTTCGACTGTACTTGGCGAGGCTTAGTTCTCTCTTAAATTACACTCGACTTCTAGTTCTGAATAGAATCTAAACTGTTAGGTACCGGGAAGATTTGTGGTTCCATGTTCACAAACATGAGCTAAATTTCTTGAGGATTTTAATCATATTGCAGTACTGTACATGATGGGATTTTAAAAGCATGAAGTTGTTTTCTACTTTTTGCTTTCCACAAATACCCCAAATAATTTTCATGAATTGCTGTCCTATCCAACACACCTTGTCTGCCCCTTGTGAAAGGGCACAATCAAACGGAACAACAAAATAACTACTGCCAACAAGAAAGTTACACCCGTGGTAATTATCCTTCACTTTTACCCATTAACTCTTTACCCACTAACTTTTCAAAAGGGCAAAAAGATAATTGTACAAACTTTTACCCATCAACTTTTCAAATCACACACTTATTTAGGGACAGCCCAAAATGGAAAGTTAAATACTTAAAAAGGGACAGAGGGAGTACTATTGCTTGTTGATTCGTTTAGTTGATCAAAACATAACCATTCGAAAGTTTATTGAGGATCATTCATGGATCATTGTTCTACTTATCGTTAAGGAGTTCTTCTTCTTTTGAGGTTATGTTTTTTAGCTCGAGTGTATATTCACTTGCTTTGTGTGGTTTCATTTTCGAGTTGATAATGTTTAGATCAGTTATTGAAGGAAAGTAGGAATCGAATTGTTGTGTTTTGTATTTGTGGTTTCATATAGGTGATTTCTTCTATACTGATTTGGTATCATTTAGGGGCCTATTCTTTCTGTTTTACCCGAAGAGTTTGTCCTTTTGTTTTGATTTGGGTTTCAAATAATTGTTTAGAAATTGTGAGTTTAGTTTTACCCATATGTTTTTAGAAGATTTGTGTTTTGGGTGAAAAAAAAAAAAAATTGTTAGGAGAGGAGTTCAAGCCTTAATAACCCCTTAGAACTTGTAAACAATGCCAACATCCCCATTAAATTCGTTCTAATAATAAATTCCCGTAATTTCAGAAAACTGATATAACCAAAAAAGAGCTCAACTTGTATGAATTTGTCTTGCTTAATGTGGAGCCCTCTTTCCCCGGTAGCTCTTCCTGGCGGTGGTCTTCGACGGAAACGATGCTTCCACTCTCGAGTTACGCCTAGGCCTGCACGCTTCAACAAACCGTTAGCACCGGACTGGACCGTTGAGTCCAGAACGGTACTCCGACGGTCAAGTAAGTAGAGGAAGAAGATGAAGTGCAATAGATCTAGGGTTTTTAGGGGAGAGTTTGTGCGTACCTCCTATAGACACCCCAATTTTTGATAACTTATGCGTCCCCAATGATGAAAAGGATGCGCGAAATATACCTCGGGATATCTCTTTTAGTTGAATGGATCAAATAAGCCAAAAACCCCAAAACCCACCTGAACCGTACGGCCCAAAACCCAAAACCGTACGGCTTGAAATTCCAGTTGCACCGTGCGGTGTCACTTTGTGCACCGTACGGCATATCCTTGGCACCGTGCGGCGTCCTTGTCCCATCAACAGGATTCCCGGGCTCACCCAGCAGCTCAGAAACGATGATGATATTCGCAAATCATGACATTCGCTGGCGTACGGGAATCGTCGAAATGATGAGCTCGCTTAAAATCTCCTCTATATAAGACGTGAGAAAGGAGGGCCGGAGATCGATCGGTAAAATTTCCCAGAAAAATTTCCCTCAAGAAGCAAACTTGCCGTCCCTTGTTACTTCACCAAAATCATTTCCTGGGTAACCCCTCTTTCGTCGAAAAGCCCTTCACCCTACTCATATTTACCTAGCCAAAATCCCTTAAACACCTTGGCTTGCAAATCCAGAAGGTTACGAAGTCCATTTCATCTCATTCAGTTCGTTTCGAGGTATAAAATCTTGGTTCATTTGATCGGCTAATACTCTGAGGGGGGTTCTCCATTGGGTTTAAGGGGAGCTCCGTAGCTCTTTCTCGAGCCCGAACGGAGACGTTTCAACAAAATCCATACCTTTCGGGTAAGTGTCACGCGATACTACTCATTGTCGCGGGATGCCGACCCTAGAAATAAGGTACATTCTTTCATCAAGACTATTTTCAAACCTTTTACAAAAAAAAAAGAGTTGTTTTTTTTTTGTACGAAAAACAGGAGCAGATTTCAATCGGATAAAAATGAGATTTTTGAAAAATATGCTTCGCAGAGACACCGTGCGGCATCCATTATGCGCCGTGCGGTATACCTTTTACACCGTGCGGTGTTACTGGAAAATCATTTTTGATGCTCTGTTTCTTGAAATCCGATGCTCTGTTTTGGCAAAAAATCAGTGGGTAAAATCACAGTTTACCCCCTTTTACCTTCTATTTCTTGCATTTGTATCCTCTCTTAGTTAATTTTCTCGCATTTACCTACTTGATTGCGTGTTATTTAACTTATTGTCATTATTTGTTTCCTTTGAGCATGTTATTTCATGATATATTGCTTATTTGTTTTAAAGTTTTCAATAAAATATTTTCAAAGAAAATCCCACAAAAATTTAGTAAAGACCGGAAGAATCCGGGCACGCGGGGTGCATTTTTCAAACAAAACCTTCCCCGCGGGTAACCTGGCTCCCGAACCCAAATCTCTAATTTTCGCAGACCAAACCCTTTTTTAGCGGCACAAGAGTCATTATTTTCTAAAACGGTTTCTCGGGTACCCAACATTCTCCAAGAATTAAACCCCGGGTGGCGACTCTAAATTTTTTTTCATTTTCCCGGATCGCCTTTTTCATAACCAAAACTCCGTGGATATCTATTTCGCCTGCGCGAAAACTGGCCGTCCACACCTCCTCTAGGTGATCGAGTTTCCCTTTTATAGGTGAGCCTTGGCTTGGCCTCCAAGCACAGCTGTGCTCGTCACGTGACTTAACCGCTCGGCTGACGTCACGATGACGAGCCCGGAGGAATATACCGCGGATGCATGCTTCCAGTAAAGTCTTGACGTGTGTCATAACTGCTCGGATGACGTCACTAGTCATGATCACAGTTTGTTACAAGCACATGCAGCATTAACTGATCTGCTGACTCAGCACTTAATCTTTCGGCATACCCTCTCGTCATGAAGTTTATTTATGTTACCCTTCGGGTATGTCCCCGAGGTCTTCTGGTATTAACCATGAAAGGTCACAAATGAATCAAGTATGGACAGGTCTCGGCCGATACCGAAGAGTCCCTCAAAGACAGTCTCTCGGAGACGATCAATGAGGTGTCTCGTTGTGTGAACCAGGTGCTCGGTATATCCGGACCCCTACACTTAATTTTTGCTTTGATTTTTAGGAATTTATAGGGAGTGGAAGTGAATCTGATTACCACATACTACTTGTATGCGAAGGTTGATGAATTGAAGGGAGTAGAAGGTAAAGAAACTATAAACGGTGAGTTTGGTTCAGAGAGAGAATTAGAAGGGTAGGACGAATCCAGTTACTGTCACCATTCCTTTCTTAGACAGCGCGAAGCTTGTCTTTTTTGGCAAACCCTCAAGGGTGTTAGCCTTGGGTCATCTCACAGTCCAAATACAGTCAAAACATTTTGAAGTTGCTTTGAGAAAAGATTAGTCGGTTATTTTCCAAAAATCAGTCCGGCATTATAACGGCGTAATCTCAAAAAGTCGATTTTCATTCGGGCATTATAACTGCGTATTTTCCAAAAGTTGATTTTCATGCGGACATTATAACTGCGTATTTTCAAAAATCAATCTCAAATCGTGCATTATAACGACTACGTGTGTTTTTCAAGAGTAACTTTTCATATTATTGCTAATTATCCACAATAATCTCGACTAGTCATTTCTAATCATGTATATGCATTATAACGACATAATTTAAAAGTAAATATGCAATACTAATTTAAAGTTAGGATATAGTATCAACCTTAATTCCGATGTTTAGTCGGAGGACGATAAGCTAGGTGGATTCTGGCGGCGTAACGGATACTTGACCTTGCTCGAACTACCTTCTCACTAACCTTTTAGCTTTCAAGGCACCTTAATAAATATATTCTCAGAATTTGACAAAATATGTCTCCACTTCATTTTTGCTCATCGAAATTTCTCTCCTACCCAACATTTAATACTTCAAACTGAACTGCTTGTATTTTGCCCAACTATAGGCTGTGAATTCACTCAGGACTTCTTGTTTAGGACTTCTTAAATGCAACTTTGGACCTACACTGAGCACGCAGTGACGTGCGGAGCACGTCGGCTCGCACTAGTACTAGTAAAAGTGCACGTGCAATGTACGTGATACCATGAAGCTATCCTATCCTCTCCTATGACAAACCCTTCTCCATGTTCAAAATACCAAGCTCTTCTATGTGTCCACAATTACCGGCAGTATCCACTTCTTATATGAAATACCGTGGTCTAACAAATTAAATACATTATTGCTTGACAAGCTCTTCATAGAAAAATTACGACTTTCCCATATCTTAGTAAACCCGAGATCTTTTTCTACTGATACTCTCCAATAGCACATGACCCCTCTCCAGACAATCTTCTTGGATTCTCTTCTAGCACTTCATTTACAACATGATAGCACGATGTACGTATATCCCGGTTCTTATTTGGATGGCAAACTTATTTAACATTTAGAAAAAAAGAATGCAGTGGCACTTCAACAAAACTTTGGTACAGAATTGAAGCAACAAATGTAGTGCACTGCCATCAGATCACAACTTCAGAAAGAGCATAGCCTTCAGATCACATTTGTAGCATTTTAAAAGAGGGTCCAAACGTGTCAATAGAAGCGAGGTGATGCCAGCGAGCCGTGTCATTTTCTAAAATACCAGGCAAATAATTTAAGAGATTCTTGATGTAGCCAAGACTTCATCCTTCGCAACATATGAATGACCCACATTTTTCATAACAAGATCTCTCTCGGGTCAACTTTAAACTCTAGACATCCAAAAAAAAAAAAACCTTTACACTATGGCCCTAACACCAAACTTGACCTTCGTCAAAATCTTCACTAGGGTTGGCAAATTATAAGCACATGTATGCTAAAATTGATTTAGGCATTGATTTTTGGAGTACCTTAGTGTTGACGTGGCGAAGGGGTCCAAATCCAATCCTTGTTGGCGTGCCTGATGATCTTGAACGTCCATCTCTCCCTGTGAAAATAGAATCTTCGTTTAAATAATTGTTGTTCTTCGAATGCATATTCTTTGATTTTGCTAACATATCTTACAATAGGACAACAAAATTGGCAAGATTGAACTTCAAATTCGGCTATAAAAACCAAAACCAAAACAATGCAAATGTGTTTCCAAATGGGAATATTAATAACACCTAAAATCTTATTTTGGCTGTAATCCAAGTACCTTGTGTCGGGAAAAAAATGTTGGAACCGAGTTTCATAAAATTCTGGAAAAAAAAACAAACCGAATAGATACACAAACTGTTAGAAATCGCATTGGGCCCATTTCAGGATACTAGAAATTGGCAATCGAGGCTAGTATTTTATACTATGTCCTTAAAGCAAATTCGTCCCTCAAGCTGGTGCTCATGGGATACTCGAACGATTGCTTCGCAGGATGCAAATCGACGAGCGGAAGAAGCACTCCAATCCACTCAACAAACAAACGCAAACTTGTGTTGTATTCTTTCAAACCAATGCAATATGATTATGAATGCTATGTAATTTTTCGTAAAAAATAATGGAAAGAGGAGGGTCCTATTTATAAATAAATAGACAACGGGAAGATATGGAAAGTGTACAATGTGGTGCCGGAAAAAAAAAAAAAAAAAAGCAACGGTTCGAAGGGGTGCCTGGACGAATGGTCATCAAAAGGATGCAACTGTTTGTTTATAAACCACCAATTCAAGGTTCTAATCAAAGCCTTCTATAAGGATTAATTAAATAATTAGCCAAGTAATTCTCCTAAAGATAAGTCACTGAACCTACAATCCCATTGCCACGTCTGGCTCGGTTCGGTATAGCAGCACGCACAATAAATCAAACATTTTAAGCCACTCAATTATTCATTTATCCAACGTAGGACAAACAAATTACAACTAATTCAAATATTTTATTTTTTAGACAATTTTCAATTCGCTCATAAATATACATTATGATTGTACAAAATCATATTTTCCTACAAAGAATCCTGGAGATTACGATTTAAAATGATAACTTGTATCTTCCAAGCCACTGAGAACTAAACAAAATTAGAAAAAGCATACCGGTAGAGTGGCATTAGTTTAGGAGAGACTTTATATTCATCTCAAAACCAATTGGCAATGAGTGGAGAGGTCCCAGCATATATCAAGTGATCACCCATTTCACTCCTTGTCAATGTGGGACAATATTTCTTAACATCCTCCCTCACTTGCAGCCGCATTATTTCTTAACATCCTCCGTGCAGCCGCATTTTGAGGTCTGTCACGTGTGGCCAATTTTTGGGTCCTATCATCGTGCAGCCTTTTTGCTGGTCTGTCATCGTAGGTATGGGATTGCGATTTTTTTTTTTAAATGTGGAGTGGAATAAGCCCCGCTCTGATACCATGTGGAGACTTTATATCCATCTCAAAACCAATTGGCAATGAGTGGAGAGGTCCCAGCATATATCAAGTGATCACCCATTTCACTCCTAGTCAATGTGGGACAATATTTCTTAGCACATGGTTTCCGAGATAATTCATTTCGAGTTCATATAAACGGAGGCAAATTGACAAACACTATAGACACGCGAATATGAGTTGTATTAACAGTGGCTTGCATTGTGTTGTTGACAGCTACACAAATGGGAAAGATTGAAACAATAAGCATCTGCACATGAACAATAAATTGATTGCAATGTTTTCTTTTTGGTGTCCCAATTTACAAAAAGGAAATACACATGTAGGAAGAATGGCTTGTGAAGCTATTGATCATCGAAGCCACATAAAATCTAGTTTCAACACATGAGAGGAGAGTCGAGTGGGCCTTGTATACGTCACCTTCGTCGGCGCTTACGGATATATCAGGGCTTTCGTTTACCACTTAGTGCATCTAATTATTAGATTCTCTGCCTTCCATCTTGGAAAACTATCATCCTTTTGTTTCTGAGATGGCCTGTAATTGATTATGGAGGCATTATTTAGGATTTCTTCGTCAATTAAAGGAACTGAATTGGCAAACAAAGATGTTCTGCATGTGAAGGAGCCGATTGGATAAACAGGGTCTGGTGGCAAAGCACTAGGATTTGGAGCCTTCGATTATTAGGATATCGAGAAGGAAAATGCTACAATACACAGCCCTATAAAAATTACGATTTTTTTGCGAAAAGTTACGAATTTCTTGGAAAAGTTACGAATTTTTTGTAAAGGTTACAATTTTTTTTTTGTAAAAGTTACGAGACACACCAAAATGTTACGAATCATATTGCTGAAAAGTTACGAAAAACTAAAAAATGTTACGATTGTCGATGAGGTGACACAATTTGGACCATACAATAAGTGCATATGGTACACCCAAATAAGAGATATGTATTGTAGCCATTTCCTATCGGGAAAGTTGCGTCTTTATTAGTAGTTTGGGAACGTTGCATTTTGAAGCAAAATAAATGCTTGAACAAAGGTTATCTCCTCCTACTCCAACAGTAGTGTATCAACAACTTGGGGCATATGTGTCACGTAATAGTTATGCTTAGTGGGGGCATGTTTGGAAATAAAAATGTGCGAAACATGAAGTTATGCACACTAGAAAATCGTAGCAACCAAGAGAAACTAAGAGTTTTTTTTACATTCCCTTTACTTTGAGCTTTCATTTGAAACTAAGTTCATAACACAAGTTAGAAAACAGATTCCCTCTTCCAGATTCAAATCCTACTTTCAGATTCAAACCCCAGATTCTTCATCTCCATCTCTGCACGTCGCAATCGTCTCGCAAGTCATAGTCCATGTTATCGTCATCGTCATTCAACCTAACATCTCGCGAAGAGCTAAGAAAAAAAGACAACAATTAAATACAGTCAACTACTTCATCCAACAAAAATACAATGGCCAGCAAAATTGACAACAAATTTGAAATTTCACAGCCAGACATTTACAGACTGAAAATTATTTTTGACAAAAGGAGAGAAATTTAATTTCCAAAAAACAGAGAATTGTGAGGGGAAAAAAAAAGGAGAAGAATAATGATATCACACCAGTCATTTCTCTGAACAAGCCAATGTAGTGCAAATTAGCTCAAGCACAAACTAGTTCAGACTGCACTTGTAGGCTGTAGCCATAACTTTTATAATGAGAAGAACCTATGAACCTCACCTTTCTGCAGTGTGGATGGGAATGGCATAAGAATTCTCAACTGTGTTAATAAGGCATTAAACAAGATTGGACGAGAAATTAGTAAACGTTAGTGATCACAGAAATAACTGTAAGGTAAAGCATCATTTTCATGAAAACCGTAAAGAAGATAAGTTTAGCAAATCCATGAATCGAACTTGTATTAAACAAATAAGCACGAGTAAGATACAGTTGTCTGATATTCAAATCGAACCCTAACTCGCAAATCGATATTCAAATCGAACCCTAACTCACAAATCGAACCCTCTCACAAATCGAACCCTAACTCGAACTCTAATCGCATCGACAAGATATCAAAATCGAACCACAGAGAGAGAGAGAGAGAGAGAGAGAGAGAGACCTTCGATTCCACCGTTCGTCTGCGTTTGAATCGATTTCTTCAGCGTTCTACGATCATCGTCTCTCTCTCTCTCTCTCTCTCTCTCTCTCTCTCTCTCTCTCTCTCTCTCTCTCTCTCAATTGCGTAATGGAGATTGAGGACCCGTGTTTGTTTTAGAACCGTAACTCCGACCCGGGTCTAGTTTACCCAGTCCTTGACCCTGCGAAATGGTTTTTGCGTGAGTCTCCTGATCTCAGCCAACGCCAGAATTAGAGTCCCACATTTAGGCTGAAAAACGGGATCCCGTTTAAGAAGCTGATTTTGTGTGTGTGTGTGTGGGTGGGTGTGTGTGTGTGTGTATCAGTCCCAATCCTACGAGGGATCCCTTTTTTTGCTTAAGTTTGCTCTTTCACTATCCCGATCAAATTTCGATGATCTGATCCGTCCAATGTGTTCGGAACGCGTTTTTTAGCGTACTCGCAAGGAATCGGCAAAATAAATGACCAAGAAGGACTTGGATTAAGCAGTTTTCCTTTTAATGGTGGAGACAAAACAAATGATGTACATTTAAATTGCCAGGAAAGTCAATTACAGAAATGCAAAATACGGACTTGGCAGGGATACGACAATTAACACGTTCAACATTAAGATATGGACAAGGCAAGGATATGACAGAAAATACATATTCTCATATCCTTTTAAGTTTTATTTCCTACTAACGCAAGTATTACATAAAAAAACCAACATAGTAGTAGAAAACCACAGCTTTCACACAAATCTTTCACTGCATAATATAGAGATCATTCAACAAACACGAGCAATACACTAACATAAGCAACAGAAGAGTAGCTTTCAGAAATACTCGTTAGCAAGTTGTTGCAATTCACTAAAAATTTTAAATGCGTAAAGTGTATAAAGTGAGATAAAGCATACAAAGTGCATAAAGTGTCGTCCCAAATGCGTCATGAGATGTGCCTACAAACCCTACACAGTATGTATGTGTCTGAGTTGTGTCCCTAATGTGTCCAACAAAAATATGATGATGAAGAAGAAGAAGAAGAAGAAGAAGAAGAAGAAGAAGAAGAAGACAGCCTTGCCAAAATAGAAACATGCCATAATTAACTTGTGTTAATGACTTAATGCAACCATCATGATGGAAGCCTCACATAAATGCTCCCATAATCATTGTTACCTTGCATCGTCTAGCCCTCTGACATATGGAGTTTGCTATGAGCCTCGGGCGGGGATGCAGGTGCATGTCCAACTGTCACGACTCACCTCCCCAAACATAAATCTTAGGATTAAGGGAAAGGTAAACAAAGTTGAGTACAAAGGCGAGGACAGTCAAGAATATTTAGAGATACGAATATTCTTAGCATAAGTAGCATATGTTTATCAGAATGTACTCAGGGGAAAGGAAATTTATATTTTCTATCCATCTAAGAGGCTAGAAATATTTCATGACTATCAAATGAGAGCGTTTTGCCTTTTTCTTCAACAAAGATTGCAAAAAGCTCTCATTTGATAGCCAGGATCTTCACTCAGAAGACCTGCAACCCTGATGATGTTATCTCTGTCATTGTGGCAAATGTTAGGGACAAGGTTTGTTCGTGGGGCAAGTGGCCTCATTCGAATGAGAACTTTAGTTTGTGTCAAAATTGGAATCTTTCTTCATCCTTGCTTAGTAGTAGGAGTAGGATTTAGATTCTGCTTCTAGTTGTTTGCCTTTGGTTGTATCTGGTTGTTTCTCCTAAGGTTTGGCCCTGGGATAGTTGGTTTCTTGTGGTTGGTTATACAATGTTAACTTACCCAAAAAAAAAAAAAAGATTGCAAAAATCTAGAAAATCCAAGTCTCTATATTTGGTGGGATATCCTGCATACACTAGGAAGAATGGAAGAGCCCGCCCGTCACAGCCTCACATCGCTGTCGGAGTTCTCACTAAAGGTTGGCCGTCAATGAGTAGCTTAATCATAAACATTGTACAGTGAAGAGCTTAGTTCTAAATGTTTTTCCTATAATCATAATCAGACAAGAGGGCAAGTGGCATTAGTTGCCTTCTCAAAGCATCTACAGAGGTTAAAGATTCCTTCCTTTTGATAAGTATTAGACTAAAAAGCATCAAGGGAATGCTACCCAAGTACGGCGACAAACGAGATAGACGAGCTAGCTTGCTTGCAGTCATTAAAGATTTCTAGATACCACTCCTACGGTTTATGAAAAATGACCCAACACCAAGAATAAATTGTTTCAGCAATTCATATCGTCTGTACTTTTCTAAACAACAGATTTCGTCCTCTCAAAAGATAAACATCGTTTTTCAAAAAACTTCAATGCCAAAGTAAATGAAATATTATACTAAAATGTTCAATACCAAAGAAGATGAAATGCTGATTAAAATACTCAACGGGATTGAAGGAGATGTGAACACAAATATGTTGAAGATGATAACACAAACACGAAATGAGAATATAATTAGCCTAACTCAAGCATAAAAAATCCATTTCAAACATAGAGAACAAAATGAACATTTGATAGTGCTTACTAGGTGAGCCTCTAGACATCCTTTCCTAGCACCCCAAGAATTACTTGCAGAATGTGCACCTGTAATCACATAAACACGTGTATTAGACACACTGAAAAGGATCAAAGACATGTCATTGGAGGTGAATCAAAAGGCAGATAGTATGAATGTAATGACCCCAGAGCAACACTTGAATTACTTAAATTCCTTTCTATTGAAATGACAAAAACAAGTGTCAGAATATACCATCACCATGGGTTCTATCAGGAAGTAGGAAAGGAAAAATTGCACATAGGGAGTTTATTAATTGAGCTACTGACATAAACGAGAAAGAGCAAAACTTGCAAAATCTTCTCATGTAATGGAAAAATCAAGAGGAAATATATGATGGGAAAGAAAAAGAGCAAAAAACTGAAGTTAGTGACTAGAAGTATAAATTACACACCAACTGCCTTTGAAAGCTAACCCAGGACTGACGGTGTGACTAGTACGGCGCAAAATCTTCGCCCGAACGAGGCAGCCTAGTTGGTTTTGCTGCTTGACCGCCTGAAATGTGCACATGCGAATGCGAACGCCCTTCCCGCTGGCAGAGGGATAAAAGTAAGCCAAGCAGTAGACATTATCTGCTAAATGAGCCACGAATGCTTTGGTTCCGAAGCCCCCCTTCACCAAGCCCGTCACAGATTCCAAACCGCGCACAGGATAGCCGAAAGAGGGACACGCAGGAGTGTAGTTGGAGGAGGGTAAATCATCAATGCCAGAGGAGCTCCCGGTATCAACATGATTGTCGTCATCGGGGGAAGCATACTCATCCGAGTAAAGAACATCCGAGTCAACGCTGAAAGCGTCGGTCAGGGTGGAGGCCGAACTGTCATATCCGTCCCCGTCCCCGTCCCCGTCCCTGTCCTCGTCCTTGGAGGCAGAGGAAGACTCATCCCTCAGCTGCTTTTCCCTCTTCACCACAACCTCTTCAGCTGGGGCTTTATTTCTTTCATCCACGGCAGCCAAATCCCAGACATAAACTTGTACATCAGTCTTGCTATAACCCAGCGTACCCTTAAAATACAAGTTGTTGGCAACCTCAAAGCGAAGAAATGGCCATGAGCATTTCAGCAGGTTGCTAATTATCAGATCGCAGCAATCAGACTCCTTGTGCCCGGGAGTTATATGCGCCCACACTCGACGGACCACGTCGTAAGAGTAAAGCTCCCTGTGATGAGAACCTTGCATGGGGCCGACACCCACGTAAATAGTTTTCTCTATCACTGTACCCCAATGAACCCAGAGAACTTTCCTCCTCCCCCTGGTTCAGAGTCATTATAAAATGCACTGAACGGAGGGGGAGGGAGGACTTGCCAACCACGACCAGGCTCGAAGACTTCAAATCGAAATTTCTCTACACTGTCATCAAAACGGCTAGCCGCCTTGGTTGTTCCATACATTTCGTCACTTGCAAGGGCGTATATATTGCCATCCAATGCCAGTAGCACGGGAGGGAGCTCACCACCCAGAAACGTAGGCCGGGAAGACTCCTTCTCCCACCAGAAACTATCCCTGTTTCTCCAATCGGTGAGATCGCAGGTCCAGAAATCCGTCCGGTTGAATTCACCTTCAACGGCATAGAGGGTGGACTTGGATGCAACAAAACCCATCGCATATGAACAGCTGAAATTCTCAACTAGTAATTTGAGGGTAAGATCACCTGTATCTAAGGCGTAAACATTGCTTAGATCAGTATCAACTGAACGGAGTATGAAAACAATGTCAGGAAGGCCGCCTATGTCCTCCTTACTACTCTTGTGGAAACCCCCCAAGCTTCCCTTCCTCTTCTTCAATTCCTCCCCCACTAAATTATCAACGATACTACTACTACATTCAGAAATTTTAACAGGCTCTTCTCTTCCGACTCCCTCCAAACTCGGAGTGATGTTAGTTTCGAGATGAAATTGATTGGACTGTCTGCTCACCTTATCCTTTTCCTCCTCTCTTCAATTCTTCTTTTGATTGCTCCTTCTCTTCTTTCTCCTTATCCGTTTCGCTGCTGCAGATGATGCTGATGATACCTCCACCAGCTTCTTCACAATCTCTGATTCCTGGTCCGTTGGGGGCGAACCAGAACCACAACCAGATCCAGAAGCAGAACCAGCTGCAGATATCCAACCTTGCCTGTTTTCCTTCTCTTCTTCTTCTTCTTCAAAGTCCACCACTTTTTTCTCACCCTTGCCCGCCGTCTTCCCCTCTTCCTTCTTCCTCATCCTCCTTCTCCCCAACAGTCATTCCTGGTCCGTCGGGGGCGAACCAGATGCAATTGGAATCCCAACTTCGCTGTTTTCCTTGTCCTCTTCTTTTCCTTGTTCTTCAAACCCTACCACTTTTTTCTCACCCTTATCCCACGCCTTCCCCTCTTCCTTCTTCCTCATCCTCCTCCTCTTCCTCCTCCTCAACCTTGATTGCACACCCGCACTTTCCCCCATGGACGTCTCTCTCCCTCTCTCGCTCATTCTCTCTCAACGTTTCTAGTCTACTATGGGAAACCCTAGCCCCTCCCGACCGCCAATCTCTATTTCTTTGTCTTTTTCTCTGTTACTCATTCCCAGAAAATACTTCCCTGCGTCTCAAAACAGATATCGCAAAATACGGGACAACATGGATGTTGTCCCTAAAGAGATAGCATCTGTATTGTCCCAATCTGGGTTGTCGGTGCTCGTAATGGACGGCTCAAAAAGCAGACGGTTTGCCGAGCACAAATGGCCCAGATTAGTAGCAGACGGTTTGGATTGTTTGGACAAGATGGGATCCAAGCCGTCCATCGCCGAGCACGGATGACCCAGATCGGACAACATGCATCATATTCCAAAGGAACATCATGCACCCCGGGTCTCCCCAATTCCAAAATACTATTCACACGTCTCAAAAAATATTTTTATTTTGCTTAATTTTATTAAATATGTAATATGGACATTGTTTGATATATTTTGCTTAATTTTATTAAACAAAGCTTTTAAAATCGAAAAAAATATTATAGACTGCAATATATAGATGATTTTTTGAGGAGTGTGAATTGTAGTTTTGGACGTCTATTCTGGGACAAAGGGATTATTAGGACAAAAATTCTACAACCACAAACACCATACACACAAACACTCGTCCACACCTCACACGTGTGTGTGTGAGACCTGCATGTTTTGTGATTGTGTGGACGTCCGTTCTCGCGGGACATGTATCCACGCGTTTTGGTTGTGTTTATGAAAAATGGCGATCCGGGAAAAAGGAAAAATTTAGACCCGGGGTTTGATTTCTGAGAAATGTTGGGTACCCGAGAAACCGTTTAGAAAAATAATTACTATTGTGCCGCTGAAAAAGGGTTTGATCTGCAAAAAGTAGATATTTGGGTTCGGGAGCCAGGTTACCCGCGGGGAAGGTTTTGTTAGAAAAATGCACCCCGCGTGCCCGGAACTTTCCGGTATTTACTAAACATTTGTGGGATTATTCTTTGAAAGATTTTATCGAAAACTTTATTTCACATAGACAATAAAAGAAATATTATGCTCAAAAGGAAACGAATAACGATAACAAATTACGTCACATGCAATCAAGTACATAAATGTAAGAAATTTAACCGAAAGGAGGTGTAAGTGAAAAAGATAGAAAGTGGGAGGGGTTAACTGTAATTTGACCCTCTGGTTTTAACCAGAAACAGAGCATCGCGACCCAGAGAACAGAGCATCAAAAAATGTTTTACCAGTAATGTCGTACGGTGTCCAAGGTTATGCCGCACGGTGTACCTTGGACGCCGTACGGTGTCTCTGTGCCTGCATTTTTCAAAAAAAAAAAATTCATTTTCGTCTGATTGAAACCGGCTTCTGTTTTTTGGCAGAGACCACACCATTTGCTAATAAAAACAGGTTTGGAAATTGTTTTTAGTGAATGAATATAGCTCATTTCGAGGACGGTATCCTGCGACCATGGACGATGTCACGCGACACTCATCCGAGAGGCTTGAGCTTTTGTTGAAATCTCTCTGTTTGGGCTCAAGAAAGAGCTACGGAGCTCCCCTCAAGCCCGGTGGAGATCCCCTCAGAAGATTGCGATTTTGAAAACGAACTGTTATACCTTGGAATAGAATCGAACGGATTAGATTGGATGATTACGAAGGACGGGCACTGGACTTCTGAGTTTGTGTATAAGAGAGGCTTGAATTATGAGAGTACAAGTGTGATGAAGGGTTCTTCTAAGGGAGTGACGATATCTCTGGAAATTTTCGACTGATTTATATGGGAAGGATTTGGGTTTCTCTTTTTGATTATTTTCGATCGAACTCCCGAAACCGCCGGATGGCGTCGGTTTTTATAGGCGAAGGTGGGCGAGGTTTATACGTAAAGAATCCCTCATCATCAACGAATATCATCATTCGTCTCTGAGCTGCTGGAGCTTGCCGGGAATCCTGTTGATGGGACATGGGTGTCGTACGGCATCAAAGGTGTGTCGTACGGTGCACATAGTAACACCGCACGGTGCAAAGAGATTTTCAAGCCATACGGTTATGGGATTTGGGCCGTACGGTTCAGGTGGATTTGGGTTTTTGGGTTTTTTTATCCATCCGATTCAGGTAACCGTTCCAAGGTACATTTCGCGCATTCTTCTCATCATTGGGGATGCACAAGTTATCAAAATTGGGGTGTCAACAGTTGCCCCTCTTCAACGCGACTTAGCCGCCATCATGTTGGTGCAAGTCGTGCTAGAAGATTCGGACATCCCAATTTGAACAACCATGCGGAAAACAAGCAAGAAAAGCAATAAATTTGGTCGAGCTCGGAGCTTCCTACGTACCTCGTTTGAGAGGATCAGACCAATCGTAGTTCGTCGGGGCCGTCAAAATTGGCACCTCTTTTTTCAACGAGGGAAAAACAAATGATGTTTGCAACAAGAAAATATCTCGGAGGCCCTGAAAGCCGTTAAAAACATTTCGGAGGCCCTGAAAGCCGTTAAAAATAATTTGAAGGCCGTTAAAAGATGATCTGGAGGCCTTGAAAGCCGTTAAAAATAATGCAACGTTTGAGGAGAAACAAATGCCGTGGAGGACTTAGAAATTTCGAGAAAGCAAGTGCCGTAGAGGACTTAAAACTTTCGGAAAAAATAATTGCCGTAGAGATCTTAGAAAGTTTTTTTGCGAAAAATAAATGCCGTAGAGGACTTAAAAAATTTTGGGAAAAGTAATTGCCGTTGAGGACTTAGAAAAATTTTAGAAACAGTAATTGCCGTAGAGGACTTTAGAAAATTTTGGGAAAAGTAATTGCCGTTGAGGACTTAGAAAATTTTGGGAAAAGAAATTGTCGTTGAGGACTTAGAAAATTTTGGGAAAAGTAATTGTCGTTGAGGACATAGAAAATCTTGTAATACCGTAGAGGGTTTAGCAAATATCAAACCGCGAAAGTTTGGAAAGTGAGCCTTCTTTGAAAGTGCTTGAACAACCGGGGGGGGTGAGTGCGATTTCTTGGTGATACTTCAAGGAGATGTCTTACGGCGTGGGAATGTGCGCCGCACGGTGTAAGTGGAATTTCTGCCGAGATTGATCCCAAAACCGCCAAAACCTTCCGTCTTTCACGCATTTGTGTTTAAAACACTCTAATCGGTTACCTCTCGGTGAGAGACAACTTGTCTGAGATCTTCTTCTTCCTCCTCAAAATTTCCGATCGAGAGAAAAAAACTTTGTGAATCGGGCCCATGGCGAGTTCAAGCGATAGTGAAAACCGGCCGTTGCCGTCCGGTGAGGGGCACCCATCGTCGCCTGGTGAGGAGTATTCAACGCCGGTTCAAGGAGAAGTGAGTACGGCGACCCAATCGGCCATGGGTGATCCGACTTCGACTGAAATTGGTGCGGCTACGGTGAGTTTTGATGATAGCGTTGAGCACCGCACGGTGCCGATTGAGGCTGGGGTACCCCGTGCGGTTGTAATCGAGACCTGTACGGTAGAGCCTGGCGAAGAGCTGCATGCGGCAGTGCCGAGTGGTGTTGAAGCAACGGCGAGTGAAACCCATGGTCCGTTTGAGGGTGGTTTGGACGTCGTGGCAGCGAGCAAGACTCCGGCGAGTGGTCGCGTCGCAGATCAGCCAACAGGTGATGATAATACTGCCATGCAAAGTGCCGAGAGCGGCTCTGTGTTCATGGAGGTTGACGTGCCGGGCACGGGTGCACAGGTTTCAGAGGTGGAGATGGATATTGGAGGTGTTCACGTCTTGGTTGAGCAAAGACCTGCTGGGGAGGGTGCAGACACTGGTTCTCAGGAGAGTTTGGTACCCAATGATCTTCTGAGTGCTTCTTTGGTTACTCAGGTGCCCATTAGAGGAGAGCAGACGTCTATAGTTATCATCCCAGTGGTCAGGAGGGACTTGGGAAAGGAAAAAGTTATAGTGGAGGAGGCTCGAGACTCGAGCAGTGGGGGTGAGGGGATGGAGGTTGGTGCTTTTGACCACCAGTTGTCCCTGCTGTAGTTGGTTCTTCCAGGACTCCCGGTTATACCATGGCTGATACACTGGAGGGAGTGAGAGATGAGGACCTGGCACGGACCCTTCAGGAGGATCCTACTTTTGTTGAGGCTATAGCTAAGGAGAGAGTGCCTGAGCACGTTCAGGACATGTTCCTTAAGGAGAGACAGAGAGAGGCTGAGGCTGAGGCTGCAGGAGAGGGTGCTCTCTTGTCTCTGGTGGCAAAGGTGGAGAGGGCTCAGAGGGTGAGGCCTCCATTCGACCCTGAGACTTACGTGCCACAAGTGCATTTTTTTATTCCGCTGGGGTCTGACGTGTATTCGCCAGTACACTTGTTCTATGATGAGACCACTTTGTTGAGGGACCCGGAGACCCATGTTTCGGCACGTCCACTGGTATGTACTTCAATTGTTGCATTCAACTGTTGTACTTGTCTTGAATTCCCATATTTGCATGCTTTCCATTGCTATTGCTTGAAAAACTTGTACTTGCTTTCGGAAACAGAGAAACACCTATTTGTCTGTATATGGAGGTTCGTCAGACTCCTTGGAGCGCTTCAGGAGCTTGCCCGGGGCAGTGAGAGAGATGATTGAGGGCACGGGCTTTATGGATTTTATTCTGCTTATGGTGCCAACGCGGGCGGACCGCAGGTTGCTGAGAGCTCTGATTGAGCGTTGGTGGGACACCACCAACACTTTTCACTTGAGGTTTACTGAGATGACCGTGACGCCATTGGACTTCTCGGCGATCACGGGTCTGAGAGTAGGTGGCGAGCCGGTCCCGTTTGACTCGGGGTTATACAGAGACGGTGCGGCTATGAGGCACTTTCTGGGGAGAGAGATAGGCGATGGAGAGCCTATGGTGAGGTGTGACCACTTGCCGGCCTTGTGGGACCACGAGCCAGAGTCGCCGACAGAGGTAGCTCAGATGGCGAGAGCTTACTTGCTATATTTGTTTGGGGTGTCCCTGTTTCCGAACAGGCGGAGTGAGGTTCACCTGGGTTGGCTCCCGGCATTGGCAGACTTGAGTAGAGTGGCGAGCTTGGACTTTGGAGATACTACTCTTTGTACCCTTTACTGTTTCCTGGGTGCCGTCAGCCGCGGAGTTGGGACGAGCCTTGGCGGCTTCTGGAGGGTGCTCGAGGTAAAACTTTACATGTTTGCTTTCAAATTCTTGAGATATTGCCATGTAGATTACAGCTTGTTGATGATACCCTTTAACCATGCAGGTGTGGGCTTATGAGGTGCTGGGGATGTATCCTCCGGCAAATAGTCATGAGAACGAAGAGGTGATCCCCCGAGCAGCAAAGTGGGATCGAGAGCACCGTTGCAGCAATGTGCATGCAGGGAGAGTGAACGACTTCCGTCGTTTCTTAGACCAGACTGATGGTAGCACGGTATGCCTCTGAATTTTGTGTTGCTTCCAAATTTGAGCTTTCTGTTTTGCTTTCAGCTTTTCTGAAGAAATTGAGTTTCCTTGCAGGTGAGGTGGCATGCATGGGATACAGTGACTGACCAGTACCTGGAGAGGAGCAGAGAGTTGACACGGGGACGGATTCTGCTGGAGTCCCCATACGGTTGGCAGTGGTACTTGGGAGAGAGGGTGCCTCGTCAGTCCCTCAGGTTGGCGCACTTCAGGATACCCGGGCGTATACCCCCTGGTGTACAGCGGACTGACGAGTACACACGGGCAGAAATAGAGAGATACACCGTGCTGGACACCGTGCTTCCTTTCAGCAATTCTCCAGACTACGAGAGCTTTTTGGTCGGCCATCTGTCTAGCTTTTTAGACATGGAGACCCATACAGCAGCCCTGGAGACAGCCTTGCCAGTGCTGAGGAGAGAGATAGAGGTGCAGACGCCTGGAGGGATGATGGGGGTATTGGAGGTCCCTCGTGTTGCACCCCCGCTTGACCTTACCTCTGTTCAGGTAACCTGTAAAAGAAAGAAAACACATTTTCATTTTGTATTTCCTTGAAACATTATTGAAAATACCTGAGCAATGTTTTTGTTGTTTTGCAGATTCCTGCCAGCTGGGTGCTTGCGACCTTGGATTGTGTCGTAGAGAGTGTCGCCCCAAGCGTAGGGCTAGGTCGGCAGTAGCATAATAACCGGTAAGACCGGGTCGAATCCACAGGGACCGAACGCACCCGGCGTGAGAGTTGACTTGCGAATGAAGTTTTTAGCCTTAAAGCGGCAAACTTGGCTTTGGTGATTTGTGGGTGGAATTCTCTTAACTTCGAGAACGACTCGGAATATTAAAACGACAAATTAAACTAAGGCAAAGTCTAGGGGTATTTAACGACCATGACTTGGGCTAATCCATCCCCTCTTGATAACCGGCTCGGGGCATCGTTAAATGCCCCCGAACGGAAGATTTAGATTTTAAAACCATTTACAAGAAAATGTGTTTACCAAAGATTAGGGGTTTTCGGTACATTTTGCAAACGGATGGGTTGACATCGCCCAAAGCATCACACGTGCCAAGTAGTCAAGCTCTTGGCTACGTGTGATCAAAGAGATTAACAAACCCACTCTTTGGTACATAAAAGTGCAACCCCAAATATTTGATAGACAAGCAATGTATGCCTTAACATGAGATGGATGGATTAATCCCAAGTCATGGAGTGCTAATCACCCCATGACTAAGCCTACTTAAACTACTCGCAAACCATAGCAAGAAATAAGATTAGAACGTTGAAGGAGACGCAAAACATGATTAATAAACTTAAAAACTAATTTTAAGTGAAGAACCTAAGTTGGCCTACAACATTAACACTAGAGAAAATCACAAACAACACTTAGAAATTAGAGTTTTCAATGGAAATAGCAAGAACAACATGAAAATACGAAACATGAAGAAAATACAAATAAACAGTAGATTTGTAAAGATTAAGAGTACACTTACAACATTAATGAAGATGAAAACCTTGGATCAAAGAGAAACTACCCTAAAAACTAGAGAGAAGGTGGAACTAAACTAAGAACAAAACTAATGGAGGAAGAAGATTGGGGGAGAGAGAGGGAGAGGGAAATATATACAAACACCTTCCATCCCTCTCAAAATATCCTAATAATGCTTTTAATAGAAACATTCCATAAGTAGAAAGTACAAAAAGTGCTCAAAAGTTGCCTCGGAGCAATTCTGGACCGGTCCAGAATTATTCCGGATCGGTCCGGAATTGTCTGGAAATTTTTGGGCAATTCTGGATCGGTCCGGAATAATTCCGGATAGGTCCGGAATCGTCTGGAAATTTTTGGGCAATTCTGGATCGGTCCGGAATAATTCCGGATAGGTCCGGAATTATTTTGACTTCTTTGATCCCTCCCGTTGAATTGCGCGCTTCCGGACTTCCCCCAAAACACTTAAATGAGTTGTGCGACCCTCGGGGGAGGTGTTCCTTGGTCACTTGAGTACTCGTTCACTCCCCGACTCCACCGGGAGTTTTTGTGTGAGCGTGAAGCGCGGCTTCAAGCCCCCGGCTACTTGGGACGTTTCGGCTTGCCGGGCCTTAGCCAAATCATCGTTTCTTGGCTCTCGAGGCCCGGTGTTGGTGCCATGGGGCACGTGGCCCTTGGTAACGTTGCATGGATCTCAATGCGCACAAAACGCGCTCATTTCGCGTGTTTAACCTGTAACTTAACAAAAACACAACTACGAGCATATCAACCAAATAAAGCACGAAATCGCGTGTGTGTGTGGAACAAATGAGCGAGATAAGCCCGGATATCTACAATAGTAGGGGCTTATCACACCCCCCAACTTGAACTTTGCTCGCCCCGAGCAAACTAAACAAATGCAACTAACGGAAACAAACTAAAATGGATACGTCTTTTAAACCCCCGGGCGGCCCCGGTAGGACGAGTGAAGTCTCGTGAGGGTTTTCAGCAGTGAACACCCACAAAACACAAAGGAATCGAATACTTTAAATGTGACTCATACCCAACCGACAACCACACATAGTACCACAATGTCTGCCACGCAAGTCAATGGCAAGATATTTCATTCATAGAAAGAGTTAAGCAAGTGAACTTCATATCCAAACTTAGCACAAAAATCAATCCTCTCACCTACGGTCGGATAGAGAATTCTCACGTGGCATGCGTGTGAAAAGAAACTTCACAAAGAAATTCACCAATCTTGAAAACAGTTCTCACACCATTGATAGCTCGGTATTTCTTTAAGCACACCCCTTCCCTTTATTCGAATGAATCTCTTTTTTTTTTCTTCTTATGTGGTCGTGCAATGCCCGGACCTCTCGGGCTTTCTAGTTGACCCCTTTAGCGAGCGTTAGGTCGGCCATCCCCAAGCCAAATGGCCTTAGGGTGCCAGGTTTTGAGATACCCCTCAGACTTAATTGCTCGAGTCAAAAAGGCTTTATAGTGAGGTCCAAGCTAACCACATTCGACAATGCCTTCACAAGGTCTATCCATCTTTTGACGCGAACAATACGGTGGGAGCAAACCCCGATTGCCCGGTTACTCAATGAATGCCCGGATAAACATCAACAATAAAGCATGCATCATCTTCTCTTTTTTTTTTTCTCTTACAAGGAAAGGGGCTCCAAATATTCCACATACAAATTAATTCACACCGAGGGATCAATGACACGTGAACCAATTTCGAAGCCAGTGAATGCTCAAGTGGGACAGTGCGCGTGCGAAAGCATGAATTCAAGTGAGCATACGCTATCCAACTATAGGTAATACGGTTTAACCAAGTGTTTTCCTTTAACGTCATGTTCACAAGCTTAAGTCTATCCATGAAATCGTATCAAGACTCCGTCTCACACAACAAACATCATAGCACTAATTAGAAGTCATCAATTAAGAGTAAGCACACACAAGTATCCTAATTCCTTGATTCACCAATTTTTTTTTCAATTTTTCTCAATTTTATCTCTTCTTTTTTTTTTTTCAAGACTCTTAATATAAACAATGCAACAAAGTACATATTAATATAAACAATGCAACAAAGTACAAAGTAAACCCTCCCCCCAACTTAAAATGTGCTATGTCCTCATAGCACGAAGATAGTATGAAAATGAAGAACAAGGAGGGATAAAAATGTACCGACGGGGTGGAATGTCAACCACCTTATACCTCGACCAAATGAGAGGCTTTGTCATCATCCTACTAAGAGAAAATGATTAGTACCGACTCACTCCGTGATAGCCGAGTCCCCAACAAACAAATCTTCACGTGATTAACGGGTACTACTTTTCTCCCCGGAACTAGAGACTGTGGCTAGGCCATACGTAGCTCAAGTTTGGGTGGCTATACCGGACCATCAAAAGCCGTTTGAAAACGGCGAATACCAAAGTTGATTGAAATTAAAACAAAAAAAGATAAACAAGACAAACTACAAAAAGCTAAAAACACAATAAGTAGAGTACTAGAACCAACAAAACATGATTAATTCAACCACATTCAAATGTAACTCTCGCTTACTTTGAAGAGCTCTCATAATGCACAAATCACTCCACTCTAAGCTCTTCGACAAGAATTGAACGCGACCGTACCACAAGATAAGATACTTAGAGTATTGTGATCGCCGAAATTGCTTAACAAAATTAAGTTTCACCAAGTGTATAATGCGAACCAAATTCATTTTCAAAGTGTTGACAAGATTTAGTAAAAGTGGATTGTAAACACAATCATAATTATCAACACCTAGAAAATCAATTAGTTCGACTCTTTCAAGTTCTTGTGGTGGAGCAAACTCAATGGAAGTGCTAGTGGCATGAGCCTCAAAAGTTTTTTCATGAAAAGGCATATCAATTGTACAACTAGAATCCTCTTGGGGAGCACAATCGAAATCCGGCTCATCATCCCATTTAATCTCTGATTCCGTTGGCAAATCCAATGTACAATCAAAATCAGGCTCGTCATCCCATTTAACCTCCGAGGTTTCTTTCAAAGCTAAAATAACCCCTTCATTAAATAACGGAGGTTTTATTTCAATTTCAGTCAACTCGCAAAATTGGGGCTTTTGGGCTAATTCATCAAGATAGTACCAACCCTCTTCGGCATTTTTACTCAGGAATTCTTCATCGGATAACAAGTCAAATTGACATGTCGTAGGATTTAAACCTCGGCAAAAGATAGCCAAAAGATCCCCAAGCTTATAAATATAAATTGCCCAAGCGAATATGGAACATTTAAATCGCTCCCAATACTGTGGAAAAGACTCATCATCTAGTTGACAGAAATTGGTAATGTCTAGAAAAAGCCCTTCATTGCAACTTCCAAAATCGGTCATTTTTTTTTTTTATAGGATTTTTAGGACTAGCAGAATGGAGGGGTTATGCAACCGCCTCACCACAAGAACAGTTCCGAGGGGCTAGTCCGCCGCCTCGTTAATAAAACAAGTAATGTACAGAAAATAAGAAAAACTATACAAAAGAGTGAGATACTTACAGTGGAGCAAGGAAAAACTCACGCTAGATGGACCATTGGGTCCCCGGCAACGGCGCCAAAAATGCTTGCGACCTTGGATTGTGTCGTAGAGAGTGTCGCCCCAAGCGTAGGGCTAGGTCGGCAGTAGCATAATAACCGGTAAGACCGGGTCGAATCCACAGGGACCGAACGCACCCGGCGTGAGAGTTGACTTGCGAATGAAGTTTTTAGCCTTAAAGCGGCAAACTTGGCTTTGGTGATTTGTGGGTGGAATTCTCTTAACTTCGAGAACGACTCGGAATATTAAAACGACAAATTAAACTAAGGCAAAGTCTAGGGGTATTTAACGACCATGACTTGGGCTAATCCATCCCCTCTTGATAACCGGCTCGGGGCATCGTTAAATGCCCCCGAACGGAAGATTTAGATTTTAAAACCATTTACAAGAAAATGTGTTTACCAAAGATTAGGGGTTTTCGGTACATTTTGCAAACGGATGGGTTGACATCGCCCAAAGCATCACACGTGCCAAGTAGTCAAGCTCTTGGCTACGTGTGATCAAAGAGATTAACAAACCCACTCTTTGGTACATAAAAGTGCAACCCCAAATATTTGATAGACAAGCAATGTATGCCTTAACATGAGATGGATGGATTAATCCCAAGTCATGGAGTGCTAATCACCCCATGACTAAGCCTACTTAAACTACTCGCAAACCATAGCAAGAAATAAGATTAGAACGTTGAAGGAGACGCAAAACATGATTAATAAACTTAAAAACTAATTTTAAGTGAAGAACCTAAGTTGGCCTACAACATTAACACTAGAGAAAATCACAAACAACACTTAGAAATTAGAGTTTTCAATGGAAATAGCAAGAACAACATGAAAATACGAAACATGAAGAAAATACAAATAAACAGTAGATTTGTAAAGATTAAGAGTACACTTACAACATTAATGAAGATGAAAACCTTGGATCAAAGAGAAACTACCCTAAAAACTAGAGAGAAGGTGGAACTAAACTAAGAACAAAACTAATGGAGGAAGAAGATTGGGGGAGAGAGAGGGAGAGGGAAATATATACAAACACCTTCCATCCCTCTCAAAATATCCTAATAATGCTTTTAATAGAAACATTCCATAAGTAGAAAGTACAAAAAGTGCTCAAAAGTTGCCTCGGAGCAATTCTGGACCGGTCCAGAATTATTCCGGATCGGTCCGGAATTGTCTGGAAATTTTTGGGCAATTCTGGATCGGTCCGGAATAATTCCGGATAGGTCCGGAATCGTCTGGAAATTTTTGGGCAATTCTGGATCGGTCCGGAATAATTCCGGATAGGTCCGGAATTATTTTGACTTCTTTGATCCCTCCCGTTGAATTGCGCGCTTCCGGACTTCCCCCAAAACACTTAAATGAGTTGTGCGACCCTCGGGGGAGGTGTTCCTTGGTCACTTGAGTACTCGTTCACTCCCCGACTCCACCGGGAGTTTTTGTGTGAGCGTGAAGCGCGGCTTCAAGCCCCCGGCTACTTGGGACGTTTCGGCTTGCCGGGCCTTAGCCAAATCATCGTTTCTTGGCTCTCGAGGCCCGGTGTTGGTGCCATGGGGCACGTGGCCCTTGGTAACGTTGCATGGATCTCAATGCGCACAAAACGCGCTCATTTCGCGTGTTTAACCTGTAACTTAACAAAAACACAACTACGAGCATATCAACCAAATAAAGCACGAAATCGCGTGTGTGTGTGGAACAAATGAGCGAGATAAGCCCGGATATCTACAATAGTAGGGGCTTATCACTGGGCGTCAGAGTCCTATCAGTTGAACTTGGATTTGGAGGCCTTAGTACGGCGGCTGATGATAGGTGACGTTCCGGAGGTGCGCCCCCGAGCTGAGCCGGGAGTGGTCTTCAGAGAGGGTGGTCCTGGCAGAGGTGGCTCAGGCCGTGGTGGCAGAGCTCGGGGAGCTGGAGGTAGAGCTCGTGGTGCTGGCGGCGCTGAGAGAGGCCGAGGCGGTAGTGCCAGAGGTGGTGGTGGAGCAGGCAGGGCTGCGAGAGGTGCTAGTAGAGGAGCTAGCGGACCTAGTAGAGGAGGAGGGCGTAGAGCTGGTTGTAGCCCTTCTCTTGGCAGAGGGGAGTTATCAGGTAATCTTCATGCTTTGTTATTTGAATTGTGTGTGCTTTCAAACTTATATATCAACCCTGTACACTGATGGAATTTCTTTGTTTTGTGCAGAGTATGTCCCCACCTCCGAGGATTGAGCGCAGGAGGTTGTTGATGAAGCAAGCTGGTGGTGGTCCCACGACTCCTCCTTCCGACAGAGTTCTTCGAGGTCGTCAGCCTTCTGTTGATAGGCCGGGAGGGAGTGCACCAGGGAGTTTAGCTCCACCGTCGCGGTGGTCTTTCAGGGAGGCGGAGAGTAATGGGGAGGAGGACACAGGTCCTTCTGAGTCTGAGGAGCTCAGGCCACGATCGCGGAAGAGGCCTCATGCTTGAGTGGGTAGGACAGGCCTTCGTGCCTGCTTTTTGATTTGGGCGCCTGTTTGCCCGTTCTTTTTATGGATACGGCCTGCGTGCCGTGGTAGTAGTTTTGATGACACCGGGCCTGTTTTGCCCCTGGATAGATGCATGTTATTACTTATGATATGGATGTTGTTTTGGTTTTTATAAAAACTCGCATTTCTGTTATGTAGAATGACTTACATTAACAAAGACTTGAATCTTAATAACCAAACCTAGCACCGAGAATGTATGACGCGAGATACTGTGGGGAGATGAAATGTACATGAGTTTGAAACTGAAAAAGACATAAAACTGGACACTTTTGGCTTTTTGTGGGAAGAACTGAGAAAAATGATGAGAGAGAGGAGTTTTTAGAGTGAAAACACCTTGTATCTAGACATCTTGACTTGATTGATCCAATAAATCACGAACATATGCAACAATGCTTGCTTGAAATGAATATCTCGAGAAATTGTGAAAAAGTTGCAAAATTCCACCCAAAGTTTCGTATCCGGGGTTTTTCGGCGTATCCGTCTATCGAGACATCCTTGAAAGTGCCAAATAATTGAGTCCTTGATACTCATTTTGAGTTGAATGCATGAGAAAAGTGGCCAGAAGAAGTTCGGAGCGGGTCCCGGAGGGTCAAAGTTGAGATTCTGGTCGAAAAATAGCCAAATACGCCGTACGGCGTAGAAAAGTGCACCGCACGGTGCAGGCACAGTGTCGCACGGCACCGACTTTTGATGCCCCACTTCTGACGCTATTTTCTGCAATTCTGATTTCCCACTTTTGGCTTTCCACTGCATGCTTACGCGTCCAGATGTCTTGAAATGCTGAACCAAGGTTTATTTGGGGAAAGCTTACAAAACTTTCACCCTATCCTCACGTTCTTCAATGCGGCATGCTTCCCGAGGCGCACGTTTTTCAAGATTTTTTAACCTTTCTCCCTTGAATGCTTATAAATAGCATGGCCTCCATGGCACATTCATTCTAAAAATCATATCCTCCATCTCTTTTCCACACCCTTCAAATGGCTGTTAGTATCTCAGCTTTGGTTTGTCCTTGGCTAGATGAGCTTGACGGCCTGGGTTGGCTGAACTTCTGGGACCACAGGTTGGCATCTATGCGTTACATTCGGGATGTAACCATACGTCCTGAGTTGCTCCATGCTGCTGTCCGTTTCTGGGATCCGAAAGTGCATGTGTTTCGCTTCGGCCTTCAAGAGTTATGCCCCACGGTGGAAGAGTTCCACGCGTACCTCGGAGGCTTCGACCTGGAGACTCCCGTCATTCCTTTTCAGGGAGTGAATTATGCTGATGTGTTGTCCTCAAAGCTGGGCTTGAGTAAAAATGTGGCAAGGTCCATGATCCAGGGAGGTGCGCTCAACATTTCGCGCTTGGTCAACCAGTTTTGACCTGAAGGCTTTGCACTGTGTCTCATCATTCTTGCAGCGTTCCTGTTTGTTCGTTCAGATAATTAGGCAAGTGCGGCACTGGTTGGAGTGGCTAAGCAGATTGAGGAGCGCAAAGATGTAGCTCCAATGGTTCTGGCTGAAACTCTGATGGGTTTGGATGGAGTCCACGCTGGGCGGACCAATGTTTTCGAAGGCAGTGCTTTGCTCCTACATATAGGTTTCTCACTCAGCTCTCCTTTTCTGGTTGATTCTTTCATTCTCTTTTTACCTCAACGCTCGGGTTCAGGCTTTCTAAGGCTCCTTACTTGTTTTCTCTCTCATGTAGACTTGGCTTTGTGAGAAGGCTGCTCTTCTGGAGGCGGTGCCGCGGAGCAGGGTCCATGAGACACGAGGCTTTGTTCAGAGGGAGTACCAGGAGTTTCACAGGAGTGTTCCTGGTTGGGTTCAGGTGCTTTCCCAACTTAAAGAGGACACAATTTCTTGGCGCTTGAACTGGATGGACCGTCTAACCATGAAGGTGAGCAACATGGGATGTCATAGGATTGTTCTGGCGGGCTTGACTTGCTGGACCTTTTAAATTCCTTACCGCATTCTCCGTCAACTTGGTGTTGGCCAAACAATACCGCTTGTGCATCCTGAAGACTTTGTTGTGCCAAATTTCAACCATGCAACTATCCAAGCTTATCAGCATACTTGGAGGGAGCGCGTGACTGTTCCCAGAGATCAGCATCCCAGCATTGTGCTTCTAGGGCGTTACAAGAGATGGTTGGTACAAGAAATTGAAGCAAGAGAGAATGGAAATTAAAATTGACATCTGCTTTAGTCTTAATGTACCCGAAATAAATTGCTGACCCATGACATGTTTCATGTGGGTCGATGTTTTGCTTTTTGTTGTTTTGTTGTGAAAGATTCATGCTCAGCCATGTAATCAAAGAAATCAGTTTGAACAAAAGTGAATTGTGAAAATTTTCCGCTTTGATTCTCATTGATTATGATTGCAAGCGCGAATGGCGGCTATGGATCAACTCGAGAGAGGTTATAAAAGATTGCGACCAGTCCCCAATGTGAGGATGCCTACGTATCCTTAAAAAGGAATCAGGTCATGACGTAGTTCGTGACTGCAATTTGGCTAGGGTTCACTCGAGTATTTTCACTCTCCTTTTGTGCTCTAATTTTTGCCTAGTACCGCCCTTTCGGGTTTTCGGTCTAGCGAGCTCTTTTTGATTCATTTGTCCTGAATTTTGCCTAAGTTGCCTGATGTGGGTTTTCAACTTAGCAGACTTGCTCTAATTTTTGCCTGGCACTGCCCGCCCTTGCGGTTTTCAGTCCAGCGAGCTTCTCTCAGGGGTAGTATTGCTTGAGCTGATCCATGTTGACCAATGTAGAGAATTCGTTGCCGTCGAGATCAATGAGCTTAGTTGCGCTTCCAGACAAGATCTTCTTGATGATGTATGACCCTGCCCATTTTGGCCGAAATTTTCCGCGTGGATCGAAAACTGGAGCTCGGATCTCCTTCAGAACCATATCTCCTTCCTGCAGATTCATGGACTTGACTTTCTTGTTAAAAGCGCGTGCGATTCAGCGTTGATACCCTTGAACATGATATAAGGCCCTGAGCCTTCTTTCGTCAAATAGCATGAGTTCTTCGAATCTTGCGCTCTGCCATTCAGCTTCCTTGATGTCAGCTTCTATCATGACCCTCAGTGATGGTACCTCAAGTTCAATAGGGAGAACGGCTTCCATACCGTAGACCAAAGAATAGGGAGTTGCCCCTGTCGGAGTACGGATAGATGTCTGGTATCCCCAAAGTGCTAATGGCAGCTGTTCATGCCAGTTTCTTGTAGATTGAATGGTTCTTTCCAGTATCGACTTGATGGTTTTGTTGGCAGCTTCAACAGCTCCATTGGTTTGTGGCCGGTAGACGGTTGACTTGTGGACCTAGATCCCAAAATCTTCGAGAACTTCAGCGGCTCTACCCTTGAAGTGAACACCATTGTCGGACACAAACGCGTGAGGTACGCCATACCGGTAAACGATGTTCTATTTGATGAAATGAGCGACCTGAACCGCTGTAAGAGTGGTGTAGGAGGCGGCCTCAACCCACTTGGTGAAGTAATTGATAGCAACTAGGATAAACTTGTTCCCATTTGAAGCAGCCGGGGTGATTTTGCCGATGACGTCGATGCCCCAGGTAGAGAAAGGCCAGGGTGAAGTCATAGAGTGTAGCTCTGATGGTGGTATGTGCATGAGATTGGCATGAATTTGACATTTGTGACACCGTCTTGCATACTCAATGCACTCGGTTTCCATGGTAGACCAGTAATACCCTTGTCACAGGACTTTCTTGGCAAGCATTGTGTCGTTCATGTGAGGGCCACAGACTCCGTTGTGTACTTCTTCCATGATTCTGGTTGCTTCTTCGCCGTTTACGTACAGCTTGTGCATTCCGCAGTGGGATCTTCGGTACAGCCTGCCCCCGCAGATAATGTAGTGAGAAGCTAGTTTCCGGAGAGCGATCTGGTCCTTCTTGTCAGTTCCAGTCGGGTATTCGTCTTTCTCAATGAAGTTCCAAAATTTCGTGGTTACCAAGGAAGTCCATCATCAGGCTCATCAATAGCCATGATGTACTCATAAACGGGCTTGTCCCTTTGTTCAATCATGATTGGTCGAAGCTTGACTCCGTGAGGTATCTCCACCATTGACGCTAAAGTTGCCAAGGCATCGGCAAACCGGTTGTTTAGTCTGGGCACATGAGTGAAAGTGACAACTTGAAATCGATGAATCAGATCGTCAAGGTCCTTATGATAAGGTTTTAGTTTGTCTTCCTTGACCTTCCAGTCGCCGTTTGCTTGTGAAACCACCAAGTTGGAATCTCCGATCACTTCCAACCTTTTGGCACCGATTTCGAGGGCGGCTTCCATCCCTACGATACATGCTTCGTATTTAGATTGATTGTTGGTGACCTCAAAGTTGAGCTTGAAAGCAAGAGGGATGTGTGACCCTTCTGGTGAGATAAGTAGAATCCCAATCCCAAATCCTTTCTGGTTAGCAGCCCCATTGAAATAAAGCAACCATACATCGTTGGTCGTGGTCATGACACTTTCGTCGGGGAATTCGAACCCCACATCTTCTGGACCTTCTACCGGATGATCGGCCAGAAATTCAGCGACAGCCCTTCCTTTAATAGACTTCCGAGTTACATACTTGATGTCGAATTCAGCTAATAGAAGCAACCAACGTGCTAGCTTACCCGTGAGTGCCGGTTTCTCAAACAGGTATTTGAGAGGGTCCATTCGAGAAATTAGCCTTACTGAGTAGGCCAACATGTAGTGTCTCAATTTCTTGGAAGCCCATATCAAAGCCCAGCAAACCTTCTCTAGGGAGGTGTACCGTTCCTCGCATCCTGCCATCTTCTTGCTAATGTAGTAGACTGATTTCTCACTCCCGCCTTCGCCTTCTTGCGCGAACATGCATCCCATTGCTAATGGAGTAACAGAT
This sequence comes from Vaccinium vitis-idaea, assembly GCA_963854785.1. NCBI lineage: Eukaryota > Viridiplantae > Streptophyta > Magnoliopsida > Ericales > Ericaceae > Vaccinium > Vaccinium vitis-idaea. Next base: position 19,433,802 of record OY978224.1, on the reverse strand, counting down.
AAGTACATGATGAGGGGTTGCCCTGGTATTGGTGGCAACAGCACTGGAGGATTCTGAAGATAATTCTTGATGGCTTCGAAAGCTTTCTGGCATCTGTCGTCCCATTTGAATGACACACCCTTCTTTAGTAATCGAAACATCGGCTCGCAAGTCGAGGTTAACTTGGCAATGAATCTGTTGATAAACTGAATTTTCCCGAGAAAGCTTCGTACTTCCTTTTCCGTCCGTGGTGACTCCATTTCGAGAATAGCCTTGATTTTGGAAGGATCTATCTCAATTCCTCGTGTAGTGATCATGAATCCCAACATCTTTCCAGCCGTGACACCAAACGTACATTTCTCAGGATTGAGACGCAACCGGTACTTGCAAATTCTTTCAAAGAATTTTCTGAGGGCAGGTAAATGCCCTCCCCTTTTCTTGGCTTTGACAATCATGTCATCCACGTAGACTTCGACTTCTTTGTGAATCATGTCATGTAGCAATGTTGTGGCCGCCCTCTGATAGGTTAATCCAGCGTTTTTCAATCCAAAGGGCATGACCTTGTAACAGTAAGTGCCCCACTCTGTGGTGAAAGTAGTTTTCTCGCGGTCTTCGGGAGCCATGAGAATCTGGTTGTATCCTGAGAAACCATCCATGAAAGAGAGAAGCGCATGCCCTGCAGTATTGTCCACAAGTACATCTATGTGCGGCAATGGGAAATCGTCTTTAGGGCTGGCCTTGTTCAGATCCCTGAAGTCTACACAAACTCGAATTTTTTCGTTCTTTTTAGGGACAAGAACGATGTTTGCAACCCACTGAGGGTATTCTGTTACCATTAGGAACCCAGCGTCTATCTGCCTCTGAATTTCCTTCTTGATTTCCAACACCCAGTCAGGTCTCATCTTCCTCAACTTCTGCTTAACAGGCTTCGCATCCAGATAAAGTGGGATTCAATGCTCCACAATCTCGGGGTCGATGCCAGGCATATCCGCGCGTGACCATGCAAAAACGTCCTCGAATTCTTTCAGGAGATCCGAGTGGGCTTTGAACTCTTCTGGAGATAGTCCGGAACCAATTTGAACCATGCACGGATTGCTTTCATTTTTCAAATTTATAGAAATAATTTATTCTTTTATAGGCTAAGCATGCCTTTCGTCTTCCCTTTTGATTAGAGATCGAAGTTCTTCTGGAATTTCTTCCTCGAACTCAATCCCTTCATCTGTCGGGGTCAACACAATTTATTTCGGATACAGCAAGATAAGCAAGGTCTACTTCATTAATAGCAAATGCGGGGGGGGCCAAGGGGCGCGATACATGAGGGTGGACTCGAATTCAAAAGAGAAGCGATGACGCGAGGGAATGACAGATACATGTTCGGGGTCAGACTCAGACTCAGTGCTAGACTCGGACTCTGACTCAAATTCAGTGCTAATGTAAGTGATCCTAGGTATAAAAGTGCAATTTTTATAAATTCCATTGGCATCCACAATGAGTGCAGTAACATCTCCAAGTGCATCCTGGCTCAGCATCATCAACTCTACCTCCTCGGCAAGCTCCAAATCAAGCTTCAAATCAAACAGCATCGCAGCGGGCTCGCCTTCCTCTTCCACACCTATCAGGCTCTCTTCCCCAAACAGCGATTGGAGATTCCCTGAGTCAAGAGTTTCGATCCAGTCAACTCGGAGTGCCTTAACCAGCTCTTCCCTCTTCTCGGCTTCATCGTCACTGTCCCAAGTATCGTTTGCAAAGATTTTGAAGCCTGGCAGCTTAGTCTTCGTTGCCATGTCCAAGAACGGTTCCGGTTCTCCTTGATAGATGGCTTCTGGAGCCTTCACAAACTGAATGGGCTTCTTCTTGGCACCAGCTTACGTCTTCTTTCCCTTTCTTGGTTCGCCGTAAGCTGACTCATAACCGAGACCGAAGCGGTGGTTATTTGTTGAAAACTCGGGGAATTCAGCCATCCCCTGATTGTTCAGACCTAACACCAAGCCGGGTAGGTATTCCATCTTCCTCATCATTTCCAAGGCAGTTGAGCTGACTGAGAAGACTTCATCCATTTTGACAGTAAGGACTGATCCTGAAGTATCAAAAGAGAAACCACCGAGGGTGACATCTTCTTCTCTGTGAGTGATCTCGAGTAGTGGTGCATTGTTAGGGACATGGGGACGAATTCCTGAATCTCCATGAATGGTTAAAGTTCTCGTAGCCAGACCGAGTTGGACTTTCTGGTGTAGAGAAGAAGGGACTGCCATGATATATGATCGATGGAGCCAAGGTCTGCCCAGCAGCAGATTAAAAGATGACGGAATGTCGAGCACATGGAACTCAATATCTGTTTTGAAGTTTTCAACCACCACTTCCATCTGGATTATCCCAACTACGTCTCTGCGCGTGTTGTCATATGCGCACACTCCGAGGTTAGAAGGCTGGAAGTCTTTGTTCTTGAAACCCAAGCAGTAGGCTGTCCGCAGAGGACACACATTTAAGGCGGATCCATTGTCAAGCAGAACGACTGGGACCCATTTTCCCATGCACTTGAGAGTGATGTGCAAAGGCTTGTTGTGACTAGCTCCCTCTGGGGGTAAATCCTTCTCAGTAAAGACAACAACATGTTTTGCACGAGCTGGAGTGAGCAGTGCCACCATGTTTTTCGGGGGAGTATCAAGTGGTACTTCCATGTTGGACAGGGTTTTGATCAACTTTTGACGATGTTCCCGAGAAGAAGGGAGCAAACCCCAAATTGAGACTGATGCCGGTGTTCTTTCAAGCTGTTTCTGAACCAAGTTTTCAGCTGTTGCTCGGTTCCTTTGAGGTGGTTGAGTAGTGACTTCTGGCTCGATCGGAGATGAATTTTCCTGAATGGGATGGTCCCAGATAAATTCTTCTAGCTGAGTTCGATGCGAGATGTTCCTTTGAAGGTTGGCCGGTTGGTAGATCCGGCCGCTTCTCGTCACCTGATTGACTGTATCTTCCCAGAGTTGTTGGTTTTCACCCCAGAAATCTTCAAATCCTTCACTGACTTTGCGTTTGCCGGCTTTGATACCTTCCCTCTTCTGTTTTTCATGTTCACCTTCAGACCACAAGTCTATCAAACTGCCTGGAATTTCCTGGTTGCTGATATCAACCGTTTCCAATCTTGTCTTCAGATTTGCTACCTCTGAATCTTGCCAGAAAGACTGGTCTAGCATGGATTTATTGACCGTCCACACTTCATCACTGCCAACTCGGATGTCGATAACTTCATCTTCATTCCATGTGGTTGCCTGGGGATCTGTGACCAGAACCGATATGTCGGAAGTGTGTGGGAATGGAGCGGATGGCGGCGGGAGAGACTCTCCGATAATGTATGCTTGAGGGAACCAATCGTGATCATTGAAGACCGTTTCGATGGCTTGCCGATTTCCTTCTTCGGGAAGTTGAGGTGGTGAAAAAGCTGCCTGAAGAGTTGTGCTGAAATAAAGTTGGGAGTGAAACCGCGTCTAGAGGGTCAGCATAGGTTGTTGTCTCCTCAACTTGGCTAATACTGAGATCTTCCGGTATGCAAACAACTGGCTTGTCATGAAATTCGGGGACGATGCACTGGCTCGGGTCCCAAGAGATTAGCAAAGAACCGAACAATGTTTGTTGGGAATCTTCCCATTCCTGATCATTCATGGCCCATTCTCCTTCTTCAGCGAGGTCACTCCATTTGAGTTTGGGCTTTCGTTCAAAAGCTCCAATGGCATAGATCTCCGAGTCTTTCGGCACTGGTACAAAAGGTTTAGGTTCAGAGACTGGCACGATGTACAAGCTTGGATTGAATTGAGTAGGGCTTGGGCCTTTTGAAGTGGAGCTGAAGGATATTTGGTTGATCTGGATGTTTTGCTTGTGGTTAGGCAAGGGATTGGAAATGGTATTGGGTTTTTGTTTGGGAATTGGGATGGTTCCATCATCGACCAAGTCTTGGACTATGTGCTTGAGGCGGATACAATTGTTGGTATGATGGCCGGGCATTTGGTGGTAGGCACAATAGATATTTGGGTTGTGGTTTGCAGGAAGCTCTTTGGGTGGATCAAGAGGCTTGATGGCATTTTTCTCAAGGAGCTTTTTGTAGACAGTGTGTGGACGCTCACTTTTCGTTCGGGAAAAGGCTAATTATCCACGGAGTTTTGGTTGTGAAAAAGGGCAATCCGGGAAATGAAGAAAAATTTAGAGTCGCCACCCGGGGTTTAATTCTTGGAGAATGTTGGGTACCCGAGAAACCGTTTAGAAAAATAAAGACTCTCGTGCCGCTGAAAAAGGGTTTGATCTGCGAAAAATAGAGATTTGGGTTCGGGAGCCAGGTTACCCGCGGGGAAGGTTTTGTTCTAAAAATGCACCCCGCGTGCCCGGAATTTTCCGGTCTTTACTAAATCTTTGTGGGATTTTCTTTGAAAATATTTTATTGAAAACTTTAAATCACGTAAACAGTATATCAAAGAATAAGGAGCTTAGAAAGAGACAAATAATAATGATGAATCAAAATAACGTGTAATCGAGCACATAAGCGCGAGAAATTTTAACTAAGAGGGGTACAAATGCAAGAAACAGAAAGTAGAGGGGGAAGACGTAATTTTGCTTCACTGGTTTTTCAGAAAACAGAGCATCGGATTTTTAGAAAACAGAGTATCAAAAAGGTTTTTCCATTGATACCGCACGGTATCAAAGTTATGCCGCGCGGCACACTAAGAATACCGCACGGTGCCACTGTGTAGTGTGTTTTCTGAAAATTTTCGTTTCTGTCCGATCGAAACCAGCTTCTGTTTTTCATGTAAAAACCAACTTTTATTGATCGAAACAAGCTTAGAAAATGGTTTTGAGTAGGCGAATGTACCTCGTTTTCAGAGACGGCATCCTGCGACAATGAATGGTATCGCGTGATACCTTCCCGAGAGACCCAAATGTCATTGAAACTTTTCCGTTTGGGTTCGAGGAAGAGCTATGGAGCTCCCTCAAACCCGATGGAAGTTCCCCTCAGCAGATTGTTGTAATTCAAAAACGCGCGTTGTACCTCGGAACAGAAATGGATGGACGGGATTGGTTGTTTGCGGAAAAGGGCACGGGGCTTTCAACGGCTTACGAAACGGGATTTCGAATGATGGGTATGAGTATAACAGCAGGATTTGTGGATGGAGTAGTGTTTTCACTGGGGCTTTTCAAACGGCTTGCACGGAGATGAATTGTATGATTCGTTCTAACTCTCTCTAATCGAATTCTCTCTTGAACCTCTTCCAACTCTCCTTATTTTTTTTTCGACGACACCGGATTTTATAGACGAAGGTGAATGAGACCGAAAACAGATTTCTCATTATTACCGAATATCATCATTCGCCCTGAGTATCATCATACGTTCTGAGCTGCTGGAGCTTCCCGGGAATCCTGTTGATGGGACACGGTGCCGCACGGCGTCAAGGATATACCGCACGGTGCTCAAAGTGACACCGCACGGTGCAACTGGAATTTCAAGCCGTACGGTTCTGGGTTTGGGGTCGTACGGTTCAAGCGAGTTTTGGGTTTTTGGTTCGTTTGATCCATCCGTTCCAAGTAACCGTTCCAAGGTAAATTTCGCGCGTTCTTTTCATCATCGGGGATGCACCAGTTATCGAAATTGGGGTGTCTACAGTTGCCCCTCTTCGACACGGCTTGGTCACCATCATGTTGGTGCAAGTCGTGCTAGAAGATTCGGACATCCCAATTTAAACAACCGTGCAGAAAACAAGCAACTGAAAACAGTAAATTTGGTCGAGCTCGAAGCTTCCTACGTACCTCGCTCTGAGAGGATCAGACCAATCGTAGTTCGTCGGAGCTTGTCATGAAAAAGTTGATGCCTCATTTTTCAACGAGGGAAAAACAAATGATATTTGCAAGGAAACAATTTGGAGGCTTTGAAGCCGTTAAAAAAAACATTTCGGAGGCTCTGAAGGCCGTAAATGATTTCGTAAAAATTGCCTTTTGTAGGACTTAAATAAATTGCCTTTGTAGGACTTAAATAGTTTCGTGAAAATAAATTGCCTTTGTAGGACTTAAATTGCCTTTGTAGGACTTAAATGGTTTTGTGAAAATAAATTGCCTTTGTAGGACTTAAATTGCCTTTGTAGGACTTAAATGGTTTTGTGAAAATAAATTGCCTTTGTAGGACTTAAATTGCCTTTTAAAAGGGTTTAGTAATATCATACCGGCAAGTGAAAGTGGTTGATCCAGCAGGGGGAAAGTGCAATTTTTGAAGTAACTGAAATGAAAACGCCGCAGGGTATGGACATGCATACCGCGCGGTGCACACTGTCACGCCGCACGGTGTAAGTGGAATTTTTGCCGAGAATGGTTCGAAACCGCCAAAACTTTCCGATTTCTTCGTTTAAAATGCTTCAATCAGTTACTCTTTGGCGAAAAACCGAACTTCCTTGTTGCTTCGAAATTTACTTCTTCTTCCCTAAAAATTCCGATCGGAATCTTCGTGACTTGAACCTATGGCTAGTCCGAGCGGCAGTGAGGGTAGATCGTCGTCGTCTGGAGAAGAGCATTCACCGTCGGCGTCGAGAGAGGGGGATACAGCGACCCAATCGACCAGGGGTATTGCAACTTCGTCGATTCCAAGTCCGGTAGGCTCGGTTGGAGTGAGTATCAGTAGGGAGGGGTACCGCGCGGTGGCGACTGAGGATGAACTGTCCCGTGCGGTGGGGACCGAGATTCGTACGGCGGAGTCCAGCGGTGGAGAGTCGCATCCAGTGGTGCCGAGTGGTGGTGTGGCGGCGACAAGTGAGGCCTGTGATCTGGTTGGTGGTTCGGCGGCAATGGGTGTTCCGGATAGTGGTGACTCAGGCACCGTGGCTGGGAGTGAGGCTCCGGCGGGCGGTGGTGTTGTAGATCAGTCTACAGAGGATGCAGATTCTGCCATGCAGGGTGGCCAGAGAGGCTCTGAGCCCATGGAGGTTGATGCGCCAGACACGGGCGCACAATTTTCGGAGGTGGAGATGGACATTGGCGGTGTTCATGTCTTGGTTGAGCAGAGATCCGCTGGGGAGGGCTTAGTCACGGTTTCTCGGGAGAGCTTGGTACCCAATGGCCTCTCGAGTGTTTCTTTGGTTACTCAGGTGCCCATTGGAGGAGAGGAGGCGTCAGTTGTCGTCCCAGTGATCAGGAGGGACTTGGGGAAGGAGAAGGTGATAGTGGAGGAGGCTCGAGACTCAAGCAGTGGAGGTGAGGATATGGAGGTTGGGGCTTCAGACTCACCAGTTGTTCCTGCTGCCGTTGGTTCTTCCAGGGATCCGGGTTATACTATGGCTGATACACTGGAGGGAGTGAGAGATGAGGACCTGGCACGGACCCTTCAGGAGGATCCGACTTTTGTTGAGGCTTTAGCTGGGGAGAGAGTGCCTGAGCACGTTCAGGACATGTTCCTTGAGGAGAGACAGAGAGAGGTTGAGGCTGAGGCTGTAGGAGAGGGTGTTCTTCTGTCCTTGGTGGCAGAGGTGGAGAGAGCTCAGAGAGCGAGGCCCCCGTTTGACCCGGAGACTTACGTGCCACGGGTGCACTTCTATATACCGATGGGGTCTGACGTGTATTTGCCGATACACTTGTTCTATGACGAGACGACCTTGCTGAGGGACCCGGAGACTCATATGTCTGCTCGTCCACTGGTATGTGCTTCAATTGTTGCTTTCAACGCTCTTGCTTTGAATCTTCGCATTTGCATGTTTTCCTATCGTTGTTGCCTGAAAAACTTGTATTTGCTTTCTGAAACAGAGAAACACTTCCTTGTCGGTATATGGAGGTTCGTCCGATTCTTTGGAGCGTTTTCAGAGCTTGCCAGGGGCAGTGAGAGAGGTTATCGAGGGCACGGGCTTTGTGGCTTTTATTCGTCTTCTGGTGCCGACGCGGGCGGACCGCAGGTTGCTGAGAGCTCTGATTGAGCGTTGGTGGGACACCACCAACACCTTTCACTTGAGGTTTGTTGAGATGACCGTGACGCCTTTGGACTTCTCAGCGATCACAGGTTTGAGAGTGGGCGGCGAGCTAGTGCCTTTCGACTCGGGGCTATACAGAGACAGTGTGGCTGTGAGGCACTTTCTGGGGAGAGAGATAGGCGATGGAGAGTCCATGGTGAGGTGTGACCATTTGCCAGCCTTGTGGGACCACGAGCTAGAGTCACCGACAGAGGTGGCTCAGATGGCTAGAGCTTACTTGTTTTACTTGTTTGGTGTGTCCCTGTTTCCGAACAGACAGAGTGAGGTTCACTTGGGTTGGCTTCCAGCACTGGCAGACCTTGGTAGAGTGGCGAGCTTGGACTTTGGAGGCGCTGCTCTTTGTACCCTCTACTGTTTCTTGGGTGCTGCTAGCCGAGGAGTTGGGACGAGCCTCGGGGGCTTCTGGAGAGTGCTTGAGGTAAAACTTCTATATGCGTGCTTATTGCTTTCAAGTTCCTGAGATTTTACCATGTAGCTTGTTGATAATCCCCTTTAACCATGCAGGTGTGGGCTTATGAGGTGCTGGGGATGTATCCGCCGGCAAACAGTCATGAAAATGAGGAGGTGATCCACCGAGCAGCGAAGTGGGATCGAGAGCACCGAGGCGGCAGTGTACATGCAGGGAGACTGAACGACTTTCACCTTTTCTTGGACCAGACTGATGGTAGCACGGTATGATCCTGAATCTTGTGTTGCTTTCAAACTCGAACTTTCTGTTTGGCTTCCAAATTTCTGAAGAACTTGAATTCCTTTGTAGGTGAGATGGCATGCTTGGGATGCGGTGACTGACCAGTACCTGGAGAGGAGCAGGGAGCTGACACGGGGGCGGATCTTGTTGGAGTCCCTGTACGGTTGGCAGTGGTACTTGGGAGAGAGGGTGCCTCGTCAGTCCCTCAGGTTGGCGCATTTCAGGATACCGGGGCGTATACCCCCTGGCGTACAGCGGACTGACGAGTACACACGGGCAGAGATAGAGAGATACACCGTGCTGGACACTGTGCTTCCCTTCAGCAGTTCTCCAGACTATGAGAGCTTCCTGGTTGGCCACCTGGCCAGTTTCTTGGATATGGAGACCCGTATAGCGGCCTTGGAGACAGCTTTGCCAGTGCTGAGGAGAGAGATAGAGGTGCAGACTCCTGGAGGGATGATGGGAGTGTTGGAGGTTCCTCGTGTTGCGCCTCCACTGGACTTCACTTCTGTTCAGGTAACCTGTAAAAGAAAGAAAAACATGTTTGCAGTTTATGTTTTTTTTTCGTTCATTATTGATGATACTTGTGAAATGCTTTGTTTTGCAGATTCCTGCCAGCTGGGCGTCAGAGTCCTATTAGCTGAACTTGGACTTGGAGGCTTTAGTGCGCCGGTTGATGATAGGCAACGTTCCAGAGGTGCGCCCCCGAGCTGTGCCAGAAGTGGTTTTCAGAGAGGGTGGCCCTGGTAGAGGTGGACCAGGCCGTGGTAGCGGAGCTCAGGGAGCTGGAGGCAGAGCTCGCGGTGGTAGTGCCGACAGAGGCAGAGGTGCTGACAGAGGTGGTGGTGCCAGAGGTGGAGGTGCCCGGGGGGCTGACAGAGGTGGTGGTAGAGGAGCTGGCGGGCCCAGCAGAGGAGGAGGACGTAGAGCTGGTCGTAGTCCTTCTCCTGGCAGAGGGAGTTCTCAGGTAACCTTCATGCTTTGATTTGTGCTTTCAGATTTTGCATATGATCCTCGTATACTGATGAAATTCCTTTGTTTCGTACAGAGTGTGTCCCCACCTCCGAGTACTAGGCGCAGGAGGGTGCTGATGAAGCAAGCTGGTGGTGGTCCTACGACTCCTCCTTCCGACAGAGTTCTTCGAGGTCGTCAGCCTTCCGCTGACCGGCCGGGAGGGAGTGCACTAGGGAGTTCAGCTCCACCGTCACGGTGGTCTTTCAGAGAGGCAAGGAGCAGCGAGGAAGAGGATACAGGTCCCGCTGAGTCTGAGGAGTTTAGGCCTCGAGTGCAGAAGAGGCCGCGTGCTTGAGTAGGTAGGACAGGCCTGCGTGCCTGCTTTTGATTTGGGCGCCTATTTGCCCGTTCTTTCTTTTCTTTTTGTAGATATGGCCTGCGTGCCGTAGCAGTAGTTTTGATGATGTCGGGCCCATTTTGCCCTTTGGATGGATGCACATTTTTCTTATGACATGGATATTGCATTGGTTTTATAAAAATTCGCATTTATGTTTATGTAGAATGACGTACATTGACAAAAACTTGAATCTTAAAAACCAAACCTAGCACTGAAAATGTATGACACGAGACTCTGCGGGGAAATGAAATATACATGAGTTTGAAACTTTTTGGCCTTTTGTGGAAAGAACTGGAAGAAAGAGAGAGGAGTTTAGAGTGAGGAGCGCCCCGAAGCTAGACATCTTGATTCAATAAATCCCGAGCATACGCAACAATGTTTGAATATTTCGAGAAATTGCGAAAAAGTCGCAAAATTTCATTCAAAGCTCCTGTACCCGGGGTCTTTCCGTGTACCCGTTTACCGAGACATCTTCGAAAGTGCCAAACAATTCCTCTATCAAGACCTTGATGCTTTTTCTGAATTGTATGTACGAGAAAATTGGCCAAAAGAAGCTTGGAATGGATCCCGGAGGGTAAAAATTGGATTTTGACCAGAGAAAGAGAGAGAGCACACGGAGAGTTCCAGAGAGACGGGTATTGTGTAGGTGAATACATGTCTGCAACAGGAGCAATATCTGTTGAGAAGAAGACGTGTTGCAGTTGATCTGCTGAGAAGAGACGTATCATCTCTTTCCTTTGTGAACACGTGTAAGCGGAAGGCCATTCCCACATTGTTACCCCTCATTGTGGATCAAATTACAACAGACGCCATTATATGAAAAGACCGATATACCCCTCTGACGTAAACGGGTCCCTGCCAATTGAAAGGATATAATTGGAAAAATCAGCCAAAAATTGGTCGTCCTGCACCAGATCTTTTTCTTTCTTTTTTTTCTTTTTTTTTTTTTTTGGGAAAATGTCAAGTATAATATCAAAGCCATCCGGCACCCGATTACATCAAAAGACAAAAATGACGCCAAAAACACTAACAAATGAAAATGAGAACGGCAACTGAGTCAAACTCATAGACACACCTGCCTAAGCAGACCCGACACCTAGGGGACGGAATGATGAATCCTATCCAAGTGAAAGTGGTAAAGAATCCACAAGGATTCCCAGCCCAAACCATAAATACAATACATCACCAGTAATCGGTAAAGAAAACAACAAAATAACAAACCAAAAAATAACTAATCAGCTACCCAAAAAACTGGTACAAAACAAGATCCACCGAGTCACCCCAATGAGATGCACTGAGTCATACCGAGTTCACCGAGTCGTCAACCAGTCACTTCCCCGGACAGAACCTAGCTCTCGTAGCCGCCGCCCATGGCATAGAAAGGCTTTATTAGCCGGAGGGGGCCGAGGCTCCCAAGATCAACCCGTCGTCAGATTTGAGCCACCCGAAGCAAGAAGCGGTTTGTGGAGGGCGGAGGAGGAGGGACGGTGGTGGATAAGGTCAGAGCTAGTGGTGGAGGGTGCTTGTGACGGCCGGGTCTGGAGGCAAAGGGGGTGGTGGCGGAAAGGTTTGGCAGTGAAGGGGGGTGGTGGGTGAAGGCGGAAGGGCTAGCGGCGGAAGAAAAAGGAAAGAAAAGGGGTCGGTGGCAGAGGGGTATGGTGAGATCAGGCGGCGTCAAACCGGCAAGGGGTTGAAGGAGGGGGTTCCGGCAAGGCGAGGGGGAGGAGGGGTGGGGCAGAAAACCCCACCCCTCAAGCTCTGAAACGGAAGAAAACTAGATCTGGGGAAAAGAAGAAGAAGAAAAGAAAAGGTGAAGGAGAGGAGAAGAAAGAGCTGGTGAAGCGAAGGAGGAAGAAAGGGAGCCGGACTGGAGAAGCCGGCAAGAAAAGGGATAAAACCCTAGGGCTTCTAACTTTTTAGAGAGAGAAGCTCTATAGGGCGGTAGTAGGCCTGGGAAAAAAAATGTCACCACCAAATCCTTCAACGCCCTTATTCTCAAGGGTTTTAGATAGTTGAATGTGAAATAACATAGGCCTACTTTATGTTTTATAATCTATATTAAAATTTTCATTTTTGAAGGTAATATTTATTGTTTTGAAATTTTTAGAAGAGAACATCCGAAGCCCCATTTTGCATTCTTACTTAAAGCTCCGGAAATCTCAGGGCCGATTATGCGGCTAATCCTCAATTGACCCATCGCCTTTTGGGATGTACATTTGCAACATTACCTTTCCGGTTGTAAAACAATTCACTCATCAGAGGCTAATCATGTAACAAAAAAAAAGAGCGGTTATAAAATACGGGAATTTTTATAATTCCCCATTGAAAACTTAATCGGAAAACATATTTTCTGATTTATTTTTTTATTTTTGGACCCTGGACTGGACCAACCAAAATATAATAACAAACTAGGTTCAAGTACAAATTCTAAACCACAAGAGCTAGAGGTTTCTTCCTTCGCATATGTACTAGTCTCATGCCACGCATTTCGCATGTTACGTTCATTGTTTTGATGGAATAAGTGTGCAATTTGCGTAGTTGTGAAAAACATCAACATCTACTGCGGAAAGAAGGGGAATGCCCATCAAAGCCCACAAAATACCCACTCACCCATCCTCACATGGCCTGGAATTCTGGCAAAATAGGCAAAATTGGCTAACACGAAATTGGCCAAACCATTTCTTTTCCTTCAGTGGTCTGGATTACAAAAAAAAAAAACAGTAATTACTCTAAAAGCCCAAAATTATGCAGTGGCTTTCAGAATAATAAAACTAAAAAACAAGCTCACACACACGCACAAAATACTTAGAAGAAAATTGACTTGGAATGGAATAAATATATAACCACACAGCAATACGTAATGAACTGTTCACTTCTTTTGGAAAAAATAGATCATATTCTATAGATGATTACATAAGCAGTTGAAACTTGTACAATTACAAACTACAATCTCTGACCTATTCCTAACATTTCTACTATTTATAGCTGCCGCCCTTCCATTTTCATTATCAGGACTGCCGCTTTCCGGGAACTTCATATTCTTGCTTCATCCAACTCAAAAAGGAAATTACTACTTGAAAATCCAAACAAGAAAATCACCAGCAATTTATGTAGCATAGGCCTTAAAAAGCCAAACATGGTAGATTCGGTGAAAAACAGCAAAAAAGCTAATCACTCTCAGCCCTCTTCCCAGTCTATATCTTCTTCATCATCATCAGCTGATGCATCAGCTTCAACATTCAAATCGTTCACCTTATAACTTTCACCTGTATTGCCTGTACGAGAAGTGAAAAGAATTTATCTCCATTTGCGGAATAATAATTAAGAACAACATTGGATGATAATTTCCTGCGCATGGGAGATGATGACCACTTAAAAGTCACAATAATTCGGCAGCAAACAGAACCAATAGGTAAGCCAAGCCAACACAACAATGATCAAATATTTTCCGAAACAAACATAGATAATTCCAAACAATCACATTGGCTCATTGCATATTTCATAACTAGCCATCTCCTAGATCTTCAAAAACTGAAACTTAAGGTAAATTAAAGTGAATCCAAAGGAGATCCTTGCCAAGAGGGGGCCACTCATCTTGCCTTCAGGGTTCAGTTCAACCGTAAAGGGCACATTGAGAACCACTGGAAATGATGCATGTTGCATCCATTTGTAGTTGGTCAATCATACTTAAGCTAATGGTCTTTCATAAATTTTAATCCTTCTTGCTTCTGACTGAAGTACAAAGACGAAAAACAAAAAAAAAACAGAAATAAAAGGTCCCCTTAAATATTGAACACCAAAAAACAAAGCTTTTAGAACCAGCTCACCAGCCCCAAAAATTCACCAGTTAAAAATAAGCAAACGCGTCCGATACTCCTAAAATATATCCAACATGTATGATAAAGCTTACATAATATGTGATGCATCATTGGATAGAATTATGTATCACGTGGGAATTCAGATAACTAGAAATGAATAACAATAACCAATAGAGAGGAGGAAAAAACTATTCAGATGATCAGTACTGTTTAAATCTCAATTCATGTTTCTCTTCCGTATAAATAATTAGACTTAACGGAGCTCATGCAATACCCAATAGACTTGTGAAAGTAGCCAACCAAAAAGCAGAAACCAAAAGTGTTTGAAAACAGGCCATAATGATGATATCTACCGGTAGGTGCAGCCTCTTCCCACTCAATATCTTCATCTCCCTCATTTTCATCACGTTTGGACTTATTGCCAACTTGACGATCAGATTTGGCATGCACCCCATTAGAGATGCCAGTATTTGACGACTCCTGTTCTCTCTTGGCAGCTTCGTCTTGCTCTCGTTGCCTCTGAAGTAGAGCCGCATAATAGGCTTTTACATATTCATCCTACAACACAATCAGAGCCAGGAAAAAGTCTAAGTCTCAATGAGATAGAATATCAAGCACATATGATTATAATACAAGATTAAACTTTAACCAATAATCTGCGCACTAGCCTGTAAAATCTTAGTATCAGTATTTTCAGTCATTGACTTTTTGTCCTCTGATAAGTCAGCAGGAGCTGAGGTGCCCTCCATCTTCATCTCCTCCTTGACCTCTCCACGCTGTTCTTTTGTAAGGTTCATACCTTGCTTAATCATCCAAGGAGGCAGAACTTTCATAGGTGAATTTGAATTCTCAGATTTCGTATCCTCTCCTCTTTCATCAACGCCAGAAAAGGCAACTTCAACCTGCCAAACAAAGCCATAAATTGTTTGCAAAGAATCCCGTTGCGAATAACTACTTGCATATTTTCCATTTTAATGGTTAGAAAAATTGGAGTTTGTTGAATCTAAAAGCAGTGCATGCTGAATGGATCATCCTAAGTTGAAATCCACGTTGAGAAGAACTAAGTCTACTTCTTTTATTTAACCACAATAAGCCAGAACTACATAGTTAAAATAAATAAATAAAAAAGAGGTCAGACCAATGGTTGCCTGCCAAAACCATTCACAAAACTTGTTCCTGCAAGCCAAACTAACACAAAATGATAAGGTTAATAAATAGGGTAATATAATGTTCAACGTGATAGTCACCATGGGTCAATATTACCCATGAAAAAAGACAGGAAAATGTCTCCTTTTTCATTCCATTTTTCCTTTTTACGAGGCCAAATTTTGTTGACTTTGCTAGGTTGTTCATGTTTAATACATTGATCAACGCCAACTCATGTGAGAGCTATAGGAGAAGGGTAACTTCATGATTTGCATCCTCAACAAACTCCCTCAAGTGAAACCAAGCTTTCTATGAGAAGGACCAGCAGGTCAAACATAAACTACTGCTTTAACTTTAAATTTGACAGTGGAGAACACATCATCTAACTACCTTGGTACCATGTCAACCACCATACATCTAAAAGCTTCATTGCTAGACAGATAGGAAACTTTCATGTATATCTCCACCATTGAGATCAGAGTTTGTTATACCGTGTACAACGTGTAAGAGCATGTGAACTAGTCTATCTTCTTTTTTTTTTTAGGATAAGTAAATAAATATATTAGAAACAAGGCATTAAGGGAATGCCGCCCCTGGACAATAAGATAGCATTTTACAGAAAGGCCCTATACCCTACTATTATTATGAAATTGATCAAACTCATCAATGAATTGGTCAGGGGACAGAAAACATTCCCCCTTGTCCCAACCATACAAGCTTCTAGTCAAAAAACTCTTGATCCTGAAAAGAGGCTGTTCCACCCTTCAAAACATCTCGTGTTCTTCTCACGACACATTATCCACATCAAACAAAGAGGGATCATGACCCAGACACACTTCCTTTTTTTTCCCATCTCGCACCTCTCCATGCAATTAAAAGTTCGATGACATTCCATGAATAACCCACTTCAACCCAATCCAAGAAAACACCAAAGTCCAAAGCTCCCACACCACCGGGCAATAAATGAGAAGATGATCAACCGTCTCCAAATCCTTTTTGCACATACAACACCAGTTGACAATAATCCTCCGCCTTCGAATCAAAATATCAATATTAAGAATCTTTCCTTGGGTAGCAGTGTAACGCAAATCTCTCTCTAAAAATCTCTCTTCCTTCTCTCTAAAAACTTCTCATCACTTAGGGCTCCCGTCTAGGGGGCGGGGGCGCCGTCGCCGCCTGCCTCCCCCCAATCCTCCTTCTCTTTCTCTCTCCCTCCCTCCCTTCCTTCCTCTCTCTTTTTCCGTTCTCCTTCTCTTCTCTCCTCTTTTTCTTTTCTTTTTTTTCCATTTCAGGTGTGGTGATGCTGTCGCGGTGGCTCATTCTGCGGTCCTTCCTCTCCTCGTTGGTTGCTTCTCCGTTGGCGCCTCGGTTTCACCTGCCGGTTACATTGTTGGGTATAACCGGTTCTCGGGCTTAACGGCATAGGGTGGCTAAGTGGCTGACGTTTGGAAGTTTTGATGGCTGCTCCCGTTTGCTATGGTTCTTTCATCTTCTCTATCGAGACGTGTTGCTGCCGATGAATGTTGGAAGCCTTGTTGGTTTCCGATCAGAGATGTTGGTAGCTCTGGAGGTGACGGCTTCTCCTCGGTGGTGCGACGGTGGAGGGTCTTGGTGGTGGCGATGGTGGTTGTCGAAGGGCCATTTTTCTGAGGTGATGAGGGGCGGCTGCTTGGGCTTGATTTGGGTGATGGCTGGTTGGGCTTTCTTTTTGGTCTTTTGTGTATATTGGGTATGCCATAGGCAGCGGCGGCGTGGTGCGAAGTGGTGGCCGGTTGGAGGGAGAGATTTGGGGTTTATTTTAGTAGAGTATCTAGGCGGTTGTGGCTTTTTAGGGGTGCTCTAGTGGTGGCAGGTGGTTGTCCGGTGGTTTCTTCCGGCAAGTTGTTTGGTGCAGAGGTTTAGCCCTTGGGCAGTGTGTAATCTTAATAGGGGCATTTTCGGGAAGTAGGGCTGTTTTGGTTTTTCGGGCTGTGATATTTCAATTGCATGGGTACTAGTGGCAGGAATATGATATTCGCTTGAAAAGGATCTTGATTAGGGGTTTTTGGTTTGTTCTGGGGCAGTGCACCGCATTATTGGCATTGGAAGGCACGGGGTTTGTTCGGCCAGCTGTCTCTGCTTTGGTTTTCTTTGGGCTTCGACCCAATGGGGAGTCTTGTTGGTCTCTTGCTAACAGGAGTTTTATTGTATTTTTCTTATATAAAATGGGAGGTGATGGGCAAATTAGGTATCTACGAGCTCTAGAAGTAGGAGGGTTTTGTTCCCTTTGAGACTACCTCAATGTAGGGCCTCTTCTGTTGTACTAATTTCAATTGCCCTTTATGGAGATGAAATTTTCTTTGCCGATCAAAAAAATAATAATAATAATCTTTCCTTGGGTCACGCACCATCCAAAAAAACTCACTTTCAACGGAGCATTAGTCTTCCAAATTTCTTTCCAAGGGAAAGAATGATTACCACCCCCACAAAGCTTGGTATTAAGATTTCACCTAAAAAGTCTTGCAGAGATTCCAACGAATTTCATCCCTCCGATGAAATCGTGGAAGCGGACCTTTGATTTCTTCTTCTACCCTCTGCAAACCATACATTCTAACAAGCAAGACCATCAATGCCACCTCCTCCCAGTCACGCACATCCCTACGCAACCGAACATCCCACACTATAACGCCATTGAAGATAATAAAAAATGGTTGCAATCCTATCGGTAGCCATAGGATAGATACTCGGGAAAGCATCCCGCAACTTCGCTTCCGCGCACCACACATTCTTCCAAAACTTCACTCTTCTTCCATTGCCATCCTCCAAATGAGTATTACTAGGGGTGTAAATGAGCTGAGCTTTGTAGAGCTCGAGCTTGGCTTGTTTAGTAAATAAGCCAAAAATCGAGCTCGAGCTAGGCTCATTCGTAAACAAACCGAGCCCTTAACGAGCCGAGCCAATGTAATTTACTTAACGAGCCTCCTTAAACAAGCCGAGCTTCTGTGAGCCAAGCCGAGCTTTACCGAGCTCGTTAACTAAACGAGCCTAAAACTCAAGCTCGAGCTCGGCTCGATTACTAAACGAGCCGAGCCACGAGCAGCTCGGTTTGTTTACAGCCCTAAGTATTGCTTACAAATACCTCCCACCCATTCATGATGCCCCTCCAAATCCCCACTCCATATGGCGAACTCGCATTAAGAGAAGACCACTCTCCCCAACCACACCCATACTTTGCTACCACCACCTTTCTCCACCATCTCTCCCTTCCACACACAAATCTCCAAAACCATTTACCCAACAAAGCTTGATTAAATAGCTTTAATCTTCTCACACCAATTCCACCATTTCTAATTGGCACACGAACCGTATCCAATCAACTAAATGATATTTTAACTCAAACTCCTCACCCAAACCTCCCCAAACATGAACAAACAGAGCCGGAATAAACAAACAAGGACATAAAATAAGTGGGCAAACTTGAAAGTGTACTTCTAATTAACGTCAATCAACCTCCTTTTGAAAGATATTGCCGCTCACACCCCTCCAATCTCTTCTGAAATCTTTACACCACTGAATCCCAAACCGCCTTTGCTTTGTAAGAAGATCCCAACGGCAAACCCAAATACGAAGTCGGAAGCACCACAACTCTACACCCCAATAATTGAGCGAGAGAATCAATATCATCAACCTCCCCTACCGGAATTGTTACCGACTTTCCCAAATTCACCTTTAGGCCAGCCACTGCCTCAAAGCAAAAAAGCACACACTGAAGATACCCCACCTGAGTAGGCTCCGCATTGCAAAACAAAAGTGTATCATCAGCATATAGAAGGTTAGAAACCATCGACGCTGCACCATTCACCGTTCCCACCTCAAACCCTTGCAAAAAACCACCATGTACAGCTTTCCGAATCAACCAATTGAACACCTCCATTACTAAAATAAAAATAAGGGAAAGAGGATCACCCTCTCTGAGGCCTCTTGAAGTCTAAAAAAAAACCGGCTAGAGTCCCATTCACCAAAACTGACATGATATATAGAAATGTATCCACTTCCTCCATTTCTCTCCAAAATCCATCATTTGCATAATATAGATCAAGAAATCCCAATTAACATGATCATAAGCCTTCTCTATATCCAACTTGCACACAATTCCCAGAATACCACTTCTCAATCTAGAATCTACACACTCATTAGCCACAAGAACTGCATCAAGAATTTATATACCTTCAACAAAAGCATTTTTGCGATTCAGAAACAACTTTCCCCTATCTTCTTCAATCGAATAGCCAACACTTTGGCAAACAGCTTATAATCACCCCAAGTAAACTAAACGGCCTGAAATACCAGATGTCATCTGCTCCTCCCTTCTTCGGAATCAAGGCCACAAAAGAAGCATTCAAACTTCTTTCGAATTCACCAAACCTCCAAAAGAGCTCAAACATCCCCTGATTCCCCTCTCACAACCCCCCAACATTGTCGAAAAAACGCCAGACATACCATCTGGACTGGGGGCCTTGTCACCATTCATCAACTTCAAAGCCGCCAAAACTTCCTCATCCTCAAAAGACCTCTCCAACCAAGAAGCCTCGTCCTCTGAACTAGCATCAAACTCCACCCCATCAACACGAGGTCGGCTCACCTCCTCCTCCTTAAACAATCCCTTGTAAAAGTTAGCAACTCCTATTCTGATCTACTCAACCCTTTCAAGGATACTGTCACCAATCCTTATCTTTCCAATAAAATTGTGTCTGCGATTACAATTAGCCATCCTATGAAAGAACCAAGTGTTCTTATCTCCCTCTTTAAACCAAAGATTTCTAGACTTCTGTCACAAACTGATTTCTTCATACTTCACAATTTTTCCGAACTCCTCTTAGCCTTGTCTCTCAATTCCTTCTCCTGCTCCCTTAAATCACGAACTTGTTCCTCCAAATCGAAACTTCAAATCGTATCAATTACCTTGACTTTTTGAAACTCCGATGGTCCAAAGACCTCGGAGTTTCACTTACGCAAATCATCTTTCAACATTTTCAACTTCTTAGCCAAAACAAAGCTCGGCTTAACCACCACCGAATAATTACTCCACCACACTCTCCCACTATCTCCTGAAAGCCCTCTACTTTTAACCACATGTTCTCAAATTTAAACGAGGTTCTCCCTAGCAAAATAGGCGAGTGATCTGAAATAGTCTCACTAGAGATAACTGAGCCACATCTGAAAATTGCTCCTCCCAAGAAGTGGAAAACAAAAACGGATCAATGCCCACGTGTAGCTACCCCCAACGAGAGGCAGGTCTATCTTCTCTGGTCAGTTCAAGACTTCTTATGGTCGTTTGCAGTAAGAATATAATCCACGACTACATGAGAAATAGGTAACATACAGACAAATACTCCGGATTGTTTGACTGTCCTGGAACTTGCATTTTAAAGCACACCGATTGATATTTTCTAATCACTAAATGGTAGTGATACTATGATACAAAAGAGTAAAAGGTGATCCGAAAGCATGCTTGGATCGCCCCTAAAAGAGAGATAAGAAATGGCACAGGACAAAGAAGTCTCAATCAAGCATTCCTGGTAACCTTGGGCTAGAACAATCTAAATTCTGACGGAAATTATATCCACCAGCGCAAGACTCCTGAAGACAAAAGTGAATTTTGCTAATTTGTTCTGAACCATGGAATACAAAGAAAAGTTGGGAAGGTCAAGGAGGACAGACACTAATAACTTCACTTGCACTCCATACACATAAGACACCAATAACTAGAAATGTGGAAGCTAATAGATACTTTTTTCCACAATCCTATACACTGGATCACTAATACACAAGCCTAATCCAAATGTCACTAAAATGCAGGATCACACAATGAAAGCCCAAAGTATAGCAGCCCAAAGTATAGCATCCACATGAAGACTATTTCTGGAAAAGACTGATCTTGGATGGTGGTGCATAAAAAAAATCAAAGGACAGACATAGTAACTTCACTCGCACTCCATACATATATGACACCAATAATTAGAAATGTGGAAGCTAATAGATACTTTCTTGCACAATCCTATACACTTAATCACTGATACGCATGCCTTAATCCAAATGTCACTAAAATGTAGGAACACACAATGAAAGCCCAAACTATAGCATCCACATAAACTATTTGTGGAAAAGACTGATCTTGGATGGTGCATAAAACAAATCAATCAAAGGACAGATGTTGACGACCCACCAGAGATACAACATAATGTGTAGGGCTCAACATCAAGATTGTCCGTTAACTTTTTATCTTTTCAATTTTTTTCTTTTTAGCCACAATAAGAAAGAAAGTTACCTTTGTCTCTCCAAGAAATGGCATAGGTGTTCCACCAAAACCAAGCCCTTGGGCATTTTTAGAGGCATCATTGGCACCAGAATCACCATTTCCAGCACGCCCAGCCGCATTGGCACGAATTTCCCACGCGTGGAGATTCCCAAATTCAGGAACTGGCAAATCTTTTACCCTGCTGAGTTGATCCACCAATGGCTTAAGCTGTTCCTGCACCCATTAACAATTTCACCTAAGAAAATGAAAAGAACACTTAAGAAGCCATATAAACATAATGAGCAGACAGGAAAAGTTTGGATATCCAGACCCAAGCAAACAAAATTTTCATGCCACATACTATAATGGTTTCTAGAGAACAAGGAGAGAGTTTAAAAAATAAGTTTCATTTTCTCTCCAATCCTCTCAGCTCTCTCTAATTTTCCTCTCCTTTATTTTCTCTTCCTTTCCATTTCTTTCCCCAAGTTCCAAACACACCCTTAACATTCGAAGTATCTTATTCATCATTGGTCAGTTTCTAAATAACCTGAAAATTTTGTTGGAGTCCACCCATGGGGGTGATGCCCAAGGAATTGAATAATTCGTACTATTTAGGAAGGTATTATTCAAGGCAAGGGAATCATGGTCAAGAAGACTAATGAGAAAGCTAATTGGTTTAGGAATCTTAGCTAAGGAAATCCTATTGCAATAAGGAAACGAGTAGGGACCAAGTAATAAGGTTACCATTTTTGGGATGAAAATCTCTCAAGGCTTACAAACACCAAGGGGGTATTAGGGTTTTGTAAGAGAGAGAAAGAATGGGTGAGAGCAAGAGAGAAAATATTGTAAGAGTTAGGAAGAGGGAAAAAAATATTGTAAGAGAAAGGGCTTGGGGATTAATATTTGTCTATCTCATTGTACTCAATCAATATAGTGGAATCCTATTGTCCATGGAGTAGGTATTGAGACCTAACCACATTAAATTCTGTGTTCTTACTTTTTTTTCTTTGTGCTTGTTTAATTTTTACGGCGTGCTTCCATTGTGGTGGGGAACTCAAAATCCCAACAATAGAGTCATTAGGGACCATACCACTATTAAAGCTTTCCGTTCTCTTACTCCTGGTCCGTAACTGTTAGGTTTCTTCGTCTCCAGCAGTATCAACCACACTATTTCTTTCAGAATTATAAATTCACAAATTCTGGAAATTTTGAAGCTCTAATCTAGTATTAAGAGGAGTATTAGTGCTTCAGTTACTATCTTGAAATCCCATGTCCAGAGCTGCTCTTCTGCATCTAACTCTTCATCCTCTATGCTTATGCCAAAATAATCTCCAGGCTGAGCAAATACTTATAAATCCCCTTGATGTCTTTCTAATATGATATATGTATCAGAAATGAAAAGGCAACAAAGCTGACAAGCTCAGAAAAAAGCTCAGCAACGATTGGACAGGACTTTGAAACTGGGATCACGGCAAGTTTCAACCAAAGGCTACACTATCAATTTGGATAGAAGCCTGGGATGTCATTGAAACCAGCCCCGCACAAAAGTTGCAGCCCTAGTTGCCTACGCTCCATTCTTCACATGTACAAATAGGTTTAGCAAATCATGTACCATGCATGTTCGTAGATGAAACACAGAAGTTGAGAAGGCAGGTTAGAACTTTCCCAATTACAAACCATACTGAACTTAATCTCTATTCTCCTCTTTATCCCCATTCAGGAGGTTCTAAAGGAGTTGGTTGAAATGACTGTCCTTTTTGGCCTATTACCAAGACCATGAATACGAGCAATGAAGTATTCTCCAGCTGGAGGTGAAAGAAGTCTGTTATTCCTTCCCGGCGTCAACAAAAGATTCCCTCTTCCAAGCCAAAAATCAAAGTAACTCCCCCTGGGCTTTTGTTTGTCCAAATCACTAACCCTGCACTAATCTCCAAAGGGGCTTACACATTTCGCTTAGCAGCAGTATGCAGCAAAATCCAATCACTGTGCATACTACATGTGTGGTGGCTCCTTTCGTTTAGTCGTGAATGACTCTAAATGCAACGTGTTCTTGTTTTGTCTCCACCTTCATGAAATTCCAATTTCCAACACCGACACAAAGCAAATCTTTGATCTACATGCTGGGCATCTGTCTTTCTCTCTGTTAAGAAAGTGAATGGACAAGAACCTTGCTTTCATGGATGTGAATAAAACATAACCCTAGCATGCCTTTATATTGGCTGCAAGACTTTGTGACTAAGAATCCTAACCAAATTAGAAAAACATGCATAACAAGGAAACCTAGATTAACTGGGAAACGTGAATAATATAACCTAGACCAAACGGGAAACGCAATAATAAATCTTGCAAACATGGTAACATAATATTTCTTAATGTTACGCTAGCACTTTAGTCTCTAGAACAGAGAATAGCAATCGAGCAACTAGTAGCCCTCTCTATCCACCTTTCCAAATTCAACATCTTGAGTACCCAAATGGTGACCACATTTGCCAGCATTTTGA
This sequence comes from Vaccinium vitis-idaea, assembly GCA_963854785.1. Classification (NCBI taxonomy): domain Eukaryota; kingdom Viridiplantae; phylum Streptophyta; class Magnoliopsida; order Ericales; family Ericaceae; genus Vaccinium; species Vaccinium vitis-idaea. The sequence goes on along the minus strand of OY978224.1, from coordinate 19,410,060 downwards.
CGCTTGGACAGTGAATCAAGACCTCGTAAATGGGAAGCCATTATGAGTCGGCTCTTATCTTTAACCCCAGTATAAGGGGGTGTTCCACTAAAAAAAAACAGTTTTTTTCCAAAAACCAAGACAGGTCATTCTCTCACAATACATCACATAAAAAACCATGAAAAAACAGTTTATTCTAAAAACACCCTTAGCGGAAAACCCCCTTTTCCATAGTTGTTGGATTGGATTAGAGATCATGCTGACGGGGATAGTTTGTTGAATCTCAACCATAAAGAAGCTGCCTCCCCCCCCCCGCTACTGAAAAACATCCTCCAAGAAAGACAGAGAGTTTCACAGGAATTGACTTGATCGTTATAGGAGATCCACTCCGGTACATCATTTATCTTTAATCACAGTCACTGTGATCAGTTCCAGATCCAAAATTGTAATTTACTTTTGGGAAAACAAATTTTGCCAACTAGTGATCGGATGAAAGGATTGTGGGCCCAACAAATTTTTTCTCACCCACCCTTATTACCGTGGGCCCCACCACTAACCTTAATTAAAAAAAAAAAAAAACTCAAACGTCTCTTTCTCTCTCCTGTTCTCATCTCTCTCCTCCCCAAATCCAAGTCCCTCCCCTCCATACCCACCACCACCACCAGCAGCAGCAAAAAAACCAATCAACTAACACAAACTCCTCCATTAAAGTCCAATGCTCTTCTCCCACTACCACCGACACCCCCACCGCCAAAGCCCAACGACTGATCGGATCGGAATACGGTTTAGATTTCTGGGTTTTGATTTTTGGGTTTTGAGTTTGGTTGGATTTTTGGGTTTTGGCCGGAATCTGGTCGGATGGAGGGGAAGGACTTGATTTTTGGGGGTGTGAAAATGAATAAGGCCATCTCCAGCAGCTTCGCTATCACTCCGGCAGCAACAAAATGGCGACCGTCGCTTGCCGGAGCGAATCGCCAACGCTCCTCTCTCTCTCTCCGTCGCTTGCCGGAAAAAGTAGACCGTCGGGATAATTGCTCTAAAATCGTTTTGAGACAACCACTGCGTAGCCGACGTCGAGACGAGACGATTGGTGCAAGAATCGTTGCCGTCGGAGCTCCAGTGCCGCCGCACGCGCCGGAGAAAGGAGGCGCGTGTCGCGCGAGTCAGATCTACTCGCGCGCGTGTAGCGCACGCGCCCGTGCGATGAAGAAGAAGATGACGCGTGTGTTTTTTTTTATACTCAAAGAAGAAGATGACGCGTGTGTCAACCTAAGCGTTTGTTTTTTGTTTTGGTGTGTGGTTAGTGGAGCCCACTTGGGCCTCCATTCTTTCAAACCGAAAATTTTGAAAGTTTGCACTTCAAAAAGTTTTCTCCAAAAACTTGGAACCGAACACAGTGAGTATCTTCAAAGGAGATCGTCCCATCCTATACTAAAATACTGAAAGGAAATGCTTGGTAGCACAACATACTTCAACATATCTCTTCTAACTCCTCAGTCCTTTTTGTTCCAGTCATGAGAAAACAGAGCCCAACCTTTATGAGTGCTCCACTACTCCCTGACTACCTCAGGCAAACTTCATTTAAGTTGAGAGTAATAAGAAATTGCTACAGGGAATCTGCTTAGATATATTCCTAATTATTGAAAGGATGTCGAGCTAACAGGCCTGATTTAACAGCTCTCCTAGTGGAAGTAAGGCAAACCGAAGCCCAGGAGATAAAAGGATCAAAGTTAAAGCACAACTTTCGAACTGCTGTCCCGAACTTGCCCTCCGCCCATTCCCATGGTAATGTTTGAGAGCATTCCCATGGTAACAGAACCATGTAACTTAGCAAAATTAACAAAAGGCAATGATTACATGTTGATGTTCATTGGTGGGAGAAGCCCTGTGAGGGACGCCCACAAAACTACACAAAATCCTATTCAGGTCCTTCATTTTTCTTGGTATCAATGATAATTAATAGTACATTGGCCCCATCAAAATCCAGGTAATCTTACCAAGCCCCCTTCCAAATTTCCGATAACTCTGTACCGTGAGTAACTCACATGGATAGCCATGTGTCATCAACAAGAAAGCAGTCACGTGTACTGCACATCACACAATTATAATAGCTCGAATAAGGTAGTAAGAAAATTTTGATGAATTTTGTACTCAACTTCTGACTTGCTGACAATCATTCATACAAAATCCAAGAAAAATCTATCAGGAGGGAATCAAGTACAAGGAAAAGAACTTTAACCTCCAGCTTTTGAAGCATGTCCTTCAGCTTTTCACGTCGCCGCCTCCTTGCATTGTCATCTCCATCCCCCATTTCTTGAGCAGCTAACTTGTCACTCTCAGCCACAAGTTCCCCATTGCAACTTTCGCAATGAAAATATTCATCCTCCGGAGAAACAAGTCGTAGTGCATCCAGAGCAGTATATCTAAACATTCAAAATAATGTAAACCTCAAGTTGTTATTTAGAGATGCTGAAATGTGGAAAAACAAACATACAGAAGCAACCGAAAAAACCTTTTTGCGCAGTTGGGGCATATGTACTCCTGAACTGTGTTCTTGTTCTCGAGCTCATCTTTTAGTTTTTTTCTCATTCGGTGCAGTCTGTACCTAACAACATCATATATCTGCAGCACATGATTTGCTCTAGGTTTATTTATACTTCCTAGCAGACGATAATTTCAAATAATTAAGCTCTTGAATAATAATGGCCGCCATTGATGCATAAACTATACAGTCATCATGTAACTTCAACTACATATGTGCTTTTTGTAAATATAACAATACATGTTACTGTATAGTACGTTCTGAAGTTAATGTTAATCATCGAAATCCAACAAATTTCAGCAATATAGCATCGTTATCTCAATAATTAAAGAAAGATAACAGAGACAAAAATACAAAATGCGTAAAGAAAAGACCTAAAATGATAAGTGAAGTAGAAAATTAATGGGGCAGACAAACAGAAAAAGTAACATGAATTTAAAGCATACATACGAAACACGGATGTATAAAAAGACACCTGTGCATAGTCCAAACAACAATATGAGTGAGTGTGCAGCTTAATCTTTTCTTCTCCCTCTCGCCCATGCTGACCATCAGCAGTAGCAGCTACTGCAGCACTATATATCTTTGCACCTTTTGCTGTCTGTACCAACAATATAAAGCAAATAAACCACATATTTGGCAAACATAACTAGGTTTCCCCATCTATATAAGTCTAACATAAAGCCTACTAGAAAAAATAGAAAATCCAGGTTTGACAAAAAGCAACAAAGAGAGAATTACCCAAAGATAAGCCTAAATGATCTGCTCTTTCAGTTTTGTTTATTTTTTTTTCCCCCATCTATACAAAGTCTAACATAAACCCTACAAGAAAATATAAAAAATCCAGGTTTGACAAAAATGCGACAAATAGAGAACTATCCAAAGATAAGACTAAATGTCCTGCACCTTTTTTCTTTTAAGGGGAGGCAAGAGGGTAATCCACTTAACCCACTCAACTAGGCATGCTGACGAGTGAGGGGCAAGAGGACCCTTTTAACACACACTCCCAAACTTCCCAATGTGGGAAGCCAGCCCCATGACGCAGGCCCGAGAGCCTAACCCATCCTTCGGACGGGCCTAATTTGCTCACACAAATGTTGTAAGGAAGTGAAAAAAAATGTCAGTATAAAGAAGATGACAATACAACGAAGACAACATCCTAAGCGGAATGGTGGATAAAATTAAAAAGAAATCAAGAGCAAGAACCATGACAAAATACTAAACAACCAAGGCAGCATGAAGGCTTCAAAAATATCCATGGTGGCAGCCTATATGCAAACGTAAGTTCCATGTCAGCCCCCATTAGAGAGAAATTCCCATAGACCTCCAAAGTATTGGTAGATCTGCCACCTATGCCACTAAATCAGAAAGATACGACTTTCTTCCAGACTCCCCTAAGTGTATATTCTACTTCCTAACTATTATATAAGAACCAACTGTAATCACGCTGCACAAATCTCTTTCATCGGCTTTTTATGTAACAAAAGAAGCATACCAACTCTCCCGAGTTAACATTCCATCATCACCAGATGATAGAACGTGTATTTTGACCTTCACATCGTTAGGTCTCCACTGCAAAGGCCTAAGAAATAAGAAGGGAGAAACGAATAGAAACAATGGCGAGGAGCCTCTATGATGCCTATCAGATTGGAAAAGAAATTCGATAATAACATCATGGTCAATGGGCTACCCTGCCATGCATGCATCAAGCAAGACCTAAGAAGAGATTTCGAAGCGAAGGGTGGGCAAAAGGCCAATCCCACAAACTTGGAGGCTTTAACAGAAGAGTTGGGATAGAAACCATTAAGTTACTTAATTCTGCAATTATGGAAAGAGATTAGATGGATACGATATATAATTATTCCCGAAAGGACGGCATTTCTCTTCGCCAGGTAGAGTTATGGACCTTGTGTGGCAGGGGAGCAAGATGAGTTCACAAGATAGTGAGATACCATATTTTTCACTTTCCAAAATACAAGGTTGGGAGACAACTCAGACAAGTTAACAAAAATAGGCAAAAAGAGAAATCTGTACATAATTACATATGCACACGAACTTGCAACAAAAGCAACATTTGAAGAAGAAACACGCAAAATAAGGGAAGTGTTATTAAACATCAGCCACACAACATAACCAATTATAACTTCTTCTTGCAACTAATCCAAAATTTAAGTTCACAAAAAAAGAAAAGAAAGAGCAAAGAACCACATCTGCCCTAAGTTAATTTCCAAAAAGGATATATAAAATAGCACAGTGAGCATCCCTATCAATCCCATAAGCAACGTAACTTTTAAACAAATGCCAATGGTTATTAGGTAAAAAAATCACGATTTGATTAGCAAACTGAAAAAGTTATTAGGATTCCTTGAAAGTCTGCAAACAAATTGCTAATAAAAGCATAACTTTTAGTACAGCACTACCCAGGGCCTTGATACACAATGCACTGTTAGTCACTGACTCCCCAAGCTCCCCACCACAAAGGAGTACAATGTTTTATGTCTGTTGATAACCATTCAACAACGTCCCAAGAGTTAATGAACTAAATGGTTGCTGAATGTGGGCTCAACTTTTAGGTTACACTCATTCCACAAGACACGGGATTTTATCCCCTTAAGTAATATGCTTGCTATGTTGTTTAATTACCAGGACTTCAGAATAAGTGCATTAGGATTGACGCTAGTTGCGCGAAGCGGGGGCGGGAGTGGGAGTGGGGGAGCGGAGATACCTAGAAGCTCCTAAGGTTGGGAGCATGGGAGGACCGTATATATTAAATATATATATTATTTATTTTCAGATGAGGATAAGTGTATAATCCTATAAATAAAAAAATTGAAAAGTGTGACTTGACCTTAATGTATTAGAGGGAGATGTGGGCAACTCCAATCAATAACCCAAATTCGTAATTAATGGACGGATAATAGGCCCAAATCTTTAACCTTATTTAATATATGAGGCCCAACAAACCCACCAGTTCTCTATTTTACTATAAAGAAGCCCAAAAAAACCAACTACATTATTAAATAGAGACTAAACCCACCAGTTCTCGACTCGTACTCTTTGTTTACATCATCCACAATCTCTCCATCCTCACTAACAATAGAGTCAATATACTTAAAATGCTTCTTGGTCATTAACTTATACTCCATGTACCCCATATTACTCCCACTGATTCTATCAAAGTCTATGAGACACTAAAATAAACTACAGACTAAATACGATATTACGTACTAGTATACAAACTTTGGATTTCAAGTACAATCTAATTTCTTGAATGCAGTGTTAGGAACACAGCCGCAATATATTGAAGAACCATCGCAACAAGAATCGACAGAAAAGATACTGAAAAGTGAGAACATAAAAGCGCCAGACAATGTACATGACTGAACCAAATGCAATACTAACCTCTTTCCTGTGGTCCCTGGTGACTAGCTTTTCTTCTTCGAAAAATCGCAGCGTTCGGCGAAGTTGTTTTGAGTGTAGCTTCAAGTCCTTTGCCAAATCTTCCTCTCTCACCCACTGACGCCTGAATAGACATATATAAACACATTCTTAAGAAACAACCCAAAAAAGACATTGTTTTTCATCCCTTAGAACACATGCATAAAAAAGATATATGGATTGGGTTGCGTTGAAGAACATGAGGCTGTCCCTGAGGCCTGAACTATAGATCCTCCTATGTTCAAAAGGCAGGTCTAGTAAAAAAAAGGTACTCAAAAGAGACCTTGGTTAGCATATTAAGTCCATTAAATTACAATACATATATCCATTGCTCGAGGCACCAGTTAGCACCAAGGAGGAGAATGCAACTGCAAAATATGGATCTCATATTGGTCCAATGTAAGATGCACATCACATGTCAACAAGAGAAATATTTCATTTCGGGTTCAGCATCCTAGTCCTGCAGAATTTATCGGGTCCTACTAACATTGCACAATAAGGTGATGGTTAAGGCAGAGATATGTCCCCAACAAAAGTCGCATCACAATGCCTATTTCACTCCTTTCAAAGTCAATACACGTTTGATAAAATTTTATGTACATTTTAGTAATTCATCCAATCCAACAAAACGCGGTAGTTAACATAATCAGTCAGTATTAAAAAGAATAGTTCAAAAAGGCAAAAAGCCCTAAAGATCCACTACTAATTATATCCAAAATTGTTGAAAGTAGAGAAACCTGGTGAGAGCATCAAGTACAACCACAGCAATTCCTCTATTATCACTCCTCCCAGTTTTGGGCTGATTTTCTCCTTTAGCTGGGATATCATCGTAGAACGCCCTCGCCGCTAGCTTCACCAACCTACACAAACCCGAATTCCAATAAACAAAAATAAAGTATAAAACCCAAAACCAGAACCCTAAGAAGCGTTTGAATCGAATCAGTTATGAGTTTGAAACGCATCACATGAATACATCAGAAATGATAATAAACTCCCCATTTGTGGGTACACACACCTGTTGAATGGTTCGACGCTCATCACGTTCGAATTATTCTGCTAACTTGTATGAATAAAAGCGATGGTAAACGTACAAATTAAGGTAGAACCATGAGTGATTGCTCCATGGGCTATCGATTTGAGTTGCAGATTTCCAGAGCTCTTGTAGGTTTAGAAGAGAGGGAGAGAAGAGGGGTTTGTCCGATACTGCTCAAAGCACTCTATTTTGGGAGATTTGACGTGAATACGGTGTACTCATCGTTTAATTAGGGGTTTAGAGCAAAAGAGCCAAAATTAAATTTAAAGAGGGGATGTAACAAAAAAAAATGGATGGGTCCCTCCAAACAGTACAATTTTTTTAGAAAAAAATGGCATAAATTACAAAATTTTCCCTTAATATGTCACTTCCACTCTTCATTTTAAAGAAAAGAACATGTGTTGGAGTTGCTCTGGATCCGACACACGGGACTCGTGCATTTATTAGAGAGATTTTAGACACAAAAACGATGGTCTCTCTATAAAGAAGGGGGTGTTTGAGAGCCTAGTTTTCAGTTTTTTATTTTTTGACTTTTTGGATTATGGTTAGAATGTGTTTTGAATCTAGGAGGAGTGTTTGGGAGAAGTGTGCAAAATGCATTTTGAAACAGGAGTAGTGTTTAAAAAGAATAATGATGAAAATGAGTTATGAATTGGTTTTTTACAATTTTGCCCTTGTTCTTTATTACGGTATTAAAAATATGCATGAATATTATTTTTAGCAAGTTTTTTGGAGTTATAATCGGAAATATTTTTGTTAACGTATCCTGTCCAATTTTTACTTTTTTTTTTTTTGGAAATTCCTTTTTCTTAATTCAAAGTCTCTTGTACTTAATAATAAAATATGTAAAACAGAAATAATTGCAAAAAAAAAAAAAATTGACCAAAAAAATGATGAACATTGAAAACATTATACAAATTAAGAACAAACATTGTAAAATTGATGTGTCCCCTATTTAAAAGTCTCCATTATACAGATTTTTTTGGGTAATTAGGAAGAATAAAAATTGGCAACCAACTAAAGGCCCAAAAAAAAAAAGAGATTAAGTTACAATAACAATTACTTAACTCAAACCCTATAAAGGCAGTTTTCATTTCTTTTTTATCCTTGTGACAAAAAAAAAAAACTACGAAGCAAGACTAATCCTAAAAAATAGACTACGGTTACATTCATATTGTTATGTAATTAATGACTAATTTACAATGTTAATTAAAACTTTATCTGTGCATTTGTTTTAAAAAGAAGGACATTTGGGTTTTTTTGGTTGAAAGGGAAAATTAGAAGGCAAAAAGGAAAATGGGAAAAGGACCTCTTGAGCTCTTTTTGGCTTTTGCTCTTCTGTCATCAAAATTGAAAATGCATTTTGGTAGCATGTGTTTTGCCTCAAACTCTCTCAAACACCCAAAAGTGAAAAAAATTGAAAATGAAAATACAAAAAAAAAACCTCCCAAACACCCTCAAAGGAGTAGTATAAAAAAAAATTTAAAAAAATGAAGAAAATTTAGACATAATATGTCACATCCAATAAAAAAAAATAAAAATTTCGAACTTCATAGGAGATGCTCTCAAAAGGGCTCCCTTCAAATATGCAACGCCCTAGTGTTGTTTTGGGGCCAAGTTAGGCAATAACTCCCTTTCCTTTCTCTCCTCTTTCGTATGGTATAGTATAAATGATTGTGTGCGACTCACTTTGGAGTCTCACATAAACAAATAATCTGAACCATCTAATGGTTTTAAAACAATTAGTATTTAAGTGGTTTTGTAAATTATCATCAGAATCAAATAAGTGTAAGCAATAGATCTAACCTTCTAATTTCTTGTTCAGAATTTAAGATTTTAAATACTAAATGAATTTTTTTATAAAAAAAATAAACGATTGTGTGCTTAGTATCTCGTTGATATGAATCGCAAGTTTTATAGATCTTATTGAGAATAGCATTCATTAAAAAAAATTACGTTTTTTTAACATCGATAGGTATCAAAACGCAAAAATCATTTAAAATATGTGAACTGTTTTTATATAGGCAAATTCTGTTCATTTTAATGGGAAACGTTTTTATCTGTTGACTTTTCATTTGTATTTTTTTCACCCAGAACGTCGAATGAAATCCGCAAGTATTTATCTTTTGAAAATTAGCATATGATAATCGGTAAACATATGGGTAAGGACAAGAATGTCCAGAAAATGCATCGATTGTGTTCGGGGACGCACTTTTGGGTCTCACACGAGTGATCTGAACTGTTCATTATTTTTAGAACATTTTTCCGAGGGGCCCCACAAAATTTCAGCTCAATCGGACGGTTAGAAGTGCTCTAACCAAAGTCCCACCGTTGTAATAAAAAAAATAATTGCTTGAAACGGTAGAACTTTGGTTTGAGGCTTTGAGCACTTCTAAATTTTTGATTGAAACGGTGGAACTTTGGATTGAGCACGTCTAATCGCCCGATTGAGCTGAAATTTGGTGGGGCCCTTTGGAAAAATGTTCTGAGAATAATGAACAGTTCGGATCACTCATGTGAGACCCAAAAGTGGATCTCCGAACACGTTCTGTACATTTTCTATGTATTTTGTTCTGCACGGGTAGTTGGGTCCTATGATAGTTAGGTCCTATGATAATGCGTACTTTTTTGTACAGTACAATTTTTTGTTTTCTTTTTGTGCTTATAAATAGTACTCCAAAGTACTGTACTAGTTTTTTTTTAAAATTACCGTACACTTTTGCTTGAGAAAGAACCGATTATGTACCGATCGGCTTCGGGGACCCACTTTTGGGTCCCACACGGAAGATCCGAGCCGTTCATTCATCTCAAAATCAAATTCCGAGGGGCCCACGCGGAGATCAAGTTGATCGGACGTCCCTAAGTGCTCGATCCAAAATCATCTCATTTCGTTCAAAAGTTCGGTTCATGCTCATCTGTGCGAATAGCAACGTTCTAGGCTTAAATGGTTAATTTTATGTTTTCATATTCTCGTTTCAGAACGGTGCTACAGGTACCGAAGGGTAATGTACCGAAATTGTACTAATCGGCTTGTGGGCCCCATTTTTGGGTCTCGCACAAATGATCCGAACCGTTCAATCATTTTAAAATAATTTTTCGAGTGCCCCTTTCAAAAAATCAGCTCAATTAGATATGCGTAATTGCTTCATCAAAACTTTAAGTTTTTCATTCAAAATTCAGGATCCTAAGTTTTGAATGAAAAACTTGAAATTTGGATGAAGCACTTATGCATATCCAATTGATTTGATTTTTTGCAAGGACACTCGGAAAATTATTTTAAAATTATTGAACGGTTCGGATCATTCGTATGGAACCCAAAAGTGGGTCCCGCATGCCGATTAGTATAATTTTTGTACATTGGGTTTCGGTACCCATAGGTTTATCGTTTCATATTTGTAAACAAATATACTAGCAAATTACAGTACCTTTTTTGTTATGGGTCTTGCTACTGGGCTCACAATAAATAAAGGAAAAAAAAAAACATGTTCTTGCTATTCAATGCACTTTTTACACTTTTCAAAATATTTAACACGTGCTTTTATATACAATTTCCACACATTTCAACACATTTTTTAAATATTAACATAAGCCCACTAGGTCTATTTTAGCATTTTCTTTTTTTATTTTATTACAGACAAAATCATGCAATTTTTTATTACCTAAACATGTTACAAGCCGCCAATAATCTAAGTTACTAAGTTCTTGTTTCACTAACTTGCATTTTGGCTCTTCACCGCCTTCGAGCAGGTCATTCTCCTCAAATACATCAACGAAAAAAGGTAAAAAGCCGATTTAGTGGAACAAGACAAATGTCTTAACGACTAGACAATAACGTATTCACCAAAAAAAACTCAACCGAATAGGTAAACTAATTAATGTTACTATTTGTTATAAAATGATGCACTACAATAAAGAATTATCATACAAACTTACAGACATTTTTAACTGGCGGAAATGGCTAATATATATTTTCAAGGCTATCAATATAAGCTTATTAGTATACGCTTTTGTTAACGTAAATTAAAAAAAAAGGGCTACGAATGGTATAAAAAAAAAAAAAAAAAACAAAAAGAGGAGATTATTAGTATTAGTAAATCATTAGTTCGAATATTTAAGAAAATTATTGAGTAACTTTTTTTGGTCTTTTGAGTATTAATACGCAAATCATTAGTTCGAATATTTTAAGAAAATTAGGATTATTTGAGTAACAAGAGGGAACTTGGTAGTGATGCCAAAGTGAAAAAGCTTTCATTATAACTATACCATTCTCACAAGTTTCCACACGGTCAATGTAGAGGCAAAAAACAAAAAGGAATCTATGCAACACAAGTTCAAGCGATTCGAGCATATATGGAACTGAGTGGCTTTTGAGGTTTAAAAGCAGCAACAACCGCATGGAAACGAGGATGGAATACGGCCCGTTGTGCGAATATACTCTGCTTGTTGCTCTGTCTTAGCAGCTTGCCGGTTTTTCTTGGCCTCAGCTGCTGCCCGCTTCTCTTCGGCCTTGTGTGTCGCAGCTGCTAGCTTGTTCATCAGTTTATCATGTGCAAGTCCCCTCATCCTTTCCACCTTTACCTGAAAACCACAAGCATTAGTCAGAAAGAACACATAAATTTCAATTTTCAAGGGTCGGTAATCACAAGTTCAAACAGAAGCTGACCATCTATGTAAATTAGTTTCTTACGGGATAATGCCTTGCAAACAGAATTTTTCGGTAGAAATGTCCATGGAAAATGATGCAGTGTTCCACCGGTCTTAGGCTTCAAACTAGACGCCTACCATTGATTCACAGTGTCGCTTGCAATTTCATACATAACAATGTGTTGTTATTCTAAATGTTCCATATTTGTCGGCATCAAATCTTTTAAGCATATGAAACATCACTGTAACAGCAAATCCAGTGGAAATAGGGTACAGAAACAAGTTTCAGTGTCTACATAACAGTTATGTAGCTGGCTTTATTTGACTCGTACTGAAGGCATTACTTGACTCGTACTGAAGGCATTACTCTTCCAAAAAATAACCCCAGAAGGAACGGCTGAACCATCTGGAACTGGCAGACTAGCAAATAGCAGCTAAACACAATTACAGCCCCTTTATTCAAACATACCAATAACTTCAACCATTAGGACAGCAAACTAGCAGGCCGCACCATTCTAGTTTTTGGTATATGCATTTCGGACCAGGAGTGACCAGCTGCTCTGAGGCATACTACCTCCTGTCCCACCGGAAGGGATGTTCACTGTGTTCGGATGCCTACTCCAGCAAGTTTTTGAAAATATTTTTCGAGTTTGTTGTTCGGTATGGTTTTGTAGACCCATCCAGCTGGGTTTTGGCGCAGAGAGTGGGCCCACTGCGCAGAGAGAGAGAGAGAGAGAGAGGAGGAAATGCTGTTGAGTGGGTCCACTGGAACCGCTGTTGAGTGGGTTCAAACTTCAAAGGCCACTGGAACTGCTATTGAGTGGGTCCAAATGCCTGGAAAAGTCAAAAGTATAGCCTGGGTTTTGCAGTCAAAATGTACGTATAGGAGACTGATAAAAAAGAGGACGAAAAATATGATAAAAAAAGAGGACAAACGCAGCATTTTTTAAAAGTGGGGGGCCCATTCGAAAAGGTGATTGAGACTTTTAAAACTCTTCTCAAAACTCTTCTCAAAAAATTCTTCTCAAAACTCTCAACCAAACACAGCGGTTGTGTTTGCTTGAATTCAAGCCCTAGCAACATTCTTCTTCAGCAAAAAACTAAACCAGACTGCGCACCCCCTTGAACAAAAGTCGAGTAGAGGCACTGACAAACAAGTACGAAACACTACCCACCCATGTGCATTATCGCTATCGGTAGCCCGTTGCTAATGCGGGATGCAGCAAATAGATTTCATATAGAGGCAAGTTTCCATGGGCTATCCAACATCATAAGTTCTTCGAACTATCGGACCAAGAACAACCCCAAAACATATTCTGCTCCTAGGAGCAAAATATCATTTCTGTGAGAATCGTCATGATAGAATATAGGTCCTCCAAAGTACCCCAACTATTTTCTTCGAATTTTATTAAACATTTATCGATTTTCATCACGTTACAAAAAAGAAAAAAGCATTTAATTGGCACGTCTTTTTATTTGTATATTGGCTATTTTATTGACTTTCATATATTAATAATAGTAAATGTTAGCCTTCTAAATTCATTACATTGAAGGTAATGGTCGGTGAACTATTTATCTAGCCCAATAGATATCTGAGAAGTGCTTCTTTTCGTTTCCTACTTCTGGGACCTGATTGTGTAGAGTTGGCCATGCATCTGGATCAGGGGTCCAGATGGCTGCCGTTTGGTTTGAGCTGTACATCGTGCAGTGGTTTGTGCCGTGTCATGGTTATATAAATTTATCACATAAGAGGATGAGCTGTGTGCAAGTGTGGTGGGTCGTAAAGTTAATAAGTTGCATGGGAGCAAGTGTTGTGAGCGTTGATACTTGTATACATGCATATAGAAATTTGGGCTTCGTGATTGAAAGTTTGAAACTATAGTTCAACCGTAAAGGGCACATTGAGAACCACTGGAAATGATGTATGTTGCATCCATTTGTAGTTGGTCAATCATACTTAAGCTAATCGTCTTTCGTAAATTTTGATCCTTCTTGTTTCTGACTGAAGTACAAAGACGAAAAACAAAAAAGCAGAAATAAAAGGTCCCCTAAAAATATTGAACACCAAAAAACCAAGCTTTTAGAACCAGCTCATCTGGGCTACTATGTATGCATCTTATTTTTGGCTTCAAGGGTATTCTAAACTCTAAAGAGGCGTGTTTCATCTGTTTGCTGGACTGGTGAGCAACGAAGCCCACATAGTAATAACATACGTTTTTTAGACTAATGATTCGGGAACGACAAGCTTTCCAGGAAAGCTGCATAAATGCCCGGAATAGGGCAAACGTTTCAGGCCTAACTTAAAGTTGGCAAGATTATGCAGTTCAAATGAATAGATAAAGCCAGTCAATGAGAAATAAAATCTTTGATGCCAAAAGTGAGCCTTACCTCAATTTCCCTCATCTCGGCTTCCGTCTTTGCTTTCTGATGGCTCTCCCATGCTTGTATCTTGATCTCCTCACGTTTGAACCTGAAGATAGTAAGCATAAGCATCTCAGGCCACAATTTGAAAGTGTCATTCACAGAGGACCCAAGCCAAGACAATGGATGAATTTAGATCCTACAGCAATAGATAGAATCCCCATAAAAATAGTGGTTGACCAGCCCTCTGCAAATAAAATCCATCGAAAACTGCCACATTTTGCTAAACTAAGGTAAATCCTCGTGTATTATTGCATGCAAGATAGAAATATGTCAACATTCCCACGAGTGTGATTTTGTTATCCATGGAAAATTAAATGTGGCCACACATAAAGCAGTACACACTAAGAATTTCTTCAAAACTAATTGCAGATATCTCCCATGTGTAGGCATTATCATACTTCTAAACCTCTTGTCAAGCTCTTTGCAGGAAGTATGATGGTTGCCTTTGCTTTAAAAAAGTATGTCCCCAAAGAGACATGGACATGGGATTTATGCCCTCCTTTTGGAATTCATTAACTTTGAATCAACTTCTCATCACATTCAGACAAAAGCATAATCAAGGGGTTGAAACGAGTTGAAACTCCTACCCAATAAGAAGACCAGAGGGACCGCAGTGCAAGACAAGAAGAAAAGTTACGATATTCATGACAACAGAAACCATGGCCCTAGACTAGAAAGCATACATAAGTGAACAAAAATAACCTTGCTGTATACTTGGCTTTCTCTGCCTCCTCCCAAGCTGCTGCACGTGTCTCAATGACATTTTTAGCCGCTTGTTCAACTCCTACATTTTTAAGCGAAGTAGATACGGTCTTTTCCTCTTCTTTGCTAGCCCAAGCAGCAATATTCGGTTTGCCCAGCTGAGTTCCAAGAGCCTTTATTTCTCTCCTTGTTTTCATCTGTAGTTCTTTTTCAGACAACTCGTTTTTGTTGAGATCCACATGGTCATTTGGAGGATCAGTGGGAGAAGAAGATGCTGCAGTTCTTTGAGGAGTTGGTGGCCGAGAAGAAGTAGGACTGCGTATTGGTGTTGTTGCCCTAACGGGAGTTCCGTTCCTGGAAGGTTCTTGACTAGCAATGGGAGTCATTTCTGTACCCATATCCCTCATTGAAACTGACCTAGCTGTTGACGGCGGAGGAATAAATGTTGTTGCACTATGGATAGATACAGAGGAATCATGACGGCTTAGATTAACTGCAAAAGACCAGAATGAAAGATATTATCAAAGGGCCAAGGTAAAGCTGTATGAGGTTTACTGGAATCAAAGATTTTATGCGAAGCACTATGCTGCTTAGGTCGTGTAACTATCAACATTTGATGAATTAACTCTAACGGGAAAACATTAGAAAGTGCAACTGAACATTCAGAAGTACATTGGCATAGACACTTTCAGAAATGTCTTCCAGTCAATTTTTTAAACCTTAATCGAAGCCAGGGAAGATCGGTGAACATGGAGTGCAGTTATGGCCCCACAACAACCATAGGACTGAGGGACACAACAGAAATTTCAAAATGTTCACAGCTCTTTTTAGAAATTCCCGCCAGGAGCAATCATATCTTATCCCAAATGCACCCTCAGGTATGATAGTAGTGTATCGAAAACCAAACGATCAAAATTTTGGCGCATGTACTTGACAAACCAAAACATGTGGATATCTAGCTAAAACTGTCTCTTTTGGTTTTAGGTTTCTCAAAGAGCTGCGACAACAAAAATTATGTGAGGCCATTATTTCCAAATATGGTACAGATTGAGGTACATGAATTCATAATTACACTAAGTCATCATTCGCCAGAAATTTTCTTCTCACCCCAGATGAAAACAAGGAATACTGAACTTCTAGTCAGTCTTAATACATTCTGAAATCCAATGAAAAGTAAAATAACCGAGTTGATTAATATCATATCCTTGCACCACAACCCAGAAGATGATGAAGTAAATAAGAACATTTATTGACGAAGAAGCTACGGTTGATACTAAATTTGAAAAGTATCTTCAGCAGATAATATATGTACCTATAATGAAGCAACACAAACAATGCAAACATGATCTTACTTGCTGTTCCTCCAACACAATCCTCAACCATGACCACTGCCTTCGCATAGGAATCTGGTAATGGATATGCATCAGCCTCCCAACTAACAAACTTGCCGCCATTTTCCTTCTTGGCTTGGCTGTAGTCAATCCTTTTCGTATCTGGCTCTTCAAATGGAACCAGTGAATTTTCTGGAACCTCTGCTACAAGCTTCATGGATGGTTGCCGGCTTCCATTTCCAAAAATACTTGCTTTCCGCGAATGCCCCTGAGGGTGCCCACTCTTTGGCCGGTTCGATGTTGGACTTGCTATCCATTTTTGGGCATCATCCCATTTTGATGGTGCTGGTTTCGAGAAAGGTGCGAGGGGCACTCTTTGTGAGGCCCGGTCCGCCTTTTGAAACTCGAAGACTGATGAAGATGCACTCATATTATCATGCCCACTATCGTAATCTGGACAACTTTCATCTTGATACTTGTTTCTTGAGTTCACGGAAGAATGATCCTTCAGTCTATGATCGTAAACCATCTCCGTGGGAAATGAGTCAGCTGTGGTGGATCGCAAGCATTCAGGTTGTACGCTTACAACATCCACATCTTTGCAATTGTCAGAACAGCTACTACCTAGTTAAGCCCACATACCACAATCTAAGTTTTTTTCGTAATGCTTCGGCATATATGATAAGCATCCAACAAATTCAACAGCAACAACAAGAATGAATATTTCAATAACGAGACTGCCTTAGATTCAACAAAAATTTGCAATACTTCTTTTTCTTGGAATAATTCAAACTCTTAAGACACGAAGACAATGTTGTCTTGCAAATGGCCAAATCATTTTTGGGCTTGCGGGTTTTACTCTCCATCAAACAAGCAGAGTCTAGGCTTCCCACTTCTTGGTCAGCAAGAACTCTAGAAAAGGAAATGAAAACCCATTTTCGTTCCCAAATTGGGTTTTCAAAAACCATCTTTGCTAACGCAACAAAGTATCTTCTTCCCACACGACCACATCATATGAAACTTCCAATTGAAAATATGTATTCCCCCCCACCCCACCGGCCCACCCCACCCCACCCCACCCCAACCCAACATAAATGTCAGTCAAACCACGTAGTTTTGTATAAACCAATCAGAATACAGCATTTACTTAATATCCCCGCGTAATTAAACAAAAATGGATCAATACAGCATAAGTTGCGTAAATGTAATCACATACTCTTACATACATACTCGTACATTCATAAAATTTGAACAATTACCAGAGTCATCGATCTCGGAAGCTTGAGATCTCAAGGAATAGGTGGGCTCCACTTCTTCTTTTTTCTTCTTCTCTACTCCCATAAGCATACTCCTCAATTTCCCAGGAGATAATCCTCCACTTCCCTGTTTAATAGTAACAATGACAAAACAAATTACCAAAATCACTTTCGATTCACCAGAAAGCCAAAGCGATTTGCTGCGGATTTTCTCCGAAGCGAGATTTGACAGATCAAAAAGTGGAATCTTCGCAGGCAAATGATATTCCAAACAGCAGTAGGGAAATCGGAAAACGAAATGCCGTGAAAACGAAATGTCATTAGTAGCGCATTGGGTCAAGAGAAAGTGGAAAAACGAAACCCAAATTAGACGCAAAACGAAATGAAAATGGAATGGGAAAGAGATGGTTTTGTTACTGAAATTAATAACTGGGTACCAACCCCCACATGATGGCTTCTCTTTTGGATCCTTTCGTAATCCATCTCTTTAAAGTTAGCCTGTTTCGTTGTTCATCACAAGCAATTTCAGTCGCAATTATGCATTGCTTGTAGCTGTAGCTGTAGCTGTAGAGAGCGATGTGTCTGGACTCCTCTCTCTCTCTCTCTATCTCTATCAATCCATCTACTTGGAAACCCGAGAACATGTAGCAAGACGGTAATGCTGAGTAATTTTATTCAGTGGTGCCCCAACGTACTCCGTAAATATCTTTTGGTTTCAGTTAGAATTTTTTTATTTTGGATTACTAGCAGTTAGAAATTTATACTTGTATAAAGATTGAGATGGCAAACAAACCAAGCCAGGAGATGGAGGCCCGGCTAAACTTAGGTTTGGACTAAAGGTTAGTTGGCTTATTTTTTCGTTTCTATTTAATTTTTTTTGTATTATTTAGTTTTGCATCAACTTTTTTTGTATTATTGGTTCATCTCGGTGAGAGGAATCAAAAAAGTAAAAAATTATGACCGGAACTTAAATTTTTTTGAATAAAGACAAAAATAGGCTAAAAAATCAGTTTTTTACACTTTTTTCGATCTTATTCAAAAAATTGAGGGTTATAATCATAATCTCTTACCTTTTTGGATTCCTCTCGTCGAGACGAACCAATAATACTCAAAAAATTGATGCAAAACTAACAAACACAACAAAAAAAAACAAATAAAGACGGAAAAAGAATTAAGCCAACTTATTTAGCCAAACCTCACCTTAATTAAGGAAATGACTTCGCTCAACTCGTATAATAATCGAATTGTACTGGAGTTCGAGTTTTAGGCTAATGTAATAAATCAGCCAATCTCAACATTCTAAAATTTGACTTATTTGTGTAGGCTGGACTCAATTTATAGAGGCTTATTTAATAAATTAATTGGGCTTGACTCGTTTATAGAGATTCGTTGGGTAATTTATTGGGCTCGGCTGGTTTGAGTTCGTTTACAAACGAGATAAGCTCAATTGTGAGTTTTATGCTCATTGGTAAACGAGCCGAGCTCGAACATTAGGCTTGCTTTGGCAAAAAAACTAATAAATTGGTTTTTTGGTTTATTCGTTTTGTCTACATTCAATTTTATTTTATTTTTTACATTTGTTACTTTTGCATCAATTTTTTGTAGATTATTGATTTGTCTCGAAGAGAAAAATTCAAAAAATATAAAATTATAGTCAAAACTATTTTTTTAATAAAGTAAAAAATAAACCAGTTTATTCATTATTGGATTAATTTTGGCTTTATTAAAAAAAAGTAATTGTGCCAATAATTTTATAGTACTTTTTAGATTCCTCTTGTCAAAACAAATCAATAATCTATAAAAACTCGACGCAAAACTAACAAATGAAAAAAAAAAATTGAATAAAGACAAAATAAATATAAACAAAGAAAAACATTTTATATTTTTTTGCCAAAACAAACCTTATAATGATCGGCCCGGCTGGTTTGCACCCTTTATATACACATTGGCTACCTAATGGAGTATTATTCACAGCACCACATAGTTATCTATAAAAGCCATCACGTAAAAAATAGGATTATATTCACTGTAAAAGTAGCGTACGAGTGTTCCTTCCCCTAGTCCAAAACTGGTCAAACTGGTAAAGTGAAGGGAGTTCTGAGTTTTGGAATCACATGCGAATGAAAAGCATGGAATCACTGCCAGTATCTCCGATCTATCTTCGTAGCATCCCCATCAGCCTTTGTATTTTGGCTAAATGGTTATTTTGTTGAGTCCAAGTGAAAAAAACACTCCAAAATTAGCCTCAACAAATATTTGGCTAATTTGCCAAAGTTATATTTTTGCTACAGTAACTCGGTATTTGGGTAATATCACTGTTCATGGGTTAGCCTTTTATTTTTCCCGCGTGCGTCAGAATGGGCAGAAGAGAGAGAGAGGGAGGGGGGCGGGATTAACACGTGGCTAGCCTTTGTTGGGCAAGAGGGAGGGGGGCCCAGGGGCAGAGACTTTAAACGCACGGACCGTAAAATTTTAACGCACGGACCACAAAATTTTAGCGCATTAATCACAAAATTTTAGGCAAAATTTTTTTTAATAGATTTGAGGGGGAATAGTTTAATATAGTAAAGTTTGGATAGAGAGTCTGATTTTTTGAGTTTTTGATAAAGTGACTTGCTAAATTGTAAAAGATGTTTTTGTGATTAAATTTGGTGTTTTTTTTGTTGAGTCTGATGAGGATGCCCTCATATCTTTAATTTTCTTTTAGATCTTATAATTATCCCTTATTTCTTTAGTAATTTTTTATGTGTTATGAGAGACTTTCGGAGACCATCATTCTCAGTCTCCAAAATGAGGGTCGGGTCTTTATTTTATTTATTTTTATACATTATGGGGGAATTTTGGAGGGACCATCGTTCTGGGTCTCCAAAATGGGGTAGGGTTTTCATGGAGAGACCCAAACGTAAATTTAAAAACCAAATCTCTAAAATTGACCATGAGTTATCTATGGTTCCCTCGTAAAGTATAAAAAGTAGAAAGAATAGATTATTACCTCTAGGTCTAGGAAAGAGATGTCTAATTACCACTTAGGTAAGTCATTTTTTTTAATTACCACTAAGGTAAGTCCCTCTTGTTTGGAGTTTAGGTTTAGGGTGCACTTTCCTATTATAGGGTTTTAGTGGTTTAGACACTTTCATAGAGTACCCTAGGATTTTAGGCATTTTCATAGGGTACCCTAGTCGTAGGGTACCCTAGTCATAGGGGTACCCTAGAGTTTAGGTTTAGGGTGCGCTTTCCTATTATAGAGTTTTAGTGGTTTAGACACTTTCATAGAGTAACCTAGGATTTTAGGCACTTTCATAGGGTACCCTAGTCATAAGTGTATCCTAGAGTTTAGGTTTAGGGTGCACTTTCCTATTATAGGATTTTAGTAGTTTATGCACTTTCATAATTTTCATAGGGTACTCTAGAGTTTAGTTTATGGGGTGCTGAAAATTTGTCCCTAGATGATATAATTAAATATCATGGTAAATTATTTCTAATTTACATCAGGAATTTCCTACGCCTAGCTTCTGTAGTGTTGCCACTTGTGAGGAAGATGACTTCGGGATAAATGTTCATATGGGAGTTATTGGTGCTTTTACAGGTTGGACAGAGAGTTGCCGGGAATTATTACTCAATAACTGGACCGGCCTGTAAATGGCCCTAGAAAGAAATAGGGCATAAATTACAAATTGTCCCCTCGAAATTAAAATATGAATATGGGTTAGGGATGCTCTTGCGGTGGCAATTGTATGTGACGGTATGACGGTCCCAGTTTTTCTAAAATAGTCCCTTGACTTTTTTGGTTTTTTTTTGTTGTCTTTAATTTTTAAATCATATTTGTTAATTTTGCGTCAAATTTTCATAGATTATTTATTTATCTCAGAGCGAAATCCAAAAAGTGGAAAATTATGAACAAAATGTTTTTTTTTTCATAATTCAAGAAAAAGCCAAAAACGAAAAAAAATAAAAATAAATATCGAGAATTGTTTAACTTTTTCTTGGACTTTTATTTAAAATTTCTAATTTTGGACATAATTTTTTAGTTTTTCTATTCCTCTCGTCGAGAAAAAACAATAACACATGAAAATTTGGCAAAACTAACAAACACGAAAAGAAAAACTGTATAAAGACAAACAAAAAATTTAGGAAACCGGGTCTAATACTAGTGGTGATCTCAAAAAAAAAAAAAAAAAAAGGTCTAATACTAGTCGCGGTAATTTGAAAGTCGTTTGTTAGAGAGTGGTTGGATAATGATTAGTTGAAATCAAAACAAGACACCCAAATCCAACTGTTACCAAAAGCCAACGCACATGATATGTAATTGGTCCTTTTTCTCTCTTTTCTATCCATCTAGTCTAGTCTAGTTACCAAGTGCAAGGATAAACTATTGGTCGTGTGCCTCACTTTCATTCATACTTAATTAAACATTTATGTCGGTTCCCCTGTAGACATACAGATTTAATATTCCTTTAATTTTGTTTATAAGAAAATGTTAGAAACGTCATCTAAGGGCCCAATTGGCTATGGATTTAGATGGGGTATAAGTTATACCCCCTCCCCTTATCCCGGTCTCACGCATTAGTGAATGGTTTGATAATTTTTTGGGGAGGGATATGAGTTATACTCCTCCCAAATTAATATCCCTAGACGGGTATTAATTAATAACAGTGGAGAGGGGTGTTACTGTTTAGTACTCCTTAATACTCCTAGTAAAATTACTCCACTACTCTCCCTTATCCCCTTGGGTTACCCCTACAATTTGTTGACTGATTTTAAAGGAAACTAAATTTCAATTTAAATGTTTGACGAGCCCTTGCGATTTCTTTCGAATCCAAAAATAAAGTACTTTCGCGCATAATATATTTTTTTTGCACCAAATTAAACTACACATTGAAATCTTTAATTCGATACAAAAAAATGGAAATTTTTATACTTTAAGAATTTGAATAACATAAAAATTACTAATTAGTTATTATAAGTAAAAAACGCACAATTAGAAAAAATAAATAAATAAAAGAGCAAAAAATTAGGTGGTATGCAACATTATTAAAATGAATAATTAAAATAATAATAATTAAATATTTTTATTTTAGATATAATTAATAAAAGGAATTATTATATTATATTTATTGAAAAGTATAATTAATTTAATTAGTCTTGTATTTATGTATTTATCTTATCGTAATATCTAATATTACCCATGCACAAGGGCAAATAAGTCATTTGTCAAGTTTTTACATCATCCACCCAACTTTATCCCTCTTTATCACAAATTTATCCAAACCACGTACTATTTGATTCCCCCTCCATAAATGTCTAGGGATGACAATTTTCCAAAATCCGATGGATACCCTCCCCATCCCCGGTTATTTGGAGGCGGATATTATTCGATTTTTCATCCAATAGGAGCGGGTATGATTTTGTGATACCTGTCTCCGAATACCCGTACCCGCCCCGTTTCAAATTGTTTACATATTTTTATGACTATTGTATGTATATATGCCGGCATATAGTAGTATATAAATGTAGAGTCCCGATCTAGTCCGGGAGTCCCGGATCCGGGACTCCACCTTCCCGATATTTTTTTGACGATCCGAACCGTCCAATGTGTTCAAAAGGTGTTTTCCAAGGCCCACGCGGGAAATCTTAAAAAAAAAACACCGGGAAGGGCTTGATCCAAGCGGTTTTCGCAAAACTGTAAATATGCAATTTTTGCGAAAAACTGCTTGGATCAAGCCCTTCCCGGTATTTTTTTTCGAAGATTTCCCGCGTGGGCTTTGGAAAACACCTTTTGAACACATTGGACGGCTCGGATCGTCAAAAAAATATCGGGAAAAGCATCAAAACGCTTCAATCCGGGAAATCCGGGATCCTTGATAGGATAATTCGTGTATAAATGTATATGTATGTGTGTATATCTATAAGTATGCATATTGGTATAATTTATGTATATTGTTCCGAATTAAAACTATTTATGGTTAAGTGTTAAAAAAAAGATTAATGATGGTGGTTTTTAAAATTGTATATAATCTTGGTAGACTATTATTTCTTCGCAACTTTCTATTCTATTTTGTTTTAAATGGTTGCTTTTGTTAGTATAGAACACATAAATTAGATCTTATCCTCTTTTTTTTTTTTTGTTCAATTAGTTTGGATATGGATTTACCCGAATATACCCGATCCCCAATGGGAGGCGGATATGGTGGATTGTCCACTATCCCTTTTGGATGTGGAGGTGGAGATGGGGAAGAACTTCCCAATTGGGGATCGGGGGTAGAATAGGATCCCCTGAACCATACCCTACCCGTTGTCATCCCTATAAATGTTACATCAATATGGGTCCACCCTTACTAAATAATACCCCTTATTATCTCATCCTCTCTTACTATTTAATCCCACTAAAACTTATCCCGCATCCAATCGGGCCCTAAAGGTATTAATCCCAAAATTTTCTAGACGAAAGAGGTCGCCGTTGAGTGAAATAATGATTATCCCATGGCAACATGGTGGTGGTGCTTTGGAAAAAAAAAGTAAAATTTAGTTTTTTTCGTTTTTTCGTTTTGTCTTTATTCAATTTTTTTTACATTTCTTAATTTTGCGTCAAGTTTTCGTAGTTTATGGATTCGTCTCACCTAAATAATGATTATCCCATGGCAACATGGTGGTGGTGGTGCTTTGGGAAAAAAGTAAAATTTATTTTTTTTGTTTTTTTCGTTTTGTCTTTATTCAATTTTCTTTTTACATTTCTTAATTTTGCGTCAAATTTTCATGGTTTATGGATTCGGCTCGGCGAAACGAATCCAAAGAGTATAAAATTATGGTCGAAACTATCTTTTATTTATTTTAATAAAGCCGAAATTAAACCAATAAACTGGCTTAATTTGGTTTATTTTCAGCTTTATTAAAAAAAATTGGTCTGACCATAATTTTATACTATTTGGATTCATCTCGTCAAGACGAATTCATAAACTAAGAAAACTTGACGCAAAACTAACAAATGCAAAAAAAAATAAAAAATACAAAAAGACAAAACCAAAAAACTAGTTCTGCGTTTTTTGCCAAAGCATGGGTAATTAACCATAGAGACCACATGTGAGCTCTAAATTGTTCAACCATCCTCTTCAGTCGTCACCGTTTTCTCCTTCTTTACATTGAAATCATGTTTTCCCTTTTATTTACCTTCAAAAAGTCCTCTCTCTCTCTCTCTCTCCAGAAAAAAAAAAGTTATGCGCAAGAAAGCTTAGACCGAACGATATACACAGGGCCAACCCAAGGTATTTGGGTGCCCTAGGCCCAATCTTCACGTGATGCCCTATATAGTTTTACAACAATTTGGAATAATTTGTCTATATAACTATTTTAGTCCATACCGAATCTTAAAAATGCTTTGGTTCCAGTAGCATAGAAATCTCCTTTAGTTATCTTTGACTCATGTTCAATATATGGCAGCTCTAAATTCTTACACTACAATATTTTTTTGACAAATGAACACGTAAAACACTTTCAAAAAAGTGTTAGAACAAGATTCGGTAATCAAATAATCATTATTATTATTTAGCCTTTTATATTTTTTTTTATTGGGCCAAAAAGACCCTACTCTATCCTAATATCAAAAATTATGGGAGTGCCCTTGAAATTTTAGATTTTTGGGATGCCCTAAGCCCAGGCCTCTTGGACTTAGGGCATCGGCCTCCCCTGCATACACGAAGTGTGAGTAATGTGAGAACATGAAGTCGGTTTTTGCAAACACCTCTTGGGCCTAGGGCATCGGCCGCCCCTGCATACACAAAATGTGAGTAATGTGAGAACATAAAGTCGGTTTTTGCAAACACGTTTATAAAAAAGCACTCACATTTTGTGTATGGTTTGATGTAAGCTTCTTTGCGCATAGCAATTTTGCTCTCGAAAAATCATACGTTTCCTCCTCGTAAAAAATTGCAATGACTCTCCGGCCTGCAAGAAATTTGGTTAAAACAATATTATTAAAGTTGCACATAAAAATTTTATACTAACGCGTGCACGTACGCAATCATATTCGATAGAGAGCCCACATACATCATTCAGTGCAATGTGTGTGAGCCACCTATCTATTGTGAGGTTGTGCACTTTGTGTGGTTGGATTTCTTGTGTAGGAACAATATGGTGGAAAAACAAATTCTGAGATTTTTATAAATAACAGAAAAAATGACAAACACAAATTATGGATACATGATTGGGATTACAAAACAAATAAATGAACAAGAATAAATTATTGAAATAAGTAAAAAAAATTCAAGCCGAATCTCGTGTTTCACACAGTTTCCTTAGAACAAAATCGCCGCCCACTAGAGGATGTTTGAGAGTCTTCGGCGCGTGTTTTCAAGGATAAGATGGTTGCACAATAACGGCTGCACCTTGCCGGAATTGTTTAGCGAACAGAACTCTGTAGTACTCTCTAATATAGAAACAAGAACAACTCAAATGAACAAGAAGATAGGAGAATTGTTTGCTAGTATGTGGAAACAAAAAGAGGAGCAGCCAATTTATAGTATTTAAGAGGAGTCTCAAAATTCAATATTGAAATCAATACAAAATTGAATTTTGTAACAGAAAATTAATTTGCATAAATGAATTCACAACAATTATAAAATTGAATTTGCTATTCAATTCATGAAATTGAATTCACAAATTAATTTGTTGCACCAAATTAATTTTGGCAATCATGCCCATTTCATTAGACAGTAATTTCTTATTCATTCTTTAATAAATTTTGTTCTCTTTCAATTGTTTAATCCCTTAGGAGTATGTAAACCCATTCAACCCCACCTCAAAAAGTTATTGGGTCCCACGTTATTTTATTTATTTATTTATTTGCTTAAAGTGCCCAAAATAATAGTATGAATAAAATTCCCTCATTTTCAACACCTTGAACCTGAACATTACGGTTTCTTCATTTGTTGCTCTTTGAGGGTTCATAAACTCCAATAGATTTCTTTCGATGTTATTAATTCCTATTGGGGGCCGGTTCCCCTCACACTTAAAAAAACACATAAAAAAACACTCAATTTTATTTCAAGCCACATTGTGTTGTTCCGAATTGTTGATCTTATTTAGATGAATAAAATAGGAGGTCCTGTAAAAATTCAGCTCAATCGGATATCAGTAAGTCCTTGATCCACACAATTTTGCAAAAGCTGTGACAGGAACTAGTGTTTTTAAAACTGTTTGGATCAACCACTTACCGATATCTGATTAAGCTGAAATTTTGCAGGACCTTTTATTTTACTCATTTAAACAAGATCAGCAGTTCGGAACATCACAGTACGGCTCGGAAGAGTGATGTGTTTTTTTATGTGTTTTTTTAAGTGTGAGGGGAACCGGCCCCTTCATATTGATGTATCAAATTATAATGAGTGTGAACTGAAATTCGAACAAATCCACTATTATTCCTTGTAGTCCAGTATATATTAGTATTGTTTTTGGAAGAAGGCAGTTAAGAATATACTCCATCTGTCCTAAATTTACTAGTCCGTTTTACGAATTTCAACTAATTAAAGGAAATAGGGAATATAATCGTTACATTTGCCATACATTTTTTTCCCTACAGTTCAAAAAATAATCATTACATAAAAGGGGTAAAAGTGTAATTTCATTACCTAATGCCCTCTTAATTTTGAATTGGGACAAAAAATTTAAGACAACAAAAAGTGTTTTTTGAGACTAAATATTAGGGACGGAGGGATTATATTTTTATCTCCAAGTAGTTAAATATTTGAAACAGATCATCTTCGATGTATCTATCTCTTTCGCTGTAGTATGCATATTGCCGTTGGCAATGGAATGTGTTTTTCCATCACAAGTAGGACGTACAAACGTTCTTCCTTTTTGGAAGTCCACTGGCCATTCATAAGACCAACGTTTAATATTTCTTGTGGTTGGCAGACGAATTCTTCGAAAGTGATAAATTTTGTAAGGCTTTGTTTGCTGAGCTCTTTACGGCCTGTTTGGATGATGGATTTGATTTGGGTGGATTTATAATTAGGTTAGATTCGTGTATGAGGTATTTGGATGATTTTTCGTGAAACGGAATTTAGATGGTGGATATGATAGTACAAGAAGTCAAATGATTGAATTGCCATCAGTTTATTAATTTAACAAACAAAATGAATTAATTTTATTATAATTAGAATAATAAATACATAAATATATTTAAACTATATTAGATGTTAAAAAAATAATATTTCCAAAAAAAATTAAGAAATTAATTAGAAAGTTCGCTGACAAAATCCAAAACACTAACAATTACCAAAAATAATGTATTACAACAGTAGTCGCGTTGAGACAAAAATAGGAATGATATCAATGCTTGCGACCACAGATTATATTTTTGAGTGTCTAACCCGAAGCGTAGGGATATCAATGCTAGCTTAACTCTTTCTTTTCTCTTTTTCAATCAGTGACTTATTTTCGTTTGTAAGTCAATTTTTTTTAAAGCTTTTGATCAGAATACGTAAATTTTCTGTTCCATGATGATGAGAAGAATCAGAAGAAAAAAAGGTGTTAAGAACAAAGCCTACAACACACTCAAAAAAGACAAAATTAATAAAAAAAATGTTGTCTATTTTGGATTCCTTTAGTCTTTAAAGACTCTTCACAATTTTCTGTTATGACTTTTTAATTTGTAGTAGAATTCTCTGGTCAATACGAATTTTTAATAAAACAAAAAGTACAAAACTAACAAAAGTTCAAAAAAGATAAAAATAAGACAAAACAATAAGCTAGTACTATTTTTCAATTTAATTGAAAAGTTATATAACGTTATTTTTTTAATTTTTTTTTGAAGAATACACCCCTTCAAGACTAACAAACTTACAAAATACTTCTACTTGTTTTCGGTATCCGATTGAACTAATTTTTATTCGACTATGTTTATTTAACATTTTGAACACCCATGTGAAAAATCAACTCAATCGGGTATCAATAGGGGTGTTTTATAACGGTCTAGCACTTACAAAGTAGGGTAACATGAGAAGAGAGGTGGATTTGGATGCCGAACAGTAAACTGAGAGGGGGGGTTGGGGTGGAGGGGATTGGCAGCCAAAGACCAAATAGGGGGAGGGTGTATTCCATCTTCGGGCGCTTCACGTATCTGGCCTCAACTCCTCTATCCAAATAGGCTCTTTTAGAGCCTCGGATAGCTAATCCAGGGACTACAAGGTCTTGGTCTCACCTGAAATTCGGTGTTTGGTTCATTGAGTTCCCCCCGCATAATCAAACGCCCGGATAAGTAACACTCTGCTGTCAGACTACCTAAAGACACCATTGACCCTGTCGTTAGCTTATCCGGGGTGGGCATAAGGCCATTCTACCCCCACTCCCAACCACGTAATACAAAGACAACCAGATCAAAAGCAAAGAAGACACCTAGAAGCAATATGGTGGAAAAATCATATCTCAACCGCAAAACCCTAAACCAATTTCATGGGTAATTTTTCAATTTAATCAATAAACAAGGGGCAATCATTAAAAATTAAATGAATTCCCATATGATTTATCCCTAAAACTTACATATTGTACTACAAAATCACAAAAAACTAGGAAAAATTCTTCAAGCGTCATCATCTTCGACATCGTGGTTTTGTCATCTTAATCAGAATCTCATTGATATCTCCATCGTCGATTGTTGTTGGAGTCTCAAATCGTTGCTGTTGCAGGAATCGACGGTGGTGATTGGGCTTGATGGTTGTGATTTGAAGTGGGAGTTGGTTCACCATTGAAGACAGTGTTGGTGATGGGCCGTGGGCGACAGATGCGAGAAGAAATGAATCAGAAATCGACGGTGGTGATTGGGCTTAAGTCATGACTTGTATCTAGGGATCAATATATAATTAATGCATATTACGAATTTTTCCGCCCCCTGGCTTTTATGTATTATTAGGATTTTTAGCCCTTAATTTTGATGTATTCCCAAGTTCCACCCAAATAACTTCAAACAACAAGAAGTGTTAAACTTGTCGTGTTAGAAAAAATAAAATAAGCAATTTAGATATTTCCCAAACTTGACAAGGGTAAAATAGGAATACTAAACATTTATCTATTACCCCCCACTCATATCCACCCTTATCAAATCCCAAACAAACACCGGGTATACTAATCCCCCTTCTATATAAATGTGGACCCCATCTTATCCACCAATTTTCATTATCCCCTAAAACCTTATCCGTCCGACAACGGCCCTAATTTGGGAGTGAAGTTTAGGGAGTGGATGAGTTATACTCCCAAATTTAGTCCGGCCCGCCCAGACCCTCCACGCCCAGATTAAATATATCCAACCCAAACTCTGTTCATAAATAATTCATACATTCTAAATGACCACTTTACCCTCCCAAAGACCAAATAGGGGGAGGGTGTATTCCATCTTCAGGCGCTTCACATATCTGGCCTCAACTCCTCCATCCAAATAGGCTCTTAGAGCCTCAGATAGCTAATCCAGGGACTACAAGGTCTTGGTCCCACCTGAAATTCGGTGTTTGGTTCATTGAGTTCCCCCAGCATAATCAAACGCCCCGAATAAGTAACACTCTACTGTCAGACTACTTAACGACATTTCGCGTAACCTAAAAAATAACAAAGAAAGAGAGAGAGAGGTGGTCTGGCGATTTTGGGCAACTACAATCTTTGATCTTCACGGTGCCACCGGTCAAACTCCTGCGACTACTTTCTTCGTTAACTAAGGTAAGGCAACTCCGGCGACTACTCTCTTCTTCGATCTCTCTCTCTCTCTCTCTCTCTTTCTTTCTCTGTGTGTGTGTGTGTGTTCAAAAATTTTTATTGGGGATTCGTGTGTGTGGGTTGGTGTGTCTAGCCTTGAGAAAGTGTAGATCCTATCTCTATGTTCAAAATTTTTATGGCCTTGTTTGGATGGCCAAAGGGGAAGATGCGCAGACTTCTATATGGCTTTGTGACCAACTCTACACCTAAGTAAACTAGGTTGTAGTGTTATATTGAAGGCAACGCATCTCCCTGTTTGGGCATTATAACGAGGCGCCGCCTCATTCATCGCCCTGTCGATGTGCTTGGCTCCACAATGGTTGAGGCCGCGCCTTATTCAAATGCCCGGAGCAGAAGATGTGCGGACTTCTATATGGCTTCGTGACCAACTCTAAACCTAAACAAAGTTAGTCGTAGTGGCATATTGAAGGCGACACATTTCCTTATCCGGGCATCATAACGAGGCGCCGCCTCATCCATCGAGATGTTGATATGCTTGGCTCCGCGATGGCTAAGGCCGCGCCTCGTTTAGATGCTCAGAAGAGAAGAGACGTGGATTTTTATATGGCTTCATGACTCGCTCTAAACCTAACCAAAGTAAGTTTTTAAGTAATGGAATAAATAATTTATATTAATTTCCGAGCAATTATTTGCTCTTTAATTTCAAGTAACTTTCGGAGAAAATAAGTAAAATATCATATTATTGAATTAGTCATTACTATTTTGAAAATTTTGACATGTAAATTTTCGAAATTATTTTTTAAAAATAAGTACCATACGGTTAAATTTCCTTGTAATAGTTAATATTTTAGTGCCTAATTAAATATGAATGAAAATTAAATTAATCAATATTTATGATATTCTTAAGTATTATTCTGTAGTTAAATATGATTGTATTTTAATTTTTAAGTTAATTAATTTAAAAAAAATTAAGTATTAATATTTATGATACTTGAATTATCGTTGAATTAAATTAATTTATATTTAATCTATGCGACACATTTTGGATATGCACTATCTACGTGACACAATTAAACTTGCCATATATTTTTGCAGTCTGTGGTGCGCATGTTAAATATGTTTTGGATTATTATACTTTAAGTATATTTCGGAGAAAAACTCCCAATTTATCTTTTGTGTTTTTTCTTCCTTAGCCAAGTTTTGGAAATTCTAAGGACAATGATTTTTTGTAATCGAACATAAAGATAAAAACAGTTAGGGAAATGTCATTAATTTTTAAAAATTCTAATTTCATACAGAAAATTCAAAAAAATCAACTCCTGACTCTTGGCCGACCACCACCTCACCTCTGGCGACCCAAAAAATTAGTGACATTTCACTAATTTTTAAAAGTTCTAATTTCGTACAGAAAATTAAAAAAAAATCAACTCCTACCTCTGGCTGACCACCACCCCACCTCCGGCCAATCACTTCCGGCAACCAAAAAAATTAGTGACATTTCACTAATTTTTTCTAATTTCATACAAAAAATTCAAAAAAATCAACTCTGCCTCCTGGCCGACCACCACCCTACCTCTGGCCGACCACTTCCGACAACCAAAAAAATTTGTGACATTTCACTAATTTTTAAAAGTACTAATTTCAAAAAGCCTAATAACAGTTCACTAGGTATAAATTTGTTATAATTCTCTTGGTTTATAAAAATGACACTTTGTTCAGTGTAAACTAGAGATGCGTATTTCAAATTTGTACATCTTTGGTGTTAATAAAAAAATAGTTTATGTTCACTACATATAATCTCGTGCATATTAACAAGTTTTAGTTTTGTGTGTATGATAACCACCAAGCAACCAACTTGGTGACTATGGACTAAGCATCCAAGATGCGTAAAATCCATTAGGTGGAGAATTGGAAGTAATTAGTACTCCTTCTTAGTTTTGCGTTTTCTCTTAGAAAATTCAACAAACACATTGCTTGTGACCTAGCGTTGTTGTAGTTAGCGTTGCCCTAAGCGTAGGGCTAGGTCGTTGAGAGCATAGTAATCCAACAAGACCAGGGTCGATTTTCCACAGGGACCAAATGCAACCGGCATGAAGTTTGACTTGCGATGAGAATTTCAGTCTTAAGAAGGCCAACTTTTGAGGTGGTTTGTTTGGTGGTTCTCTCTCTACCACAAGATGACTAAAAATTGGAGTTTTAGCTAATACTAAAGGCAAAGTCGAGGGGTTCAAAACACCCATGACTTGAATTAAATTGTTCCTCTCAAGATTACACGGTTAAAA
The DNA here is from genome assembly GCA_963854785.1 of Vaccinium vitis-idaea. Lineage (NCBI taxonomy): Eukaryota > Viridiplantae > Streptophyta > Magnoliopsida > Ericales > Ericaceae > Vaccinium > Vaccinium vitis-idaea. Next base: position 19,377,733 of record OY978224.1, on the reverse strand, counting down.
GCACGTAGTCAAACTTGCTTAACTAGAAGATTTAATATTTTAGTACATTTGGATTCTAGAAAATGGTTTTGTTCAAGAGTAGGGTTCATTGAGGCATTTTTACAAATACTTTGAATGCCATAACTCTAAGCATCATGTGTGGCAAGTAGTCAAACCCTTGCCTACACAAGATAAAAAAGGTTAACAAAACTAAGTTTTGATACATAAAACTTGAATCCTAACTCTTAAACAAACAACTTTTGATGTTCATTTAGAGAGAATAACAAAATAATCCAAGTCATGGGGTGCTAATCACCCCATGATCTAGCCTTACTACACTACTCACACATAATCAAAGGAGAAATGGAAATACCAAGTGAAAATGACATAAAAACGTGAAACATAATGAAAGTGGAAATAAATTAGAGATTTGAATAGATAAGAAGAGCGCTTACAACATTAGTGAAAGCCGTAGCCTTAATTCTTGAAGATCGAAACCTAAAATCTAGAGAGAAGGTGGAGTTAAACCTAAAGAAAATGAAGGGAGGTAGATAGAGAAGAAGGAAAATGAAGATGACCTAATATTCTGAAGTTTGAGACCTTTTATAGTCCCCAAAGTTGTAAATGAAAGGTCCAAAAAGCCCCCAAGTTATAACTTGGTCGGGTACAAAAAGTGGCTGAAAAACCCAAGTCCTATCGATAGGACTTATTCTCCTATCGATATGAAAACTCCTTCGCGCACAACTGGCCAATCTGATCACTCTCCTATCGATAGGACTGATTCTCCTATCGATAGGACTTCACTACTTCACAAAAAATGGGCAGACTGATCATCGTCGTATTGATAGGGCCGCATCTCCTATCGATAAGAGTTGCTTACATGTAAATGATGGCCAATCTGATCATGGGCCTATCCACAGGTCCAATTATCCTAACGATAGGAGTTGCTCAAAACATGTTCTTCACTCGTTCGTCCTCATCTTTGACTTGGGCCTTTGCTCGGGCGTACTTGGCCTTCTTCCAAGACTTTTTTCATGAATTCATTGGCATCATGGCAGTGTGCCACGTGGCCTCGGACCTTGCGTTACGGATTGACTCGTGTTCGAGTAGTGGCACCAAAAAAATGCTTTATTCTTTCGAAAAACCTGTGAACGACAAAAACACAATCTACGCGCAATATCAATCAAATAAAACATGTTATGGGCGTGTGTGTGTGACAAAAACGAGGTAGATAAGCCACTTTATTTACACTATCGGGGGCTTATCACACATGGTATGCAAGGATTTCCCCCGTCTTTATCCTTCTATTTTGTGTTTTTGCTTTCGGTCGCAAAATCCATCGTATTGGAATGCAGGTGTACCACTTCCGACGACCAAAAAATTAGTGAAATACCACTAATAAGTATAATTTTTAGTTGGAAGTGAAATTTGACTTTACTTCGTAGAAGATTTTGAAATATGAGACTAAAAATTCTTTGAAAGCATAAGGTTAATGTAGTTGGGAGTTGGGACCTTTTGTCGAGCACTTGAAAGACAATTGGAATTGATATTCATAAAAGGGAAAATTCAATGCTAAAGGCATACAAAAACACAATTGTAGTGCAAAATTGATGTGTCAAACATTTCCATTTAGGAAAGCCAAGTAAAATTACAAGACTCCAGCTCAATAGAAATATAGGTCAAAGATAAATGCCCATTTTTATATCGCCAGACTAGCGTGAAATGCTCCCTCTTATGTGTGTGTGTGTGTGTGTGTGAGAGAGAGAGAGAGAGAGGTGATCAAATCTTGTGGTGAAGTTGTCGAAAGAGATGAGTTAGGTTTAATTTTGCCGATTGTTTTGTGAGTGCATGGGTATTTATGTCCAACATAAGGAGAGAGCGTGTGTTTTGTCTTTTTGCTAAATCAACATTAAAACAATATATTTATGTTTGATTGTAAAAATTCTCTGTCTTTCCTTTCAAAAAGACAAAATATAGTGGCCCTGTTCGTTTTCCAGTTTAGTTTTATTTTTGATGACATCATCATTTTTCTCATTTCTCTCTCTATCTCTCTCCACTCATTACACCTGATGACATCATCAAAACTATCTAATCAAACACAACCAATGTATTTATGAGTAATTTTTCCAATTTTTTGAACGATTCCAAATAATTGAGCGGGACACGTAAATGGCCCCGCGGGCCGCTTATATCTGATTGGTAGAATGGTAGTGCTACAATTTTTGATCGGCGCCAACAGTGGGGTTGGCCAAGGTTTTAGTCCGCCGCCTGTAAGCCACCGATATCATCCAAGGTACGCACGTGGAACTGCTGCACAGCGCGTAAAAACTACTAGAACCAAAAAGGCGCGTGGAAATCCATTCACACCGCTTGTACGCCTCAAATCCCTGCCACCACCATCACCACCTTATTATTCGTTTCTCTCTTTTTTTCCAACCGGCCATTTTTTCACGAATCCAATTTCCCCATCGGAAAACATTTCAAAAATATATATTTCGAAATAAAAATAACACAAAAGCCAATTTTTGTTTTTTGTTTTTTGAAGCTTCTCGATTCTCTTCCATTCTAAAACGGTAAAAATTCTCTCGTGCGATTATCTTCTCGGAGGTATTCTATCCCCTGCGATGGCGCGGCCGGTGGTGCCCCCGTCGGCGGTGGTCGCTTACGCCCTAAAAGACGCCTCCAATTGGTGGGAGCAGATTAACGAGTCCCCTGCTTGGCAGGATCGGATATTTCACGTCCTCGCCGCTCTCTATGGAATCGTCGCCGCCGTTGCTCTGGTACCCCTATCCCTTCCGTGGTTATGTTATCCGGTTTTGGAATATGTAATACTTTTCTTGACGGGCATTTTATGGATTCAAGTAGATGGGATTTTCTATTGGTTACGCTTGGTTGATTAAAAAACGTAGGACAAGGAATTACATGTAAAATCATTGAATTGAGCCCTTTTCCTTATTGTTTTGGAGTAATCTAGGCAACTGATCAAAAGGCCCTACTAGCTCAATTAGATTGTCTCGAATATCGTGAAGTTGATGACGTTCGTTCAGCATGTCGTGAATTAGGATGTCATTTGATTAGGAGTTTCTAGGGTTTCAAATTCGAATATTGATGAGGAAACGGAATGAACGGCGTGCACGATCACATGTTTCTGTTCTTTTGCATTAAAATCCTACGCAACTACGAAGCCCTGCTAGCTTAATTAGGTCTCAAAGACTTTGAATTTGCTGATGTTCCTTAGTGTTTGAAATCAAGGTAGTGTTATAGTGGAACCTCTGGGTCTGATTGGCAATACCGTCATTGTTTTGGTGGTTGGGATAATAAAGTACCTAAATTTTAAGTCTTCATTTTTCTGTATTCGTTATTTTCTTTCTTGTTATAAGTTAGTCTTCTAATATACTTACATTTGAAGAAAAGTTCATTAGTTTCCATATCTATATTGGCAAAGTGTAATAACTTAACAGTCTGTTTGGCAAGGGTCTATGAGACCCGGATATGGAAATTAGCCAGATTTAGAAATCTGGGTGGAGGAATATCCAGTGTTTGTTTGTTTTGTTCCTTCTCGGACATTTTATACCCCGCATAAGATAATTTTCTTGGAAGGGGATAAATTTTCAACACCCCTCACCTGTCCAAAACATTTCCGGGTGTAACATTACCAAAGCATCCCTGGTGGAGAGAAAAAATGATCTTAATTCTTAATCGGTAAACCATGTTTTATGAACCAAGTCTGACTGTAGGACAACAACCTATTCTTGCTTTCCTGACAACAAACCAAGTAACTTTAAATCCCCCTTCTAAAATAATCTCCCCTCTTATTATATCCTCTTTATCCCTTCCAAAAATTTAACCGCAACAAACAAGCGTAAAGTAAGATGCTCATTATAGCCTAGTGGACAGTGGTTAATGTGCAAAAAGTGCATTGATATCTATGGAATTTGTATAAATATCTATAAAATTGCATTGGAACTCTAATTTTTTGACATTATACGTGCAATATGCATAATGCTTTTGACTTGAATTTTGGGAATAACTATAAGAGAGGAAAATAGCACCAATAAGGGTAAATTTATCTAAAGTTTTTGACATGTGTAGGAATCTCCCCAGAGGGTTTTGATAATTGCAGTGACTCCCTTGCTTTATAATTACTATCTAGATTTTGCCCTTTTGTCAAGTTCACATTAATGCCCTTAGTTTTTGCTACCAAATGAAGGAAATGCCCTAGTTTGTATAGATTTCCACATTCTGTTGAGTTGACACTAAAACCATTAGTTTTTGCTATTGAATGACTAAAATGCCCTTGAATATTAAGTGAAACCAGTAAGCTTCTAAAGTAATCCCTCATTCAATCATATACACCTCTTATCCCACCTCTTATTATATTACCTTTATCCCCTCCAAAAATTTAACCGCTGTCAAACAAGCGATAAAGAGAATACCCATGATTATAAAGCAAGTAAAGGATAGTTCAAGAAGCAATGTTATATGAATTTTTTGCAATGAGTACGGATGTTTATTTTCTGGGGAATATTTATGGATAGGTACAATTGGTTCGGATACAATTGAGAGTACCTGAGTACGGTTGGACGACTCAGAAGGTCTTCCATTTTCTCAATTTCTTGGTGAATGGGGGTTTGTATCTCATGCCTCTTCTGTGATTGAATTTATTATGTAGTTTATCTTCTGTTTTTTAGTGCTCCAGTTTACTGCCTTCATATTGAATATGGGTTTGGTTACTCTGTGACAGTTCGATGTTTAGTTTTTATTTTCCGCCGGGATGTTCAGAAGTTACAACCAGAGGTCTGGAGCGCTCATTATTATATTGCTTTTCTTTTCCTACTGTGTTCCCGTGTTATGTAGTTTTAACCTGTTGATGTCTTGCTGTTTGTCAGATTCTCCAACATGTCTTGCTTGATATGCCGAGCCTTGCATTCTTCACAACATATGCACTTTTGGTGTTGTTCTGGGCAGAAATATACTATCAGGTTATACCTATACTTTATGTATGTTGAAGGGATCCTGACCCTTTTTTTCTAATCTTATTGTTGACATGAATATCAACAGGCACGTGCTGTATCAACTGACGGGCTCCGACCAAGTTTCTATACAATTAATGCCATCGTTTATACTGTTCAGGTGAAAATTCTTCTTCATAATTTGACTTCATGTATGAGGAAGGGGAAGTTTTTGTTGGACATAGGGTAAACTTGATTTGACAGCCAACAATTTTGACAAGCCATGTTATCAGAGAACTATTTTTCTGCTGTTTCCATGTACTTATGTTACAAAAAAATGTTAGACTTCACCATGTGATTGAACGAGAAGGTGCTGAAATGTAACCATTTTGTTCAATTGTTCAGTTGGCAATAATTGAAATTACATTTCTCAATGTTGACACTCGGCTTCCTGTACAAAATAGGTTTGAATGCTGGGTGTTTTTCAATAAATGAGAGGCGAAGGGGGCTTTAATGTGTTAAGGTACTGGGAAAAAGTGGGCTGACCATGTGTGATCCTGTGAGGAGTTATGAATCTTCGGCATCATGCAAGTGAGATGGGACTGTTGGATTAATTGAAAGGCTACATGATTAAATATATTTTTCATGCAACAAGATATGATAGTAAAAAGAGTAAAAGACAAGGAAACGTTTTAATTTGCCATTCAGATGAATTCGCGGTGGTAAATATGTGGAATGAATCATTGCTTTTTCTTGGTGAATGTTTGTCAGGGCAGCCTATTGTTGGAACTGTTTATTAATATTTAATAGAAGATTGTTCGGTCAACTACATTTGTAGTCACTATGATACTTGCTTCATGCGACCCTCTTAAACATTGAAGTTCTGTTTGTTGCTCTTATTGACAACAATATGGCAAGCCCTAACACTCCCTTGCACATGTGACTTTACCTGCTGGTGGAGAGGTTAACTAAATCTTCATAATATTGGGATTATAACGAAACAAGGTAGATTTGTGGCACAAACAATGGGGCAATCCATTAAGAGTCTTGTCCAAAAGCCTTTGAAAGCCTAGCTCGATATCATGTTAAAAAGCATCCGACTTCATCACCCCACCGCTCAATATTTGAATAACATTTACGTCCCCAATTGACTATGAATTCAATTGGCAAGGATTGGAGAGGCCGTCTCGGCTCATATACTAGTTATGAAAGGTTATAATTAACCAATGTGAGGCAAACTCTAACACAAACAAACAAAAGTATACTTTTAGTTAGCGTATGTACGAATGTGACAGCGGAGAATTAAGGAGTTAAAATGCTTCCCATGCTGCATACTGAATAGTAAGGCCTTGTTCGTTTTGGGTTTGAAGACCCGGTTTTCTCAATTATTATCCAATCATTATCCTTATTTTCAAATATTATTCTCATTTTTCTCTCTATCTCTCTCTTCATTAACCCCTATTTTTAATTCTTATCCCTATTTCTCCCTCCAATCATTACCAAAAACCAAAACCCAAAACCCAAAACCCAAACCAAACACAACCTAAATGCATGAAACCTAAAAAGTAAAACGAGAAAATCCCACGCTGTAGTTGGCTCAACGTGCAAAATTCAGTGTGTAATAGCTCATGTCACATTTGTGGCATATGAATCAGTTGCTTGTTACTAAGTAACTTGACCTTGAGTTTTTGCACCAAGTTGGTAGGCCCACTTCTACAAATTTTTGGACCACCAAGTAGTGAGTCATTTCAAGTGGTATCAGAGCCAACATTGGTCCCATGGAGGAAAATGTTGTGGATTATTGGGTTTAAGAGGTACTCAATGTGGCACCTTAGAAGATTAGCATTGCTCAGATCAACATTCCTTATCAGGGATGGATCATTGCCATCATGACAATTTGGACATATGAGACCTCTCTATAGCAACCTCACTCCGATGCTTCGCCTAGAGACCAGTAATCCAGTGACACTTTGCTAGCATGCCAAAAGGGCCTCTATGCAACCTCCTCATCACCGATTGCTCTCGATCTAGTCGATTCTGGAAGTTTGCCACCTTGTGATTATCCTTGGATTGTTTATTCTTGCAAAGGCAACCCCCAGCTCTCTTGCTCTCTCTCTCCCTCCATTTGCAGTCCCCAGACTAGACTTGACGGCAGCAACAAAGTAAATCGACCGCTCCGATTTCTTCCCAGCCTTCTTCTCCCCCACCCGTCCTCTCGCCGAGATCTATTTCTCAATTTCCTCCTTCTTGTCACGGTTTCGGACCTCGGAATTTCCGCCGAGATTCTCAACATTTGGGGAAAAACAAAAAAACAAAGACTCGTACATGAAATCCAAAAAAGCGGAAAGTTGAGTTCGTATGCGGATGGTATCATTCATATATGTTGATATAATCAAATTCAATATGTGATCTTAGTCTATATTTGATGTTTTTATCTCTGAATCAAGCTATTTTGCCCACTGTTTTGGGATTTTGCTATCCGTGAGGGGATGTCCTTGGGGATTTCAATTTTGTATGGTAAAGTCTCTTGTGTGGATGCCAGGACGCACAACTTTATATTGTGTTCAGAAGTAGATGGCTTAAAATGCTTGCACATAGAAACAGACATGACGGCCATGGACATGGGTGGTAGTGCCTGAGTTTTTGGGTAACCGGGTGAGGGGTTTGCGAGAGGAGGATAAGGAAGATGAGGAAACGACAGCAGGTGCAGTAACGGCTACGGCGGGAGTGGTAGCCGGCGGGGCGGTAGAGTTGGGATTTGGTGGAGGGGAAAGGACGATGGCTGGGTTGATTGCATTTTGGCTAGGTTAATTGGAAACAGAGGGGGGAGAGAGAGCGAGAGAGAGAGAAGGGGTTTTTTTTCAAGTTTTAATCTTCACCCTTGGTTTTAAGGGCTAAGATGGAGTGTCAAAATGTGTGTGCAAAATATGTGTCCACAGATCCCCTCCCCCCCCCCCCCCCCCCCCCCCCACACACACACACACACACACCTACCCATCTCTGGTACTCGGTAGCACCTGCCACGTGCAGGCCAGAGACACGCACCCTACCCATCTCTGGTACCTAGCTCTGATACAATGTTACACGGTCTTGGGTTGAATTCAACATTTCAACCCCAAAAGCTAGCTCACGAAGCGAAGGGTGCCCTCACACTTATATACAACATATTACTTTGGTACCCACTAACCAGGCGATGAGGGACTTCGCTTTCAAGACTATATATGGGAGGAAGTGCCTTGTTTTTTTGTTTTGTGTGTTAAGGTTTCTATTCATTAGAAGAGGGATCCAGTTTTTTTATAGATTTATTTATTTATTTATTTTGTATTTTTCATTAGCGAACTTCTTGTAAAAAACATGCAAGGTTCTAAAACTCGCTAGGTGCTCCCAGGGCGGCCGGGCACCTTCTAGCTTCCAGGGCCGCGTACTCGGCGCCTAATTTGGCAATTAGTCGGGCTAGTCAGCGAGGGGCCTTCTAGCGCCTAGGCGGCGAGTACTCGGGCTTCCAGACCTTCTTTTAGAACACTGAAAACATGTATACTCTGTTGATTTAGTGCAAAAGCTAATGGAAGAGAACAAAAGAAGAAATCACGGGATTAGAGCTCCGGCTTGAACAGCTGCTTTTGTTCCTGCTTCGTTTCATAGCTTCTTTATTAGTACTCTTGATTACTTGCCTTGGAGCTACATTTTTGGATTAGCATCTAATCCTTGTCCATGAGGTCGTGTTCCAACTTCAACCATATATATTAGCCCGCACTTGACTAGGCTATGGAGAATGCTTGACCCCCTTTCAATAGAATGGTTGTCCACAATACTTGCTTCACATTGCGGGCATTGGAGCCTCCCTTATCCTGAGGGGTATAGTGACCGAAGCTTACAGGTTTTAGAAGGCCTTTAAAATAGAGAAGGCACTTTTGGCAATGGGGCTCTATTCTATGTTTATTACGTCTTTTGAAGCGTAACAGGGTCAAGTTTTTTATGACCAAGAGAGGAGGAATGCTATCCACCCCTTACGGAAGACTCGATGGATTGGTGAAATATCTCATGATCTATATTATACTTTCCAAAGCAATGGCTTCGTCTACGACACCCACCTATTGAGAATTCGCATCAAGGAATGAACACCTGACACAAATGTAATTCCGTCAATTGTAATGTTTCTGATTATCAAGTTTTAGCTACTTGAATCAGAGAATAACAGACAGTTTCCTTCAAGTTATGCAACTACAGGATCATCCAGTGCCATTAAAAACGGACTAAGAGATCTCCAGTGATGACAAGTGCTGTCCCATGGGAGGAAAGATTTCTCAAGTGCACGAAGCAAGAATGGGAGCAAAAGCGCGGTATGTAGAAGATTCGAAGTTGGGAGCGCCGAAAGGGGTGTGTATATAAGTATTTTAATATAAACATGAGTGAGAAAAAGAAGGCCCAATGTAGTTTGCATATCAAATTTATGGACTAAGTAAATAGATAAGTCAAATACGGGACGAGAGTCCAAATCTCTCTCTCAGATCTTTTCTCTTTTCCTTCTTCCTTTAAACTTGTATGCAAAGTGAACTCCAAATTTCTTCTTTGAGATTAGCGTGGAAGCTCCCATCTTATTTAGGAGCGCTCTCCCGTCTCGATCTCATTGAGATGGGAGCGCGATCCTAAATAGGAAGGGGTCGCTGATTCGAGCTTGTGTCTCGGGAGCGCTCCCACTTTGAAAGCTACCTGCAACTAAGTTCTCAAGTCAACCCCCTCGTTCTTGTTTCTATTGAAGATGTGAAAATTCACATACGCAAAGATCCACGATGACATTTTCTTCTTCGAATTGCTAGCTGCTCAAGATGTTTGTCTCTTCTTGGAATGATGAGAGGGACTCTATCATCCCAATTTTATCGGATGAGAGAGATTGTAGGCACCGTGATAGTGGTCGATTATTAGTTGAATTCTTTTACTCCCTCATTCCCAATTTGTTTGTCCATTTTGGGGAATCCAACTTAATCAAGGGGCATATTCATTACACATTAAAATTTTAAATTTCCCTAAAAAAAAGGCCCTTCCTTCCAAATTAGAAAAGCTAGGGTAAGTCACTATATGCTTTCCGAGGTGCGAGTAAGCTGTCTCGGGCACTCTGAATTATCAAAACAAGAGAAGGCATAGAGTTTGATGGCTTGTAGTAATGAGGTCATCAGGGAATTAGGCATGGTAAAGGCAAACCTAATAAGTCACTGGATTGTTTTCGTAAAAGAGGAGAGGAAAGAGTTTTTAGTGCCCATGTCTTTGGAGAGATGGTAGACTAAAACCCTTGAGATTTTGAGATTGCGACAAATAATATCTTGGATTATTCTCTACTTTAGTCTACTCAGCCTCGCTTTTAAGTTTTTGATTAGTAGCTTAACCTCATCTCATGGTACTATCTCGAGTTGGAGTTCTATTATGTTTTGGTACTCTAATCAGTACATTGCTTTTTGATAGTTAAGGTAAGAAGACTTGACCTTGTTTCAATATGTTGGGGCGAAGCCTCTTTGGCCACCAAGCCCAAGTAATCACTCAACCTAACTTCCATCTTGAAAGTTATTTGTTGGACTTTTTATCTGATAACCGCGGCTCTTCTCAATTGCTAATTTCATACAGAAATTAATTGATTCCATTAAGCTAGCTTTATGTCGTGTATTGTCAACGATTTCCACATAAGGGGGTTTGATGATATCATGAGCAGTTACATCTCTAGGACCTTTTACACAAATAAATGCGTCAGAAGTTCCGTACTGATTGCTTTTCAATACAATATCTTTCAAATTCTTGAAAGTTTCATTGACGGATTCTTGAATACCTACTATGGTGGAATAATCGTGTGTTACTTTCTCAAATTTTGCATGTGTGATACATGTTCCTTCTATTTCTCCAAGCAAAGCTCTTTGCATCGCAATGCCTATGGTCTCAAGTTCACCTTTCCTAAGTGGAAAAAAAAAAAAAAAACACTTATGCAGATGTCAAAATTCAGACATATGCCATAAAGTCAACCATGACTGAAGACAGGGTAAACGAGGGAGCTCTTGTTCCAGATGGAGTTTTTAATGAGGAGGAATGTCAACACACCTTGAGATTTCGCTTTACATCCTTCCTCATGGGCAACATGTTTGCTCGGCAACACCTGCAGCATGGAGGCCAGAGACATTCACCCTACCTATCCTTTGTACCAAACTCCGATACCAGTTATGCGACTTTGGCTAGAACTCAACCCCAAAAGCTAGCTACTGAAATGAGGGTGTCTCATGCTTATATTATTCATATTGCTTTGGTACCCAAGCGATATGGGGCTTCGCTTCGGAACTGTATGTTACATGAACACTGCCAAATGTATGGGTACCGGGGTAAGATATGGGATTTGTCAGACAATTTTAGTTGCACATTTACCTAAGATGCTTTAGTATCCGAATTCACTATGGAATATGCATGAATATCTGAAATTATGCATAAAATCCTAAATGACATTATGCCGATGCGTTATATATTGTGTCTACAATTTCTGTTATTTTGTCATGTCCCCTCGTGTCCTTGACAAGGAAATAGATGAATCCAACACTTGAACACATAGCCGCACTGACACCCGAATCCTAGTATATGGTAACATGGACTACCTAGTCTTCTCTCTCTCTCTACTTGTACTCAACTGGTACTATCCCATACCATCTTACTAACCCTTTATTGTTAATTCTATTTCTTTAAATCCTACCACACACTTTAAAGTCATCAATGTTGCTGCACATTTATATGTGGTCGTAGTTGCCCTACATCCCGTCCCGTATAGGATCACTGACCCTGTAGTTATGTAAAGAAATTGCTTCCAATATTATAAATGACCGTTATGGGTTAGATCTTCTGCGATCCCTCCATCATTGGTTGTCCCCTTGGAAACTACTATCAAAATATCATGTTTGATTTCCTGATAGAAGGCCTGGTGTCTGGTTTCATTCTGTCACATTTGAGTAGATTTTCGTAGTAAGTTATAGGGAGGTGATCATTGTACAAATGAAATTTCTGAATAAGATTAGCTTATCCTGCCTCCTCTAGTTCATCCTTAGCTGTCTTTTTAGTTTTATCTCCCCTTTCTGCAGTTAACTGTAGAACATCAATGCAGTTAATAATCTTTTGAGTGCTTACCATGCCCAAGAAATTAGTAATGAGGTTATATGAGATGGTCCGCTGAGAAACAAGAACATTGGGACAGTTAAGGCGTAATTCCAATTGCTGATCAATCATGTAATCTACCCAAAATTTGAAGTTATACCATAAAATGCCCAGGTCAACTTTGGCTGTTTGGTCAACCATTGCTCGCTATTAACCTACCTAGCTTGAAAGAAAAAGCTTGCATCTGCTCCCCCTATTATATAACCGGAGTTTTATCTATCTCTTCTGAACTAACTATGGATCGTGACCCCTCTTTTTCCACGCTATTTGCAACCCGACTACATTTGCAATTCATTACCTTTGCTGACAGCTTTGGTCGAGAATAGCTTTTCAATTTTGTGTTATTGCTTGTGGTGGACTCGTCGTATTATGATGTGTATCTGCTCTGAATCAGGCCTTTTTGACTAAGGCGTTTTTACTTTCATGAGGCATGCATATCTTGTCAACAGCAGCATGTATACCTTTTTAGACATACAATACAATGCTGTTCTATTATCAGCACTATACCCTGTGACATTGCATTTTGCCCGCAGGACTGTAATGTATGGCCTGTTTGGATGAACACTTAATATGTTTGGTGACCTGGCCTAAGTGTGGTAATCCGTGATTTTTATACTTTTTGAAGAGATACCACTGTCCATCTATGATATGAGGGCTGTACCCTCTTTCTTCAGAACAAAGTATAACAAAGTAACACAGCGGAAAGCCTGTAGAACAAAGTGCTGTTAGTACTATGACCATATCCAACCTTGTTTATAATACATCGCTTCATGAAAATATATGCTATGTTTGACCATAATATAGTGGCTCATGTACTACTACCGATACAATCATGTGAAGGGAGCAAAATTTCTGGTTCTTAGGTTTTATATTTTCTCCAGTAACTATTTCCTTTTGAATTTCTCACAGATTGTTTTGTGGCTGATCATTTGGTGGAAGCCAATCCCACCTTTGATGATTCTATCCAAGATGTTCTTTGCAGGTTTCTCAGTTTCCGATACTAGTAGAAAATTCTTTTATTACTCAACTACAAGTTTAATGACAAGTTGTACGGCTTGTTCCTGACACCTCTTTTTGCAGGTGTTTCTCTATTTGCAGCCCTTGGGTTTCTTGTCTATGGAGGAAGGTAATTTCCATTATTTGGTGGGCCACTTACATCTCTCGAGTTTAAGTTGTTTTATAGTATCAATGCAGGTATTGCTGCAGCATTCAGTCTTAAAAGACTAAAAATTGCTCACCGATCTTAGTAACCACATCATCATGACATCGTTTCTATTGTTGTATCAAACGTAGAGTCACCAGCGGCATCAATCTCTCTCTGATACGCACTAGAACAGCTAACACACTAACTAAACTGTGAAAATGTGTCTCTGGGGCTACATGAATCTGTCTTTACGGTTGACCATAAATTTTTTAGTACTTAAACTGTATACCCGCATAGGGGTAGAAAAGTAATGCTTTGCTAACTGCTTACTCGGAAATATAATAGCTTTATGCGATCACATGTCCACAGCAATATGGAAAGCTGAAAACTGCGTGAAGTTCTGTTCCCTCTTGATGATGGCTCTCATATTTTTCTCATGCCTCACTTGGCACTAGTTTAGTGGAGGTTCCGGTGATCATTACATGTGCTTCCTAAAATCGTAGGGAACAGTGACACTGATGATCTGATTTTCCACCGACATTGTTCATAGGGATGTTGACTGACCAACTTGGCCGGTTTTAAGATGAAGCTGGGTTCCAAAAATATAGGATTGACTGACCCATAGTCCATCTGAAGACCATTTTGGAAATGATCCGGTTCCACCTTACTATGCTAGACAGCTAGAGAATTTTAAAGTATATCTAGACTTTGTAATCAAACAGGTGTTGATTCTAGCTGTACAAGCAATCCGACAATTAAGTGGCATGCCTCGTACATTCATAATATTCTCCAAATAATTTAACATGAAATGTGTAAAGCTGTATCAAATTCTTATTAACTAAGGAAATTTTCTTGAAGGCTTTCACAACATGCATTGGAAATGATCACCAATTTGATGGTAAAAGTGGACGTGTGTATTTTAATTGTTACAGTATCAGTAGTCGAATAAGGGTCTGATTCTCCAGTTGGCTGGGGTTATTTGAAACCCAAAATGGAGACACAACACTCTATTTTGTAACTTGTAAACAGACCATAAATGTGATGCATGGACTTGGCTTCAAGTATCTGGTGTGGATAGGTGTGTGTACCTAGAGCTAAGAGTCCGATTTCGAATTGCTTTTTGATATAGGGAAAAAACAGAGCATTTCCATCTCTCGCCCATTTGAGTGGTTACTCTAATTTCTTTCCCTCTTTACTATCAAATGTGAGCTGGCTCTTATTTTGTCTGGTTTGGCTCCTATGACATGCATTCGATAACCTTGCCATTGTGATATTAGCTGGACAACAGGCATATTGTGGGGCCATAGAAGAGTTCATGTAACATTGAACCGTGTTAAGAAGGTGACCCAAGTGATATATTGGTCATTGCTTAGGCCAACATTCCTTGGACTGATAATGACTTGCAGCCCTGGGTTTGGTTTAAGGGATGTGGTTATTTGCACGGTTGTTCGTTTTCTAAACCTAGATATTGTGTAATCTCTACAGTCCTTGCATCATTTAGTCTTCATCTTCCTGCAGGCTCTTCTTAATGTTGCAGCGCTTCCCCGTGGAATCAAAAGGGCGACGAAAGAAACTACAGGAGGCATATATTTTTCAAATCCTATTTTCGTGCTGCTTTTTTCCCCTTCCGTTTTTTCTAGTTTTAATTGGTTTCTATGTTTTCTTTATTCAGGTTGGCTATGTGACCACCATTTGCTTTACGTGTTTCCTTGTTAGAAGCATAATGGTGAGTTGACTTGGGCTGTTATTTCCGACATGAACCAACAAAGTAAAAGTGAAAGATTGTTAGATCCTCCTATAAAATTGCACTATCAATGGGATCTTGTTCCTGCTAACTTTATCACTTCACCTTGCGGGGTTTTAGCCAGCAGTGATATAGTCATGTCATCTTTCTGTTCTTTTCACCATTTTGTTATCCTACAGATGTGCTTTAATGCATTTGATAAAGCTGCAGACCTGGATGTTTTGGATCATCCTGTGCTAAACTTCATATATTACCTTGTAAGTTTCCTTCCATGGCTTGTTGATTGTTTATGTGTGTGCATGCCTACGGGAGGGAGAGGAAGAATGAAAATTCTATCACATATACTTAAAGCTCCTTTGGATAGCGAGAAAGCGTGGGAAAATAAGGTAGCCCTTTGTCACCATTTTTAGTGAGATTTAGTGAGAAAGGGGAGGAGCCAATCAAAATATTTCATTTTGTACTTAATTCTCTCCATTTATCACCAAAATGACAAATCCAAATGAGTGATTTGGGTAGAAACCAATACCCTTTCTTTTCTTCTCTCATGAAATCACCCCATCCAAAGGGGCTGATATGTGGCTGATAGGAAAGGCCCGGGTGTACGTGTTAATCAGTTGGCTTGCTGCTGGCCTCATTTGTTTGTGTAAAAGTATCTTTAGGTGAAAATATGCAGGATTTGTGTTTATGTGGCTGACAGGCTGAGCAATACCAACATGTTTCTGTATGTTAATTAGTAGGTTTGCCTCAGAAATTTCGTGTCAGCTTCCTTCATGTGGAAATATGTATTATGTGTGCATGGCCTGTGATGTTTGGGCGGCTTTCATGGAATTAAATTTCAATATTATAGACGTGAATCTCATTTGGCAGGCAGCTGGATTTTCATTTGGAGATATTTGCTCTTTGATATTTTACGTTCTTTAATATAATTTTTTTGGTCTAAAATGTGAATACAAGGTATCCCTTCGAAATATTTTGCATGTTTCATTGTTTTTGTGGTTTGAGTGAAGCCAATTGAAGAGATTGAGTCCTCTCTGTACTCGGAGGGAAATGTTGCTACTTGCTAGGATATATGCATCATTCTGGCTTTTACTTTGCTTGCATTATAAAACCTTGCTTTAACATTGTTGGTTTTGTTGTGGATCTGGAGAACCACTTTATGATTCCATAGATCTTTTATTTACTTATTTGCTAGTTTTTGCTGCTTCTTTTCAACAGTTGGTGGAGATACTGCCTTCTTCTCTCGTGCTTTTCATTTTGAGGAAGTTGCCCCCAAAGCGCGGGATCACACAATATCACTCTATTCGTTGACAGCTCCGGTGATAAACATGATCGAAATCTCTAGACTGGAAGTAGTGTTGGAGTGAGTTTGCTGAGCTTTTGTATCCCCTTCAACGATATTGGAGAGAAAGGAGGGGTAGCTGAGAAATGATCATTCTGTATATTGTGGTCATGGATTACATCAGGGATTCTTTGTTATCGGTTTGGTCTACCTAACAGACTCAAGGTTTGTCAAGATGACCATTTCAAATAATTGCTGAATATGTTTGTGATTTGTAGTTGCTGATTTTGTCTTGTAATATGTGGATCTCTTAAGTAACAATTTTCTTTTTGTGCAACTTGTTGAATTTCGCACTTCGTTTCCGCTCCGTCAAATGAAAGGAATATGGAGAAGAGACGGTTGTTCAACAATCTTGAATGGATTGTATTTTTTCTCAGTATTCCTTGGAAAGTGGTTATCTCTGCTGCTACCATCTGGTTTGTGACCTAATTGCTGCAAGTGTTCAAAGGGTGTTTTTTTTGCAATCTCGATTTAGTATCTTTTTGGACCAGATTGGATTGGCAATGCATGACGTGGCCAAGAATTCAGAGATGGAACAGATATCAACAACAAATCCAGCAAAAATTTCGCATAAAAAAGAATATATGCAAGATTTGAGTAGCATGTCAAGGGGATGAAATGAACCATATCGTATTTTACATACATCAACTAAACAGATTCATCGTTGATTCCTATAGCAAAATATAACCATACCTGTGAATGTTTCAGCTGATCTCCATATCTCCTAGGTTTAATTTTTGCTACGAAATTTGGCAGTTCCTCGAAAGGATTCTGGAAAATGGTTAGGAACCCATTTGTGTTTTGGTGGTCATTTCAATGGAGAACTGTTAAAGAAGGAGATGATGATGTCTGAAATCAATGTTAAGGCATTGGGAGATCGGGTGCAAAGGTTGACTTGCTGTTGAAAACCATCCTTTCATACCCCTGTGTGACACTTTTGAACGTTAGGTTTGGCTTCAGCCAAATGTAAATCAACTAAATTTGAATGTTAGGTAACTGCATGCACTTCAAGTATAGAAGGTTAAAATAATAACGGGAATACGACATTCATACTACTCTGCATTGGCAGATCTCAAGTAGATAATGAAGCCAGTCGAAGTTAAAATTAGGCTGCACAAAAATTCCGAGGAACCACGAAAATCGGATTGAACTGAACTAAATCGTATGTTTTGGTCCACACCCGTGGATTAATAGTCCGGACATGAATTCAAAAATTAGAGAACTACTCTGAGATATGGTTCAGTCCACGGATTTTGTTTGGGAACTGTGAATTAGAGGTGTCAAACGGGCCGGGCCGGCACGGGCACGGCCCGTCGGGAGGCGGCACGGCACGCCAAAGGCATAGTAAAATCCTGGCACGACACGGTATAAGTTGGCACGCGGCACGGCACGGGCACGGAAATGAGCGGGCACGGCACAGGCACGACACGGGCTAAGGTGGCACGTGGCACGGCACGACACGGTCTTCTACGGGCACGAGCACGGAAGTGGGCATGGCCCGGCACGGAAGTAGGACGGACATGGCACGGCACGAGCACGGAAATTGGCCTGGCACGGCACGGGCACGACACAAGGCAACAAAAATAATGTTAAATAATTTATTTGTATGTATTTTTTGATAATCACAAAAATAAAAAAGAATTATTTTTCGTACGGCTTTGCAAAAAATCAGGTCAATTGGATATGCGTAACTCGTCGATCCACGTTACAAATATCCAATTGATTTCAATAGTTGGAGTTTTGGATAGACTAGTTACGCATATCCAATTGACTTGATTTTTTGCATGGCCGTACAAAACATTATTTTGCAATAATTTAACGGTTCGGATTATTCGCGTGGGACGAAAAAGTGGCCCCCAAAAGCCATTTTATGTGCATTACATCATCAGAGAGAGAGAGAGAGAGTCAAAGAGACTAAGAGAGTTTGGACAAAAAAAAGAAAATCAGCTTTTCAAATATTTTATATGATTAATAAATTTTGAATCAAAATTCAAACATGAAAAAAAAATGTATACCACACATATAGATTGCTTTTTATCTAATAAAGATTTTTTTAAAAAAATATCAATTTCTTTTGGTGATTTTTTTTTTTTTGTGTGTTAGTAAATCACTTAATTATATGAAGTTAAAAAAACAAACATGAAGTCATTAACAAAAAAAAATATTAAAAAAGGTTATAATATTTTTTTAGAGGGAGATATATATATATATATATATATATATATATAGAGAGAGAGAGAGAGAGAGAGAGAGAGAGAGAGAGAGAGAGAGAGAGAGAGGGAGGGAGTTGGACAAAAAAAGAAAGAAAACGTTACAAATTGATTTTTTTTAAAAATGATAGAAATTCAAATTATAGGAATTAAATTATTTTATTAAATTAGATTATAGAAAATATAATAAGTTAAATTATAGAAATTATAGAATTTTTTTTATTAAATCCGATTATAGAAATTATAGAAATTAAATTCGATTCATTTCTAGTTTCTACTTTGTACGTCCCGAATAACAATGGACCTGAACCTCCACTTTCTGGACAAAATTTCGACGATCGGAACCGTTATATGTGCTTAAAATGTGTTTTCAAGATCCTACGCGGGGATTTGGCAAACAATACTACTCGAAAGGGCTTGATCGGAGTAGGTTTTCGTAAAACTACTTTACGAAAACCTGGCCCAACTTCTGGGTATTTTTTTTTTGCCAAATCTTTGCATAGGACCTTAAAAACACGTTTTAAACACATCTACCGGTTCAGATTTTCAAGGAATAGATTAGATGGCCTTTAGTTGGTGCATTATAGTGTTCAAATGCCACTGGAAGCACTGAATGTGTTCCGATCGTGTGGTTACCGACATCGGATGATCATCAATTTCGGGGAGAATGATAGAATTGATAAGATGTCAAATCGTATAGTTTTAGATCAAACATTCAAGAAAACGAACTAGTATCCACCATTCAATGTTATACATTGAACATACTTAGTTATGAACCAATATATACTGCTATAGTCTAATGTACGTTAGTCACACGATCTCAACACAATTTCAACGATCAACACCGACTATTTTGTTTTTCTTGGTGTTTTAGTGAACCTCACCAAAATTTGGACCAATCGGATTTTTAAAAACCCTTCATCGGAAGATTCTGGACGTGAGAATCATTAGTAGGCAAATATTTGTTAACTCTGATCGAGCATACAAAGATCATAAATATACTTAATTTTCGACATGAATAATATATTATATCCTACAAAAAATATAGACGGTTCCGATTTTCAATATTAGTCTCGAAAGGCCCTCGAATGATGTATCGTAACTTTATGAGGATTTTCCATACATGTTAATGCAATGCACTACACACACACAATCACAAACACCATTTTTCGGTCCAAAATGGGCTGAATTATTTTTTCCCGCTACAAATCCCCCCCAAACCCCCAAATCCCTAACTCTCCCCCCCCAAAACCAGATCCTAACTCTCTCTCTCTAAATCCCAGAAAAGCTACCAAAAATTGACTATCTTCTTTCAATTCAACCCCACTGGTGGAATCAATTCAATTCAACCCCACTGGTAGACCACCGGTGGAATCAACACCGTTTGGGAGGGGATAACGAGAGGGGGAGCTGTAGGGACCTGCACCCTGGTCCGGTGAGTTTGCTCCACTGGAGCGGCAGTGGGAAGCCGTGGCTCAGGCTTGACTCGAAACAACCGTGCCCGTTGGATACTCTTTGGGCACCATACGATTTGTACGAGCATTAGAAATATGGACTGGAGTTCGTCGGTAAATTCCTCCAGTGACTTCTTTTGTTCTTTTGATTATCTGACCATCATCGTTTTGCTTATATGATCAGTAGATTGGTACAGGTAAGTCGAAATTTGGGTTATTGCACTCTATAGAAACATTTACCTAGTAGGATTATTTCTATTGCTAAACCCAACTAAATTGCTGCAATCACACACTTTAGCTGTCATTCGTCCGCCAAGTATTCTCTTGTTAAGGGGTTGGTCTGTGCTTGTCTTAACTTTTCATCTGCAACTTTTGTAGGGTTCAGGTGATTTTCCTGGAAAATCCCACAGCTTGTCCGAGATGGCTGTGTGTTAGCTATCAAGTTTATTGTTTCAAACCACCCACCAAGTGTTCGACTAAATGACCAAGTGAGTATTTACCTTCCTTTTGTATCAACTTATTCATGACAATTCTACTTTCCTTCTCTTGTCTTGTATGTTGTTCTTACGATAAGCTTATTGCTAAATGCTAATACCCTTTTGATCTAAATTTTTATGCCAATAATTACTCGACGAGCCAAAGGAAAGGATTACGCGTGATTCCAAATACTAGCCCAACAAGCTCTAGGTACTTTGCTTATTGTCCCTCTACATTTATAATAACCATCCACATATTGATTTTTTTAGAGGATAAATAAAACCAGAGCTTGTTTCATTTTCTTTTCTTTTGTCGCGAGATGATATAGATATCAGCTAGATATAAAACGTTTGTATCACATTGATTAACTTTTTTAGCTGTGGAATCATTTGACCTGTGTATGCTTCTCACTTTATTTGCTAATCGACCAAAACCATTTGAGAAAAGGTTGAAAACTAGATTTTCTGCATTTATTTCCATGTTATGGGGCATCCATCTTTCCGCCCGCATGGGTACATGCAAGTGTGGAATGGTTCATGGTCGATTATACTGAAGCATGATTTTTTTCCCCAAACAGCTATAAAGAGAGATCTTAACCAGAAGTTTACGATGTTATAAAACTTGAGTCTAGCAAAGTATATATTGAGTTCCATAGTTTTTGGGTTGCCTTAATTTTGGTAATTGGTTTTATTGTAGTCCTAACCTTGGATGCTTGCACAGGAAGCATGATAAGGTCACTTCAAAGCGCCTAGAGGAAGCTCGCAAATCATTCAGAACTGATGAGGATCTTCTCTTGGTAATATAACACTTCTTCATAAGTTAGAATGTTAAAACTTACAAAATGCTCTAAGATGCTCTAAGATGAAATCACTCCATGTTTTATTCAATATTAACTGTATAAGATTGCTATTAAGCTAAAAATCGATAATACAGTATGTTTTATTCATCAATATTCCCAAATTATTGTCACAACTCTTTCTCTCTGTCTCTTCTCTTTTCTCTCTATCACTGGAAACTTGACAAGAGAAACTTATTGTAACCCAATTGGGATTAGGAGCAACTAATCTGATAGCTAACAGGGGCAAAATTTTTGGTGGGTAATGTCCCAACAAACTGGAATTTGAATGGGTGACCATTGAATATTGGTTGGCCATCGTTCACCAAACATCCACGGTACGACTAAAAAAACGCACGGCACGACTAAGGCACGGCACGACATGACACGACAAAAAAGGCACGGCACGGCACGACAAAAAGGCACGGCACGGCACGACATGACAAAAAGGCACGGTACGACACGATTAAAAAAAGGAACGGCACGACACAACACGAGTAAGTCAACGGCACGGCACGACACGACACGACACGATTAACTAATCGGGCACGACACGACACGGCACGTAGCACGCCATGGCACGATGAAGTAAATGGGCACAACACGGCACGTCACGTAGCACGGTTGGCACGGCACGTCATGGCACGATGAAGTAAATAGGCACGGCACGAAGCACGGTTGGCACGGAAGTTGAATGGGACGGCACGGCACGGCACGCACGTTTGACACCTCTACTGTGAATTAACCAAACCGAATCGGACGGTAAGATATTTATATAAAACAACCACACTCACTCATTACCTTTTGTTTTGGAACCATGAATTAATCCAGACCGGTGACCCGCGGATGATTTTAAGTGACTCTCTTATCACAGCCGTTGGATGAAATCCAACAGCCCAGATTACAGGTCTGCACCACTCCCATTTGAGGGATGCCTTAGTAGATCACTTGTGTGTGTGTACAGTCCACTTCCAATCAAGTATACCTGATTGGCTTCCCATCAAGGATTCTAATTTCCCGATCAAATTTTCATGATCCGAACCGTCCAATGTGTTTAAAAGATGTTTTTAAGGGTCTACGCGAGCAAAAATCAATGGAAAGGGCTTGATCTGATCAGTTTTTGATAAAAACAATATATTCGGATCATGAAAATTTGATCAGGAAATTAGAGAATTGTAGGGGTCCCTGATTTACCTATAGTTGTATATTAACAATATAACTTATTAGTTTTGTTTTTTATTACTTACTTATTAGTGTTGAATAAATTAGAACATAACTGTTTGCGATCTTTTGCTGGAGAATATGGAAGGCGAGAAATGAGTGAGTGTTTAATACTCCATATTGCATATATTTGGAGATCAATATTAAAAGATATAAGCGATCGAAAACTGACACGATTATCAAAAAATGACAAACAAAAAGGGACGGAGGGAGTAAATAATGGGATGATGAGTTACAGATTAGCGCTCAAGTGATGGAAGAATATAACAAGTTCATAGGAATCTTGAAAGCAAAGAGAGAACCGGAGAGAGAACAGACTGTCATGGATGAACATAAATGGACTAACTTTTTGATTAATGGACTGACTTTTTGGTTTTTCACGACTTTCTGTGATTTGGCAAAAGAGGAAAAAACGGTATTTTTTGGTTTTTTGGTTTTGTCTTTATTCTACTTTTTTTTTTTTGCATTTGTTAATTTTGCGTCCAAAAACTATAAAATTATGGTCGAAACTATTTTTTTTTTGAATAAAGCCAAAATTAAACCAATAAATTGCATTTTTTTTTGAATTGTGACTCTCGGTTCGGTCACTACGAGAAAATATGGTTTTCCCAGCATCTTCTCTACCAACAAGCGCGCTACAATAGGAGGTCTATAGAAGCAGTTTTCTAGCCGTTGCTAGAACGGGCCGTCTATGGTACGTCGACACTCTCTCTCTATGTGTGCATCACTTGTTTCCATTTACGTGCTTTGTGATTGGTTTCGTTTTGAATACGATTGCTATAATCTATGGATCGTTTTAGTTACTAATTTGAAGACCAATATTTTCTTGGACAAGGAGACCACTGGATCGTTTTAGCTACTAATTTGAAGACCAATATTTTATCTTGGTAGATTTGGCCTCATGAGTATGTAGCCAATTTGGCAAGTTAGATTTTTTGTAGCTTGTATTAGTTATTATTTGTAGCCTCTAGGCATATTTTCTTCTTTTTCCCTTTTCCTTCTGGGGTATGTCATTGTAGGCTATATATTCGGTTAGCCTTTGTTTTGTTTTAAGCTAGTTTTTCTATTTGTATGGTACGTATTGGTACCGGTCAAATATCGGATACCGTTTCGGATTTAGCGTATTATCATTACACTATATAATTATAAATCAATACCGAAATATTGATGTTTTCATTATTATGTGATATTTTGTGAATATCCAATTTGAGTTTGGTTTTGGTGGGTTGAAAACTTGAAATTGAAGTACAAGAGGTTGGGTATTGGGCCTGGCCTTATTATGTCATTGGGTCTGAATTAATCCAAACCCATATTAAAGCTTAGGAATAATAATAAGAGCATCACTAGTGGTATACTCAAATATGGATACTCAAATATTGCCACATCACATTTTGAGTATTCATTTAATGAGTTTATAAGTTTGAGTATCTACCCTTCTACAATGGTTCATTTGTGTCCGTAATAAAAAAAGTACTATTCACTCTATTTTTATTTATAAAATGGGCACAACTTTAAATTTGTACATATATATATTTTATAATATTATTACCATTTAAAAGATATTCACAATACGTTTAAAATGAGATCAATCTTGAACATATTTTGGTAAAGATTAAAAATTGATAATTTCAATTTTTGGAAGAAAGTGCAAAAAAATTGAGTTTTGAATTAAGTATTTGAAAAATGGAGAGAGAATGTTGTTACTTTTGATACGGCGTGGTCCCCAAAATTTGGTTATTGAGAAAGATTGGTAGTTTTGAGTATCCAAATGCCAAAAGTTGAGTATTTGTAACAAATGTTGTTAACTTTGAGTATTTATCCAAATACCATTGTGAGCCTCTTTTGTGTATCAAAATACTCATCTTTGAGTATTTTTGTGTTTGAGTATACCACTAGTGATGCTCTAAAGCTATTATTAACCGCCATGGTATCTTCGCTTCTAGAGATGAAACAAGATTGAAAGACGAGACCTCCATGAACAAGAAGCATAGATCGGACTCATCGAAACTCGCAGGTGAGTCGCTGGTACAAAATGGCATGCAGTGCAAAATATCGGCCAAAATCAAACTTACCTTCTTCAGTTTTTCTCGTCTAAGATCAGCCGTACTCTCTTTTGTAAGTATCAGTACTGGAACCGGGACAGTATTGGAAGACAATGTTACCTTTTTCTCACAAATTTAGTACGGTATGAGATTCAAAACCTTAATTCATAGTCCCATCCTATTTTGCAAAACCAAACATGCAATTAGAGGGCCATAGGCTTCATAATCCCATCCCACGTGGCTGGAGGGTTAACGAACATGGTCCTGCAATTAGAGGGCCATAGGCCAACTGTGCGTTTGGTAAAGTTGTTAGTTTTCTTTTTTTTAGTAAAAAAAATTAGTAACAGTCTGTTACTAACTGTAGGAAAGGTCAGCGCGTAGGGTGACGAGGCAATTGACCAACCTATAATAGCTAGCCACGTGGTTCGAAAAGTCTCAACAAGACACGTCATTAGTCAACGATTCTGGGTTAATTAAGGAGGAGCCTCTCCACGGGAAAGACGACCTCGCGGAAGAAGATAGAAGAAGTAAAGATACCCAAAGTAAGGGGTGCCCTGTATAAGGGAAGCACTCTTAAAAGGAAGATCACCCCTCGTGAGATCCTCAGCGAAGAGGGTTGACGCGACGGGGAAGAGTTAACACCCACACGAATACGTGAATCAAGCTCGCAACGGTACCTGACCAAAAGGCAGCGGTAGGGAAGTTGATACGAGCTCGAACTTGGTCTTGGCGCGAGCCAAAAGGCTCGTGACCAGGCCCAGCACCGCGGGAACAGGGGAGATACAAGTGGATTGGTGGCTTTGAAGGATTAGGGGTCGCTGTGAGGGAAACGATGCACTGGAATAGCCTAATGGAAGCTTCCTAATGGCCAGTGACATCACCCACGTCGCCCAGGTATACGGAGAGAGCACGTGTCATTGTATTATTGGGGAAATGTCTGCAGCCCCATGATTGGGTGCAGAGCCCTATAAATATAGGACACTCATTCACAAGTTCGACAGAGATTCGAATTCATCCTCAGAGCACGGAAATTCTAGAGAGAGAAGGTAACTCAGAGCCCTGGAATCAAGAACACTGTTCTTGCTAGTGCTCGCGAGATCACCTTTCTTTTAGAACTGTGATTCGAGGACGACGACGATTCAAAGGGGAATGAACTGAACATTGCTGCCTTCTCTTTCTGTATATTTGGCTTAATCCTTCACCCCTTCACACACTCTCCTACTCCTGTTCAATCATTAGTTATTGTTAGCCTCTCCAAGTGAATTTTATTTGATTAATCATTGAAACCCTATCCTACACTAACAGATCACGTTTGTGTTTCAAATAGAAAAAAACAAAAAAGATATTTGGTGATATTATTTTTGTGTGAATAGGTGAAAACAAAAACAATATGAATAAATTTGGTTACATCATGTTGCTTTTTTTATTTATTTATCTGTCATCCTTCTAGGGCCGGCTCATGGCATAAACCAATGAAGCCACCTCTTCGGGCCCCCTAAAAAATGTAAAAAAAATAGAGGCCCCCAAACATGTAAGTCTCTTATATATTGTAATGGTTGTTTTTTTTTTTGGATGATTATATATTTAAATTTGTTCAATGATAATTATATTGTACTGGTTTTTTTTATGAAGATATGCGTTAAAAAATTTTATTATACAAAATACATGAAGTGCCTCATCTAATGAGTCCGTTTCAGGCCTTCAAAACTAATGAGAAGGCATTGCATCCTTCAAATAGCATGGAATTAGGGAAAAACAATGAAAAGAATTCTCTCCTCCAACAAATCAATCACATTATCACCAAATCAGCCTTTTACTCACCAACAGGAATGTCTCTTCTGTTCAACCTTAAAGCCCACAAACTAGTTCACCATATTCTAGCTCTCAATGCATCATATCTTAATTCTTTCGCAAAATGTGTGTAAAAATGTTTAAATAAAAATTATATATAAATTTGTCATCCATAGTATGTAACCTTCCCCACCCCGCCTCCAAAAATAAAATAAAAGCAATGGAAGTTATTGGTCTTCGTGACATGAAGCAGAGGTGTAGAAGGTTAAAATTACAACGAACACGTGGCATGCATTTCGGAGGACAAGTGGAAAGAGATTATCAAAATTTGGACTAACAATGAAATTGCCTCGAGTTGGACAAATTCGGAACAAGGCAAAGGACCCAACTCCATATGCCCAACCGACCGAGGCTCTACCCCGGGTGACCAACTCCGGATCTCTATCCCCGGGCTTCTAGAATCGGGTCCCAACCTCGGGTGGCCATCACCGGGTCCCAACCCCGGGAGGCCAACCCCGGATCCCATCCCCGAGTTCCAACCCCGGAATGTCGCCACTAGGTTCTCAGCCCTGAGTGGCCAACCCCGAGTCTCTCACCCCCGGACTCCCAACCCCGGGTGCCTCAACCCTGGGCTCTCACCCCGAATTTCTCAACCCTGGGTCCTCAACCTCAGATTTCTCTACCCTGGGTCTTTTAGTACTTATTTTCATTACTTTAATTTATTTAATTTAAGAAAATAAGGAAGTACCCCCCTTCGGATACAATGACATTGCCAGAATTTTGAAATTTCAATCCTATCACAATCTCATCCCTCACTTTTAGTTCAAAGGCGAAAAACGACTCGTTTTTCTTCGAAGAAAATAGCTGAAAGACAACCTTCCCGTACTTGAAAAGATCATCTGATTATACCATTGTGCTTAGAAAAATCCAAGGAATAAATACCGGGACTTTTTATGGGCCAAATTGTAACTTTCCGAAAAAAGTTACTTTTCCATACTTAGTTAGATGTTTGAGTGACAGACAGGGGTGCCTCGATTAAGAGGCGACCCGATGGTGACACAACCTTTACCATTCGAGTCTAGGATGAGAGACGATGATGAAAGAATCGATTATGATTCCCCAAGATTTTGGGAGACGACGAAGAGAGACGTCGGCCCTCTGAAGATGATCTGACCCGGACGATGAGTCTGTCCTCGGTCGACTTGGCAGGGTCCGACGGGAGGCTATTTAGAGGCTTGATTGTGGTATTGGCGTGACCAGGGAGGTCGTGACCATGCCACTCATGCAGTGATGGCAAGGTAGAGCCTCGACTGTGCCTGATAACGGCAACGGTGAGACCAAGGCAAACCTTGACAGCGCTGTGCACTCGGGACTACTGGAAATTTTGTGGTTTGATGGCTAGAAACAAGGGTTCGTCGCGTAAAGGCACTTGTAGAGTAACACCCGTGGGGGCACTCTCTTAGTAGCACCCACAAGACCCTCCCGCGGGTGTTGTGGCTGCGGCCTGACAGTACGGAAGGAATATTCACGCACTATTTGTACGACACGTGTCCGGACTTTATTAGTCCACTCGGCCCAGAGGAGAGATCGAGTGGCCTATAAATAGGGCATTCTCCCCTCATTTGGAGAGTGGTGTTGGTAGTGATCAATCTAATATTGAACCACAATCATCAGTAATGGCCAATCCTGGAGGTGGTTCGAAGCTAGATTCTCTGTTATCTAGCAACGAACCACTTCTTACATTGGTAACACAAAACAGTCCAGCTATTGCTACTGATCAGGATGTGGGAGAGGGGCCCGATTCTGTAGAGTCTGGTGGTGGTACTGAATCACGCTCGGGTGATGAGAATGTGGGAGAGGGGCTTGATTCTGGAGGGGTGGTACCCAAAAATGCTAAGGTGGCGACAAAGAGGAAAAGGAAGACCTACACAAGCGACAGGAGTTATAGTCTCCGACGCCTAGTTCGGCTCCCAAAAGCTCTTCATTCTGCGGATGTACTTTTAGCAGTCCATGCAATGAGGGCACAAAGGATGAAAGATAAGGAAGAGTTAGCCTCCCAAGAGTTAGTTTCCCAAGAGTTAGCTCAATCACCTTCACCAAATGATGAAACACCTCTCATTCCGAGGTAATAAGTTTAATGAGTGGAAACTTGATGAAAGAGTCCGTGATCGTTTATTAGAGACTGGATTTGGTAAACTACCAATTGGTGAGAAGCCTGTGAGGAATGAGAACGGTTTGATAGTTACTCTCTTGGAGCGGTATGATCCAGTAAATTATGTTTTTAATATTGGTGGCCAAGACATTTGTCTCGGCTTGGAGGACATATTTTACATTACAGGTTTTCCGATAGATGGGAAGCCTGTGTCTGGAAAAGATGAGGCCTCAAGTGAGGTTTTCATGAGGTTTCTTGGGAATGATGGTGTTAAAGGTAAAAAAAACGCAAATTAGTCGTTGAGTTGGAATGGCTGAGAAACAATTTCTAGGTAGTTCCTAATAATGTGACCGAGGAAGAGTTTAAGTATCATGTGCATGCATATGTGCTCTTTGCGATCAGGTGTATGATTGAGCCTGCCGCATATGGGGCTTATGTCTCTCTCATTTACCTTCCTCTACTGGAAAACATAGATGAAATTGGCAGCTATTCTTGGGGTGTATCTGTTTTGACTCAGTTGCCCCACTCTTTGACGAAGTTATCCTACTGCATTCGAGGGAACAAACTGCTGTGTATATATCCCGAATACCACTCATATCCTTTGAAAAACTGGCGTACCACCGGCCAGATCGCTGCCCCAGACAGTTTGGTTTGGGGGCAGATTTTCAATGCACTTTGACTGAGCCAATGGTTGACTTAAAAACGAAATAAGTAGCACTGGGCCAAAGGGAAAAAAGGATTTTTCGACGAAGGAGCCGTACAAGTTCTGCATTGAACAATGGAATAGGCAGGACTCTCTTCGGATAAATTCCAGGCCCCCTTCCGAGCCTACCATGCGCATCCCTTGTAATCCCCAAGAACACCATAATAGCCCGCCAAAGTCAACTTCCCAGTTTTTCTCCCAATCACCAACGGCAAATAGATATTTCAACTTTTCTTCTGAAACAGGAATGAAAAATACAATCATAACCCACAGTTTGTTCCCTCGAATGCAGTAGACCATATTCAAGATTTGATGATATCGACAATTCTGAGCTTGATTGGGCAATGAATTCTGAAGATGCAATTCCAGATGCTGAACATCAATCGATTTTCAGCACGGATGAAGCCAGAGATACTTCAATGCAGGGGCCGGGTGGTGTTGGTAGTGATCAATCTAATATTGAACCACAACCATCAGTAATGGCCAATCCTGGAGGTGGTTCGATGCTAGATTCTCTGTTATCTAGCAACGAACCACTTCTTACATTGGTAACACAAAACAGCCCAACTACTGCTACTGATGAGGATGTGGGAGAGGGGACCCGATTCTGTAGAGTCTGGTGGCGGTACTAAATCACGCTCGGGTGATGAGAATGTGGGAGAGGGGCTTGATTCTAGAGGGGTGGTACCCGAAAATGCTAAGGTGGCGGCAAAGAGGAAAAGGAAGACCTACACAAGCGATAGGAGTTATAGTCTCCGACGCCTAGTTCGGCTCCCAAAAGCTCTTCATTCTGCGGATGTAGTTTTAGCAGTCCATGCAATGAGGGCACAAAGGATGAAAGATAAGGAAGAGTTAGCCTCCCAAGAGTTAGCTTCCCAAGAGTTAGCTCAATCACCTTCACCAAATGATGAAACACCTCTCATTCCGAGGTAATAAGTTTAATGAGTGGAAACTTGATGAAAGAGTCCGTGATCGTGATGGGAAGCCTGTGACTGCAAAAAAGAATTTTTTGACGAAGGAGCCATATAAGTTCTGCATTGAACAATGGAATAGGCGGGATTCTCTTTGGATAAATTTCAGGCCCCCGTCCGAGCCTACCACGCGCAGCCCTTGTAATCCCCAATGACACCATAATTGCCCACCAACGTCAACATCCCAATTTTTCTCCCAATCACCAACGACAAATAGATATTTCAACTTTCCTTCTGAAATAGGAATGGAAAATACAACTTTCAACTTTCCATATTCAAGATTTGATGATATTGATAATTCTGAACTTGATTGGGCAATGAATTCTGAAAATGCAATTCCAGATGCTGAACATCAATCAGATATACATCAATCAAATGTTGAACATCAATCAATTTTCAGCAGGGATGAAGCCAGAGATACTTCAATGTAGGGGTCGGGTGCTGTTGGTAGTGATCAATCTAATATTGAACCACAACCATCAGTAGTGGCCAATCCTGAAGATGGTTCGATGCTAGATTCTCTGTTATCTAGCAACGAATCACTTCTTACATTGGTAACACAAAATAGTCCAGCTACTGCTACTGATGAGGATGTGGGAGAGGGGCCCGATTCTGTAAAGGTTGGTGGTGGTACTGAATTGCTTCTTACTTTGGTAACACAAAACAGTCCAGCTACTGCTACTGATGAGGACGTGGGATAAATTCCAACAACTTAGACGAATTCAAAGGGCGATTCTAGAGAGAGAAACACTCTTCCTAGAGAGAAGTCGCACTTGATTCTTGCTCTAATTGGGTGATGAATTCCTGTCAATGATCTTACCTACTGTTTTGCCTTGTTTTTCACCAGTCCATAGATTCTCTCTTAGTCCCCCGAGTTTATCATCCATTATTCTCATACCTAGTCTACTAATCTTTGATTTACGTACCCTAAATAATTTCTCCCTCTTAGAAGAGGAATTTAGTGGTGTTATTATATAAATATTGGAGGCATTTGCTTTTATATACGAAATCGAAGCTCAATAACATTGTGTAGTAATAAACTACGAAACACTTGTTGATATGTGTGTATGAATCGTCAATCGTTCCGAAAAAGAATTTAGAATAAGCAGAATTTAATTCAAGGGACAAGTAGAATCTATGATTCTATAAAATAGTTTGAATCTGTGTTGAATTGGTAGGTGTACATGGATCAATCAAGTGAATTTCATTATGACAGGAATAAAATCAAATCAACAAAAGCAATTCATTGCATTTTCTATACTTGATAAGCAAATCAAATTTTAAATTAATGTTCTTATTCAAGAATAAGCCACTAACCAACCACTATGAGTCTACTGCATAGACGTATGTTAGGGGTGAGCACGGGTCAGGTTGGTCGGGTTTTCGTTGGGTTCGGGTCGGGTTAGATTTGATCGAGTTGGGAAAAATAGCACCCGAAACCGAACCGAACCCCCCTAGAAATCGATCGGATCGGGTTACGTTGGTTTCAGATCGGGTCAGTCGGGTTGGTCGAAGCCCAACTTTCAGATCTCAAATCAGATAGACACACACACACACACACACACACACACACACAGAGAGAGAGAGAGAGAGAGAGAGAGAGAGAGAGAGAGAGAGAGAGAGAGAGAGAGAGAGAGATCTATCACAATTTCCACAAATACACAAAATTATTCCATTAAAACACACATCAATACACAAATTCTAGATCTCAAATGGAGATTCGTCACACAGATCACACACAAACACACGAACGACAGAACGAGAGAGAGAGAGAGAGAGAGAGAGAGAGAGAGAGAGAGAGAGAGAGAGAGAGGTGATATTTTTCTCAGAATGAGGGGGTGTGTGATTGTCGGCAGATCTGGAATGGGAGGGGTGTTATTATGTTATATATATACTTTGGGTCGGGTCAACTGAAATTTTAACCTCAGACCCGAGACCCGACCCGACTCTATCAGGTTGCTTATTTTTTAACCCGAACCCAAACTGATTATGTTTTAAACCCGCCCGAAACCCGTCGGGTCGGATCGGATCGGGTCGGTTTGGCGGGTCGGATTGGATTTTGCTCACCCCTAACGTATGTGTACATAATCGATGTATGTAGATTTATTTTATCCACATAGTGGCTTATTCAAGTATGAATTCAAATAGGCCCTTTTAACTTAGTGGTAGAGTAACGCCATGCTAAGGCATAAGACATTGGTTCAAAAGCAAGTTATAAAAAAAAACCTAGAAGCTGAACGTATCAAAGCACACCCTTAGTAATTTTGAACATAGAGAACCCCAAGGGATTGGCAAAGTGGTCTTGTCCTTGGATTTAGAGGTTTGCTCCCACCTAAGGTCTCAGGTTTGATTCCATTTACCAGCAAACTATTGGGGCCACTGGGGGTTATGCCTGGTCGCTATCTCCAAGGCCTCGGAATTAGTCGAGGTGCGCATAAGCTGGCCCAGATATACTATTATCAAAAAAAAAAAAAAAAAATTTAACGTAGAGAAATTCAACATGCACCATAGGAGTGAATGTAATTTATAATGCAACATTTTATCCAATGTGTTATGTGAATGCTTTATCAATAATTGATTGAGTTGTTATTCTTCAATTTTCAAAGGGATTATTACCTCCAGGTCTAGAAAAGAGATGTCTAATTACCAATAAGGTAAGTCATTTTTTTTAATTACCACTAAGGTAAGTCACTCTTTTTTGGAGTTTAGGTTTAGGGTGCACTTTCCTATTATAGAGTTTTAGTGGTTTAAACACTTTCATAGAGTACCCTAGGATTTTAGGCACTTTCATGGGGGTACCCTAGGATTTTAGGCACTTTCATGGGGTACCCTAGGATTTTAGGCTCTTTCATAGGGTACCCTAGTCGTAAGGTACCCTAGAGTTTAGGTTTAGCGTGCACTTTCCTATTATAGGGTTTAGTGGTTTAGGCACTTTCATAGGGTATCCGAGGATTTTAAGCACTTTCATAGGGTACCCTATGATTTAGGCATTTTTATACGGGTTGGGGAGTTGATGAGAATTTTTCAGAATTGGGTTTAACCTGATGGTAATTATGGGATCCAAGGGTGACCTGATGGTAAATGTCCCATTTTCAAATGATACACTAACATATTGGCATGACGTGCACATTGTTTACGGGTTTGCTTCACATCCGGACTTTTAATTTCCGCACCTCATGATCCAATTTTTTTTTTGACGATCCGATCCGTCAAATGTGTTCAGAAGGTGTTTTCAAGGGTCCGCGCGAAAAATCTTCAAAAAAAAATACTGGGAAGGGCTTGATCCAAGCAGTTTTCGCAAAAAATATATATTTACATTTTTTGCGAAAACTGCTTGGATCAAGCCCTTCCCGGTATTTTTTTTTTGAAGATTTTCCGCGTGGACCCTTGAAAACACCTTCTGAACACATTGGACGGATCGGATTTTCCAAAAATAATTTGCAACACAAAAAAACCCCATTTTTTCCTTATTTCCGGGAGTGTGGACTAGAAATTTAGGCCATTGTTTACATCGGTCAAGTTTATTTATTTATTTTTTATCTACTAATGAAACAGTAACACAATAGCAATTTTGAGTTTATGAACTTCAAGGAAGCAAGATATTCTTGTTATCATACAAATTCAAGAAAAAGACATGGTTGGAGTATTATTGACCACATTAGTACATTATTATATTAACAAAAAGGCTTGGGTTGCTTATAAATGACGGCTCTAGTTAATTACAGAATTTAATTTTCCATGGAAGACCACAATGAAATGTTGTAGCCCTATTTATTTATTATCTGCCAAACTGGTTGGGTTTTCCCAAACATTTTACAACAGTTTAATTCTTTGGGCACCCAAAATAAATAAAACAAAGCACTCCTTTTACTGCTTGTTATTTTCTAAGATGATATTTAGAAAAAATAATTTGGTAGGTTTAGGACTAAAAAACCTACAATTTTTCTCTCCTAAAACAAGCAAATAATAATAAAAAAAAAGCTGCTAAAAAGCCGTAAAAATCGCTTAAAAGCTGTATTGGACCAAGGCACATGAGTCTAAAAAATTGGTAGCACGATCTTCGAATAATTCTAGAGATTTTTTTGCCCCGGTCTATCGTTTCTGGATGGGTAATGAAAATAAAAGAAAAATGATCTGAGATGAAAACTTGTTCAAGTTGATCATCCGTAAAAATATTTATTAGATTGAACGGAAAATGGTCTGAGACGAAAACTTGTTCAAGTTGATCATCCATAAAAATATTTATTAGAGTGAATGGATAATACTACCACTTGTATCAGCCAATATAATTGAATCAATAAGAAATATAAAAAACTAAATCAAGGAGTTTAAAAAGCGAATGGTTTCGATAAAAAATTTAAAAACAAAATGAGTGGTTTTCAACTATGAAGCTCTACTCTTCGCTGTTCAAAAAAAAAAAAAAAAAAAAAACTATAAGGCTCTACTCAGGACAACCCCAGAACGGGGCATAACACATGCACCCCTGATGTAATTGGCTAATGCATTTGATCCCTTTTTCAAGAATAAAACATGCTTGTGGTTGTGAAATAAATTTGTGCAAACTTTCAGATTTTTCATTTTGATGCAAGTTTATAAGTAAATCTTAAGAAACTGATATAAGCAGAAAAAGTTTTAGCTTATCTCTGAAACGTACTCTAGGAGATGCATCTGTCATTGTGAAAAATATGAGAGGAGGTGAGTGTAATTTATTCAAAAATTAGGAGTATTTTGGAAACGTGCCGTCATCTGGGTGTCCCTAATGTGGGAGGAAGCTCATGCCCTAATGTTGGTCCAATTTTAAAAAGTGTAGACCAAAAAATTGATGTGTCACTAAAAACGTATGGTCCATTCTTAAACGTATAGTACATTCTTCTTGCAGACAAATATTTTGTTCATGTAATTTTCAAGAATGCTGCTACGCGCACACCACATACGCGCACCCCAAATGCACACCAGCATTTCTCGATCGTCCATTTCAAGAATCAATGGTCCAGATTTGAAATAAATTCTTACCGGTAAGAGTTAATTCTTACCGGTAAGATTCATTTCAAATCTCAAACGTCGAAAAATGCTTTTGGACGGTCGGGATGTGCTGGTGTGCAAGTGGGGTATGCATCCTGGTGTACGCGAATCATTTTCGAATTTTCAATGTCCACTCACGCTTATTTTTGTTTTTTTTGTTTTTCCTGAAAAGGCTCTACAAAATAAATAAATTTTGATCACCTTCATTGAATAGGCCAATTAAGGTTCAAAACTATACATCAATTAACAGTAGGTCTCCTTTTTTTTTTTTTTTTTCCCTTTAAATTTTAAACTCAAGGTGCCCAAATTAATTTATGCGTGCTTCAATTATTTTTAGTATACCAATCTCATGGCCATAGAAATTGATACTTCCCTCCGTCCCATTTGTTTGCTTAGTATTCAATTTTCAGTTGTCCCAAATTATTTGCTCTTTTTCTTCTTCTTCTTCTTCTTTTTTTTTTTTTGGAAAGGGAATTGTTTGCTTTTTTGAAAAGTCAATAAAAGAAGTGTGAGAACTTTCACAAACTAAGGCTGAGTTTTCTAATATAATCCATTTTCTAAATAAATTCTTAAAACTCTTAAATGTACAAATTTTGAAACGGGTCTCTCCTTACATGCATCAACTATTTTTAGGAGTTTTAGCTAAAAACGGAAAACTCACCCTAAGTTCTAACCCTCATAATAATTAAAAGTAAATTTAAAAGTAGAGAATCGATGATAATGTTGAAAATCTCATTTAACTTTCTAAATGTCTAAATACCTAAAGATGTCTACCTCGATTACGGTCACAAGAATTGATCAAACAGTAGAAATTATAACCATTTTGCTCCGCATAAGATCGGGTGAAGTTTGCAAAGTTTTTAAATTTCATTTTGAATAGAAAATTCAAAATGACATTAGATGGGGAAGGAAAGACCCCAATTGACATTTAGAGGCGGTAGTGGGTAAAGATTTGAGTCTACAAGGTCTATGAACAAGCAACATTTGACAAAGCTCGTTGGGGAAAAAAAAAGATTCATGTAACCGACTCCAATTGATTGTGACATAAAGCTCGGTTTGGTTTGGTTTGGTTAATAGAAAATTCATAATTTCCATTACCTACTGTTTTGGACTAATCAACATGAAATTCAATTCTCCTTGCTCAATAGATACTTTTCTTTTTTTTTTTATTACCGGAAAAGAGCATATAAATATATGATCTTTAGTTACAATTAATGAATTGTTGAAACTAATTCTTTAAGTTTCAAACTTTTTATAATTTTCGGAATTATTATTACTCTGAATTACTATACAGATACAAACTATAAAAAGTCTCCTAGAAAACAGATGAAACACCACATGCGGCATTCAACCCGGAACTCAAAAAAGAAAAATGAAAAATGAAAAAAACACATGCGGCATTCAATGGCGGGCGCCACCATTCAAAACCAAACCAAACTCCTACATCTCATTACTCTCTCTCTCTCTCTCTCCATACATATATGTATTGTGTATATATATAATAACATATCGTTCTCTCGCGGAGAATATTCTCACGTTAAGACCTAGGGAGAGAAACGAGCAACCCAGATCTGTCAACGGATGTCGTTATAACTATAAGCTTTGGTAGGTGGCGGGTGGATTTTCAAGTCTGTCTTTTCCGTTAGGTGCAACTGTTGAATATTTTCTCATTTGTCCATCCTTTTATTTTATTATTCTGTCTATTCAATTATACTCTGTTTTTGTCTGTCTCTCTCTTTATATCTTCGTTTTTTTATGTTCCATTTTCTAATGATACAAAACAACCATCTTTGTCACACTCTCAATATATGATACAGACACCAGCTGTCTTTGCATTCATCGCTACAAATTGGTGATTTTTGAGATTGAAAGAGAGAGAGAGAGACAGAAACAAATTGCTTCTTACAGCTGTTATTAAGTGTTTGTATTATTATTATATTTTGGGAGGTTTTTTTAGCTCTCTGTTGCCTTTGTTGACCTTGTCTTTCCGATTTGACCAATTTAACCCAGATGTAAAAATAGAAAGAAAGGTTTATCTGGGCAAAGTTCATTTTGGTTGTCGGGTTTCATTCAGATATATCATCAAACAACTGGTAGGCG
Source organism: Vaccinium vitis-idaea (assembly GCA_963854785.1). Lineage (NCBI taxonomy): Eukaryota > Viridiplantae > Streptophyta > Magnoliopsida > Ericales > Ericaceae > Vaccinium > Vaccinium vitis-idaea. The sequence continues at coordinate 19,340,424 of OY978224.1, read as the reverse complement.
TTTGTGTAGTTCAAGTTTTGATTCATTATTTGATAGCCAATGTTCTCTTGTATTCATCTTCAACTGGACTTTCAATTCTGATTTGATCTTCTCTGTACTGGGTAATCATTGCCTTTTGTCCTTCTCTTTTGTTGGGATTTCCGATTTCCATTACTGGGTTCTGGTCTAATTTGCTTTTGTCTCTTTCTCTGTTGAAGATCTTGGGGTTACTGTTGTATCTTCCCAGGTTTTGATTAACCAAAATCTGTAATAAAATAAGCTCTGAATTTTTTTCCCATCTCTGGCTCCCATAGAATTTACAGAATGAAAGGAAAAGTTGGGACACAAGGAAGTTACTTTCTATTAAACACAGGGCACAAAATTCCAGCCATAGGTCTTGGGACATGGCAGAGTGGGGGTGACCTCTGTGTTGAAGCCGTGAAAATGGCGTTATCTGTTGGTTACCGCCACATAGATTGTTCACATCTTTATGGTAATGAGACTGAAGTCGGGGAAGCACTAGCTGAAGCTTTTAAAGGTTCTTTAAAGAGGGAGGATGTTTTCTTGACTTCTAAGCTTTTCTGCACCATGAATTCACTCAATAAAATGGAGAATTTTGTTAGGGTATCTCTTAAGAGCCTTGGAGTGTCATACTTGGATCTGTATTTGATGCATTGGCCTGAGAGCTCAGCATTTGGGGATGCTACCGACCCTCCTACCAAGTCAGGGAGTGAGTATAGGCAGTTCTTGAATCGCTTCAAGACTACATGGAAAGCAATGGAAGATCTGGTGGCGTTGGGTCTAGTTCGAGCCATCGGGGTTAGCAATTTTAGCGTCCAGCAGATCAAAGAATTGCTTAAATTTGCAAAAATTGTACCAGCAGTCAATCAGGTAGGCTCCTTATTCTTGGATTTGGAAGATTGATTTTAGTTGATTTTGCATTACAACTTTCTTTAAGTACTCACCCACTCCACTGTCAAGTGGTGTTGTAGCTCTTTAGAAAGTAATAGGATTTTGATTTAAACAATATGAACATTTGGCATCTGAAATTATTTTATCCAAGGATGCACGGATTTTATAGTCATTGATGAAACATGAACTTTTAATTCTAACACCTTGCACAAATTTTTTGGTCGTAACTGAGATATCCATTGAAGGAGCAAACATTACAAATTACAAGGCAGGCATACCTTCTGAACACGTGAACCTACCAGCTACAGGTTCCTAAGAATTAGAAAAAGAACATCTGATAGGAATTTGCCAAGGTTGATAAAAGCACACATATGCTTCCAAACTGCTCTAGGAAAGCGGCAGTTAGAAAACAGATGAGAGAGAATTTCATTATCTTGATTGCACATAGAGCAAATAAGGGAGAAAACGAGACCCCACTTCATGAGCTTATCTTTAGTGCTTATTTCTTAAGCCTCCTTTGATGGCCATACAAAAAATAAAACAATTCTGGTTTGCAGTTGGGAAACAACAGAAGTTGATGCCAGTGAGCAATGGGAATTGGGGTTCTAACGAAATCCTATGTAGCTGCAGCACTGTACAGTTTAGCAGGGGAGCAAGTCCATGGAATACCATAAGTCTTAGAACAGCCAGAGCTATAAAGTGACAGAAACTTTTTCAGCAATAGAAATTCCTGAAGAGTACACAATACTTTGTCCAAAGAAATAAAACAGAGGTCCTTGTGCCACCAAATTGTCAAACCACAACAAAGGTGCTTTCACGGTTGTCAATAACATGTTTCACTGAGGACCTAGCATTAGTTCTGAGTTGCAAAAGTCTTCTCCTGGTCCAAGAGTGTTGCATGAATTTTAAGGGTCTGGAAGCATTTAAAGTGAGATGCATGCTGTAGGGGTTTAAGGTTGTCACTAGGATCAACCATAAACCCAGAGGTCTTGTGTTCAATTCCCATTGGTAACACCTGGACATACCCGATACCTATGACTTGTGGGTCGGTGTAGGTATCTGGGTTTTACTTTGCAGGGGTGGGTTGAAAATGACCCTTCTTTGGAGGGGTTCCTCTTTACAAAAGAGTGAAAAAGCAAAATGAGATGCCATGTATACATAGGAAGCTTATGTAATTTGATTGTCTAAGATGTTGGCATTAACACCTCTCTCTCTCTCTCTCTCCACTTTTTTGTTTTTATTTTGTGAATTTTCATCTATCTATTGTGTTTAGATTCTTCTTTGATCCATGTTTGGTTTCTACCAGGTAGAGTTGCATCCGTTCTGGCGGCAAGATGAACTTGTCAAGTTCTGTCAATCAAAAGGTATCCATGTTTCTGCTCACACACCATTGGGAGTACCAACTTCCACTCCTGGACCTTCTGATAGTGGATCGGGTGGGGAAGATGAACCTGGAACTCCTCGCATATCTTTCAGGAGGTCGAGATCAGTACACGGCCCCATGTTGAAGTTGTCAGTTGTTGCAGAAATAGCAGATAGGCATAAGAAGACTCCTGAACAGGTACAGCTTATTTAGTTATCTATTATTAGGCATGTTGATTACCACAATCTTTTACTATGTTCCTCTTAGCCGCAAGACAGTCTTCATTAACTTTTACTCTTTCCACTGTTGCTGCAATTTATTAGTTGATTGGATATCAATTTCTATGCACTCCGTGATATTCTGCATTCTAGAATAAGGTAAATGTCTGGACTTTGGAAAAACTGTGTGAAGCTGCTTTGGAAAAACTGTGTGAAGCTGCAGTCTCTTGCAACTTGTTCACGATTATCCAATCATCCAAGTGCGTAGAAGCAGATTTCGACGAGATTTACCCGAAAACTTTTATAGCATCGTTCATTCTCCATCGAACTTGTTGATTCTCTATGAATTCCAAGAACGAAGCCTTTTTTAAACCTGTTTGCATTCACCTCTGACTGTGGATACCTACCAAAGCCAGAACTTGGAAACTAGCAGCCACATAGGGATGGCAACGGGTAGGGTATGGATCAGGGGACCCTATTCTACCCCCGATCCCCAATTGGGAAGTTCTTCCCCATCTCCACCTCCATACCCGCCTCCCATTGGAGATCGGGTATATTCAGGTAAATCCATATCCAAACTAATTGAAAAAAAAAAAGAAGAGAGAGGATAAGATCTAATTTATGTGTCCTATACTAACAAAAGCAACCATTTAAAACAAAATAGAATAGAAAGTTGCGAAGAAATAATAGTCTACCAGGATTATATACAATTTTAAAAACCTCCATCATTAAACTTTTTTTAACACTTAACCATATATAGTTTTAATTCAGAACAATATACATAAATTATACCAATATGCATACTTATATATATACACACATACATATACATTTATACACTACTATATGCCGGCATATATACATACAATAGTCATAAAAATATGTATACAATTTGAAACGGGGCGGGTACGTGTATTCGGAGACGGGTATCACAAAATCATATCCACTCCATTTCCAACTGGGGATTCTTTAAGTTCTACCATACCCGCTCCTATTGGATGAAAAACCGAATAATATCCGCCTCCAAATAACCTGGGATGGAGCGGGTATCCATCGGATCTGGGGAAATTGCCATCCCACAGCCACAACTTTTGTTCTTATATGGGCTTATGCATCTTGCCAAAGGTAGTGATTATGAGCTGCTGACGTTGCGTTCTCCTGTACCTTATCCTTGATGCTACATATCGGATTGATACTGAATAGAAAACTATCATTGATTACTCACCATATAGAAGAGGTAATTCAAGTCAGCTTGTAATTGCAATGACAGAATGTATTTGTGACCAAAAACAACACCTCAGACTCTTCATGTAAACTCTCTTTGTGAGGTTTTCAATGGAACAATAGCGGATTTCAATCAGTGTTTGGATATAGATGTGCAGAGAAACAGCCTAGGGTTTTGAATGACAAATTGGAATCCTTAAGCAGTTGGTGGAAACAGCAAAGAGCATGAGAAGCCAAAATTACTAAGTCGGGAGGGAGAAGCCAAAAGACAAATTCAGTAGGGAGGGAGGGAGAAGCCGAAAGACAAATTCTGTAGTTGAGAGAGAGAGAGAGAGAGAGAGAGAGAGAGAGAGAGAGAGAGAGAGAGAGAGAGAGAGAGAGAGATTGAGAGATGAATTTCTCAATTTCTTCTCATGGACGTATTGGCAGTGGGAAGTGATAGGCCAGCAACATTGGTATGTAACGTAATGTAACTATGATAAGGGAAAGGGAGAGTGGCCATCTTATATACATTCAACTAATGGTCATAGGTATGAGCTCAACTCTTTACATTGCAGAGTTTGGGGGTTCAGAGATTGCAGCAGTTCTTAAGAAGGCAATTCTAGCAGAGTTGCATTATGGTACTTGATTCAGCAATATATCCATGGTTCCACCTACCAGGATCGTGTTAGCTCTGATACCCACTCTGTTGGAGACGAGCTTAATTCCACACACTCAAATAAGAAGCCAATTAGAGGAGAATATCTTACTTTTTATTCACTCATTTCTATATAGTCACTCACTTGTATGCTTTGCTCATGCTTATATTAACTAATATTCCTATAAGATTTGTGGATGCTCCCATATTCACTCAATGGTTCACTCATTCCAACTGGGTAGAAAACTCGTTTGAGTCTCTTGGACTTTGTCCACCACACTCTAGGTCTACTACTTATCATTAATCCACCAGTCCTCCACTTCCATATTAACTCACTCACAAGACCACGGTAAGAACATAGACCTTTGAAGTAATAAAGTGTCATTTCCACTGCTTTTAGGAACGCAGTTGTTGCTTAGGAAATATTTGAGATCTAAAATTAACAATATATATTCTCCAAGACAAAACGACACGCCTAATTGAATTCCTTTCCTGGAGACCATTTCAAGTGATTTCTCCAGGTGAAACTATTGGTTTCGAGGCTTCTAATCAAGTATGCATCAAATCTTTGATTCCGCCACGCTTTGCAGGAAGAAACAAATGAAACTAGTAATATATGTGAGTGCTTTTTTGTTTCCCATCGGAAAGAGGGAAATAGGACAGGTGAAGATATAGCTTTCAATGATTAGACTTGAACCCCGGAACGACACCCAATAGGGTAGCACGTTATCTACCTCTTCAACCCCTTGGCCTCCCGATGAAAAATTATGTTGCTTTCTAGGGAAACTAAGTTATTTTGTTTTTGAAGGATATTAGTGGTCTGTAGTACTTACTGCTTGCTTGGAGCCTCTTCCCGTGCTTGGTCTTTTCCCGATTTTGATTGAGCAGGCGGTCAATGCCAGATTTATTTACTTCTTCCTTAAACATGAGTCATACCAACTTGTTAATCTAGCCTTTCTAGCAGTTAGTTTGAGTTATTGGTTGCATTTTTACATTTTCACATACGGGGTGATGTGTATCGAACATGAGTAGTGATTTGAGTACTGACTTGGGACCATGGTCCTCGGTTTCTTCTTTCTCTCTTTTTTCTATTCCCCTATATTCTTCTGTCTTCTTTCTGTTCTACTTCTCCTACTTGCTCTACATCATGCAACCTTTTGATTCATTTCTGTGATGTATATTGTAGATTATCTTGCGGTGGGGTTTGCAAAGGGGAACAAGTGTCCTACCCTGTAGCGTAAAGCCTGATCGGATAATAAGGAACGCAGACATTTGCAGTTGGTCATTGTCAACCAGTGAATTGAACCGGTTGAACCAGATAGAGCCCCAGGTGTGCCTGTTTGGAAATTTCCCTCCGAATAATCTCTCAGAAAGTGAATTTATGCCTGGAAGTGGCCCCCTTCAGGCTGTTTATGAGATGGAAGATGACGCGGAATCCAATTCTTGATGTTTTCTTGTGTTTTCATGAGAGAGATTTTTCATTTGATGTTCAACTATGTATTTATGATATAAAGCCATATATGCCTGTCGTTTGTAAAAGATTCTTCTCCTTTTGTGATGTCCTGAATGTAAAGTCAAAGAACACCATTACAGTGAAATTTAAATAGGTGAGAATGCCGATTTAATAGTGTGTCCAAATTACTCTCATGGGTTTGATTGGTGACTTGTGGAGAGTGGATTGATTGCAATAGTTTACAGATTATAAGATGAAAATGACCTATGTAAACATTGTTCTGTTTATGAAACCAGCAGGAAATTCTGCCTCATTTCCCGTGCAATGAAAGGTTCTGTAAAACCGTAGACTTGCCTCTTTGATCCAATATACTGTAAGTTGCATGATATGGTGAGAATCTCGAAATATGCAAACTTTCATAGGCCATGAATTCTCCGGTAAAAAATTCTTGTCTCTATGATCCGATATGTTGCAAGCCACGCGATATTGTATGAATCTTGAAATATACAAATCTCACGGCACTGCCCATGAATTTTCTTCATTTTTTGTACACATTTGGAGAATTGTCATTTTCCGATGTCCTTGTTATCGTGCTAGAAACTAGGAAGATACAGGAGCGACATAAGTCTCCTAAATTTATTTGCTCTTATTTTAGATAATAATCCGATAAAGGTTCCACATATTGCTCACCCTCTTTGTTTCTAAGACATCGAAGTTGACATTCCTATGAGCATTTAAGAAATCTTCATTTTTTGATGTCCTTGTTATCGTGCTAGGAATTAGGAAGATATAATCAGGAATCTCAACATTCAGCAGCGACACCGACATAAGTCTCCTAAATTTATTTTCTCTTGTTTCAGATAATATATCCAATAGGTGTTCCACATATTGCTTATACTCCCTGTTTCTAAGCCAAAGTTGACATTCCTATGAACATCTGGGATTTATACAGTACAATTGCATCAGCTGCTCTCTTGTCTACAAGGTTTTAGGGTTAGGTCCCCACCTATTCATACAATATTAACCCATCCCTTGTCAAAGTAGAAGAGAAATGACTACGAAATATTCATAAGTTATTTTTACTGAAATAAACACTGAATCAGGCAATCAAGAACGGAGGAATAAATTCATCTCTGCCAATAAGGTTCAATCGAGTACACTTTTCCAATTTATTAGTAATTTTTGTTTGTTGGGTGGCCTTAGGCAGTGAACCAACTGACCTTAATAGATAGGTGGTAGCCAAGTTGAAAGACACCTATACCCCTGTTTACCTATTTTTTCCCTCGAAATCGATAGAGATATCGGAAAACAAAGTCAACAACAAAAAACAAGGGTAATGCGGCTGCAACCATGTAGTTCCTTGCCGTATTTCAGGACTTTACGGGATGTGGCAATCGAATCAATGCGAAATTGGTGGTAAAAACAAGGTTGAAGACCAACGAAAGAAACTTCCGCCAATCTTTGATACATGTCAACACATAGACAAAAATCGATGTTGCGAGGTAAACACCAATTTTCAAGAACGAAACTGATACGTAGGATCTAAATTACTTCTACTCCTACTCCTAATTATAACCCAAAATTGGGTTAGTAAGACAAATAAAGATAGACTTTGATTTGTTTGAGAGTAGGGGCGGACTTGGGGGGGCAAGGGGGTGTTATTCATCAAAGAACATCAAATGGAGCACCTATAACGAGGGTCGTGATAAATGATATCTTAGCTTACCACTTTGTCAACGGCGTGATTTTCCGTCGACGGCGAGTTTGCGGCCTTGTATGTAGCATTATCCTCCAACGGTTTCTTCGATTTCGAGGGTTTCGCCATAGGTAGCCCTTCTGTGTAAAGATGTGTTTGGGCTACGTATGGAGGTAGGTGTGATTGGGAGTTCACTTTTTTTTATAAAAAAAAAAAATTTGTTGCTATTAAAATTTTCTTTTGCTTTTGGCTATTTTTTCGTTCAATTTCATTGGATTACTTATAAAATAAAAAAAGAATTTGAATCAAACTTGAAAAAAAAAAAAAAAACGACAAAAAAGAATTAAATTTTTTTGACAATTTTAAACCTTTTTTTAGCGAACTTTATTATCTTAATTTTTTCCTTCTAAATTTTCTCGTCGACAAACAAACGATCCAATAAAGCCTAACCGAAAGCAAACGAAAGCAACTTTTTTTAATAGAAAAATAAAAAAATAATCTACAAAGGAAGAATTAAGCCAAATCCCATATATCATTGGTATACATATAAAAGAAATCTGTAAATAATATGCGTATTTGGATGTTTTTATTTTTCAGAACCATTTTATTTTATACATCAGGTGACTATTTGAATTGTTGAGGAGCCTATTTAAAAATGAACTGAGAATAAAAATATCTTGTTGTTGTTGTTCTTCTTCTTTTTTTGGAAATTGAAACTAAAATTATTTTAAAGAAAATACAGTTACTTCTTTGAAATACACTTTAATCGATTACCCAATCGATTATACATGGTTGAAAAGTCACTATTTTTTACTATACAAGTTACGAGACGAATGAAAATGTTACGAAACATGTTTGTGAAAAGTTATGAATTTTTATCTAAAAGTTACGAGACGCAAAAAAATGTTACGAATCATATTTGACAAAAGTTATGATTTTTGTCTCAAAGTTACAAGTCCCAACAAAAGTTACGGAACACACAAAAACTGAAAAATTACATATTCTTAGTATAAAAGTTATGAAACTCATAAAAATGTTATGAATGACCGGTTATCCATGTCATTTATTATGAGATGGTGCAATATAGACCACACAATGCATATCATACAAACCTTTTAAGGGGTGTTATTGTAATTTTTTCCATGAATCTATATAACCCAACACAGCTCACCATACTGTATTTTGGGTTTAACCTACAATAATCCATAAATTTATATGGGTTTAACAACAAATTCTACATTTATTTTGCACACTCGTTAGACGAGAGCAATTTTGTTCACCCTCCTTAAAAAAGGGCGAACAAAATCCTCCCTCCTATTGATAGGAACGTGTGGGTCCCACCACAAAGTGATGTCATGTAACGACCTGGATTTTTTCAAAATACAACTCTAAATACACTGTATTGCTATACACTTTTAGGCCCTATTTTCCTCAATACACAATTTACATCGCCCAAGTCTCTGACTAAATACTCTAAATAAAGTTCTCTCGACCAAAAATTAATCCTCAAATCCCTCAAATCAACCTCAACTAATCCAGCTCCACACCTGAAAAACAAAATTACCAAGAAGTATACGATACAACAAGAATAACAATGCTCGCATTTAAGTGGAATTAATAAACAATCGATTATCATACCAATTTAACAAATCACAGGGACCTCATGCCCAACCCTCCTCACTACATGATTAGTGATCTCTCTCACCTGCTTCACCTAGCCTACCTGGCTTTCCTAGATCAACCAAGCTATTACTAAGATCACTGAGTCACTCGGTTATCGTACCAAACAGTTCTATGACACTCTAGTCAATATCACAATAAATATATAACAAATATTCAACTTTCAACAAAATTCTATAGGATTGAACAAATAACACAAAATATTCAAAAGGAGTATGAAATGAGAAATAATGAAAGGATTCTAGAAATGGAAAGTATATCGTATACTCCCCAGGCTAACTCAAATTGATCACGTCCATTGGATAGATGAATTGTACCACTCACACTTGATCTCCACAATAACGTTTTTCCATCCAAATGACTTTCGGTCTCTGGCCTCAAGCATGCAGTCCAACTATGTGTAACTAACAGGAAAGAGCTCGAAATTTCTTCCTTACAAATGCACACTCTTAGCTGTTTTTGTTCCACTCCCGGACACTGGTGATGGAGAAGGCTTTTCCAAGAGTCATATTCCTAGTTATCTTTTTTTGCAGTTTCTTTTGTTTGGCTTGTTTAGTCTGTCTCATTGGCTATTTTGTATGTGTGGTTATCTTGTGACTCTGTTTCTCAGGCTGGTGATTTAATGAAATTTCTACCTCTTTATCTAAAAAAAAATGCATACTCTTATATTTATTCTTTTAATAATGATCCCATCTACCACTACTCCACCACAAGTACACTCACCCGTCAAACATTACTACAATTAACCACACACTGCATCTCCCTCTACACGTCTCTCTCCATACACAGCCATAAATACAGTTACCTTCAACTGCCACCTATAGTTATACGCAGTGGTGGCTTTAGAATTTTTGAATAGGGTGTTCAAAAATTACCTTAACTTTACTATCTCTATTAACTAACCATATATACACAAAATTTTATATATTAGTGTGCAAAATGGGAACAAATAATGCAAAAATACATAACATGTCACAATTGCATGTTCAAGGCGAATTCTATATTTTGGGCCAAACAAAATTAAATGGGCACATAAACAGTAGTTTTTATTGTAAGACATTGTGGCGAATAGGTTTCCAAGGATTTTATTGACATATGCTATTATTTTTTTTTATATATAGAGTTGATCATTGTTCAGAGAAAAGTCAGAGCACGAAATAGATACCAATAGATAATTTTTTCTCTCCCTATTTTTTTAATTTTGTCAATAAGAGTGTTTTTTTTTTTTGAGCTAATGTATTAGGTCTTCGATTATGAATTTCATGGGTTAATGGAGGGTCATAGTAAAGGATTAAGTGCTCAAACAAACCCAAGATAAAATTATTACCTGTATTCGAAAATACAAAAGAATTTATGTTGTTCAATTGACCATTTATAGAAAGCTATGGAGCCGCCTATGACTTTTAATTAGATTGTTTATATTTAATTGGTATGTGGGCTGATTTTTTTGGAGCTAGTTCAAACTTTTTTCGATTAGGTGTTTAAATATTTATACGCAGGGTGTTAAAAAAAGGGCTAAACTAAAATAAAACTAGAAATATTATATGTATTCTGAACCAATATATTTTTTAGGGTGTTCAAGTGACCACCCATCTCTCTTACTGGAGCCGCCTATGGTTATACGTAGCTCTAATGTATTTCAAAAAAATGTGTTACTATCTCCAAAACAATTCAACTAATAGGATAGAGGGTTTTGTTCATTCTCAAGGAAAATGAACAAATGCACTCCTCATTCGACCGTTTCATTACTTTTTTCCCTCGGTGAAATTCCATAGACCCAATCACCTGCCCCCCTAAGATAAGAGTATCTGACATTGAAAAGCGTCCAAACACATCCTCCCATCTACTTGAAACCCAAAAAACCCCAACTCCCTCACTTGATCCCAGACATTCTATCACTCTCTCTCTGATCTCAAATGCTTTCTTCTTCTTCTTCTTCTTCTTCTTCTTCTTCTTCTTCTTCTTCTTCTTCTTCTTCTTCTTCTTCTTCTTCTTCTTCTTCTTCTTCTTCTTCTTCTTCTTCTTCTTCTTCAACCTTCCCTTGCCGCCAACGTCATCGAAGATCGCTTGGTGTGTGTTCGGTGAAGTGGCAGTGGTGGACTTGGGTCGGACTCTGGCAGCTCTTGTCGAGGTCGGTGGCTAAGCCTCCATATCTGCAGCTCGACGGAGTTCGAGATGGGAGAGAGAGAGAGAGGGGTCACCTGAGTGAGGTGAAGGTCGGTGGGGAAGTTCCAAGCTCAAAGATTCCGGCGAGTGGCGTCCAATTTCTTTGGTCGAAGACTCAATTTGGGAAAGTGCCTGGTATTTTCACTGTTTGAGGTAATTCTGGAGGTTGGAACAGGGTTTTTCGGCTAAGTTCTTCAGTTTTGCAAACTAATTGGGAAAGTACTTCAGTTTTCAAACTATTTGTAAAAATACTTCTTTGCGTGATCCTTAGTCGCGCTTCCACACCAAAGTTCCACCTGGAATACACCCACATCCACGTGTGTGCCAGGTGGATGGTGCCACCTTATATAGCGCGTTTGAAAATTGCGCTATATGTTTTTTATTTTTTGTTTTTTCCCCTTTTTGAGTTATAGTGAACAAAATAGAAATTAATTGAATTATTTACATTTCAACAATATTACATTTCCATCTTTTATGCCAAGGCCATCTAGCTTGGACTTGGTCAAGATGAGTCATAAAAGAGAAATTAATTGAGAAAATTTCTCCCTTTGAGATTGCCCTTGCTGGTAGTCCTCAACGTCCCATCTGTACCCGGTCCGTATCAATAATACCCACACTGAAGCTTGTTGGGTTACAGATGGGATGGACCGCCTTCAGCGTAACTGCCACAGGGATGGTCCTATTGGGGAGCGGCTACGGTGTCTCATTTATTGAACACCATTGAATCTCTCAACCCGATGGCATACGCTTATAGGATGTGTCTTGTCTATAAGCGATATCCGCCGGATCAAGCGATTGACCGCACCCACATGTCTTGTCTATAAACGATATTTGAAAATGTTGTCGCAAAAAGCCATGTTGGCTAGCGTGAGTATTTTGAAAATGAGCATTTTGGGTAAAAAAAAATAAACAACTGATGGTGTAAGTTCAGTCATGGGATGTGGCTATTTATAGGAATAGGAAAGCGCAATTAAGCATTGCGCTATACATCTCTGAAAATTCCTAGGCCCCACGTACGGGCATATGGCAGAGGAATCCTGCCATTGGGTATATGGGCCTAACTATAACGCAATTGCTAATTGCGCTAATAGTATAGCGCGATTCTGGATGGCGCTATTAATAAGTAATTTTTTAGTTTCCATAAAAAACCTCCCCTCGGTCCGTAAATGTGTATGGCTCTCCCTCCTATCATATTTGGGGAAAAAAATGAGGTGCTTCCATTTCTTGTTTTCTTGATTACCTTTCACACCAAATTAATATAGTCATCGTGTACGGATATAATTTTATAAAAATCTCCCCTCTTTCTGTCCCTAAATATGTATGTGTTTCCCTCTTACCATTTTTTTTAAAAAATGGATGAAGTGCTCCATTTGAAATTAATTTGTCTTGTTTTTTGGTAACCTTTTGCACCGAATTAAAGTAGTCATTTGAATTTTTGTCAGTTTTAGAATTTTTGTTAGTTTTACACGGAATCACTAAATTTGTCGAACTGAATAATGTCTACATTTTTTGTACTACACACTTGCATAGGAACGAAGTATCTTTTTAACATTAAATTACATTTGAACAATATTACAGTTGAACAAATATTACATGTAAGGACCCGTATTTTTTAAAATATATATATATAATTTTTCAAAAATAACAATAGGTTAATGTGAGGAATTGTGTTAAATGTCAAAATTGACTAAGTGTTAGATTATGGGTGATGTATAAGTTGATTTGGGTGTATTTGAATTACACAAGTCACATTTGGACTTGGGCTGTAATTATGTGAGATGTATACGTGTGTGTGGTGGGAGAAGAGAGAGACAAAGTCATCTTCTTCCCCCAAAAACCCAGCCGTCCCTCTCTCTCTCTCCTCCATGGCTCCTCCAACTTCTCTCCTCACAAACCTAGCCAAATCTCAAGCTCCAAACTTACTCCCTTCACGAAACCTTCATAAAATCTCGCGCTCTACGTGTTGATGTGCTTATTTCACCCCGGTGTTTGAAGAATTTTTCTTGGATCTTGAAGCTAGAGTGATGGTTTTACTTCTTGGAGGTTTTTCAAGCTAAATCATTGAGGTAGGGGACAAATTTCTAGTCCCTCTAGTTGTATTTTGTTGATTTGTTGCATATGTTGTTGGGTTGCCCACAAATTTCTTGCCAAACATGTTTATCACCATGGATAAGGGTTTTAATCTTGAATATCACCATGAATATGGGTTTTGATCATGTTTAATCTTGACCTCTACTCCCTCTAAGTGTTTGAGTAATGTTTTGATCCATTTTTTGATGTATTTCAAGTGGTTCTTGCTTGGGTTGAAACCCCCATTGAATCTGAAAAAGCTGTCAAAAATCTGTGCGAAGCCATCTGGTATCGATACCCCTGCAATCTCGTATCGATACCAGCGCGTTCTGTTTTTTTTCTAGTTGACTGGTATTGATACCCCATTCTGGGGTATTGATACTAGACAGCTTCGGACCTTTGTTTTTGTTTAGGCCTATCCTTAACTCTTGGGCTCTTGGACTATCTTCAAATGACTTGTTAACTTAAAATCATACTTTTTTATCGAACACCTTGATGATTGGGTTGTGTGCTTAGCTCTACTTTGACCCCGGTCCGGTGGTTTGACCGTGTATTTGCCATATTCATGAACTACACTCCAAAACTTGTTGGAAGCCTTGTTCTAACTAAAACCTCGTACCATTGATTGTTTTGCTTAAATTCCGTGACTTTTTGAGTATATTCTTAGACACTAGACACGTGATGGCGTAATGTAAGGGACACATGCCTCATTGAGTTGGTTTTGATATTTTTGATAAAGTTGGAACGATTGGAACGAAATACGATCATTTGAAATGTTTTGATGAATGAATTGTATTAAACAAACTTATATGGAGTTTAGGACACTTGGGAAATATGAAGTTCCCATGAATGGAAATGTTGACAAGATATTGGTGTGTGATTACTTGGGTCGCCGTTGGGTGAATATTGAGGTAAGGGTTCCACGAGGCCCATAAGACTCGGACAAGGGTTCCACGAGGCCCATAAGACTCGGACAAGGGTTCCACGAGGCCCATAAGACTCGGACAAGGGTTCCACGAGGCCCATAAGACTCGGACATGGGTTCCACGAGGCCCAAAAGACTCGGAAGAGGATCTCAACATCCTCAAGCTTAAAGAAAATGGATTAATGAGATTTATAGTATTGATTGTGAGAATAGTTGATCGTGGACACATGACACGTTTGTAAGGATATAAGGGTTGACAAATGAACTATTGGGACACTTGGATATTTTTAGACATTTATGTGTTTCATTGGACACTTGGGTTATTATTGGACACTTTGGTATTTCTTTGGATACATGGGTACTTTATGATCATTATTCTCTTGCTTTAGTCCACCTTGTCATACTTTGCTCAAATCATTCTTGGTATCCAAATTTCACATGCACATATCATACTTTATACACCTAGCGTTTATTGAATGGTTTCCTACTGGGCTAGTGTAGCTCAACCTATCATTTTCAGGTACACGCTCAAGGAGCAATGTGTTGGATGCTTTGGAGTGTGGATGCATGGCATGAAGCTTTTTGATCATGAAGTTATTTTATCCTCCCCATCCTTAGTATATTATTGGGAGACGATTATGTAACTTTAATTTTTCTCAATTATTGAAAAATATTCAAAGTATCTAATAATTTTAAATCTTTTTGGTACTTATGTATTTGGGCATGGGTACCCCTTGGAGAGAGAAATGAGGAATTTGATTTGGATATGTACTATTGACTTGATTTTTCAACTTTGACTTTGATCTATCGTACGTGGATTTTATATGAATTTCGGTTATTAAAAATGAGGGTGTGACATTACATTTCAACAATATTACACATCTTGGAGAAATTATGAAAATTGTAATAGGCGCAACAGGAGGTCTCCTGTAGACATTTTTCAACGTCCCACCGGAATTGGTTGTACTCCGGTGAACTCATAGGGGAAGATTATATATAATATGTAAATCCTCCCCCAGTGAATTCAATCTAGTTTTACTAGGGGTGCGGATGTAGCTCATTTGTTGCTGGATGAACTACGTTCACCTACTGGATGCTTAGCCTGTAGCGTTGATCCCCTGCTAGTTGCCTCCATAGGACGTAAATGTCTTGTCTATAAACGCTATCCACACGAATAACATGGAAAAAAAAAGATAGCTTATACATTTTCAACATAGAAGAGAACCATTGGACAAGTTCCATGACGGCTAAAGAAACAACCCAAAGGGTTTTATACCAACAGAAAAGCGCAATTTAAGATTGCACTTTCTGAAAAGGGTAATTATTATGGCCAACGACTTGACTGTAAAAGTTGGTGGCAGGAAGAATATGGCAGAATAAAGCGCAATAGGTAATTGCGCGACATATAAAGCGCAATACGTATTTGCGCGACTAATAAAGACTTGACTGCAAAAGCTAGTGGCAGGAAGAATATGGCAGAATAAAGCGCAACAGGTAATTGCGCAACTAATAAAGCGCAATACGTAATTGCGCTACATTACTCTTTTACCATTTCTGAAAGTGGTGCAAACAGAGGAGTTTCAAATTGCCATGGGTATTCATTTATACATTTTCTTTTATCTACCTACGTTACATTTTATTTTAACGAAATTTTGAAAAAATTTACACATTTTAAGGGTAAGTCCCAATTTCATAGTAGTAAGATTTTGAGCGCTACATATCATATTTTTAGGATGAATATTCGTCCATCATCTTTCTAAAATACATCCTTAAACATTGAACAATATTACATATGCATATATTTTGAAACCTTCGAAGTACAACGTACTTTTAATAGCAAACATTGTAATTGAAATTAGTTGTTGGTGCTGAAGATGACGCGTCTCCCTTTGTCATTGGACATGTTCGTCGATTATGGCCAGCGTTACCACACATTTTGCATGACTGCTTTTGTGACGGTTGAGATTCAGGAAACTCATCCATCTCGTTTCTTATTCGATTAACTCTGGGCCGACCCTTGCCCCGCAAACGATCTTTGTTAGGGACAATTTTATCACCAAAGTATTCGGGCTAGTAACGTTCGTCATGAACAGGTTGAAATGCCAATGTCGTGTACATGTTAATGTTTGATTGTAGCTTCCAATAGTCACTAAAGTATTGGAGGGGTTCCAGATTGTGGTGGCTACAAATCTTCCATTGTTGCAGTTTGTTGCAAGTGCACGTTCGCTCATTCAAACGAACCACGTGCATGTGATTTCCTTTATATGGGCTTGTTGGATTGACCGGCGTCTGCACAGAGTAGATACCCATGACTCTGTCAAACACAGTCACTCGATGTCGTCTTGCCGTTTGTCTCCATAGTTCGTACTTGTCCATGGCGAAGTTGCTATAAATTTGCACTGATTCCATTTTCGATGCCGCCTTTGAGGCTTTATCCGTGAAATACTCAACTAACTTAAAGAATGTCGTCATAACCATTGCCGTTATTGGGAGGTGGCAGGCATCTTTAAGGACGCCATTAATACTCTCGGAGACGTTTGTTGTGAGCGTTCCGTACCGCCTCCCCCCATCGTGTGCAAATGACCACCTATCTAATGGTATGTACATAATATCACAATTTTTCCTTCCCCTTCTCAGGCCCATCGGTAACTACAAATCTTTTTGTTTTATTCAATTCTTTCTCAAATTTAATTTGTTGGATTTCCTTTGCTGCGTTGAACACTTGCTTACCTGCAGCTTGACCGTGCCTCCTCCCGTAGTTCGCACGTATGTGTCGGGCGCAATAACGGTGATACGCGTATGGAGGACGCCAACTCGGTTCATCTTTTGTAAAAGTTACCAACCCGGCATGCTTGTCCAATATGAGGCACAACCCCATACGCTCTGTCTCGTAGCACCGTAGACAATTGAGGAACCATCCCTAGCTTTCCTTTGTTTCACGGTCAACAGTTGTGAATGCAATGGTGAAAATTTCATTCTCCGCGTCCTGACTGACTGCAACAAGCATCACGCCCTTGTATTTACCAGTTAAGAATGTACCATCAACACATATCACTGGCCGGCAATGCCGAAATCCTTCTATAGCTGGTGCGAAGGCCCAAAAAACTTGGTCAAATATAACAATCCCCGGTACCACTGAGGGCACTGTGTTGAGCTGTACTTCGGTGCCCGGGTTATACTTTTGCAATGCGGCTAGATACATCAGAAGTTTCTCGTATGATTTATCCCATTCTCCAAAAATTGTTGTTATAGCAATTTGCTTCCCAAGCCATGTCTTATCATAAGATGGGTTGTAACCCCCACTTAATTCATTTATCATTGCTTGGAGTACCTTGATTTTCAAACTAGGGTCCTTGCTCACAACATTTACGATGCGACTTGCAATGTATCGTGCCGTCAAGTGGCGATGGTCTGGGTGCGGCTTATAACAACACATGAGTGTGGTCCTGAGTATCTAGTGATTTTCCACTCTTCCTCCCCCTCCTTCCGTGTTGCCCGCAGCCTACAACGACACGCCTCGCCAAGGTTGTTGTTGCACTTTAATACTAGCAGCCTTTTTGTTGATTGATCTACTCAATAAATAAGGTTTTTGTCCATGCTATATTTCTCCGTTTCTGTCCATGTTGGATTAAATTAAATTACCTAGAGGTTGAGAGAAAGGCTTGAACTTGCCCTAAACCATCACAAACTACCCCAAACCATTCCTAAACAACCTAAACCAGTCTAAATGGCCAAAATGCCCCTCAAAATACCAAATAACCCAAGGTCCACCATAGAACTCAAAGGGGTTTGAGTGCTCAAACCCCCTGTTTGAGGGCTCAAACTCTGTCCAGTTTGTTGCTAGCAGAGAATCTAATCATGAGATTTTCTTGCATGGCATGCACACAGCCACCGTAGTGCTGCTCGTATGCATACACTAGCCTCTAGAGTGGCCTCTAATTAGCCCAATAGACCCCCCCATTTCAAATTAATCAATTTTCCCCCCATTTCTCTCTATAAAACCCACTCATTCACACCATTTACAGAGGTTACATGCTCCAATATACCCTGATCATCCACCCCTCTCTCTCTAACAACACATTTCCAGTGATCTTTAGCCACATTCATCCTTCCATTGAAGCTCTTTCATTCAAAACCAAAAAAACCCACTTGATCACCTCATAAAAATCCCAAATACATCATCATCTACTTGAAACCCACTCAATCCCAACCTACATTCCAATAATCTGTTCAAAACCACCTACCTTGTACTCCTAAACACAGCCTTCACTCATCTACTCACATAAACATCAAGATCAAGCCTTGATCTTAGTTCAAAGGTAGGAAAACCATGTAATAGTTACAGGTTGGTCATCCTGAGGGATACCAGTGGGTTCATGGAGGTTCTTCATACCTCTAATGAGCTCACAAGGTCTCAAATGACAAAGAAAATGATTTTCAGAAATCTCAGCCCCAAATGGTTTGAGCGCTCAACGTGAACACTATGAGCGCTCAAAATGTTTGAGCCTTGTTCTTGTTTTTGTGGTTTCTGATGCTTTCTCATGTTGATACCATTATTTGATGGCTTTTGGTTGGTTTAAGTATTCTCAATAAAGCCAAAAGCCATAGAAATGATGTTTCCTCATCATCAAGCAATGAATGAACCTTGTTCATGAGATGAATAAGTTCATATTACACTGTTGTATCATGATCAGAAAGCTTGGAGACCATATTAGATGGCCAAAAATCACAGAAGCTCTTATCCCTTGAATGGGGTTTGAGCACTCAAGCCATGCATAGTGAGCGCTCAAGCCTTGTTCAATCATGCATTTGTTGCCTACTTCTCTGATCTTTATATTCTGCTTTATGCTTATTGCAGTATGTGTGTGTGTGTTGTTGTTTGCCTAAGCCAACCTGATCCCCTCCCTTTTCTCACTCTAATTATGCTTATGCATGGCCCAATACTCATCTCTCACTCATGCAAGCATTTTATGTTTATTTTGTCAATGTTTCTGGTTCATCAAGTACATTTATATTATTGTGTACTGTTTGAGGCTGTTAATGATCCAAATAGAGGTAAGGAAGCATCAGAATACACAAGCCATGGAGATGGTTTGAGCGCTCAAACCATCTTCGAGCGCTCAAACTGTTTTCCAAGATTTATCGAATATTTTCACTATTGTGGCTTGCATACTGCATTTTGTGTATTCTGGAGAGTCTTTTAATGTTATACTCTTGCTTACTCAAGGATTCTTCCCATGTTTGGCTCATTGACATGCTTCAACATCTGTTATTATAGCCATCTCATTCTGTTTAACCAACATAGATAAGTTTTCAAGTGAGAAACGGTGCATAAAATGTGTTTTTATCAGATCAGAATCATCATGAGCATGTGTGATTGAGGGGGCTTTGAGCGCTCAGACCACCCTCTTTGAGCGCTCAAATCTCTGCTAGAGGATCAGATTGGTTTCTTGCCTTATGTTTGTTGGTTGAGTCATTTCTAGCTATTTTGCTACTGTACACTGTGTACTAACACTATCTCCTATTGTTTGTTGCCTTTATTAGTACACATTTGCATGTCATCATCATCTATCATGTAGTTCAATTTGCACATGTATACACCGTAAACCATTGTTGTTTTAGCATCATTACTTGGCTCCCATTCCCCATTCCCTGTATTTGTTCAAAGTTGAATTATAAACATTTCCCATGATCTCACAAAAGTCAAGTAGAGACCGGTCTTCGAACCGGGCAAGGGGGGTGCCGTAAAACCCTTCCCCTCTTGTAAGTGAGCTCCCGAACCTAAGATAGTATGGTGATGACAGGCCAGTAATCCTTATCCATTGAATGAGGCACGAGTCAATCGAAGTTCGGTTCCTCGGGGACAATCCGTTAAAACCCGGGTGGCGACTCCGAATCGATACCTCGGAGGGGCGTCCACACCTCCCTTCTTCGATAATCATTTCGTTCAATGCGTCGAAACTTATCCCCCAATGGGAAAAGCTATTTTCCTGCCTCCCCTGTACTCCGGCCCATCGTCTTCATTTTTGATAACCTTCCCGTAGACATATACTACCACGATCATTTTGAAACGTAAAATTGAAAACCAATTTCATGAAAGGAATGAAATTGATTCATAAGTTTTGGTGGTATTTGATAACTCTGGTGCAACAACTTTCGTTGAAATCTAAATTGTGCACGTACAACATGGATGCAGTGCACTAATATACAACATGGAAGTGCATACAAGAATTGCGCTACCATTATATATAGCGCGATTATAAATTGCGCTACCATTTTAACGTTTTCCTGCCTCCCTTGCAACATGGCAGTGCAACATGGCAAGAGTGGCAGGCCAACTTTTACTAATAGCGCAATAATGCATTGCGTTACCATTATATATAGCGCAATTACAGACTGCGTTTTATGGGTTTATAAAACTTGTCCCTCGCTATTCTTATTTCGTGGTAAGACGCCCCCTCCGGAAGGATCTCGATCGATTCGGAGTCGCCACCCGGGTTTTAGCGGATTGTCCCCGAGAGACTGAACTCGATTGACTCGTGCCTCATTCAATGGATAAGGATTACTGGCCCGTCGTCACCATACTATCTTCGGTTCGGGAGCTCAGTTACGAGAGGGGAAGGGTTTTACGGCACCCCCCTCGCCCGGTTCGAAGACCGGTCTCTACTTGACTTTTGTGGGATTACGCAAGAAATGTTTATAACTCAACTTTGAACAAGAACGGGGAATGGGGGATGGGAGCCAAATAACAACATTGAACATGACAAAGGATTACAGTGTATGCTTGTGCGTTATGATCTACATGAGTGATGATGACGATGGATAAACATGAACTACGAATGACAATAAGCAGCAAGAGAATGGCATTAGTATACATTAAACAGAAACTGCAAACTGGAAATAACATGAACAATATACAAAACAGGCTAAACCAATTTGATCCATTGACAGGAGCTCGAGCGCTCAAGTTGTGAGCTTGAGCGCTCAAGGTGTGAGCTTGAGCGCTCAATCCCCTCTCACCCACACCTGCTTTTGATGCTTCTGATGATTATGGTTTGATGAAAACAAGATTTGATCCTCATTATTTGTTTAGAAATAGCATTTGGATCATTGAACAAAATAGCACAATAACATGATCATGGGTTTAAAACTCGTTCATGGACCAAGATGAGGCAATTAGTATGACAGGAATGAAGACTCAATGCTTTAAAACTTTGCAGAATACTCAAAATGCCAAAAACAAGTTGAAATAAGAGAATGATTTGAATGGCTCAGAAGACAGTTTGAGCGCTCAAAGGGATGCATTAAGCGCTCAAGCCATCTCCTGGATTTGAGTGTTTCTGCAACATACTGCCCTCATCTGGACCACAAACTAGTTCAACATGATATATGATGATACATAATGTATTGAAATTCCTCCAACGTGAATAAAATAAACTTGAGGTGTCCACATGAATGGAGAGTAAGCATTAGACCACACATAAGCATGATTAGAGTGAGGGGGGAGAAGAGATGAGGTTGGCCTTAGCCAAACATCAACACACACACACACACACACACACACACACTGATATTAGGTTGGCTTAGCCAAACATCAACTCACACACACACACACCGATATTAGGTTGGCTTAGCCAAATATCAACTCACACACACACACACACACACCGATGTTAGGTTGGCTTAGCCAAACATCAACGCACACACACACCTCATAAGTTGAAAACAGAACACAGAACTAAAGTAGACAAGATTCAAACTCCAAAACTGAGCAAGGTTTGAGCGCTCATAGTGCTAGCCTTGACAAGCCCCATTCAAGGGCTGTGAACTTCTGTGATTTCTGATCATTCTTTGATGCTTTTATGAGCTTAAACAAACTGGTCATTGTTGAAAAGAGTAAGATACACTGTTTATTTCATAGAATGAGATCATCCATGATTGATGATACTAAAACATCAGTCTTGTGGCTTTTGGGTTCAATGATCGATGATAAAAAACAAGATAACAGATTTGAGGGTTATTGAACCAACAAACAACCACAAGGATGATATTATCAAGATAAAATATGATCAGAAACCACAAGAACACAAAGAGTGTTCAAACGGCTTGAGCGCTCATGACCTTAGCATTGAGCGCTCAAGCTATTTGAAGCTGGGGTTTTCAAAGATCATTTTTCTTGTATTTTTAAGACCTTGTGAGTCCATTAGAGGTATAGGGGACCTCCGTGAACCCATTGGTCTCCCTCAGGAGTGCCAACCCGTAACTTTCACATGGATTTCTACCTTTTGGTTTTGATTTGAGCTTGGACTTGTGGTTTTGCTTGATGGATGAGTGTTGGAGGGGGTTTTTTGACACAATGTGGGTAGCTTAGGAAAAATTATATTGGGTGTGGGTTGTCTTGGGCTGATTTTGAATGGATGATAGTGTACTCTAGTGAGAGGTTTTGAGGATCAAAGTGGGTTTGATGGATGAGGGGGGATTAAGCTTCAAGTGATGGATGGAATGGATTGAAAGTTTATGGAAATGTAGTTTTAAAGTGAGTGAGTGAGAGCTCAGGGTATGAAAGGATGTCTAACCTCTCCAAATGGTGTAGAAGGAGTTCTTTTATAGGGTGAAATGGGGGGGGGGGGGGGGGGGGGGAAGTGTGTTGATTTGAAGTGGAGGGCCTAATGGAGCAATATAGGCTCACCCTGAGGTCTATCAGTTGCATGCGAGCAACAGAAAAACGGCTGGGTGGCTGCCGATCAGTTGGAATCTCATCATTAGATGCTCTGCCACCGATAGACTGGACAGAGATTGAGCGCTCAAACCCCTTTGAGCACAATGGTTGATTCTGGTTTATTTTGGAGGGTATTTTGGTCATTTGGGTTGGTCTAGGTTGTTTAGGAATGGTTTGGGGTGGTTTGTGGTGTTTTAGGACAAGTTCAAGCCTCTTTCTCAATCCTAAGGTATTCACGGGTGGTTTTCTCATCATCGGGAGTGCTTGGTCAAGTATCCCGGGTCAAAATTGGGGTGTCTACAGTATGTTAAAGTTTTGCTGCTACATTTCAAATGACAGAAGATCTTATTTATGTCCTCAAGTCTTGTACTCCTGAGTACATGCTATGCCAGTTCAGCACCGGGCACTTGCTAAACACCGTTCCCGGATACTACGGTTGTTTCTCAGCCTTGGCAATAGGACTAATGGACAGAGTTTGGTATAGGGGAAACAACGACCAATGGGAAAACGGACTATTTTAGGAAAGGGAAAAAAATTGTAAGGTGGAAAACGTGAAAAAAGAAAGAATAGCAAGTTAATTGCGCAATACGTGTCACTTCCAAGTAAAGGGGGAAAAATTTTAAGGTGGAAAACGTGCGCGGGGGGGGGGTAAAAAAAAAAAATTCAATAACAAAGCACAATTATGAATTGCGCAATACGTGACAGTTCGAAATGACAAATTTAATAGGTGATGGAAAAGTTGAGCTTTTGAATTTTTTTTAAATTGGTGTTCCACTAATGATGCTTTTTTATTTTTTGGTACATGTATACTCCATTGTATTGCTAGCATACTCGACACAAATTTTTAAAAATCATACTTTCTAATTAAGTTGTTTGAAAGGTTGCAAATGAAAATTGTAATAACTAAATTCGGACACATTCAACCAACGAAATTAAATTTGATTAATCCGAAGATACATAACCAAGGATGAAACATAGAATTAGGGTTATAAACCACCACCACCCCTACAAAAGTATCGCTTAATCCAACATTGATTTTTCGATAACACGTTCAACGTTTCGAACAGTGACATTAAAAAAAATGTATGATTTGCGAAGTCAAAATGCAACAGTATCCTTCAGAACGAGGCAACTACCGACTTGAAGTATCCTTGGGAACATTTCTTCTTTGCATGCCTTGAAATGGATGCTTGCCCAACAAACGCTGGTGGGATCCTGTTCCATACAATATTTTACATTTACGTTAATTTAAAATGGGGATATGAGGATATTTAAAATTTTGAAACACACCACATTTTAACATTCATTACCTTCAGTTCGGCCACATAGTCTTCCCCATATTCCCCATGCTTGCATGATTTGATTAATCCAACAACCTAATGTGATTATAACACCGTTATAAAGTACGACAATGGGTAAAAAATTATAATGAAAAGTAGAGGTATTCGTAAACTCACAAGTTGGAACCGTTGGATCTCTTTAACTTTATGGACATTGGCCAACTCAGTGTATCCAGGGTGTTGAAGGTAGCCTTCCTGAATGGCAGTTAACCATGCACGATTACTCACAAAATCAGTGTCTTTGCTTGCAATCGTAAGGGCTCGTTGTACGAATTCTTGTGTGTTCATGGTCTCCTTACCCTCCCCCACCGCTCTTCGTGCCAAAACTTCTTCTAGTTCACCAGCTGGCCCTGGAATTCTAAATGGTGTTGGACGTGGTTTTTTTGCATAACTACTTTCTGCTACGTCTTTGCCTTTCTCCCTTTTGTTCATTTCTTCCGTTGAGAATGTACCTAGATTTGTCAAAGTAGATATGGTATGTTTGTAGTTTAATTTATAGTGGGAAATGGGTGATGGAAAAATCCGCATTCTATAACAGTCCAAATTACCCGTGCCTTGTGTACTTTTTGTGCCAAGGTACAGAGACTTTTGGAATTTCAAATAAACCAATAGCGCAATTTACCATTGCATTTAAACATAGCGCAATGACACATTGTGCTACTATTATAAAAAAAATGGAATGGCAGATTCTGCCACGGATCGAACTCGCGCCGTCACGCCTACTAACACATCTCCTTATCATGTTGGGGATAGTCATCGACCATGTTGAGGGGTGGTACGAAAATTTATATGAAACGTGTGAATGAATATAAGTTTTAACAATTGATTTACTTTTTGAATTTTTTGTCTAAGTCAAGGCTCCGTTTCTTTCCATGTAAAATGGTTTTGCTGAAAACAAATATTTTTTACTTTTATCTTTCCGGTGTTTGGTTGGCACATGAGGAAAATATTTTTCAAAACCCAGAGAGAAGTGTAAATTGAGAGAGAGAGAGAGAGAGAGAGAGAGAGAGAGAGAGAGAGAGAGAGAGAGAGAGAGAGAGAGAGAGAGAGAGAGAGAGAGAATTTTTGCCATTTTTAGAAAGTTTATTTATGAAGGTCACTGTCGGTTTACATTATTACCGGTTTTCATGCAAATCTATATGCTTCTAGTGTGCTTATAGACATGTATGCTAAGCATGTGAAACTAAATTCCGCTCACAAGATTCTTCGAAGAATCAATGAGGAAGATGTCTATTGGACGGCCATGATTGCTGGATATGCCCACCATGATATGTTTGTTGAAGCCCTTAAACTTTTTGAAGAAATGGAAGGCCGAGGGATCCGATCAGACAATATAGGATTTTCAAGTGCAATAAGTGCATGTGCTGGAATCAAAGCATTCAATCAAGGATTACAAATTCATGCTCAATCAATTGTCTCTGGCTATGCACTTGATCTCTCAATTGGAAATGCACTTGTTTGCCTTTATGCTAGATGTGGTAGAACTGAAGATGCATACTTAGCATTTGACAAAATTGACGATAAAGACAATATTTCCTGGAATGGATTGATATCAGGATTTGCACAGAGTGGGAATTATGAAGAAGCACTTAAGGTGTTCTCCCGAATGAATCAATCCTGAGTTGAACCCAATATATTCACATTTAGTTCTGGCAGGAGTGCCGCTGCTAATACAACAAATATAAAACAAGGAAAGCAGATTCATGCTAGAATTATAAAAATGGGGTATGATGCTAAAACTGAGGCATCCAATGTCTTGATCACATTGTATGCCAAGTGTGGGATGTAAAATGGTTTTGCCGAAAACAATATTTTTTACTTTTATTTTCCGGTGTTTGGTTGGCACATGAAGAAAATATTTTTCAAAACCCAGAGAGAGAGAGAGAGAGAGAGAGAGAGAGAGAGAGAGAGAGAGAGAGGAAAGTTCTCCTCTCTCCTAAAGCCTCAAATTTAACTCCCCTCAAACCACAAGAGTTGGCCTGATGGCCAAGTTTTGCGAATTCAGGATTTGTTCCTTTCGAAGGTCTTAGGTTCGAAAGCTCTTATGCATGTGCTATCAACTCATTTGGGGTCAATCAATACGGGGTATGAATTACAATACAATTTCCCCAAAAAAATTCGGCAGAGTCTCCTTTTTCGGGCAATCCCGACGCTGAAACGTTTTAGTCAAAACTGCAGACATCCATACTACACTTTCATTTAACAAGATATAGACAAAAAAAGAAAAAAACATCAACAATAACCCATTCACTCATCGCTATGTACAAAATCTACTACGATACGGACACCGTATCCGATGCCAGTTCATATACGAAGGTTTAACATAATCTAACAGAATCCATTGTCATAAAAAATTGTTGCCATCTAAAAAAAAAACCCAAAAAGGTGAACATGCACAAAACACGAGTCAACACAAACTTGTCTACTAACAAATACATAAACCAATAAGCAAGTGAGTAAATATCTCAAGTCCGCCCCACCTTTCGCTTCTTACCCCGTCCCTTTCCCCGTCCCCCTCCCTCTCCCCCTTTCTTATCGTTATCGTCTTTCTTGCCCTTACCGTGGTGCGGGTCCGTCCCAAATCCACGCGGTCCCTTAAGTTGACGCTTGGTCCTCCTAGGTCCAGGAGGTGTAGCATCCTGTGTCAGATCTCCTAAACCACCACCCTCGTGTGGATCACTCTCATCTACATCATATTCTTCCATATCCATGTCACCCTCATCATCCCCATGTCCCTGCATGTCACCCACTCTCTACACATGTGGAGCAACCTGTGTAGTCTCACCCACTCCTCCGTTTCCATGATCACCTAAACTACTACGGCGTGCTCTTTTTCTATTTAATTGAAGTTGGCTATCATCAAAGGGGTCTCCGACCCTTTCGACATCCAAGTCATCCCAGTCATGCGCAGTGGTCTTGGTGGTGTTAGATAAAAGATGGCTTAACATAGAAGGACTAAAATGGAGTTCGGGTGTATAGATGGGATTGTCCGTACCTCATGCGACAAAGCTACTGGCAGCTCTTCATTTTCCCTCGGCAACTCATCTTCTCGTTGTTGTTGTTGCTGATTCTGCTGCTCCTCCTCCTGCTGTTGCGCCTCATGCTCATGCGGGACCTCGACACCAAACTGGTCCAACTCTTGCTGCACCTCATCTATGGCCGGTTCTCCAAAATTGGACCAGCAGGCAAAACACGTTCGCGGTGCACGGGGGGGTCGCTTGCGTACATGCTTACTCAACTTGGCCAAGTGCAAAAGTCATATCCTACCCACCTTGTTGGAATTGTGCCTTGAATTTTCCTTTTTTGGGAGAATTCCAATTGTGTTTAGGATTTCCTATTGTGTTTAGGATTTCCTATTGCATTTAGGATTTCCAATTGTGTTTAGGATTTCCTATTGTGTTTAGGATTTCCTATTGATTGTGCTTCTTATAAATAGAGGCTTTTAGGGATCCTTTGGCTATCTCTCATATTGTGGCCTCTTCAGAGTTACGGATCATAGCCGGCTCTTTGTATCTCCTCTTCACCATTGATAGTGAACTCTCTCTCTCTCCTCGCCCGTGGACGTACCTCAATCTTGGGGGAACCACGTATATCTTTGTGTCGTGTGATTGCTTGTTGTTTTGTTTGCTTTCTCCCAACTTAGTCGCATTCATAGCGTTCGTTACAACAAACTGGTATCAGAGCTTCTGGTTGAAAAACTAGGGTTTCGTTTCCGATTGTGGCTATGGCGGCTAAGTTTGAGATTGCGAAGTTTGATGGGCAGAGTAGCAGCTTCAGTCTTTGGAGGGTTAAGATGAAGGCTTTGCTAGTTCAACAGGGATTACACAAGACCTTGCAGGGGCAGGAAAAATTCGGCATTAGCGCGAAAAATTGGGAAGACATGGATGCTAAAGCTCTGAGTTCAATTCAGTTGAGTCTAGCAGACGATGTTCTTCGCGAGGTGGAAGAAGAAACTTCAGCAGCAGGAATTTGGCTGAAGTTGGAAGGCATATATATGACGAAATCGCTCACGAACAGGTTGTATCTTAAACAACATCTTTATACGTTTCGAATGCGTGAAGGTACACCTGTTAAGGATCACTTAGATGAGTTTAATCGTATTTTGATGGACCTAAAAAATATTGATTGTAAAATTGAGGAGGAGGACCAAGCCCTAATTTTGTTATGTTCTTTACCGCCATCGTATGAACATTTTGTTACAACCTTATTGTATGGGCAAGACACCATATCCATGGAGGATGTTAAGGCCAGTTTTCATTCGAAAGAGTTGAGGAAAAAGGTGTCAGGAGAGGTTGATGATCATGCGGAGGGATTGTTTGTTAGGGGCAGAACGACAGAAAAGGGTGGTACGAGTAATAGGGAAAGATCCAAATCAGCAGTTAAAAATAAGAAAAAGGGAAAGTGCAATTATTGCAAGAAACCGGGGCATTGGGCAAGAGACTGTTTAAAACTCAAGGAGAAGGAAAAAGAGGACCAGAAAGGGGGTAAAAATATTGCCGGGGTTGCCGAAAGTTCGGATGAGTTAGATACTGTTTTATCAGTTACAGTGGGAGATTCTCGCTGTGATACCGAGTGGATTTTGGATTCTGGGTGTTCATATCACATGTGTCCGCATAAGGAGTGGTTCACCACTTATGAGGCGGTCAATGGTGGCACAGTTTTAATGGGCAACAACATGCCCTACAAAACTGTTGGTTGTGGAACGATCCAACTCAAGATGCACGACGGTATTGTGAGGACTTTATCGGATGTTCGGCATGTCCCGGAGTTGAAGAAAAATCTTATCTCTTTGGGTGCTCTAGATTCCATTGGTTGTACTTTCACTGGTGAAGGTGGAGTTTTGAAGGTCTCAAGGGGTGCTTTGGTGCTAATGAAGGGTTAGAAGCGTAACAATCTCTATTCACTCATGGGCAGTACAGTTACGGGTTCTGCAGCAGCGGTCGCTTCTTCAAAGGTTTCGGGTTCGGATTTGACTCGATTGTGGCATATGCGTCTTGGGCATATGAGCGAGAGAGGGATGACAGTTTTGAGCAATCAGGGTCTACTTTGTGGGCAGAAAACTGAGAAGCTGGATTTTTGCGAGCATTGTGTCTACGACAAGCAGTGCATGGTCAAATTCAGTACAGCTGTTCATCGCACCAAAGGCACGGTGGATTATTTTCACTCGGATCTTTGGGGTCCCGCTGAGGTAACTTCTAAAGGTGGTTTTCGATATTTTATGAGTATTATCGATGATTTCTCTCGTAAGGTTTGGGTGTATATGCTAAAATATAAAAGTGATGCTCTAAGTACATTCAAACAGTTTAAAATTTTGATAGAGAATCAGACGGGTAAGAAAATAAAACGTTTGAGAACTGACAATGGTATGGAGTTTTGTCTTGGCGAATTTGATAAGTTTTGCAGTGATGAGGGCATTGTGAGACATCACACAGTGAGGAAAACCCCCCAGCAGAACGGTGTGGCTGAACGAATGAACAAGACTCTTTTGGAGAAAGCGCGTTGTATGTTGTCCAATGCCGGGTTGGGCAAAGAGTTTTGGGCTGAAGCCGTTTCCACAGTATGCTATTTGGTGAACAGGTCTCTGTCGACTGCTATTGAGTGTAAGACTCCGTTTGAGGTATGGTCGGGTCATAAGGCTGATTATTCCGTACTGCGTGTGTTTGGGTTTCCAACTTATGCTCATGTGAATGAGGGTAAGTTGGAGCCACGTGCCAAGAAGTGTATTTTCTTGGGTTATCAGGCAGGTGTGAAAGGGTACAGATTATGGTGTCTGGAAACCTCTAAGTTTTTAATTAGTAGAGATGTTACTTTTGATGAAAACTTTATTGTTAAGGGGTCTAAGCAGGTTAAAGATGCAGTTGAGGAACCGAGGGTTCCAAAGCAGGTGGAGTTGTTATGTGAATCTTCTGGCTCAGGGAAGAATGACAGTAATCAGCCAATTGAAGAGGAGTTCAAGAGTTCAGACATAGATGATGATGTACCAGCAGAGCAACCACGCACTATTGCTAAAGATAGGCCAAGGAGGGAGATTCGGCCTCCTGAAAGATATTCGACTTATTCTGAGATTGTGGCCTATGCTTTATTAGTTGCTGAAACAGTGGAGTATGATGAGCCTTCTAGCTATGCGAAAGCTATTTCGAGCAATGAGTGTGTTGCTATGAATGAGGAGATTGAATCTCTTCAGAAGAACCAGACATGGGAGTTGGTGGAACCGCTGAAAAATAGGAGGATTGTTGGGTGCAAGTGGGTCTTCAAGCGCAAGCCAGGTATTCCAGGGGTTGAAGAGGCACGGTTCAAAGCTCGGCTAGTGGCGAAAGGATTCAGTCAAAAGGAAGGTGTTGACTACAATGAGGTATTTTCACCAGTTGTAAAGCACAGTTCCATTCGCACTTTACTTGCTATTGTTGCTTGTTATGACCTTGAGTTAGAGCAACTTGATGTCAAAATGGCGTTTTTGCCTGGGGAGCTTGAGGAACAGATTTATATGCGTCAACCAGAGGGATTTGTTGTTCTGGTAAGGAAGATCATGTATGCTTGCTTCGTAAGTCTTTATATGGCTTAAAACAGTCTCCTAGGCAGTGGTATAAGCGGTTTGATACATTCATGATAAGACAATCATATTCTAGGAGTGAATATGACAGTTGTGCGTATTTTCGGAGACTTCCAGATGGTTCATTTATTTATCTACTGTTGTATGTTGATGATATGCTTATTGCTGCCAAAGGTGTATCAGAAATCAACAGGTTGAAGCAGCAGTTGAGAGGTGAATTCGAGATGAAGGATTTGGGTGCAGCAAAATGGATTTTGGGTATGGAGATTAGCAGAAATCGAGTAGATGGCAAGTTGTTCTTGAATCAGAAGTCATATGTTCTCAAAGTGCTTGAGCGCTTTGCCATGCAGAAATCGAAGCCAGTCAGTACCCCTTTGGCAGCACACTTTTGACTTTCAGCAGAATTGTCACCTCAGTCAGAGGATGAGGAGAAATATATGTCTCAGGTCCCATATTCGAGCGCAGTTGGGAGCCTTATGTACGCCATGGTATGTACTCGTCCTGATATTTCACATGCAGTTAGTGTCGTAAGTCGCTATATGGGGCGACGGGAAAGGCACATTGGGAGGCTGTGAAGTGGATACTTCGGTATTTGAAAGGGACTGCAGATGTGGGTCTTTTGTATGGGGTTTCTAATCCGGGTAATCAAGTTGTTGGTTATGTTGATTCGGATTTTGCCGGTGACCATGATAAGAGGAGGTCTCTGACAGGTTATGTGTTCACTCTATCCGGAAGTGCCATTAGTTGGAAAGCAACTTTGCAGGCTACGGTCGCGCTGTCTACAACAGAAGCGGAGTATATGGCCATTGCCGAAGCTGAAAAGGAGGCATTGTGGATGAGGGGAATTCTTTGCGAGCTTGGTATTGCACAAGGGGTTACTTCAGTATTTTGTGACTCTCAGAGTGCTATACATTTGACTAAAAATCTGATGTATCATGAACGGACCAAGCATATTGATGTCAGGTATCACTTCGTTCGAGAGATCATCTCACAGAAGCAAGTTGAGGTGAAGAAAGTGGGAACGGTGGATAACCCAGCGGACATGTTGACTAAACCGGTTTCGGTTGCCAAGTTCAAGCATTGCTTGGGCTTGGTTGGTATTTGCAGTTGATCGCCCCTTGGGGGCATTGTGGCGAGGTAGAGGCAGAAGAGGGTTGTTATAATTAGTGATTTGGGTTCAGTGAAATTCAAGTCAAGGTGGAGAATTGTTGGAATTGTGCCTTGAATTTTCCTTTTTTGGGAGAATTCCAATTGTGTTTAGGATTTCCTATTGCATTTAGGATTTCCAATTGTGTTTAGGATTTCCTCTTGTGTTTGGGATTTCCTATTGATTGTGCTTCTTATAAATAGAGGCTTTTAGGGATCCTTTGGCTATCTCTCATATTGTGGCCTCTCCAGAGTTACGGATCATAGCCGGCGGCTCTTTGTATCTCTTCTTCACCATTGATAGTGAACTCTCTCTCTCTCCTCGCCCGTGGACGTACCTCAATCTTGGGGAAA
This sequence comes from Vaccinium vitis-idaea, assembly GCA_963854785.1. Lineage (NCBI taxonomy): Eukaryota > Viridiplantae > Streptophyta > Magnoliopsida > Ericales > Ericaceae > Vaccinium > Vaccinium vitis-idaea. Next base: position 19,307,992 of record OY978224.1, on the reverse strand, counting down.
CCATGTATATCTTTGTGTCGTGTGATTGCTTGTTGTTTTGTTTGCTTTCTCCCAACTTAGTCGCATTCATAGCGTTCGTTACAACACTCTCCATACTATTGTACGGTGAGTGGCGGGACATGAGGCTTACTCAAGAACTCAAAACACCGCATCTGCATTTTCAAAAAAAAATAAATTCATCATCAACCAAGCTTACTACGAAAAAAAAGAAACTTAATTGTCAATACAACATCATTAAGCAATCTTAAAATGAATTCATTAAAATATTGTTACTGCACTAGCCGTAGCCGCCCCATTCCTGCTTATATAGCGTCTTGTTATTTGTTCATACCATAGCACATATGGATCGTTACTTGGATACTCACGATCAGCCAAGTCAAGTTCACCCTCTGCAACAACCCTAGCCATCCTGTCCTCCCACTTTCGGACTTGCACTCTATGGAATTCACCCCAATCTTTTTGCCCATTCCGCAAAGTATACCCATGGGATGGATCAATTGCCGCGGATGGTGGCGGAACATGTTGCCTAAAACCGAATTGTCGCATCACTCGCTCCGGCTGGTGCATTTCCACATATGAAAAATATATGAGGGGGACAGAAGCTTGCCATATAGCCATACCGGCACGACAGTAGGGTGGTAAAGCATCAAGTACCTACGGCTTGTATGCCATCCACTCAACCTGGAAAGATATATGAGGTTTGGCCGTTAAATAATGTCATATGATGATCAAATAATATTGAAAAGTTGCGACATTACATAGCCTGTAAAAGCATTTCATTGTACCTCGTTGGGTCTCATTATGTCTAGCGCGTGCCGATAGTGTCCTAACACGCTTTGAGCAAGGTCAGGAGCAGTGAACATATCGTACCACCTAACATTAAATGAAATTAGAACTGTACAATCGTAAACAATGATATAATCAAAATTTTACACTAATGTTAGACTAACTTGCATCCTTCATTTTAGATTAACAACTTCATTATTTTAAATGTTAGACTATTAAATGTTAGGCTTTAAATGTTTTGTAACTTTTTGCAAATAAATTAATATTTTTTTATTTTGCACTACTTTCAGAGTTGTATGTAAGTATGAAGTGGCAGTGACTTACTTTCCAACAAGTGGAGCGCCCGGATGGGGAGATCGCTTCCCTAGACGTGCTGGTGACAACATGGGCAACCACTCCCGAGCCCAAATCTGTAGCAAGATCATCGCACCCGTAGCCTCCTTACCTCTAGTAGCAACATGGCACAAGCCATTATATAGTGCAACAAGTGTACCGCTCCCAACTATAACACCCAGCTTTTTCAAAATCCTCCAACAACGGCAACCAACACAAGTTTACAAGTGTGCCCGTGGGGGCTGCAAATATCGTACCCCCAAGCATTCCAAGCAAGAAACCCCTAGCCTTCTGCTTAACAACCTCCTTGCCATCTCCTTCATTGATTTGGCCATCAAACTGGGCTAACCATTTCATTGTAACCTTCTGGCCCATTAACTCATTATTGCTTTTGCTCGAAGCCTTCCCCAAAAGCCTCATGCACAAAATGGTCAATATCTTTCAAGTCGGTACTCCCCGTAACTGCTTCGCCTTCGACCGGCAAACCTAGTATAACCTCGACATCTTGCAATGTAACTGTCATCTCCCCTGGTCGAAGGTGGAACGAGTGTGTCTCCGGACGCCACCTCTCGACAAGTGCAGTAATTAATCCACGGTCTAGGGCGACAAAAGGCACACGCAACAACCCTTCTAAATTCGCCTTACGTACATACACCATAATTTCTTCACAGGGGGCTGCATTCTTATGCAATTCAGTCTCGACCCGCCGGAAACTTATTTTTGCAGAGTCATTTGGAGGCTCCATCTGGAAAACAAGGGTAAATTCATAATTCAACAATTACTTTCAGTAAAAAAAAATTATATAAGTACAAGACTACTACTATTTTTAATTGCACATATTTATTACTGCACTTACAGTGCAAAGACAATACTTACATCAACATCCCAAATGCGTTTCGAACGGTGCCGGTCTTGTATTGTAAGCACAGACAAATCCCTAGGCCCAGGATCAGGAGAACGCAAGCGATCCAACTCTTGGTCAATTAAATCCATACTGCAACCTAAAAAGTATTAAACAAGTAAGACAAACTATTAAACATATGACTTTTGTTCTAAAACTCCGCTCTTGGGGCAATGCAGCCTTTCCAAGCCAACAGTTGGAGTGAAGTGTATCAGAAATATTGACCACAAACAATAACTTCAAAGCAAGAGTTCGTAAATAATCCCAAAGAAATTCAGGCAACAAAATCCCATAAATACTTCTGTCTAAGATGGAGAAACAAAAGAACATGATGTTCTCTCCATATTTCTTTTGAACAATATTGATCTAAGATGGAGAAAGAAAAGAGCAATATTGAATCATCAATTTGAACAATATTTTATCCATCACCACGTATGGAACAATACAAATTGAATCAATTCCAGCAATTCATGTTTCTTTTGGAACAATATTCAATCATCAATTTGTCCATAATTTTCCATAGCTAAAACACCCATTCATGGGAAACCCATTTCAAACAAAAATTTGAAATCAATACAAGGAAACCCAAACCTAATGCATATATATATATATATATATATATATATATATATCTAGGAGAGAGGAGGATGCCACAACCGTCGCCGGACCCGTAGCCGGAGTTCAATCACCGACGCCCACGAATCGCACAAATCGCCTGAGCTCGCAAACAAAGATGACCAGAGGAGAATAGGTGGAAATGAGAAGAAGCGACATTGAAAATCGCGATATCATTTAAAGCCCTAGCGCAATGGTTAAGTGCGCAACCAATTCACATAGCGTAATTTTCAAACGCGCTATGACCTGGCACACACATGGACGTGAGTGTATTCCAGGTGGAACTTTGGTGTGGAAGCGCGACTAAGGATCGCGCGAAGAAGTATTTTTACAAATAGTTTGAAAATTGAAGTACGTTCACAATTAGTTTGCAAAACTGAAGTACTTAGCCGAAACACCCGTTGGAACAGATGTACAAACCCCTCTTTCTTTCTAATTTTTGTTAGTGGGGAAAGGTAGAAGATGAAAGAGAAAAAATGAGTATTGTTGCTGGATTAACTAGTTATTGATGTACATGCTCTTAATCCAGAAACACCTCTTTTAACACTTCACTCGATCAGACAAAAGCATCTCACCTCTTACTCTCCATAACCATTGACGTTGTTACGTTTGGATTTTTTTCGATTTGTGTAAATTTTTGTAGCCCGATGGGCAAATGCCGAGCGACAAGATGGTCGGTGGCAACGCATTTCACAGTTCTTCAGTGTAACCGGTGCCGGAAAACACGTTTCACGCGCGGTCTTTGTCGATCTGGAGCCCACTGTCATTGATGAGGTCAGTTATGGAGCCTACTGCCAGCTGTTTCACCCTGAGCAACTCATCAGCGACAAAGAAGACGCCGCCAACAATCTCGCCCATCCAGCCCGTGGCCACTACACAAGTACTTAACAATCTCTTCTAAATCGTTATGGTTTCATTTTCTACGCTTCTGCTATAATTTGCTATAATCAGGGTAGTAGACTCGTATTTTCGTCCTAGATTCAAATTATTATTTCGTTTTAATTAATCAGTCGATAGTTAGGAAAGAGATCCTTCTATTCAATGATAGTTGGGAAAAAGGTTGTGGATCTGTGTCTCAATTGGATCAGGAAGTTAGCGGATGTCTGCACTGGGCTTCAGGGTTTCTTGGTCTTCCACGCCATTGGTGTTGGGACTGGATCTGGTCTTGGATCTCTGCTTCTGGGTTACAAGTGTATGCATATTTAGGAGTGCAATTTTGTTCACCCTCCCTAAAAGAGGGGGTGAACAAAACCCTCCCTCCTATTGGTTGAAATGCCTTGGAACCCACACAAAGTGATGTTATGCTTACCTCTGCAATACACTTTTGGTAAGCATGACATCACTTTGTGGTGGGGTCTACACCATTTCAACCAATAGGAGGGAGGGTTTTGTTCACCCTCGTTCACCCTCTTTCTGGGGGTGACCAAATCTCCACTCCATATTGAGTGGTGTTGAAGGGCATTTTTTTATTCCCTGAAAATTGCCCCAAATAGGGCTATTCTGCCAGCTGCAAATGGAATTCTAACAAAAGGGGTAAAACTGGTTAACGGATATAGATGAGGGGTGTGTTTGGGCGCTTTTAAACTTTAGGGGTTCTTCGTGTTCAAGAGGCATCGATGAGGGGGTCTTTGTGGAATTTAACATTTTTCCTCTTAATTTGACATCATTTTGGTATTCATAACATTTAGATAATCATTCATGTGGCATAAATTTTAGTTCTCAAGAACCTCACCCATATTTCTGTTTTCTTCGTGGTTCTTGGCTTTTTATGAACTTCTAATTAAACTTCTTTAATGGCGTGAAATAGTTTTGTTGATGAAATAGAATGTATGATTGATCGACGAGGATTGTGTATGAATGAATATTGCTAAGGATTACACACACACACACACACACACACACACACACACACACACACACACAAAAGCAGAAGGAAGCGACTAGGGTTTTCCATCTAGGGGTTGTGCACCATATCGTCGTCCTCCTCCTCCCTCCTATCTGTTTGCTTGCTGGTGTATCCCTTTTCCGGTTTGTGCGTTTGTTTAAGTGTAGATGAGCAACGATGTCAAGTTTTGATGTGCTGTGCGGGTTTGCTCCGGTCTGTCTAAACATTAGAAACTCCTCAATTTCCAACAAACTTATCTTAAGATATGCGATACAATTTGTACTATGTCTAAAACGATACATAATACGTGTCCCGATTTAAAAACACAGTGGTAAGATTAGAGGGGATTGTGCTCATTAGTGAGATGCTCTGGACCATGAATGAAGGAAGCATGTTAATGAGCACAAAAATAGATTTGGGTCTATAGGCCTGCCCTCTCTGATGCCTTTCGGCTTTGATTTGGGGCATGGTTTTGCAGCAAAACGTCCCTGTAGCTTCTCGGTTCTTGGAGGTTTAGGGGGGCCACTGTTTCTGTGGTATTTTGAGAGCATCCACTTTGTGCATATTGCCAAAGGTTAGGTCTCCAATCATCCCCACCCTTACCTCCAATGATTGGGGACTAGATGGGTTCTGTTATTGTTGTGGTGAGATTAGAGGGCAATCCTTCAAAGCAGATGCTCAAAAAATTTACTATTGCATTATGGGTTAGTATGGAAAGAGTGTTAATATGGTGAATGCAGAAGAACCTCTCTCATTAAATCATTACTAGAAGAACTAAATGCTTGGATCAAGTATTGATCCCATGAAGAAAATCAACCCTTGACTTCTCTTCATTGATCATGAACATGATAGGATGAGCAGCTATGAAACTCATTTTCTTGGACCACGTAGCTCTAGGGAAGCAAAAATTAGTAATGGTTGCAGTCTCCTTCCTTTCTAATCTACTTCAATAACCACTTTCTAAAACATGTTTGTCGCAAAGTCCGGGACCCCCTCACGAACTGTGACCTTCTTTGAATAATCTAATGACTTTTTGCATTGAAGGAAACACAATTCCCTTTTACATCATGGTTGCCGAAACATCAATATCATAGGAGAAGTCAAATTTTGGGATCCATAAATCCTCGAAACTCACTTCCCCTAACTCAAAATAATCCTCTTGCAGACAACCAGACTTGAGACATAGCTTTTCAAGAAGATTTCGCAACCTGTATCGATCATTAGGAAGAAAAAAGGAACGTAGAAAATTCACACTCGAGTTCCCTTTTTGGTATGGGATTTTGAGGACCTCAATGTCATCAAATGATCTGCAATGATATTTCTTTACACTGGTCATGACTAAAGCTGAAATAGTCTCCCGTGAAAAGATGGAAATCTCTTTTCTTCGTCCCTTCTTCATTAAATGTAGACTTAGAATTCCAAGTTTCTTTGAAATCTAGCTCATTTGCAAAAATGAGTCCTGATTCTTCATCAAAGAACTCATGTGGGAGACGGCTTTTAATAAGCCGTTTTAATACAAAACCAGACCATGAGTTAAAATCATCTACCGCTTCATTAGCCCGTGTAGATAGTCGATAGCATGTAAAGAAAAGTAAGCATCTTCAACTGCTAGTTATTAGTTATGAGACGTGCAATTCTAGTTTTTGCATTATAGGTAATTTACAGTTTACTATCATCTATTGAGATTTTTTTAGAAAAAAAAAAAATTGCGACGACATCTTGACTTCTTGCTACATACGGATCTTGTACAACAAGAGGAACATAAATAATTTCTTCTAAAATTAAGTTATGTAGTCTAATTAAGTGATGTAGTCTAATTTGAGAGCGAGGAGAAATAGAATTACCTTTTCTAGAAAACCAACATCGGTGTTGATGTCACAGTTGAAGACGTTCAAGAACTTCCCCTGTTTTAGTGGGTAGCAGAGGACAGTCTTCATCAACCCAAACTCCATTAACCATGCACAAAACATAATCATTCTCACCCTCCTTAAAATTTGACATTAGGTCATCCAACAGCCTCATCATCCCCTTAGAATTTGACAAAATCTCATCCTTGCTCTTAAACCGAAGAAACTTGAGCATCTACTTTGAAGTATTGCCCTTTAATCCTGCGGCCAACATGTATAAAACAACATCAATCCAATAAAGAAACAACGCAAAATTCTTCTAAGAACTATTCTTCTTCTCTACATAGGGTAGTTCCATGGTCATATACGTAGAGAAACGCAATGATCTGCTGCTATATGTGTTCTTGGTGGCAATCTTTTGGTGTTTCTAACTACTTTCCTCACAACCACTTATTTCCCTCGAACACTTTTTCTTATACATTGTTAACTTTCTTGACGGTGGCAAAGGTATATTCTGATCGCAAGTGAGCGAGCACGTTGTGGCCCTAGAAGACCGCTTTGGCGAGGAATTGGCTAAACTCGATTATGCTAGTCGAATATTTGGGATTCATATAGAAGGGCCAGGCAACGACATCGAAGGAGCGGATTCTAATGCAAAACGATCTGTTTGGTTGATTACAAACTAACTTAAGGTTTATGTCCATTTTTTTAGTTGAATTATGCTCTCATCTACTGTTACAATGTTTTGGGTATTGTCCAAGATCTAAGGGTTGCGAGGTTGGTGTTTGTGGAGAAGAATGATAAAAACAGAAGATAGCTCCTCATCCGCAAACCAACCAGCAGCTTTTATTGCCTGTTTTTGATAATGACCTAACCTAATAGTAATGTTTATTTGTGCTTTCATTTATTAGAGTTGCAATTTATTGTTGTATTGTCCACTTTTCATCTATGAATTGGACGTGGCAGTGCCGGACGGTGGTGGCAATAGTAAACACAAGGAAATTAGACCAGTTTCGGACCGCATAATGACCCGTTTCGCATTCAAGGAGCAACAACTGCTTATGGAAGAAAATAGGCGCATCCAGCGCTGCATTCGTCCATTTACCAAAGATGAGTTTGAAGTTTACAAACAGAAGTTCAAAGAAAGCAGTGTATGTTTGTCTATGCTACATGCACTACTCTAATGTCTTTATGTGTGAAGGGAAATTGAGTAATAGGGACATTCTTGCAATATACATCTCAAGTCTTAATTTTGGTTGTCTCTAACTTTGTCTATGTTCGGTTTAATTAAACCATGTTAGACTGAAAAGTCTCCCTATTCTGGCTCCGAAGGATCTTGCAATATACATCTCAAGTCTTAATTTTGGTTGTCTCTAACTTTGTCTATGTTCGGTTTACTTAAACCATGTTGGACTGAAAAGTCTCCCTATTCTGGCTCCAAAGGAGTCTGAGGATATGGCAAAGATTGGTCTTAAATCTTACAATTGTCGATATGTACGTGGTGTCCGCTTTTGTTTCATTATATTGTTTCTTGGATTGCTCTGATGGTGTTATGTTATGAACTATATCTCCTTTTCTTCCTTTTTTTTCACAAGTGGTGAAAATTCAAAAGACCTCTTAGGAATCTGAAACTTGGTTCAGTCTACTTAAACTTCAATTGGTCAAGGAGTGGCACTAATTTTACAGCTAGATTTGCTACATGCACCGCACTATTCTACTAAAAAAGAATACGTGGCAAGCTGGCAACAGGCGGATGGGAGTAGGTGGGTGCAGCATGGGGTGGGGCAGTTGGTGGGTGGGTGGGGAGTCGAACTTGCTTGGCCCAGAGCCGCTTCACCTTTTTTTTTTTGAAGTAGCAAAACATGGCCCTGAGAAACGAAAGAAAATGAAATGAAATGCATTAACAGTAGAAACCACATTTCAAATCTTTGCCTTTTGGGCATAGCTGCTACAGCCAAGAACAATAAGGCCATGCCAGAATTGTAATACCCCAACTTAAGTAAAAAATTACGTCTCCTATATGTATATATTCTGTATATGTTTCTATAAGGATTTTGTCTTACATGTGGGCAAGTTTAAATGGAGATAAGAATTTGTAGGTGGCTTCTGCACGTGTTAGCGTCTTAAGTGACTAAGGTGTGTGCTTGCCACCTTGTGAGTATATATGAACTATAGTTTGACCACATAAATTACGGTAGCTCAGAAGTAGAAATAAGAGGTAGATAATTAGAGAAAGGTATTATTACCTCTAGGTCTAGAAAAGAGATGTCTAATTACCAATAAGGTAAGTCATTTTTTTTTTTAATTACCACTAAGGTAAGTCACTCTTTTTTGGAGTTTAGGTTTAGGGTGCACTTTCCTATTATAGGGTTTTAGTGGTTTAGGCACTTTCATATAGTACCCTAGGATTTTAGGCACTTTCATAGGGTACCCTAGTCATAGGGGTACCCTAGAGTTTAGGTTTAGGGTGCACTTTCCTATTATAGGGTTTTAGTGGTTTAGGCACTTTCATAGAGTACCCTAGGATTTTAGGCACTTTCATGGGGTACCCTAGTCGTAGGATACACTAGGATTTTAGGCACTTTCATGGGGTACCCTAGTCGTAGGATACACTAGGATTTTAGGCACTTTCATAGGGTACCCTAGTCGTAGGGTACCCTAGGATTTTAGGCACTTTCATGGGGTACCCTAGTCGTAGGATACACTAGGATTTTAGACACTTTCATAGGGTTAGGATTTTAGGAACTTTCATAGGGTACCCTAGTCGTAGGGTACCCGAGCATTTTAGGCACTCTCATGGGGTACCCTATGATTTAGGCATTTTTATACGGGTTAGGGAGTTGATGGAAATTTTTCAGAGTTGGGCTTGACCTGATGGTAATTATGGGATCCAAGGGTGACCTGATGGTAAATGTCCCTTAGAGAAATCAGTGAGAGAGCCCAGAACAAAAGTGGCGCATGATCAAGTGGGTTCATGGTGGGATGGTGTTTGATTGGGGTCAAATCTCAGTAGGTGTCCCACGGTGGTGGAATATGGCCACAGTCATTATCTTGCAATGAGGTACCGGAAGTGTATAATATGCGTTCTAAATCTCTGGAGTATTTTCTTGTGGTCTTGCTTTCAATTCCCTTTTAGCTGTGTTTATTGAATTCTATAAATTCTTCTGGCTACACTTATTTTTCAGGCTGGCGGCAGCGCAAAATTAACATTTTGGAGGATTCTACGAGAGTTGCTGCAGTTAGTGGTTTGTACTAATTTTGGAAGAAAAATGTATTATTTTTCGTTGAACATGTGTATAAAATGACTGGGATTTTGTTACTATATTATTTAGTGGTGCTTGTGGATCCGAGTCATTACAAGAATCTTTTTTCTGCCGAAAATAAAACAAGGGGAATAAAACCCCACTAGTATCATCACAGTGGACTGGACCAGGACAATAAGCCAGCAATCATAATTATCGCAGAAGTTTCAAAAAAAATCACTCGTCGATTTTTCCTTGGCAACACTTTAGCTGGGTGTGACCGCGGAGCAATCTTTAAAAGTTCTTCCGCCAAACCTCCCTTTGGCCCTCATTTTTTAAAATCCTCGTATCAAACTAAATTTCAATTTGATCCTTGGACAAGGGCAAGTAGAGAATCCAAACTGCAACTGAAGATCACCTCCTGGAGATCACATCCGGACCGTTCATCTTTGCAATGGACGGTCCGGATTTAAAATAAACTCTTCCATGTAAGAGTTATTAACTCTTCTATGGAAGAGTTGTTTTTGCTTCTCCTTTTTTACAATCATAGGTTATATCCTTTATCCACTTCTTGTAACTTTTTCTGGTGGTGGGGTTTTAATCCCCTTGTTTTGTTTTCAGCCCAAATAGGATTCTGGCTTGGCCTTTTTGCTCTTGGCCTGTAATAGTTTCTCAAGGTTTAGTGTTTTCACATCCCAGCTTCATATTTGGAAGGTGGATTTTTAAGCAGCTTCATTTGCTGAAGATATAATATTTATTGTCAATGCCTTTCATTTCAAAGAGCAAAGAAGGCTCTAATTGAAGCGTTGTTTTTATTGTTAATGCCTTTCATTTCCTTTTCTTTCCTTTTTGAGGGGGCCATGTTTTGCTTCTTCAAAAAAATAGGTGAAGCGGCTCGGGCCCAGGTAAGGTCGGCTCCCCACCCGCCCCATCCGCCTGTTGCCAACTTGTTAAAACATTGCCCAATTGTTACTCTAAGTTAGAGGAAAACTTGAAGCAGTCATCCATTTGTTCATCACACTGGTTTGGGGATATGCAATATCAAGTTTGGTGTGGGGAGGGTGAGCAATACACAGTGGACCTTAACACAAGGTCATGTAGCTGTAGGAAATGGGACCTCTGTGGCATACCCTGTCCCCATGCAATTGCTGCAATCCAGGAAAAAAAAAAGATAAAGTTGAAGGGTATATTAGCAAGTGGTACTCTAAGACAAGTTACATCAATGCCTACCAGCCACTAGTTAAACCTATCAATGGCTATAAGATGTGGCCCAAGACTGGCTTTACCCCTGTAATACCCCCAAGTGAGAGGAGAAAACAAGGAAGGACTAAGAAAAAGAGAATCCTTGGGGCAGAGGAGTACATTAATCCCAAGTATCCAAACAAATTAAGAAAAATTGGGCAGAATTCTGTTTATTGTGGGAGATGTGGTCAACATGGGCATAATAGGAGGAGTTGTACTGGACCTGATGTGGGCAGTAGTAGGGGTGGTGGTAGGAGTGGGGTGCAGGGCAGTAGTAGTGGTGGTGGTAGGAGTGGGAGGGGTGGGAGGGACACAAGCCAACACCAAGGGGTGGAATCCGTATGAGGGGTGGTGCTGCAAATTCAAGAGGTGATGTCCGTATGAGAGGTGGTGCAACTTCATTAGCCAATGCAACTTCATCAGCCAATCAGGTGACATATACTAGTGTCTTTATTGCAATTCAATACCCCATTGGTCCCATGTATCTGATTTCAAATAACCCTATTTTTTTAGGTCAATATTCCTACTAACTATGATCAAGCAACACAGGCATCTCAGACAAGGGGTGGAAGCAATGCAGTGCAGATAAGGGGTGGTGGTGCATTTAGAGGTAGGGCAACTTCAATAGCCAATCAGGTAAGATGTAGTTACTCATTTCATTCTTGTATAGCTGCATTTATTTAAGTCCAATGTATCATATTTACGCTAACTATGATAAACCACCACAGGCATCTCAGACATCAACTGTTACAGCAGTAACCAAAGAGCAGAGGTTTGGTAATGTTGGTGCTTTGCATGGTGATAGATAGATGGCAGTTTGGAGGTTCTGTTTTTTGTCAATGGTGGTCTGGTAAATGGACACATATAGTGACTACCTTTTTGGTAAGTATTAGTGGACAATGTTATTTATGAAAGTGGATGTATCTGATGAATGTAATGTAATGGTAGACATGCTAAGTTACTAGTACTTGGTATCTGATGCTTTTGTTAATGGACATAGCCATGGACATGTTATTGGGCATGTGGACTGCACTTTTGGTATCTGAAATGTATGCCTCTGTTTACTGGTTTTTGTAACTTCAAATGTGGGTTTTTGTGTTTGCATGATATCTGAAATGTATGCCTTTGCGCTCTGTTTTTTGTTACCTCTGAAGTTGGACAGTACATTCACATTCCAAAAGAGGGAGATTTCATTACATAGGGATAAGGAGATTTCATTACATAGAAAGCATTCATAATTTCACATTCTAGTTTCAGCCATAACCATGCCAAAATCTGAACTCTTGTTCAGACAAAAAAAATACCTTGACAGACACAGGTCCACAAAACCCATTTTCATTACAAACCCATTTCCAGTACAGACCTCATTTCACTTCACTTCTACATCCACACCAGAGCAAAGGCACAGGTCAACAAAACCCAGCTAGTGATAAGAGCCACAACCAAATACATCTTCATTTTCTTCTCCATCCTCACCTGAGCTTCAAGCCGTCCAATAGACCTAAGGAGTCCTGGAATCACCACTCTTGCTCTATCACACACAGGGGCGTCAACCCACATAAAATAGCCACACGCACCAGCCTTCTGCCATTGTCAAAAACATGACTTCAGAGAGAGAGAGAGATGATTTCTTACCCCATAGCGTTCACACCCAACAAACCTTCTCCCTGGGTTTGAGGTTGTCCACGAACAGTTAATCTTCCCAACCCTCCCACAGAAGTAGATCTGCCCATCCATTTCCTCTTCTTCGTCCTGTTCTTCAGTTTTTTTGTGTTTGCTCTGTTTTTTTTTTCCCTTTCCTTCACGTCACATGTTGACTGGGTTTTATAAAGGAGAGGAGAGAGATGAGGGCTGAAAAAGGCTACAGTGATTTGGGGATTGGCGGGAGGGTTTCCCTCTAGGTGATGGAGGGGGTGAAATACTCAGTGTGCCCCCCGTTTTAACAGGGAGAGGCAACGGCGTGTAGGGGAGGGACGAAATGAATGCAAAATTGGAACGTTGGGGACCAAAAAAATCAAATCGAAATATTGGGGACCAAATTGGCACTAAAGTCATACTTTGGGGATGTGGACACCCCGCAAAAATTCACCGAATTTCAAATTGGTTTGGAAATTATGATTTTGAAAATATGATTTAGATTTTACAGTCGCCACCCGGATTTAAGGACCGCACCCGAGAAACCGATTTTTCAAAAATGACTCTTTTGCCCTTACTTTGGAAAAAGCTTTTACTGGCGCATCGTTACCAAGATTTCTCGGGTTTGGGAGCTAAGTTACGAGGGGGGAGGTTTTTAAGGCACCCCCCTTGCCCGATTACGAAAACCGGTCTCTACTAAGTACTTAAGGGATTTTTAGAAGACACTTGTTTCTTGAACTCAAATCACATGAACAAGATAAGAATGTAAAGATCATCACAATTAATCATATGAAAGTGGATGTTTGTGACCGTGTAGATGATGTAACATGATGATGAAATGACATGAATGAAAGAAAGAACAACTACAAACTGTATGTACAATGGAACAAAAGCTTTTAGGGACCCTTTTGGTAAAATCAAATCTGATCCTTCTATTTTCTTTCAAGCACCTGAAGGAGTGCTTTAGGCGCCTGAAGGAGAGGATTAGGTGCCTGAAAGGGGCTTTAGGCGCCTGAAGCTGCTGCTTCAGGTGCTAGAAGCTACTGCTTCAAGTGCTTGCTCAAATCCACTTTCACCTCTGTTTTGCCTTTGATAATGATGGTAAAATGATGTTAAATCACTGTGATGAGGGAAACAAACTTGAAAGCTTCATTTAAGGACTCATTCACACCATAAAACACCATTGATTCCTCAAAAAAGAAGTTTTTCATCCATTCAAATAGAAAAATATAGATTTCCCACTCTTGCATGCAAATAAAATGATCTTCAATAGAGATTTTGTGATAAATACTTGATTTTAACTGCATTGAAGGTCATTTTCCTCCTTAAAAAGTTTGGTTTTCACCTCTTGGAGTGGAAAACAGAAAGCAAACAATTTGTTACTGGGATTTAAACCATCATCACCATAACTATGGATCAAAATAAAGCATTTTAAGATAAAAAGGAGTGAAAATGAACTGAGCCTGAAGCTGCTGCTTCAGGTGTCGAGCAAAAATTGCTCTTTCGATATATTTGAGTCATTGTAAACCCATTATTGGTATTAAGGACCAACATGAGCCTACTGACTTCCCTCAATAAAAACTTTGCCACACTAATTAGGTAGATTCACTACCTTTTGGAGCTTGAAATGGATGATTTGAACAATGGAAAAGGGTTTTGGGTGGATGATGGAGGTTTGGATGAGGTTGTACACTGGTTTTTGGATGTTTTCTTGAGAGAGAAGTGACTGGTTTTGGCTGATTTTTTTAGAAAAATGGTGGAACCCCTTCAAAGGAGGGGTGTGGGGGTTTAAATAAGACTCCAAAGGTTGGTTTAGGTCCCCTAGGGGCCATTTTAGGGGTTGGTTTAGGTATAGACGCTCCTCCCTGATGATATTCTGCAAAAATGAATCATAATCATTGCACCCAAGATATTCCCGCTTAAATTTTAAAATTCTGGAAAAAGAACTTCAGGCGCCTAAAGGAAAGGCTTCAGGTGCATGAGGAAGGTTCAGGCGCCTAAAGGTGATGCTTCAGGTGCATGGGGAAGGTTTAGGCGCCTAAAGGGGAATGGTTCAGGTGCATGAGGAAGGTTCAGGCACCTGAAGGAGGGTGCTTCAGGTACATGCAAATGCGCTTCAGGTGCATGGAATGGGTTCAATGGTTTCTTTTGGTTTGGAAGTATTTCGGTAGGTTTTGGTTAAATTCCAATCATCTCTTTTAAGCTCTAAAAAATGTTTGAAAGTTCATTTTCATCATCGGAAATGCTATGGATTTTCGTGGGCCCAAATTGGGGTGTCTACAGGGGACCAAAAAAGTCAATAAGCCAAATGAAGCAATATGACAAAGTGGGATGGATAAAAAAAAGGAATTAAACTACCAGTTTTTTATCAACAAAACTGTGGTTGTTGTTCTGCAACCGCAGCACTCATGTGTTGTACGGCCATTTTGGCCATGGAAGAGGCCAAGGGGAGAAAATCAGGTGGCCGCATGCCCACTCTGGTGGAGCTTGTTGTCTAGGAGATCATCAACAACATTCATCTGAAATATCTAGATGAATGCGAAGGAATAAATTGTGAAGGTTGCCATGGGGTCAACCCCGAACTTGTCTTCAAATATATACAAGAACACGGAGTGTGCAGGGTGGAAGATATGGAGTTTGAAGGGATGATGTCGAAAACACCTGTGCCTGAGGGGGTAAGTTTAATTTTTTTTCATCTTTAATCTGTTCTTTTTCGATTACAAGTTAAGCCCGATGTGGTTTGTGTTTTGTAAATCGTAATTGGTTCAGGAGTATACATTGAAGGTGTCAAATGGGCCGGACCGGGCCGGCATGACCCATTTAATTTCGTGACAACCGTGCTTCGTGTCATGCCGGGCCGGCCCGTTTACTAAACCGTGTCGTGCCATTTCTTAATCGTGTCGTGCCATTTTGTAATAGTGCCGTGTTGTACCGGCATATCTCTGAGTTTCGTCGAAATTTTTTGTATAATCTAGCCAATTTTCGTCGATTTTTTTTTTTTGTATGTCTAACAACTATAGCTATATTGACTTATTAAAAAATATAAAACATATAATTCACAATTTTTTGTATAATCTAGCCGAGTTTCGGCATATTGAGATTCACAATATTTGTATTGACGTATTATAAAGTGTATAACATATAATTAGAAAATTCATCATTAATTTTTTTTGTTACATTAAAAATTAGTATTTGTTGTGTCGTGCCCTGGGCCGTGCCACGTCTAGCCCACTTTCGTGTTGTGTCGTGCCCGTCTAGACCATGTCGTGCCCTACCCAATTCTGTGTTGTGCCCATCTAAAACCGTGCTCGTGCCGTGCCCGTGCTAGCCCGGCTTGTTTGACACCTCTAGTACACATGGTGAATGTACGAGTGGTGGCTGGTTTAGACGTAAATCTCTTAGTGTGCTTTTAGGAGTCACTACATTGATCTCTTTGCCTGATTTGAATTTGAATTTGAATTTTTTTAGCAAACAAACAAATTCATATGTCATCAGTCCCATGTTTACAAAGTACTCCTAGATAGAAGTAATTCACACATCATGGTTATTTTCATTGAATTTGATTTAGTTTGTGAATTGTTTTACTATAAACTGATAAATTAGGGGCTTGAATTGTTGTTCATTTGCTTTGTATTTTGTTTCTCTGTTCGCCAGAACGTGGCAAAACTATGTAACGTGGCAAAACTATGTAACTCTTCTAATTCGTAATTTATGAATTTCCGAAGTACAAAAAAAAAATGTAGTAACCTTGCATTTGAAGGGTAAGCTTTTGTAATACTTTGATCTAATTTTGGATTTCACGTCTCCCTCTCCTTTGTATCTCTTTTTTCGTCCGTCTAATCTCCCTACATAATTCTTTTGAACCTATCTTTTGTAGCATTCGAAATGATATTATGGGTTCTGCTTCAACCCATTTCGAACCTATGGGTTCAACTTCAACCCATTTCAAACCTAGGTAAACCCATCTAAATATGGGCAAATATGGGTTCACCCATTTACAACCCACATTAGGTACACCACTTGTGCACCCCAAATACACACCACTCTTATGTGGCAAATGAGGAGAAGCCCATTTTTTGGGTGAGCCCCACATTGGGCCTCCTTACTTGCCACATCAGGGTGGTGTACATTTGAGGTGCACAAATGGTATACCCATAATATTATCCCAATGCTTTTGTTATTACTTGTCATAATCACATTAATGATGGAGAGAGTGGAATAATAGGTTATCCGGTGGGTCATTAATTAGACAGTTGTGTGTTTAATTTGTGTGCTAATCCTTACAAACAATGAGAGATTCCCCCAAAGAAGTACATCTGATAAACAGTAATCTAGAAATGTTTGTCATGCAGTGTCGTGCCGTGCCCATCTAATTTGTCATCCGGTGGGTCATTAATCAGACAGTTGTGTGTTTAATTTGTCTGACCTAGTTCTGTGCCGTGCCTATGTCGTGCCCATCTAAAATTGTGCTCATGCCATGTAGTGCCTCATTTAAACGTGTCGTGCCGTGTCTGTGCTATCCCGGCCCGTTTGACACCTCTAGTACACATGGTGAATGTATGAGTGGTGGCTGGTTTAGACGTAAATCTCAGTTCGCTTTTAGGAGTCACTACATTGATCTCTTTGCCTGATTTGAATTTGTTTTTTTTAGCAAACAAAAACATACCATATGTCATCTCAGTTTTCTTATCAGTTCCATGTTTACAAAGTAGATAGAAGTTCGCACATATGGTTATTTTCATTGAATTTGATTTAGTTTGTGAATTGATTTAGTATAAACTGATAAATTAGGGCTTGAATTGTTGTTTCTGGACTAAGTTGCATCTGCTTTGTATTTTGTTTCTCTGTCCGCCAGAACGCGGCGAAACTATGAATCTCTTCTAATTTAATTTATGAATTTCCGAATTACAAAAAAAAAAATGTAGTAACATGTTCTGCATAGAGTCCTTATTTGTTGCAAGAGGTTCCCATATTCACATGAGGGACAACCACATTCAAATAAAAGGATACCGAATGATTAATTCTGTCTGGAATTTTTGTGATTATAACATCTGTCTCGTTGTGAAGAATACCAGCAGCAGAGATCGAGTCGGTCATTGCCTCCATTTTTTTTTTAATTTTAACTTTACATTGCGGGTACATGTGTGTTTCATCTCCATTAAAAATGTCACAAATTGGGAAAACTAATTGCTCCAGAGAGAGAGAGAGAGAGAGAATTTTTTTGATTTGCTGAGAAAAGAAAAGCATATGCTAGCTACTTCAATTACTATTTTACCCCGTTGAATTGTATTTTGACCCATAGAGTGTCCCAAAACGTATCAGTAGCATGTCGGAGCATATAGGAAAACGTATCCAAGCGTATCGGAAAATGTATCTGACTCAGAAAAAATTAAATATTTTGATACCTATTTTCACGTATCGGACACGTATCAGGAACGTGTTCGAGCGTATCGGTGTCTGATACATCCGGGATACGAATTCGTTTACCCTGGGAGAGTGTTCGTGCTTCTTAAGTTTTAAGAAATGAGAAAATCACCCTAAACTGTTAGAGACTAATGTGGCCAAATTTGTTGAGGCTCAAGCTAACCTGGAAATGGCCTTGTGAGTTTCTAATTTCTATCTCAAACTTCTGATAAAAGACCAGACCAAATAAAAGGTTGCAGTTTTGCAAAAGTATTTAATTATTGAGCAATTATTATAACATCTTTCTAGTTATGAATAAATTTTTATTCCACATAAAATGATTCTACGAAGGTTTTAAATATCGGTTTCGTGATACGTAACGATAACGATTTGAGTAGAATGGTTTCGGTAGTACCAAACGAACAGGGAATCGGGTGTAGCGGCCGTGAATTTTTAAGAAATAAAATTTTTAGCGGAAAATAATTTTAAATTAGTTAAATAACCTGTAATGGTCAAGTATCGGTCGTAACAGTCGTGAACCGATTTGTAAATCGGATACAGACCGATACGTATCGGGAACCGGCTGATACGCATGCAATTTTTTCCTCTCAACGGTATACCAGGATGTAATAGTATCGGAGAGGGAAAAAACCGTTACGTAACAGCTAATACGTTAGGTAACAGTCAGTATTTAAAACCACAGTCTACTCAGAAGCCTCTAGACATGTTCGGTAGTTATGTAAACTAGATTTTGTAATGGCTACATACGAAATCAAATACGTTAGGGAAAAAACCGTTACGTAACAGTTAATACGTTAGGTAACAGTCAGTATTTAAAACCACTTTCTACTCAGAAGCCTCTAGATATGTTCGGTAGATTATGTTAACTGGATTTTATAATGGCTACATACAGAATCAAATTCTCTGTTCCAAAAATCCTCTATTCCTTTGTTCCGGTACATTTCCAACCATTGGATCACATGAAAATTTCAAAACAAAAATCAAAACACATACAATCCAACGATCCAAAACACTTCGGCGCAGAAGAACACCATTTCTCCGGAACAGGGGATCTCAAACGGCTACATACATGTAAGTTGGGATTCATGCTTATGTTTACAACTATTGATTCACATTTGTTGCCTCCAAATGCAACAAGTGGACATGGAATTGACAGGGAGAGTCTAACAAAGTGAATCGATTCTAGCATCTGTATAAACCTAAATCTTGTCCCAAGTTTTCTTCATAAGAATATGTCATATACATATATATGGTTGTTCTGGGTCATTACAACCATCGTTGTATATATCCTACCTTAACTATATCCTGTTGTTGATAAATCTTCTACTGCACAAATGTTCAACTTGAAGTTGCATACATGAGCCATTTCGGGTATTCCTGATGCTTTGCATCTAACTGAAGCATGTATGTGCTAATATGTTCTGCAATTTGTACCGTGACCAGAAATTTTCGACTGTACTAAAGAAGCAATGGTTAATTATTTTTTCCAAAAGAAATAAAGAATTACTATTACTTGTTTTTAATAAAGTTTCTTACTTGATTGTAAAAATCTTGATTAACCATTGAGGGATATGTCATCATGAAAGATCCTAAGGTTCCTGATCCAATCGATGGAAAACTTGAAGATCCTTTGCCAGAACCTAAGTTTCCTCCAGTCGATCGAGGATTTGTTCTCCGAGCGATTAAAAAGCATCCGATCGTAGGGATTGCCAATGCTTTTGACTCTCTTCTTGAGTTTAAGGGGGAGGTATAAGACTAGTATTCTATTCTCTCATTATGTTGTCTTTTTAAAGCTAGAGTATCTACACTGGTCCCACTAACAAGATGGATGAGGCGACAAAATATAAGCATGTTGTATTGGTTGTCAGACACCAGTAGAGGTGTCAAACGGGTTGGGCTGGCACAGGCACAACATGGTTTTAGCTGGGCACGACACAGAACTAGGTCGGGCATGCCATGGCATGGCACGGTCTAGACGGGCACGACACGGAAGTCAAAATAAATATTTTGTGAATCTCAATACGCCGAAACTCTGCTCGAATGTTTTATACTTTTTAATAACTTAATATAGCTGTAGTTATTAGATATACAAAAAAAAAATCCCGACGAAACTTGGCTAGATTATACAAAAAAAATTGACGAAACTCGGAGATGTGCTGACACGAGCATAGCACGATTACAAAATAGCACGACACGATTTAGTAAATGGGCCGGCACGACATGGTTAAGAAACGGCACAGCACGACACGATTTAGTAAACGGGCCAGCACGGCATGGCACGAAGCACGGTTGGCACGAAATTAAATGGGCCATGCCGGCACGGCACGACCCGTTTGACACCTATAGACACCAGCCCTAAAGGAGTTGAGTACTATGTATGCCAAAATTCTTGGGATAAAATAAGGGGGGTGGAAGGACTTGGGAGGATTCCAAGACACATGTTCGATGCTTTCAGTTGGCCCGTTAAACCAAAGATGCAACAAATGGTATAGGCATATCACTATTGAGATCTGATTCTAGGAATATTTTGCGATGTAGTTATGCTGTTGTGATCATTGGCATTGCCAAATTTGTATATCTAAAATTGATAAGCCCCCAAAAGTGTAAATAATGGGGCTTATCTTGCTCATTTTGATCACACGCATTCGCATTTTCTTGCTTTAAACGATTGATTTTGTGCGAGGTTGCTTTTTGTTAGTTTCAGGTAAAAGTGGAGAATAGGGCGTGTTTTGACGCCATGGTTGAACCAAGGGATGCCCGAGCACCCGAGGCCACATAGCACTCCGCCACCGAGTCCCAGGAGTCAAGGAATGAAGCATTGAACAAGACTCAGGAAGCCTAAAGGTCACGATGACAAGCCGGAAGGTCAAGGGATCAAGACGAAGGAAATCCATAGTTTTCCCAGTCAGTACCGGTAGAGCACTTTTGTGCCTACAGGTAGCCAGAGGTAGCCAAAATACAGTGAGATTCAGTGTTGGTACCCACATTTTGTGCCTACCGGTACTGGCAGCATTTTTCTGCACTTTTTGGGCCCGATCAAAAAATATCTATGGGGCATTTTTGTAATACTTTGGGACGACTTTTGGGGCCTATAAAAGGTCCCCAACCTCAGATTTTTAGGGTTATCACTTATTTTCACCTTCTCTCTCTACCTCTCTTCATTTCCCTTAGGTTTAGCTCTCACTTCTCTCTAGGATTTCATGCTTTTCCACTTAGATTTAAGGTAAATCCTCTCCTTTAAAGTTGTAATACCTACTTAGATCTTTATATAAATCTAGTTGTTTCCATTTTTATCGGTTATTTCATTTTCATGCTTTTCTAGTCATTTCCTTTGAAAAATCAAGTAGTTGTTGTTTGTGATTTCCTCAAGTATTAATGTTGTAGGCAAACCTAGGATTTACACTAAAAATCAGTTTATAAGTTTCTAAATCATGTTTTTAGTTTTCTTCCAATTTCTATGTTTATTTTCTAGTGTAATGAGTGAGTAGTCTCAATAGGTTTAGTCATGGGGTGATTAACATTCCATGACTCGGGTTTAATCCGTCCATCTTGACAAATAGCATACATCACTTGTTTATCAAAGATTTGGGGTTTCATTTTTATGTACCAAAGTTTGGGTTTGTTAATCCCTTTGATCCCACGTAGCCAAGGGTTTCACCACTTGGCACATGGGATGCTTTGAGCGATGTCAATTCAATCGTTTGCAAAATGAACCGAAGACCCTAATCTTTGTTAAACACATTTTCTAGTTAAATGGTTTTAAACTCTAATTTTCCGTTCGGGGGCATTTAACGATGCCCCGAGCCGGTTATCAAGAGGGGACGAATTAACCCAAGTCATGGTCGTTAAATACTCCTAGACTTTGTCTGTAAGGACCCGTTTGAAAAATCACTTTTTGGAGAAGTTTCGTTTTGGCCGATAAAAAGTCCCGGTAATTGTTCCTTGGATTTTTCTAATCACAACGGTATAATTGGAAGTTATTTTTGAGAAAGGCAAAATCATCTTTAGCCTTTTTTCTTCGGAGAGAAATGTGCCGTTTTTCGGTTTTGTACTAAAAGTGGGGGGATGAGATTTTGATGTGATTAGAATTTCAAAATTTTGAAAATGCCATTGTTTCCAAAATGGGGGGTACTTTCTTATTTTCATAAATAAATTAAAGTAAATAAAACTCAAAATTATCGTCTTTACTTAAGTTTGGTTTCGGTTTCTGAAAATAAGTGTTGTGCTGGAACATGCCTGGCTGGCACAGTGTGAGGAATGTTGAAATGTTTTATTTGGCTAAGTGTTGGTTTGAGATTAATGAGATGAGTCACATTTTATATACACAAGTGACATTTGGGTGTGAGGTGTAATTAGAGAGTTATATTAGAAGTGTGTGGGGGAAGTTTGTAATAAAAGAGCAAAACACTCTCTCCCTCCCTCCCCCAACCCGTCGGCTCCCTCTCTCTCCTCCCTCTCCACCATTTTTGCTCCCACCAAGCTCAAATTCCACCCTGCTCACTCAACCACTTCAAGAACCAATGCCATTTTCACGTTCTACGCGCCATGGGGAGCTCGGGTCACCTTGGATTCGCACCGAGAGCTCCAAATTCGGGTTTTGAAGGTTTCTATACCTAGGATTTCATTTCTCCACCATTTTCAAGCAAAGCCTTGAGGTAGGGGAACAATTTATACTCTCTCTAGTTGTATGCTTATGATTTGTTGCATATAGTTGGTTCTAGACCTCAATTTCCTTGAATTTCATGTTTTCCCCAATTTGTGTGGGTTTTCCCACTTTGATTCTTTGATCTATGAAATTGCATGTTGTTTGGTGAAATTGGGAGTGAACTTGACCTCCCTCCATGTTTAATTGTTACCTAGCATCTCCAATTTGAGTCTAAACTATCTCATTTGTGATTGGGTTGAAATTCCACACCTTAGAGGTGAAAATCTGCACTGTTACTGTTCATATGTTGCTGCCTCTGTAATTTCCAACCACTGCCCCTGTTTTTGAGGTGGTTTTCGGGCACCCTTTGATGTCTGTTTGGTCCCCGATCGCTTATTCCTTCATAAAATCGACTTTTGGCATCACTAACCATGTTTTGACTTGAGAACTATGGTTTTATAAATAAATATGCCATCTTATCTCACATGAACGTTTGTTGATTTTTAGAAAGCGTGTGTGGGTGTGGGCATAGCACATTTTATCGAAAGGTGTGAAGTGATGAAATGAACTTGGAGAAAATGGATTTTGAATGGATTATTGGGAAATGAGATGTTTCAAACCAATGTCATCATTTGACGAATTTTGTTTTATAAAGGCACGCGGAGCCTATGGAATCCGGCAGAGGGATTAAATCCCTAGTATTAATGAAATGATGATTTTCTTCAATGAAAGAGGAGAGAAATGAGATTTTTGAACTATCCATTGTGTTTTGTCGAAACTCGACATGTAAACTTGATTTTAGACTTGTGTGATCAACTTGGATAGTTGGGTGTAATGAAAATGGATATGTGGGTGGTGTTTGGGTACTTAAGAAATATTTTGAACATATGGTTTGTTGGTGGATACTTGGCAATCATTTGGGTACTTTGGTGCCTCCAAATCCTTTCCCTAATAATTTGGTTACCGTTACTCACATTGGTTTATCCATTTGACATATCATGGTTTCATGTGCATATATCACATTCATATACTTAACGTTAGTAGAATAGTTCTCCTACGAGCGCGTGTGCTCACCCTATCCCTTTTCAAGTACCCAACTTTGATCGTGCATGGTTTGGAGTGCATGACTTGGATGATGAGCATACATGACATGGAGTTATTTTATTCATCTTCTATGCATTAAATTTTCTTTTGGGGAATGATAATGTAACTCTAATCTTTTCACTATCTTTTTGACGTTGAACTTGTAATAATATGGGATATTATTGATTTCACCTTTGGGGCAAGGGTGCCCGAACATTTGATAGCCAATGGGTTAAGGATGTACTTTATTTTATGGAAACCTTTTGGGATGGATTTATGGAAATCTCATCATTTGACTTATGTTTTGTTGAAATTCCTTTATTTATGTTTTGTAAAAATGAGGGCGTGACATTGCCTTAGTTTAATTAGTTGTTTTTAAGCTTTCCGAGTCGTTCCAAATCACAAAAATTCAGTTTGCCGCTTTAAGGCTAAAACCCTCATTCGCGAAACAATCATCACGCAAGGTGCATTCGGTCTCTGTGGATTCGACCTGGTCTTACCGGTTTTAATGCTACCGTCGGCCTAACCCTACGCTTGGGGAAACATCATTTGCCAAACAATCCAAGGTCTCAAGCAAAAACCGTTACGCAACAACTAATACGTTAGGTAACAGTCTGTATTTAAAACCACATTCTACTTAGAAGCCTCTAGACATGTTCGGTAGATTATGTTAACTGGATTTTGTAATGGCTACATACGGAATCAAATAAGTTAGGGAAAAAACCGTTACGTAACAGCTAATACGTTAGGTAACAGTCGGTATTTAAAACCACATTATACTCAGAAGCCTCTAGACATGTTAGGTAGATTATGTTAACTGGATTTTGTAATGGCTACGTACGGAATCAAATCCTCTCCTCCAAAAATCCTCTATTCCTTTGCTCCGGTACATTTCCAGCCATTGCATCACAGGAAAATTTCAAAACAAAAATCAAAACACATACAATCCAACAATCCAAAACACTTCGGCTCCAAAACACTTCGGCATAGAGGAACACCATTTTTCCGAAACAGGGGATCTCAAACGGCTACATATATGTAAGTTGGGATTCATGTTTATGTTTACAACTATTGATTCACATTTGTTGCTTCCAAATGCAACGAGTGGACATGGAATTGACAGGGAGAGTCTAACGAAGTGAATCGATACTAGCATCTTGTATAAACCTAAATCTTGTCCCACGTTTTTTTCATAAGAATATGTCATATACATGTATATGGTTGTTCTGAGTCCTGACAACCATAGTTGTATATATCCTACCTTAATTGCATCCTATTGCTAATCTTCTATTGCACAAATGTTCAACTTGAAGTTGCATACATGAGCTATTTGGAGTATTCTTGATGCTTTGCATCCAACTGAAGCATGTATGTGCTAATATGTTCTGCAACTTGTACCGTGACCAGAAATTTTCTAGTGTACTATAGAAACAATGGTTAATTATTTTTTCCTAAAGAAATAGAGAATTATTATTACTTGTTTTAATAAGTTTCTTACTTGATTGTAGAAACCTCGATTAACCATTGAGGGATATGTCATCATGAAAGATCCTAAGGTTCCTAATCCAATCGATGGAAAACTTGAAGATCCTTTGCCAGAACCTAAGCTTCCTCCAGTCGATCAAGGATTTGTTCTCCGAGCGATTAAAAAGCATCCGATCGTAGGGATTGCCAATGCTTTTGACTCTCTTCTTGAGTTCAAGGGGGAGGTATAAGACTAGTATTCTATTCTCTCATTATGTTGTCTTTTTAACGCTAGGGAACCTACACTGGTCCCACTGACAAGATGGATGAGGCGACAAAATATAAGCATGTTGTATTGGTTGTCATATTATGGCACCAGTAGAGGTGTCAAACGGGTTGGGCTGGCATAGGCACAACACAGTTTTAGCTGGGCACGACACAGAATTGGGTCAAGCACGACACGGTTTGGACAGGCACGACACGGAAGTCAAAAAAAATATTTGTGAATCTCAATACGTTGAAACTCGGCTAGATTATACAACACTTGGCTAGATTATACAAAAAAAATTTGACAAATCTCGGAGATGTGCTGTCACGGCCACTACACGGCATGATACGATTACAAAATGGCACGACACGATTAAGTAAACGGGCTGGCACGAGACGATTAAGAAACGGCACAACACAACATGGTTTAGTAAACGGGCCAACATGATGGCGTTGCACGAAGCACGGTTGGCACATAATTAAATGGGCCATGCCGGCACGGCACGGCCTGTTTGACACCTATAGGCACCAGCCCTGAAGGAGTTGAGAGTACTATGTATGCCAAAATTCTTGGGATAAAATATGGGGGGTGGAAGAACTTGGGAGGATTCCAAGACATATGTTCGATGCTTTCAGTTGGCCCGTTAAACCAAAGATGCAACAAATGGAATGGGCATATCACTATTGAGATCTGATTCTAGGAATATTTTGCGATGTAGTTATGTTGTTGTGATCGTAGGGATTGCCAATTTTGTATATCTAAAACCGTTACGTAACAGCTACTACTTTAGGTAACAGTCAGTATTTAAAACCACATTCTACTCAGAAGCCTCTAGACATGTTCGGTAGATTATGTTAACTGGATTTTGTAATGGCTACATACGAAATCAAATCCTCTGTTCCAAAAATCCTCTATTCCTTTGTTCCGGTACATTTCCAGCCATTGGATCACATGGAAATTTCAAAACAAAAATCAAAACACATACAATCCAACGATCCAAAACACTTCGGCACATAGGAACACCATTTTTTCGGAACATGGGATCTCAAACTGCTACATACATGTAAGTTGGGATTCATGCTTATGTTTACAACTATTGATTCACATTTGTTGCTTCCAAATGCAATGAGTGGACATGGAATTGACAAGGAGAGTCTAACAAAGTGAATCGATACTAGCATCTTGTATAAACCTAAATCTTGTCCCACGTTTTTTTCATAAGAATATGTCATATACATATATATGGTTGGTCTGAGTCATAACAACCATAGCTGTATATATCCTCCCTTAACTGTATCCTGTTGCTGATAAATCTTCTATTGCACATATGTTCAACTTGAAGTTGCATACATGAGCCATTTGGGGTATTCCTGATGCTTTGCATCCCACTGAAGCATGTATGTGCTAATATGTTCTGCAACTTGTACCGTGACCAGAAATTTTCTAGTGTACTACAGAAACAATGGTTAATTGTTTTTTCCAAAAGAAATAGAGAATTACTATTACTTGTTTTAATAAAGTTTCTTACTTGATTGTAGAAACCTCGATTAACCATTGAGGGATATGTCATCATGAAAGATCCTAAGGTTCCTGATCCAATCGATGGAAAACTTGAAGATCCTTTGCCAGAACCTAAGTTTCTCCAGTCGATCGAGGATTTGTTCCCCGAGCGATTAAAAACCATCTGATCGTAGGGATTGCCAATGCTTTTGACTCTCTTCTTGAGTTCAAGGGGGAGGTATAAGACTCGTATTCTATTATCTCATTATGTTGTCTTTTTAACGCTAGGGAACCTACACTAGTCCCACTGACAAGATGGATGAGGCGACAAAATATAAGCATGCTTTATTGGTTGTCAGATTACGACACCAGTAGAGGTGTCAAACGGGTTGGGCTGGCACATGAACAACACGGTTTTAATTGGGTACGACACATAACTAGGTCGGCCACGGCATGGCACAGCACGATCTAGACGGACACAGAACAGAAGTCAAAACAAATATTTTGTGAATCTCAATACGCCGAAACTCGGCTAGATTATACAAAAAATATATATATATATGTTTTATACTTTTTAATAACTTAATATAGCTATAGTTATTAGATATACAATTGTTTTTTCCGATGAAACTTAGCTAGATTATACAAAAAAAATTGACGAATCTCGGAGATGTGCTGTCACGGCCACGACACGACACAATTACAAAATGGCACGACACGACTAAGTAAACGGGCCGGCACAACACAATTAAGAAACGGCACAGCACGACACAGCCCGTTTGACACCTATAGGCACCAGCCCTTAAGGAGTTGAGTACTATGTATGCCAAAATTCTTGGGATAAAATATGGGGGGTGGAAGGACTTGGGAGGATTTCAAGACACATGTTCGATGCTTTTTGTTGTCCCGTTAAACCAAAGATGCAACAAATGGTATAGGCATATCACTATTGAGATCTGATACTAGGAATATTTTGTGATGTAGTTAGAATAAATTGACTTTTTACAATTTTTTATACGATATATTATAAGAGAATGATCTATTTTAATTTTTTTAAATTTTTTTTATTTATTGGAACACCCCTTAACTTATTTTGAAGTCTTATTGGCCGTGTTTGGTTAGATAGTTTAGTTTAGTTTTGATGATGTCAGCAGATGTAATGAGTGGAGAGAGATAGAGGGAGAAATGAAGAAAATGATGATGTCATCAAAATTAAAACTAAACAGAAAAACGAAGGGGTTCTTCCAGGCTGGCCCTCTTTTAAGATAGTGTTTCCATCTAGATCCCGCATCTTTTTCTTTCATTTAGCCCCTTTTTCACACGCGTGTTAGAGGCATAACACAGAGTAACTTTTTCGCGCTTTTTCCCATTTTCTCTATTCTCTGTCTCTCCTTTGAAACCCACCTACTTGCATTTATTGCATCAATACTCTCTCCCTCCTGTACCGCCAACCATCACTATCACTGATGCACGTAACCTCTCTCTCTCTCTCTCTCTCTATATATATATATATATATATATATATATATATATATATCTATCTATCTCTCTATTTTATTTTAGATTTCAAAATTAAATAACTTTTGTTATACACATCTATTTTTTTAAAAAATTATATATTTGAAACTTACTCGACGAGATCTTTAAAATAAGACCCATATTAAATATGAAAATATGTACACAATAAAAAAAATTATTTACACTCCTTGTTACACAATTCACAACCTCCATAACAAAGAATTCATAGGACTAATTTAGACAAATACACAGTTCACATCCCAAAAATAAAAAAATTCACACCCCTCAAAATACAGAATTCACACCCTCAAAAAAAAAAAATCACCCACATCAAATGCAGAATTCACAAATCCTCTACACAACTTACATCCTAAAAAAACACAATTCACACCCCGAAATGAAAGAATTCACACCCTCAAATATATGATTCACATCTTCCAAAATGAAAGACTTCGCACCTGTCAAATGCAGAATTCACACCCTCCAAAATGAAATAATTCACACCTGTCAAATGCAGAATTCACACTCTCTAGAAAGAAAGAATTCACTGCATTTCTAAACAATTCACACCCTCCAAAAATAAAAGAATTCACACACCTTAAATGCAGATTTCACACATCATCTACACAAACTCACTCCCCGAATGAAAGAATTCACAGCCTCAAAAAAGATGAGTCCACACCCAAAAAAATCTTTTTTTTATACACATAATTTCATATTCAATATGGGTCTTGTTTGGTAGATGTCGTCGAGTAGGTTCTAAAAAAATAAATTTTATTGAAAATAGATTTGTAGAATAAAAATTATAGACATTTAAAGTTTTAAAAGAAAAAAAGGAGAGAGAGAGAGAGAGAGAGAGAGAGAGAGAGAGAGAAGGACGGAAGAAGAGAGAGAGAGAGAGAAGGATGGAAGAAAAGAGAGAAAGTAGGACAAGTAATTACTCCCTCCGTCCCAATTTAATAGTCCCTTTTCGGAGTTCGTGTCACTTTTCAATTGATTATATCTCGTAATTTACATTGTTTTACGTAATTTTGAAAATATTGTCTTATAGAATTAATTGAGATCTATCAAACAAGATCCATATTGAATATGAAATTCATTACCGATTTCAAGTTATAAGTAATTTTTTATCCGGTTAGAATAGAATGATGAACTATTAAATTGGGACGGAGGGAGTATGACACTGTACAAGTAGGGTATTATGATACTGTGCACCGATAGTGTGCAAGTAGGCTACTACTGACACACGTGTTGACCCACAGGGTTTTTATGGAAGTGAAACCATATAAAAGTGCTTGGCTGGGACAAGAAATAAAAAACGGAACCGGCTTGGAATTTCCCGAAAAACGAACAAGGCCATTATAAAAGGTCGGTTATTATATAGTGGAAGTCGTGTCGGCTCCTCCGACCCACGCGCACTTCATTCCAAAAGAAAAAAGCCGAGGCCCTTGAAGACTCCCGTCATCCTTTAAATTCAGAAATCTCGTCGGCTTCCAATGCAATTCGCTTCGCTTCTCTCTCCAGAGTGTATCAACCAATCCCTCCCCTCTCTCCACATTCCTCTTTCCCTCCCCAATCTCCTTCTGGACTGGAGCTCTCTCTCTCTCTCTCTCTGAGGCTCGTTTTTTATCATCTTATCTCAAGTCCAGTCCAGTATACCTGTGTCCAAATTTGTCCTGCCTAAGATTTTTGTTGAAATTAGGTCGACAAATTGCTGTTCGATTCAATTACCGGTCTAGGGTTTCTTAGCTGCACTATATTTCTATGTACCACCTCCATTTCATGATCCATTTCTACCGATTTGGTTCAAACTCTCTAGGGGTTTCTTTGCAGTACAATCTTGCTCGATTTCTACTTACCCTCATTTCATGACCTTGTCGTACCGAATTGTCATAAATGATTTTGCTATCAAGTCCTGCGACTTCACTCTGCCCCTGTAAACTCGACGATGAAATAGACTCGGGTAAAAGGAGCTTGAATTTACCATTTATTATTGGTTTCACTAGGAGGAGAAGAAGTAGAAAATCAGTTGGTATTATTTCTCAATGGAATTCTCGGCGTAGATTAATTCTTAGGGCGTGTGCTATTCCAACCGACAGCGGAAACCCTAATTTCAACGTAGAAATAGCAAATTCGACAAGGCGGGGAGCAAAAATTTTCGTTGCAAAGCGACTAAATGATGAATTGGATAGCGGCGAATTGCCTCAAGAATCCGTTCATGTGGGAATGGGTTCGAATTTTACTAATTTCCAACAAGACCCTATTGTAGATAAGCTAAGGACTCAGCTAGGGGTTATACATCCCATCCCATCTCCCCCAATTAATCGGAATATAGTAGGATTATTCGTCTTCTTTTTCTTTGTTGGAGTTGCATTTGATAAGCTATGGACATCTAGGAAAAAGAATAAATCAGGCAATGAGGGGCGGCGAGGTACTTGGCCTCAGGTGCCCACTAGTTTTTCTTTGTTCCTTGAGAAAGATTTGCAGAGGAAAGAATCTGTAGAATGGGTAAACATGGTTTTGGGGAAGTTGTGGAAGGTATACAGAAGTGGAATTGAGAATTGGATAATTGGGTTGCTTCAGCCAGTCATTGATAATCTGAAGAAACCCGATTATGTTCAGAGAGTTGAGATAAAGCAGTTCTCCTTGGGGGATGAGCCATTGTCTGTTAGGAATGTGGAACGGAGAACTTCACGTCGTGTAAATGATTTGCAGTAAGTTACTTCTCGATGTTTTTTTTTGGGTGCCTTTTCTCGTTGTGTTCATTTTGCAGAGTATTTTTTACTTCAAATTGAAACATGGATATATTGAGAGAAAAATTATGATTGCACAAAAAAACTCACAAATATTGCCCTTAAGTAGAAACATTAGAGAAAAATGTAGAAGATAGATGCGGTTGGATTTCTTCAAGCAGATTGATACAGCCTTCTTTAGTGTAACCACATGGCAGATGCCAAAGAGAAAGGATAAAGAGATCAAATGGTGTGTAGATTCATTTGAAATAGGAGAAGATCAGAATTTGGTGGTAAACTTTGAGTGAAAGTATGATATATACTTTGATGCAAGTCGAAACTTCTACCAGAGTGGTGTATTAGGTAGGGAATGAAATGCTTCAATTTTGTGGAAGTTATAAAATTTTCAATTTTGTTTGCAATGGCAGGCCCTCAACATGCGAATTAGTTTTTTTTAATGCTTCAGCAGGAATTATTGCTGCATCCTTGCTTGCATATGCATTGCAAGTATAAAATATTTGGCTGAAGCGTGCTATGTTAGTGTAGCTATACATTTGTAGGTAATCGTCAGTTTCGTAGCTTTTCTTCACTTTCTTTGTGTTGATTATCAACTCGCTGAATATTGCCTGTGGTTGATCTTTACTTCCAAATGTTGTCAAGGTACCAAATAGGCCTCCAGTATATTGGTGGTGCTCGTAGGCAGTTGATCATGTCATTACGTTTATGTGCTCGTTATCTGTTTACTCAGTTTTGCATTTGGTTGATATTTATTTTTCTAATGTTTTCAAGGTACCAAATAGGCCTCCGTTATACTGGTGGTGCTCGTATGCTGTTGATGCTGTCGCTAAATTTTAGCATTATACCAATTGCTGTGCCGGTTGGAGTTCGAGATTTTGACATTGATGGGGAACTTTGGGTCAAGTTAAGACTAATACCATCAGAGCCTTGGGTGGGAGCAGTTTCTTGGGCCTTTGTTTCACTTCCTAAAATAAAGTTTGAATTGTCACCATTTCGCGTGTTCAATCTTATGGGTATGTCCAGTTTCATATCCTTGAAGGAGCCATTTTTGTTTCTCGCCTTTAGATATTGAAGCCTCAAGCCACACATATCAATGATTTTCTTCATTTACGTTTCTCCATTTTTGTGATTGAGCATATTTCTGCGGTACTGCTCTTGGTTTCCAAAGGCACCTTTGATGCTCTCTCTCTCTCTCACACACACACACGCACACACACACAAAAATATTTATTTTGATACTCTTTGATTGCTAGGTATACTAAATGAGTACAATATTAGGATTTGATTTGTTAGTGGACTTTTTTTCTCCGCGTCAGCTAGTCCTAGAGAAGTTTCTTGGCTGATTCTCAGAGTTGGTGCCATAGGTATAGGTTGCCCGAATGACTTTAGCCCTTACATGGGATCTTGCGTGGTGGTTAAGTTCATCCCTCGAGGCACTTCCGCCTTAACAGTTCTTTGATTAAGGCTTCTCTGCATGAAGGCTGTCCACCACTACGAAGATCGTACTGTATCTGATAAAGTATGCCAACTATCACTGCGGCCGCTGAGGCCTTTGTGGATTTGTTTCTACTAGTAGTACGGGTTATTTGCCTCCAGTTTCTCCAGCCAAATAAATAGAGACACGAGTGATCAAGTGAGCTGGCCTCCAATCCATGCATTCAAGATGGTTATCCCCTCTTCAACCCAATGGGCTCAAAGTTCTCTAATTTTAGATCTCGATATCTCTCCTGTTTTAAGCATCTGTCTTCTTTCCAGGCCCAACTATCTAGTGGTATAACACTATCTCACATAGAGCCATATTTCTTAGAAGGTGCCCTCCACCGGGCTGGTCAGCCTACCACAACAATGAACCTTATGTCAAACCTTTTTACTGCATGTTATATATATGTTTTAGTTCCATCCAGTGGCATTATGTTATCATTGGCTTGGTTTAGGGTTGTGAAAAAATGCCAACACTATTGGTACAACAATTTCAGAAAATTGTGCTGCAATTTGTTGGAAAGTGTTATCTTATTTATCCATTAAGTTATTTTAAGAAGAGAGACATCAAAATGAAATCCTATACTGTTGTCATGGTGAAGATTTAGGGAAATGAAGCTACCAAGTTTAGATATAATCAGATAAGAAAGTGGCAAATTTTTATAGGGTTGGCATTTCCTTAATGCTTTGGTCTATGAAATGTTACTTATATTTTTATTTATTAATTTAACTCGTCATTCAGATAACATGTACATGTACCTGATACATATAGGGTACTAGTACTGTGCGTGGTACATCTGCATGCTTACTGGGTATATGAAATACGTATCCACCTTTTTTAAGTGTTTGTCATATCCTGGAGGTGTCCAGTCTGTAACTAAGCTGTACTCCGGCCAGAGTAGTATTTATTTGGTGAAATTCCACAGAGACCCCCTCACCTATGCCTCTAGAACACAGAGACCCCCTCACGTTTAAAAGCGCCCAAACACACCCCCTCATCTATAACCATTACCCAGCTTAACCCATTCTGTTAGGATCCCTTTTGTAGCTGGGAGAATATCACTATTTTTGGGTTTTTTCTGACAAAAATGCCCTCAAAGCAGGAACAGGCTTGGGAGTGATCAAAGGCTGGGAACTCTGGGAAATCTGGGAGAGAAATCAAAGGCTCCGGGTCCTCGTTGTCGTCCTTCTAAGCTAACTTCCTCAAAGGGAACCATAGGGGACTCTAGGAATAGTCGAATCGAAGGCCGACTAGTCGGGGAAAACTTGCAGAGGAGATCTTTCGACATTTAGTCTCCCAAGTACTCCACCGCCAACACCATCATGATGTTTTCCCTTATTCTCATTTCCATTTCCATTCCCTTTGCCATGTCTATTTCCATTCTTAACCCAGTAATCTTTCTCTCTCTCTCTTTTTTTTTTTTTACCGGTTTGTTGCGATTTGCGATTTGAAGAGTCTGTTTTTATTCACCAAATGGACGGCTGGGAAGGGTGTTGTGCTCAAAGGAATCACTCACAGACACACACTCAACTCGAATCGAGAGAAAATTTGGATCTACATTTACTACGTAATCCAGTCACCGGAAAACACCAAAATCAGCTTTGTTCAGAATTTGGCTGAATTTTTTATTTTTATTTTCGGATTCCAGATTTGCTCACACCAGTGCGGAGCTCTCGCTGAGCCGATCATTTTGATATAATATATGTTGAAAATGGAGTTGAAATGAAAGGGCTAAGTTCAATCAAAATTGGAGATTTTTGGTCAAAATCCAGATTCATAGACACTATATTTCATGCAGCTTCATCAGGAAGAAGAAAGGGGACGTTTAAGGGTATAATTGTCATTTCCTAGTTAGGTTTTTTTTAGTTTCAAGTAGATGAGGGGTGTGTTTGGGCGTCTTTAATCGTGAGGGGGTCTCCGTGTTCCTGAGACATAGATGGGGGGGTCTCTGTGGAATTTCACATATTTATTTCATCCAGAGACAAAGTTAGCTTGATAGAGTTAGTTTCGTGGCTTATAATGTTGCAATTGCATTGATCATCCACCTGTTCAAAGTCAAAGGAATTCCTCATAGTGAAACACATTCTGAACTCTGTGGCTGAAGCATGCTGGACCATACTTTTCTAGTGCTGAAACACGAGGGCTCATGCATCCATCCCATATCTCTATGGTAGGTTTGTTGCCTGCTATACCGCATGCACTGTGATCCACTTTCAAAATAGAAGTGGGAGTTCAAAGCAATGCAGAAAAAATGGTGGAATTTAATAGTAAAATAGTACTCTTAGGGTGGGGCATGGGCCACATGACTTAATTCACTTCTTCTTGGTGCTTTTAGTGTTGGCGGAATTATTGATGGTTGTATGCTTAAAAAAATAGCTTGTTGGAATCCTTGACAGGCACAGGGAGGACTGAATAGTAGAGAGATCTAAAGAAGAGTTAGAATGCAGAAATTTAGCAACTAAAAACATGAAATTGTTGTCTGTTTTTTGTTATTGATGGGGCACTCTTGTCTATATCAACCCATCTTAGTATGCTTACTAAATCCTGTTATCCCATTTGAACAAATCAAATCCCATATTTATCCTTTTGTCTTGCATTTTGAGATCAACATAGTTTAGCCAGGCGTGTGATGCAAAAGTTCTTGTTTTAGATTTCTTTTGATGGACTTGACACTAATATTGGTTTCCTTTTTGTGCATGCAATGGGCTATACCAGCAATTCCTGTTCTCTCAATGTAAGTGGACTTTCCTCTTACCATCATAATTTATGGCATTTTGAACTCTTGAGCACTAGTGTGTTTTTCCAGGAATTTTCGTTCCTTTGACCAATCTATGGCTGAATTGGATGGATTTCCTGGAAAGCCATGAAAATTAATTAGGAAGAACATATGTGATTAGAAATATAAAGAACGAATCAGGAAATCAAAAAAAAGAAAAAAAGAAAAGAAAAGAGAGAGGATTTTGTCGCATACTCACAGTGCCGAAGTTATTTGTCTTATTAAAATCGTATGCTGCATTTTGAGAATTTAGAATTTTTCTTTTGTTCGAAGCAGTCGATCAACTTGTCAAGTCTCATAGTTAGCGTTGGAGTTCTGGATAGTTCTTATTATCTTATGACAGATTTATTACTCCAATTAGAAGCGAGATCTCCTGATAGAGTGTAGATATAGCTGACCAGAGTAAGAAGTCTGAATGCCTTCTCAAATGAGGGAACAAATGGAAGTTGTTCTGACTAGTGTTTCTAATTAACCAATAGAATCAAAGTTATCAAACCTAGTTCCCCATCGCGCCCTGCCCCGGCCTCCTTTGGTCTGTTCTTTTGCATGCATTGATTGGGAGCAGTTACAGTCAAAACTCTCGTATGTTACATTTCCTGCCGCATGAATCCTTTGTTTATGTCACTGTCTCTGAATATGCTATGTCTCGGTTCGGTTCCAGACTGGGTTGTTCAACAATTTGGTCAACTAGAATTTTTACTAAGCACTTGACACTGTCATATTTTCTTCTTCATCGGTGTCCTTTCCTGCTGCCCTACCACCCCGTTCAAATGGCACATTCTATTTGTTGTTTTGATGAATGACCTTCAATGTATGTACCCGTTTGATTAGCTGCAAAACTGCTTGATTAGTGAGAATGAAACTGAATTGTCTGATGTGAACTAAAGTAAATTGTTTGATGTTCCCCTTTTAGGTTTTTGAAGAAACTTCTCACAGAGGATTTGCCTGGGCTGTTTGTACGTCCAAAGAAGATTGTTTTGGATTTCCAGAAGGGAAAAGCTGTGGGTCCTGTTCCAAATGATTTCAACTTGGGAGAAATGCAAGACAAAAATAAAGATTTTGTTGGAGAATCACCTTTATTTCAAAAGGGAAAAGCTGTGGGTCCTTTGACATATGATGGCAAGTCAGGAGAAATGCAAGAAGGAAATAAGGATTTCGTTGGCGAATTGTCTGTAACTCTTGTAGATGCTCGAACGCTTTCATTCATTTTCTACGGTAAAACTTTTTCCTCCTATTTTTAGTGCTTTTAAAACTTGAATGCAATCTTCATACTGAACCACTGAAACATGAATGGAGCATGACTTATTGGGGTGTTACTCTGTCTCATTTTGATAGTTCAAATTGTTGATTTACCAGTAGTCTCAAAACCTTAAGCTGTTAGGAAACGGGCCTAGCAATGCATATCAAGATATCTTACACCCTCCCTCACGTGCAACCATGTCTTGCATGTGGAGATGCAAATTTTTCAGAGATAAAGTGAAACAGAATAAGAAGGGGAGAAACAGAATGCAAAAGGGAACAAATGCAAATAGAGAGACTTAAACCCAAGACCTCTTTCAACCTGAGCTCTGATACCATGTTAATTTACTAGTAGTCCCAAAAGCTTAAGCTGACAGAAAATGGGCAAACAATGTATATCAATCTATCTAACACACAAACCATGAAGAATTTAATTTCTCACTTAATTTGTTAGTTCACCAATTAATCTAGCTTCGAGGATGTAATATTATGGGTTTCTTTCATGCATGGGCCTTATCGCAAACTTATGCTTTATTTTCCAGGCAAAACTGACCCATATGTTATTCTAAGCTTGGGAGATCAAGTCATACGCAGTAAAAAGAATAGTCAAACCACTGTCATTGGGCCTCCTGGGGAACCAATTTGGAATCAGGTGAACTCTCTCATTGTTTACTCTTCACGTGTTGTGTTTCCATCAATTGAGGCAAAAAGTAATAATAGTATTTACTACTTACTCGTTAGTGGTTGTCATCTAAATTCTAATATGATAAAACTGCGTTCAATGTTGCTATACCTTGCTATCTGCCAGGATTTTCATATGCTGGTTGCAAATCCTAGGAAGCAAAAGTTGCATATCCAAGTCAAGGACGCCCTTGGATTTGCAGATTTGACTATTGGTACAGGAGAGGTAAGGATTTCACTTGAGCTTGAGAAATGTAAAAAAATAGTTTTCGTGTTGCGCATTTGTTTATTGATTGTTGGCTTGGCTTATCCATTTAACATCATATCAAAATAAAACTGAAATTTCGGGAGAAGATGCAAGACTTCATTTCATCGCAATCCAAATCTCTCTGCAATCCACAGTACTTGTTTCTGTGCGCGAAAATTTGCTATAGCACTATGCTTCTACGCCAAACCCTAAAACCATCAGCAAGACCAATTGCTTGAACTCTGAGAAATCTCTTTATTTGCTGTAACGAACAATGGGATTTTTGCAATTAACAAGTTATGAGCTATCATAACGTGACAACTCTTGTTTTGAGTGGTGCATGCATGTATGTGTATGCATACCTACGTTGGAAACTTACAAAACAAAGCCATGGCACCACATCATGTTGGTAAACATGCAAGAAGTATTTTTGTATCTCAGGGAAATGCCCATGCAACCTGTTTGGAGTTGTACTTGAATTAATTTACTGCAAGTTGTTTTTCTCCATGTTTTTCAGATACAAGGAAAAGTTTTGGTAATTCAAGAACTCTCATATATGGGCTTTGGTTTTCTTCCTTGTGTAATATATGGAAGGGTTTGGTTCTTGCCTTTCAAGGAACCACAGGATGCCCTGGGATTTTGATGATCCTGTTGAGGGTTGCATTCCTAATTAAAATTGCCAGTTGTTTTCCTACGTTTCTTTGGTTTTTAAGTTCTGGGAAATTTTGTTTATTTATGTATTGTCAGACATCTGTTTTGGTTCTTTTTGGGTCCATGGATTCTGATTTAGGAATGTAACCACAGGACAACATGGGATTTTTATGATCCTATCGATGCTGCATGCCACATAAAACAGTCAGTGGAGCTGTTGACTTGGTTATCCACCTAAAGTGTGCTGTGATTAATATGCCTATGGCCATTATGTTGACTGTATTTATACAAGTGATCTGTAATTGTTGACTCACATAACAATAAGATAAGTTCAAATCCTTGTATGACCACTCACAATCAAGAATTTGGGTGTGGCATATCAATAGATTCATAGCCTTTTTCAGCATAACCTATACCTATTCAAATTTAAGCTTTCCACAGTTAATGGTTCAATTTACATGCTTTAAGTACCTCACTGTTCTTCAGGTTGATCTGGTATCTCTTGAAGATACTGTTCCAACAGACAGGGTTGTGGTCTTGCGAGGTGGTTGGGGACTCTTTAGTAAGCGATCCTCCGGAGAAATACTACTTCGATTGACATATAAAGCATATGTTGAGGATGAAGAAGATGAAAGGACCGAGTCTCAATCTCTTGATACAGATGATTCGGATGATGAGTTGTTTGATTTAGATGAATCAGATGGACCCTATGAGCGGCCTGTAAGGGATTCATCTGACGGACTGGATAAAGAATCATTTATGGATGTTTTAGCAGCTTTGCTTGTCAGTGAGGAATTTCAGGGGATTGTGGCATCTGAAACAGGAAATACCAAATCTGCTAATGATTCTAAAAGTACATTGTCAAAAAGGTCAATCTCGCGTAATGTTAATGGTGAATCCTTGCCATCAAATCGTGATAATGGTTCTGGAGGTTCTGGAGGTATTATTGTTTTAAGTTTTTTTCCCATCTCATATTCTCCGTCCTTCTCCGGTTGTCATTCCTCTTAATTGGATCAATAAGTAATGTAATTTTTTGAGAAAAATGTAATGGCTGTGTTTGGTTAGATAGTTTAGTTTAGTTTTGATGATGTCATAAGGTGTAATAAGTGGAGAGAGATAGAGAGAGAAATGAGGGAAATCCGCTGTGTTTGGTTGAGAGTTTTGAGAAGAATTTTTTGAGAAATATTTTTGAGATAGTGTTTGGATGGGTTTTTGGAAAAAGTAATAATTAGAGAGAGGTGTAATAATTGAAGAGAGATAGAGAGAGAAATGTGAATAATGATTGGAGAGAGGGGTATGAGTAGAGAGAGAAATGTGATTAATGATTGGAGAGATGAGAGATAGGGAAAGAATCTTTTTAAATTTTTTTTTAGAAATGTGAAGTGAACAAAGTAATCATCAAAACTAAAACTAAAACTAAACTGAGAAACGAACATGGCCAATGTAATTTGAGAAAAATGTTCGATATTTTTCCTAACAATTAAAAGATTTCAATTAGTTTTGCTACAAAGTTTTCAAACTATGTAAAAATTTATACATAAAAAATATAGGCAATTTAAAGATGTCCGGACTACTGAAAATATGAACAAAACTGGAATCTGATTCCATATGATGGTTTTATTTGTGTCTTCCTTGGATGCCTAATATGTTACTCCAATTTACAGGGTCAGCTTTAGTTTGGCTTGCTGTCATCACGCTTATCTTGGTGCTTACTGCCATTAACATGGATGGTTCAAGCTTTTTCAATCCTTGAGCAGGTACTTGTTCAAATGTATATTCCTTCTTTGTATGACAGTTTCAGCTTCTCCGTTGTTTAGCTTCAAACTCAGTAATTCAACCGTCATCTGAATATATGCCTTTCCTTTGGCAGGGTCGCAACATTCTGCATTTTTGTAGTCCTGGAAGAGAGGAACATCGTATGCTGCATTTTTGTTCGTATCTTCGTAGTTATAAGCAACAGAGGATTACTGTTTGGCGGCAGGAAGTTTTTATTTATATAGTTGTAACTGTAAATTTTCTATAGTTCTATATTTAGTGTCCCGTTGTCACAAAGAGCTGCACAAGTCTGTCTGTAACTAATCTGTTGGAACAAGATTGATCGCCTACCTGTCTATGGAAAGTGGAAGTCTCACCAAGGGAAGATGGGACCTTTTATCCCTGACGCTCAAGCTTAGAATGAGCCAAGTACAGTAGTATATATAGCCTCATCAGCCATCAATACTTTCTGTAGTTGATAACTGTATAATCAAGGTGAATAAAGGTATTGTTTCGATCTTTCAGTTTGAGTTTCTTGGATAAAACCCTAGGTCACAAATCCAGAGAGCGCGTGTATGGGAACCAGAGCGTCAATTTAAAGGTCGGTGCGATGGAGTGCTTTTAAGAATGTCACTAGGTACTACTATACGACTTTGTTTGCGTGATCTATTTGAGACAACACATATAGGTCTAAAGAGTGGCCAAAACCGTGAGATGATAATAACATGTTAGGGGATATAACGTCCTATATGAATTATGTAAATGTCGGGGATACACCGACAAAACGAGGGGTACAGACCAAAACACTTAGAAAATGAATTGACCGCTCTTTGTGGGTCCCATACGCACGATCCGAGCCGTTCATTCATCTTCAAATGAAATTCTGAGGGGATGTCTGTGGATGCTTGATCCAAACTCTTCCCGTTTTATGCTCAATCGGACAAACAAGAGGAGAAAACAAAAAAAAAACATTCTGGCCTTGTTCTGGACTTCTGGATTTAACTTCATGGTTTTGTTGTCTTCTTCCTTCCCTTGTCCCTGTTCTCGTATTCGCCAGCAATGTTCCTGCATTCGTTCTTCTTTATAGAGTTAGCCAGGCTAGCTGGCTAGGCATAGGGCTTCCCTCAGCTCAGTCTTTCTGGTTCTTGAGAATGGTCGGGTATTAATGGAATAACTGGAATTGCGTAGAGAAAGAGGCCCCCTGGTCGAGGAACCCTTAAATTTTTCAGCATAATTGTCTCGTCACACTCTGTAAAACATGTCATGCTCTTATCATACATTAATAAAAAAAAAAACCTACAAAAGACAGTAAAAGACAATTTGCTAAAAAAAGCAGTTTTCAAGAATAAGGCTCAAGTTAAATTTTCAAGTCTTTGACCCGCCAGTATGTGTGGATAGATGTTTTGGGCATGTATTTAGAAGCTCTCGAGAGGAGGTTGGGTGGTGAAGATGCAGAGGAGGCGGTCCTTCAGTCACCCACCTCCACGAGAGGAGGTTGAGTCCAACATCATTACTGAGCGGCTTTTCTATTTTGTTTTGTTGTTTTGTATTTCGGACTGGTAGTGTCCTTTGTACTAGTTTTTGCTTATTACTCTCTCCGCCCCAAGGTATTGGTCTCTTTTAGAAATTTCAACATCATTATTATATGTACTTACTTTGAAAAATAAAGGATAAAAGTATAATTTCATTAGCTAATGTTCCCGTGGTTTTGAATTGAACAAAAAAATTAGAACAATAAAAAATAGCGATTGGGACCAAAGATTAAGAACGGAGGAGGGAGTAATATATGTTAATGTTTGCTCCATTTAAAAAAAAAAAAAAAAAAAAAAAAAAACCTGCACCCGGGTTGACGATTTACCAAACTGCGCGATGACATAATTACCCTTACCTGCACAGGCTGTGAGAGCAGTCAGCGACCTTTTCCCCCTCCATCTGAGCTCTTAAATCTGAACTAGAGAGAGAGAGAGAGAGAGAGAGAGGAGTAAATTCTAGAGAGCGAGAGAGAGAGAGAGAGAGAGGAGTAAATTCTAGAGTCTTGCTGAAAGAGAAATGGGAGCATTTGTCAATCTAGATGATTCTCCGATGTTTCAGAAACAGGTGATTCCGTTGAGATTTACATCTAAATACCTATACATACATACATACACATATGCATACATACCGTGATTACAGTAGATGCATCATTTCTTCCCTTTTCTAAATTTTATTCTCCGAAGATCCACATGGTGCTGTTGTACGATATCTAATTTGCTCTTCTTTTTTTTTCCCCCGCTCAGTAATTTCTTATTTGCTCGTATTCTTTTCCGAAGTTTCCGTAAATGTCTGTTAGACCTTGTCTTAGGCAGCATTATCCGTACGTTTTAGCTGAAGTCAATGGTCTTCAGTTCAACTTGAATTCATTTGTTGCCTGAGGTTTGCGCAGCAAATTACATGCTTAATCAATTTTTTGTGCGCAATTGTAAGTTATCTGTGTCTGTAGAATGAAGCAATTATAGCTTTCAAATGGTTTTTTGGACTCATGGAAGCAGGATTATTTTTAGGCTTCATTGATTTGGATTTTTCCTATTAATCCCAACGCCTTT
Source organism: Vaccinium vitis-idaea (assembly GCA_963854785.1). Lineage (NCBI taxonomy): Eukaryota > Viridiplantae > Streptophyta > Magnoliopsida > Ericales > Ericaceae > Vaccinium > Vaccinium vitis-idaea. Next base: position 19,265,443 of record OY978224.1, on the reverse strand, counting down.
CGATTATATATATATAGACACACACCTCACACTTCTAAAAAATTTAAGTAGTTAATTTAGTCCAGAAAAGCCAATGTGTTTATGAAGCGGCCTTCCGATTCTAACCATCAGAACATGGTGAATGACTTCCAATATTTGATTGTGTTGTAATGGTTCGAATTCCCAATGGTATTTATTGGGATGGGTTGTTCCCAATGTGTTGGTTTATTCCTTAGGAGTCTCTCTTGGAATGCTATTGTGGTATTTTTAAGGCATGGAGAATTGATATTCTTGGAAGCTTGCGTGGTTGTTTTCTTGGGTAGTTCAAAAGGCATTTGAAGCCCTCATGGCTTTGTTTTTCCAGTTGTATATATACCCAGGATCATGTATGCTTTGTAAAGCACAAGGTGAGAGCAATTTAGGGAGTGGGAGAGTGTTCTTGTATGAGAGAGGGTATAAGGGTTTGGGTTTTTCATACTCAAGTGTACTTATAAAAATTACACTCATAGTGAAAGAACGGGATCCTCTCTGTGGAGTAGGCGGGTTATTGCCGAACTACGTAAATCTTGTGTGTCTCTATCTATTTTATTTTTCATCGTACTTCCATTGGTTGTGATTGTTCTTGTGTTTGAATCTCGGTGCTTGGGTGCTTCCGCACTTCATTCCCAACAGATAGACACTATAAAATGGAATATTTAGCTAGTTCTTCACATAATTCAAGGGAAGTATGTTTATTGTCCCCATTCTTATCCATGGAGTGGCTGAATACCTTGATACTCGTTGGCCCATTTTGCTAAGAGTTTAAGAGTTTAGGATAAGTGGCGATCTAACATGGTTATTTGCAATGTGTGTCTCCTCATTTGCTATAAGTTTCTGTCTACGTGTCGCCGTGATCTCCATGTGTGAAACATGATTGTATGTGAGGTAGGTATTGGATAGCTTCATGTACATTGTTGGGCTCATTTCCTAGCAATATAAGTCATTTCCTAGCAATACAAGTCCCAAATGTATTACTTAGGGTAAGTGTGTTTGGTATTGAAACATGGCCCATTATATTGCAAATGCTTGATCTCTATCTTTAACGGAAGTTTGTTTCCTTTGTAATTATTCCTTTGTAATTAGTAGCTAGGCCCTTCGTTTGGGCATCTCAAAAAGTTCTTAATCATTTTAACTGCTGTAAGATTGTGTACATTTCAGTCCCAGAACTCCCCAATATGAATCACTAACAAACGTATCCTAACTTTGGCCAATGGTTTTCCTCCAGGACCTTAAGTTAATGTTAGAGATTTTCCAGCAACACCATATTTTCAATGTCCTAGGTGTTTTGTTGTTTTTTCAAAGAGGAGAACAAAAAAGAACAAAAAGAATCCTAAACATTCAATCCACAATTTTATTTTTTTGGCCTCTACCCTTTTCATCCCATTTTGGCAAAGAAGTATACAAGATATGAGGTTTGGGGATAGCAGAGCGAATCTAGCTCATCAAAAGATCAATGCAAGCTAGAGTTAGGACATGTGGTGCCCTGACATGGTTGATGACTTGATGCATGGCACTTTGAAAGTGAAGTGAGAAGTAGTGCAATCGAATCTCTTTATGATCATCCCCAGTTCGATGAATGTGGAACAAGTTTTGCAATAAAATCATCATTATATATCTTCAAATTCCATTTGAGCATATTCAGTAGGATAAGGAGCTAAAGCTCCACTTATGGTATTCCTAGTAAGCTGCCCAGTGCTTACCAATTACAATATGAAGTACAAATATCAAATAAGAACAATTGATCCAGAGTCCATGCATCTTAGCTTACTCGCATTGCAACTGTCTTATCCTCTCCCTCATATAGCATCCAGTCACAACTTTGTTGCTGGAATCCCAAAAAATAGATTACTCGCATCCCTGGCCTCATTCTTTTGGTATTATTGAAGCTTATGCTTTATTTGTTTTATTGACCACCATTTATTGATTGATCCAACCTTCTTCTGTTGAAATTTCAAAGAGATGATGGTTATGTCCTTACTCTCTGCTATTCGACAGGTGCATAGTTTAGAACATACAACAGAGGAGCTCAAAGATCGCTGCCAAAGGCTGCTCAAAGGGTGCAAGAAATTTATGTGAGCACTTCATATTCTTTATTTAGTATACATGTATTTTATTTGACTATCCAGATTACCTCCTCGTCGTCCTCGATTCGTCTGGTCTTGTTATGTTCTTGTGTATTATAGCTGATCCTCTCTAGTCCGAGGGTTCCTCTTTCATGGGGCCAAGGATTGACCCTTGTTATGACTGGTTTCTTGCTGCTCAAGGGTTTGATTGCCTGAAAAATCCCCTCCTCATCTTAGTAAGACTTTCGAAGGTTGGATTGCAGCAATCCATTACAACCACTTCTTCAATTTGGAAGTGGCCTTTAGGGAAGCTAAAACCGCTGTTCCACTTGATTGTTATTATTATAATTTTGAATCTGAAAACCATTAGCTTGCACGTTGATGGGATTACACTCAGTTAATACATTTACGAATCTCATTTAGTTCTAAAATTATATAAACTACAACAGCAATAGCGACAAAGTCACTGGAAAAAATCGACTTACGATGCTTATATGCGATGGATAGACTCCTGTAACCATGACACAGTTGCTATTTGCTTACTTAAACCTATTTTCTGTCAATAAGAAAGGTATAATTCCACAAAAGTTTGACGAAAACAGAATATTTTGCTTTGGATATTGTGAATCTGGCTTTTAGATGCAGTCCCCTATTTTGCTTCTCTGGACTTGTACAGTCTTTTGGGCATCTCATACATTTCTCTTTGATTTTATACGGCAATCGTTGTGATGATTATTCGGATGAACATAAAAAAGGTTGTCATGCGTAAGATAGGTTTTTTTTTTCATCAGAGTTCCTATTTGATTCTCCTAATCCTGCTTTTTTTTTTTGGGCCTAATATATGCATATATATATATATATTCTGTCCTTAATTGTTGGTTGAACCTCCATTCAGAGCGAAATTGCTAATGGTTCTCTCTTCTCACTATTTACATAACAGGGAATCTTTGGGAGAAGCATGTAATGGAGATACTGCCTTTGCCGACTCCTTAGAAGCATTTGGTGGTGGCCAAGATGATCCTATCAGTGTATCAATAGGAGGTTGTTGAAAATTTTCACTCCCGTGATTTGTATTACCTCCATCTTAAGGAGTGATGCCGAGTGGAAGATGCTACCTGTAAATGATGCGGTTCACATCACGTGAATGGTGGTGTTAGTATTTCACATAACAATCACTTAGGTTAGGTTACCAATCGTACCAAATGCTCAAGCTATAACAAAATGGGGCCAACCGTGAATATCAATATCTCCAATGCTGACCTCTAACATCATCTTTCATCGGCAATCCCTCTTGCATGTAGAGATGCAAGCATCTATAGATAGAGAGAAGCATAATGCAAGCAAAAAAGAAGATTCATAAGGAGAGGTGTGAACTTAAGACCTCCCAAAACCAAAAGCTCCAATTCCTCGGAAAGCTTTAGCTGTCCAGCAAATAACAATTTATATTGATTTATCCAATAGAGCCTGTCGATTGGTGCTTCAATATGGTTGAAACTGGGGCTGCTTCAGTTGGTCTAGGGACAGTCCATGCCCCATCTGAAGTGTAGAGGAGCTTTCTGAGGTATAACCTCAAGCCAAGAGTAGTCCAAGCCTACGCCCAACTCAAGCTCAACTCATGAGTTTGAAAAAGTTTCCAGGTGCCCAAACTTATTTCGTTGCTACATACATGCTGACTCAAAAAGTCCATGTCTGATGCTTTGGGAAAACAGAGATAACGGGATATCAATTTAGCTATAAACCAATAAAACTGACAAGGAGAAAGAAAACCAAAATATCTACTGAACAAAAATGGGCAGCTTGATTATTAGGCGAAAGAAAAAAAATGTAGATTTGTAATTTTGAAGCACTCGCAAAGAAGCAGCTGACTATAGGGAAAAGGAGAAGAGGAAATGAGAAAAGATACCAGTAAGGTGGGAGAGAATCTATGAGAATTGGGAGGTATGATAGATCGCAGGAAATTCAATTATGCCAAGTGGTTGGTTCGCCATCAATCTGTTGTTTAGCCTTAAAAACATTTATCCACTGCCCTCTCCATTTCACTTTCACTATCTTCGTATATCCCAGTTTCTCTCTACAAACAGTGATCCCTTTCCCCCCTTTGCTCCCCTAGTCTCTCTGTCTGTTATGTCTTTTGTTTTTTCTATCTAAAAACAAACCTTTCCCTCTCCTGTGCAAATCCACTTTCTTCCATCAATCTTTCTCTTAACGAACCAAAGTTAAAAAATTGGTTGAAGATTGCCATCCAGTGGTGGATTCGGGGGGGGGGAATTTGTAATGGTTTTTTTTGGAATTAAAAACTATTCAAATAGATGAACGTATAGGATGTAATGATCAAGGTGAAGGAATTGCTGGTTGATGATCAAATAACAGCAGTAAGGACTGAGGAGCCAAGAATGTGCTGTGGTTGACGATAATATAGCAACAGTGAGGACCAAGGATTTAAGAATGTATTAAGGTTAGTAGAAGTGGTAAAGGGTAAGACGATTAAGGCATCAGACAAGCCGTTGTCTAAGAAGGAATGGGAGCTTAGAAGGTTACATTATTCTATTAGTTGTTGTATGAACTATGAAGGTTGTGCTCTGGAGTCTAGACAACGATGGATAGGAACATTGCGTAACAGAATTCGTGTTTAGATCTTAAGGATCCAATGACGTAAAAGAATCTTATAAGTAATAGCTATAGTTTACACATTGCAATTGAAATATGTTGGCATCAGTGTATTGGTATTTGCATATATAAGAGGTCGGCTTGGGCTTACCGGGTTGCCTGATGCTTGAACCTTTTTCTTGCCGTTGTTGGGTTGGTTTGGCTCAGGTTGATTGCATTCAGCCTGCTTGAATTTCAGCCGTTCTTTAGGAATGGTTTTTCCTATGTAAAATTGAAGCCACTTACCATGTTATTGTGTCAAATTTCCATGCGGTTAGTGTTATAGCAGGTTAATTTTATTGTTCGTATCCCATTTTTTATGTGACTCTCATTTTTTGTCTCCTTATAAAGCATTCCTCATTTTTCTCCACCTTGTCTTAAAATTGTTTGTTCCCTGGCTTGTTGTTTATCTGAATAAACGCAACAGATTTGATGTTTTCCTTTTGTTTCTGCTGAAACTTCTAATGAAACAGCTTCACTCGAATTACTTCCTTCTTTCTTTGTCCTTTAATTCTCAGTAAGTATTTATTTGTGAAACATCCAACATGTAAGTAAACTGCTTAAGTTGCTGATTTGCTGTTTCTTTTGTCCACTAAACTCACACTTGCATATTGATTATGCAAATGGAGTAATTAGTATGTTAATTGTTAATAGTAGGCTTCCCTGGTTATACTGCCACTACGGTGAAAGTTCCACTTGGTGCACAGAGCTAGGAGTAACAAGAAAGGCACAATTCATATTGGTTCATGTTTTGATTTTTCGCCACAGGTCCAGTCTTATCCAAGTTCATTTCTGCATTTCATGAGCTTGCTACTTATAAGGAGCTTCTTCGTACACAAGTAAGTAATTACAAAGATGCGCATGATGTTTTCTATGATTATAGATTACAAGGCATGAACGTATTCTCTAATTTTATGAACAATTTGGTGGCATTTGTTCCCCATCGTGTGTGTATGTGTCTGCGTTGAAAAGTCATCTGATTAGGATGTTGAAAAAAAGCATCAGCTGAAGATCGCAACAAATCAGATGAAGATCGCAACAAACCAGATGAATTTAGTCGTGGAGTTGAAGAAATTTAAGTTACCCTGTTTTGTTGAAGTACTCGATTGGTGACTGCTAATTTTCTTTACCGTGATCTGGACCATATATGTAAATGTTTTTTTTTCCTAAGGGAGGATATTATGCTAAATGTGTAGCTATTAAACTACCACAATAGTTACCACTTGAATTGCTTAGTTCTTTGTCTTTACAAACAAAGCAAAAGAGCCAGATGCTCTTAACTTACTTAATTTTTGAAGAAATATTATTGTAAGTTTCTCTGATAGTCTAGGGTTGATATCACACAAGTATGATGCATGGTGTATTTTGTAGAAGGGTATCATGTTAGCCTTTCCCCTGATGGTGAAAGATGTTTAAGATGTGTAATATTGTGAATCTGAGATGCGAGAAATCTTGTTTGCAGGTAGAGCATGTTTTGATTGATCGTCTCTCACACTTTTTGTCTGTTGATCTGCAAGAGGCAAAGGTAATCCAGTTCTTTCTTTGTGTTGCATGTTAACCATTCTGGAAAAATGGTTAATATAGACTGCAATTCCTTTCTTGATGATCATTATTTGGCTACATCCTTGGACATGGAAAGTACAAAATTCTAATTTTATTTTCAAGTATTACAAAATGCGAACTCTGGATTTTAGATTTAGGGCTCTGATAGAGAGGGGTTGAGAATGGCGATTTGAAATGAATGTGATCACAACAGCTTCTTATTTTTGCTTCCTCTTCTTCCTATTATAGATGATATTAATTATGTCCTGGTTTGATATGTTTGCAGTATTTGGATGTGCCCCTAGTTTAGTCTTGCCAATATAATTTTGATGCTTTAGCTTTGAAAGATAACACAAGAACTTGTAATGTGGTCAAATCTTCACTTGATATGAAAAAGTGAAAAATTTAGTTTCACTCAACATACCAATTTAGCATATAAAAGGGATCACCTCAATGCATCTCTCTCTAATCTTTCCCTAAAACAAGTGATCAGTCTCTGGACGAGTGTACTGTGTATGGGTACCTTTTTCCGCCTTGCTTATGGGTTGTCCATTTTGAGCTGCAGGACTCTCGTCGACGATTTGACAAAACTGTAATTGCTTATGATCAGGTACTTGAGATCTGACCAAAACGCATATATGTGTAATTATATCTCTATGAATCTGAATGACTGTTTAGAACGATTCTTGATTGCAAAATTTCAGTGAGACAGTTATTGCAGAATGTTTTACTTTTTTTTTTTTTTTTGTGTGGATTTAGTTGGAGGTTCTTTCGGGATTTAGTTGGAGGTAATGGGGCAGCAACAGAGCTCTATTTTGTTCCATAGATGCCATTGTTGTGATGCATATAGATTGAGCATAGGGCAAGTAGATGCAGCAAATAAGGAAAGCTCCTTGAACCTGTTTATGTGCTCTTTGGGCCCTTATATTGCTTAACTCGGGCCCAGACATGCCCATATGGATGGAGGAATACGAAGCAAATGGACAGAACTTAAGACAACGAGATAACCATTGCAATTTTCTTATAGAGTAACATGGATTAGGGCCTGCTAACAAGTTGGGCTTAAGTATCTTTTCATAATTTGCTTTTGTTTTTACCCTGTGAGATTTTATTCTTAGCCACAATTGTTTCAGACTAGATTTGGCATTGCTGGTTAGGATTTTCGATTATCATAGAATGCTATTTTGGTATTATTATTTTGAGCATCAACTTGTTGATTGTTAATCTAAGTCAGGCCCGGGAAAAGTTTTCATATTTGAAGAAGAGCACACGGGATGACATTGTGTCAGAACAAGAAGAGGTATATTCAAACCAGACAATATATTTTGTTTTGTGACAATCATTACGATGGTTTTTTATTGTATCCTTAAATTATAGCCATCATTGCTTTGTTGTCATTAAATAATTCGTGTTGTTTGCATATCCAATTTCCTTGTATCGGAAGTAGTTAGTATATAATTTTAGTTATTTTTTTTCTTCCATTTGTGGAAATTCCCCTTGTCTAGGCCCTCATTTACTTGAAATTAATAGTAGAGAAATTAATTTGGTGTCGTAGAACCATTATCCCTGAAAATCATTCTGGTGGGAGATAAACGGAAATGGATTACCAAATGTTACATTGTAAGCATGACCTGGGACTGACCATAGTATCTCTCCTCACTGCATTGAGAAACTTGATCACTGGATACCAATACAGGAGCACGAAAATGTTTACGAGAGTACTTTTTTGACCCCAGAAAGAGATATGGTTACACCCATGGAGAAGGTGTTAATATACCTAATTTGTGTGCAGCAACCTTCAGGTTTTCAAAAGAAATGGCAATTTAATGGCAAAATCTTTAAAGTTCTATTTTCTCGCATTTTTTTTTTGCGCTTAAATATATATTGTACAAGAATTCTGTTATTCACTAGTGCAGCAATCCTTCTTGTGAATATGTGATTGCACTTCTTTATTAACTCATCAATAGAAGCTCTATGCATATTGCCAACAATCATTTTGCTTATCTGCACGTGGTTTGACAGGATCTACTCAACTCAAAGTCAGCATTTGAGAGGAGTCGCTTTAATCTAGTATGTCAAATACATTTGTGATCCCCTGCTTTCTTACTTTTCCATTTTTCTGGTTCTAATTGGTTTTCTTCGCTGCTTTTAAGTTGTTTAGGTAACTGCTCTGATGAATGTTGAAGCCAAAAAGAAATACGAGTTCTTGGAGTCTTTCAGTGCAATTATGGATGCTCATCTGAGATACTTTAAGTTGGTGTGTTTCTCAAATTATAAGACACTACTTCTATACCAGCGACTTTGGCTGCCATCATGTCAACTAAACATAGCTGGATGCCTTTATCCTTTCAGGGATATGAATTGCTTAGCCAATTGGAGCCATTCATTCACCAGGTACGCTTATTATGCTCTTTTCAGTATACAGAATGTTTAGAAGACGTAAGAAATTCAGGTAAATGATTGACATGAGAATATGGACACTTCCAACCTTGACCATATTAGATGCAAAATTCTGATCATATGACCTAAATATCATATCTTGTCGTTTTGTGCAACGCCAATGCTCTGGATGCTGAATGAAAGAAGCATGGTAATGTGCACATAAATCAAAATGATTCTTGGAATTGCCCTCTCTGATGCCTTTTGGCTTTGATTTGAGGGCATGATTCTGCAGCAAACGCGACGGTATAGGGGGACCACTGTTTCAGTGGTATTCTGTGAGCAGCCACTTTGTGCATTTATTGCCAAAGGTTAGGTCTGTCTCCAATCCATCTGTTTCAGTGGTATTCTGGGAGCAGCCACTTTGTGCATTTATTGCCAAAGGTTAGGTCTGTCTCCTATCCATCCCCCGCCCATACCCCCAATTATTGGGGACTAAATGGGTTATGCTATTATTGTTGTTGTGAAATCTCTGAGGAGCGCTTGTGGTGCGAATGAGTCTTGTAGCTTCTCTATGCACTACATAAATGTAGGATGGTGGTATTGGTGAAACAAGACAATTAATTGACTGGGCAGAGGATTTTTTATTTTTTATTTTTGCGCATACTTGGCAGAGGAATTTGGCGTTCAACTCTACAGTACCATGAGCTTTTGTTAGTTCACTGGTTGGGATTGGGTTGTCTGACATAACAACTTGCATATAATCCCCATTTATTTATTCTATTCACCTCCATGAAGATGACCTTTTTGTTATTGCTTGTCCCCCCCCCCCCCCCCCCCCCCCCCCTTCCCGCTTATACGTGCTTCATTCTTCATGTAAGTAAATTGTAGAATACAAGAGAAAGAGAACAATTATATCCCTTTGGTTATAGGTTATGTGCTACTTTTTTGGCTTGTGCTTTCTTGCCTTTTGTATATTTTATGATTTTTTGGATCTGTAACCTTTTTCTTTTGCTAGCAGCATGAAATTATTGAAACTTGGTTCATTAAAGAAAAGCCAATCTGTTTTGTTATCTTTACCTTAAAATTTATGCTATCTATACGTTATTTAAAAATTTGAACATCTTTGTTTAAGCAGTTTAAACCTTTTTTATGGTCATGTTTATCTGTTACTATCCATCTGTATTCCTGTTGCGTAAAACTCAAACAGGCACTATAAAACCATATGCCACGGGTCATAGTATTTTACTCCAATCGCTTATCTCACTCCTGTCATTATTGATGTGATTATGCATTTCAGACTCTGCCTGACTTAAGAAAATACATATTCCTGTTACAATCTTAGGAGAAAACCGAAAATGTAATTGTATTACTGAAAGACTTAACTTACAAGAGAGAAAGGTGAAACTATTAATACTAACTCTACCAACCTTAAACAAACCCTATTTTGACCAAAAGACTAGAATCCGCTTAGCAATAAAAAGAAAATGAATATAAACCAAAATACTACATTCACCACTCCATGTGTAATTTACTTCTTCTGAAATCAGGTGTTGACATATGCGCAACAATCGAAAGAACTGGCTAATACTGAGCAAGATAATCTTGCAAAAAGAATCCAGGAGTTCAGAACACAAGCAGAGCTGGACCAGTTACGAGCTTCCAGCAATATTAACGCCTCAACAAGTGCTGTTGGTATAAACGGTGTCGGCATGAGTTCTAACAAAATCATAGACGCAATTATGCAGTCCACTGCAAAAGGGGAGGTAATGATTCTGTACACTAAATCCTTTCTCCAGGTTTGGAAATGCTTTTATTTTCATGAGTTTTTGTGGGATGGAAATGATTTGCCTCATTGTGTTAAGGCTCATTTATCAAAGGGGTGGATTGTGAACCGCTGTTTAAATCTTATAGGTCCGAACAATCAAGCAAGGATATCTCTTAAAACGTTCCTCCAGCTTGAGGGCCAATTGGAAGAGGCGATTCTTTGTCCTCGACGGTCATGGGACTTTGTATTATTATAGAAATAAGGGTAACAAACCTGTGGTACGTTATCGTTCTTTTTGTCCTTGGGTGATGAATTTGTGGCAGTAAACTTCTAACATGTGATTTTGGTTTCAATTGCAATGCCTACTAAATGACTGTTCGGGCATGAATGTCAATTATTCTTATCTGGTTACATTGTATGAAATTTAAGGGAAGGTGATCCTCATACTTCTATCTCATTTAAAGCCTACTTCCTTTGTGGTGAAAATGGAAAAATCCTACTTTGACAGTGGTAACAATGTGGACTTTATTTGTAGTGTTCAAAGTTCCAAAATAGACAGATAAGATGGTATACAGTCTTAGCGATGAATTCTAGTCAACTTGGCCACTGACTTAACTTAAGCCTCATGTGTCAGAAGGTATATCATATTACCAAAAAGCACTATTGAAAACGCTTCCTAGACGACGAATAATATCACTCTATCTAAAGTAACACGAACAATGTCGCTGCAGCACTGTGACTAGTGATGCTACCATCCTAATGATTAGTGATGCTACTGTAACATAGGTGGTTGCTTCTGCGTTGAACTTTTCGGATCTGAGGATGCTGGATTGACCGTTTCCACTCTTTGTTTCTTTTCCTGCATGAAGCAACTGATACACAATTCACAAGATTAGTTATTGGGCTGTGAAATAATGATTTGTCGCTCACTATTGGCTATAGGAACAATGTCTTTCCAGCCTATATTAACCTATAACATGATCATAGAGCTTTCTGATCACCACCTTAATTTTTTTAATTAAGCGCTGCATATGCAATACAACAAGATATTTCAAAAAATGTGAACAATTCCCATTGAATGACTAATAAAACTTCCATTTATGTGTTTTGTACCACTTTGAGAAGTCCTGCTTTATTGACATGATCATAGAGCTTTCAGATCACCACCTTAATTTTTTTAATTAAGCGCTGCATATGCAATACAACAAGATATTTCAAAAAATGTGAACAATTCCCATTGTATGACTAATAAAACTTCCATTTATGTGTTTTGCACCACTTTGAGAAGTCCTGGTTTATTGAAATATTTAACAGTTTTGTCAGGAGGTTTGTGATAAGCTGCTATTTTTTATTGATACTTGAGGCTCAGTTTTGTTACTGTACTACTGTGGGTCTGTTGGGCTTTTCCAATCACCTTACAAGGGGAAGATTAGTTCCACAGCAACCACAGTTGCACTTTTATTTATCGCTAGTGTTTCACTAAAAAGTGCACCCACTTTAGCCCCAATTAATTGCTTCTATATCAGGGGAGGACATAATCCACCACATTGTGGTCATCAATCGCAATCTATACAGCACCGACACTCCTAGAGGACGCCGTATCCACGTGTTGGACACGGGGACCGAGCGGGGACACCTCCAAACACGTATGGGGCACGTGGCGTGTCCCTTAATTTTTCATAATTTTTGGCTTGGGAAATGCTTGTGGCACGGATGGAACACGATGGGGTTTATCTCAAATTTTGTTTTTTTAATTTTTTCGTGGGTAAACATGATATTAAGTGTAATTAACCCATATATGCATAACCCTACAACACCAAAATTGCATTGCTTGCTTCACTGCATATCTGGAAACCCTAGGTCGATCAATCTACCTCCTCCTCCTCCTCCTCCTCCTCCTCTCTCTCTCTCTCTCTCGTGACTCGCGTATGTTTCTATTATGTTCGTTGTATGTATGTATGTATGTATGTATGTATGTATGTGTGTGTATATACATATATTAAGAAGTTTCCTGTGAGGGTTCCCTCACAAAAAAAGTGTTGGAAAACAGTTGTGAGCCGTTGGATCCTATGCCCTTCACGCGATCCAACGGCTCACAACTGTTTTCCCACACTTTTTTTTGTGAGGGAGCCCTCATAGGAAACTTCTTCATATAGGAGGATGATCTAATGTGGACCTTAATACAAGGACTTCGTGCGGACCTCATGGATCGGGGTCGAATCTCAACGATCCGAACCGCTCAATGTGTTTAAAACATGTTTTTAAGGGCCACCACGAGGAATCGCCAAAAAATATATATATATACCCGGAAGGGCTTCATCCGAGCATTTTTCGATAGACTATATATGTACGGTTATTATGAAAAACTGCTCGGATGAAGCTCTTCCGGGTATTTTGTTTTGGCGATTCCTCGCGTTAGCCTTGGAAAACAGGTTTTAAACACATTGAACGGTTTGGATTGTCGAAATTTGGTCCGGAAAGTAAAAAAAGGGGTGGTCCTCACAGAGGAGATCCGTGAGGGAGTCCTTAGGAGATCATGATAGTCTGTATATATGTGTGTGTGGGTGTGTGCCATTATATATATATTTAAAAAGACACATAAAAAACACAGACTTTTGTTCTGGATTATATTGTGATGATCCAAACCGTTCACTTAGTTTAAATGGATAAAATAGGACATCTTGCAAAAATTCAGCTCAATTGAATATCGATAAGTGCTTGATCCAAATAGTTCTTCAAAAAACTTGACAGGAATTCGTGTTCTCAGAATTGTTTGGATCTAGCACTTACCAATATTTGAATGAGTTAATTTTTTTACGAGTATCCTTAAAAACATGTTTTAAACAAGTTGAACGACAAGGATTATTAGCGTGGGGCTCCGAAACAAATTGTGTTTTTTTTATGTGTCCCTAGAACCAACCCCTTTATATATATACACACATACCGAATATCTAACATATTTGTGTAAATTTTACTTTCATATTTTTTTTTTTTTTGGAACCATGTTATAGTATATCCAAAAAGTCAATGGTTGGAAATAATTATTTGCAAGCTTTAATTATCTCATAGACTCATACATTCATATAGGACATGTCTTCCAACAGGTGCTAGTAGTACACCAAAACATTTTGTGATTGAAGTATGGGAAAAAGAATATAAGAGCGTTGAGACCATAGCATGTTACACGAAAACTCCGCTTTCTCTGTAGTGTTGTCACACAGCTGCCCGCCTAGCACGCGCGCGCACGCATACATATGATATGTATATAAATACACACCATGGATCAAGTCCACACCCTTAAAATGCTGACTCTGTCCATACCTTCACTTTCTCAATTGAATTTTCATGATCCGATGCATTTTTATGAAAAACTGCTGAGATCAAGCCCTTCTTGGACATTTTTTGTGATTTCTCGCGTGGACCCTTAAAAAAACCTTCTAAACACATTGGACGGTTCGGATCATGAAAATTTGATCGGCGATAGTGTGGACGGAGTCCGCATTTTAAGGGGGTGGACTGGATCCTGACTGTAAATAGATATATTAGTATATCTATTGCCGTGTCCGTGTCCATTTTTTTTTTTATTCCCGTGTCCCATGTCCGTACTCTATCCATGTCCGTGCTACTTAGATCGCAATTGTGTATCATAGATATGCTTCGTATCCCAATTACGTAAATAATTCGATGGTAGGTAATGGTGAGTTTCTTGGAAAACTTTTCAGTTGGGTATCTCTTTTTGTTGCTTCATGAAAGCGAGTATCTTCTCCCCGTTGTGAGTTTAGTGGTTGCCCTTTAGATTGTTGGGTTCATTACGCTTAATATTTGTTCATAAGGTCGTCAAGTTTCGTGGATGATTATTGACTATGTCAATTGGTGTTCGATCTCATCCAATTGTGCTTCTGCTAATTCAAAAATTCATGGGATTTCTTTTGCTTTATACCAAGCAACACATTGTGAAGGAAAGGTGGAGACCTCAAATTGTTGAATGGCAATCTCAGTCAAAGCACGAATTTTACAGAGACTAAAAGCACATCAAAGTTGTCTATCATGCAAACTCAAACATTCTTGAGAAAACAGCCAGAATCAAAGTAACTAACAGTCAGGTGCAATGAGTGATATTTAGACAAAAATATGAACACAACTATATTAACATTAAATTCTTTCCATTTACCACTAACTTTAATCTCGAGGTGCATCACGATTCATGTAAAAGATTGAATGAACGACAGCAAATGCCCTGTTAAATCTTTACGGTGTTTAGAAATGCAAGATCATATTACCGGTATTTGAGTTAGCATGAAGCACGTGTACATGGATTTTTTCATCCTGCTAATGTGGAGCTAAAAGTCTGTTAGAGATTGTCCAACATTGGTTAATTATACTCCGAAACTAGTATATGAGCTTGGGCGGCCTCTCCACTCATTGCCAATTGGTTTTGAGTTGGGTGCTTTAACATGGTATCAGAGTTAGGCTTTTGGACAAGACTCTATGTTGTTGATGGTTGGTTCCCCTTAGTTTGTCGATGATGGTTGATAGTTGTCGTATGTGTTGGATCATTGTTTATCTCCACGTGAGGTCAGGGGTCGCACATGTGGGGGAGTGTTAGAGATTGTCCCACATTGGTTAATTATAACCTCTGAAGCTAGTATATGAGCTTGGGCAGCCTCTCCATTCATTGCCAATTGGTTTTGAGTTGGATGTTTTAACAAAGTCCAAAACATTAATTCGAGAGTACGTTTTCGCTCTTTTTTCTTTGTTAATTGAAAACACTGATGAAGGCAGTAACCTAGTTTTTGTCCTGTAAAGCTTAAGAGGGGAATACTGGAACTTTTTACCATTCTCTGTTTGATGTGGCTGCTCAGAGATTACAGCCCAAGATTTTACCATTTTACCATATACTTTCTTGGGATATGCATGCGATTCTAAGTGGATTTTTTTGAAAATTACTGTATGAGTCATGCATGAGTGGTTCTGATCTTTTTTTATTATTTGGATCCTTACCTTGTTCTCTCAGGCCTCCCCCTCATTTCAGTCATTTAGTTCAGTGGAGCAAAATAGTCGGGTATTTGGAAGATTTCGGCCAAGGCACCGTAGGACTTCATCGCTTGGTGAAGAAAACTTGGGTTATCATACTGTTGATCTTCAAACTTCAACAATAAAAATTGATGCAGATGATACAGATCTTCGGCTTTGCTTCAGAATTATTTCCCCCTCAAAAACTTACACGTTGCAGGTAAAAGATATGTTGACTTTGGAGTATAGAGACTTGGGACATTTCGTTGGGCCTTGGATGCATGCAATAACTAGATCAACACGCGTTAGATGGAGCATGAGAAATATAATATTTTCCCAAATCAACAAGTTGATTTGCATCTAATCTGGACTATTCCCATCAAAATTATTGCTCCTTTATCACTCCATCAGAATCTAATTTGATATATTTCCTTTTTGAACTGGAAAGTTATGGTTAGATCCGGCAGCTTGAAGATTTTGTTTGAACTTGCCGGTATGGTAATTGATCATCAGGTTACAAGTTGTTCATCGTCATACATATTCTCTAGGTTTTGTTTTCAAAATCGCTGGATATCCTGTTTTCAGGATGAGAAAGTGAATTGAATTCTGAGAAATATGGAATTGACTACGAAAGAAAGCTAGTTGCTATCTCATGCTATGGATCTTGCATCTGATTACTCTGATGTAGCCTATGTAGCAATTTTATAGCAACATTGTTTTGCAAAAAGGGAGTTTGTACTTTTTCTTTTTCTTATGTTGGTTCGGATTCATATAGACAATGAATGTGTTTATATTGCTAAAATTTTTATTCACGTCTCTGCCGTGTTTATGCAGGCTGAAAATGAAGGTGATAGAATTGACTGGATGAACAAAATCACAGGAGTTATTGCGTCACTATTGAATTCTCACTTGCAGCAGGTTCTCTGAAGCTTTATACATTCATTGATAAATAATGTTCGTGGACGTAGAATATTTTTGGCTTTGGTTGATAAAAGAGTTGATGCATCTTCTGCAGCTTCATACCGGGAGAACTGATATGGAAAATAGCTTTGCTCGTGGTGGCGTTTCTTATGATGTTCGATCACTTGATAACCAAGAAAATTTTCCTGATGCCATGAAAGTTAATGAAGTAGCCAGCGTCTCTGAGATTCTGAGAGAAATTCCTGGAAATGAACTTTGTGCAGAATGTGGTACTCCTGATCCTGATTGGGCATCTTTAAATCTTGGCATTTTGATGTGCATAGAATGCTCTGGTGTTCACCGGAACCTTGGTGTTCACATCTCAAAGGTGCATTTCTTTATTTAAGATTGAAACCATTTTTGAACGCGTTTTGTTGAAGAAGAGTAGAAACCTATTAAATTGTTGAAGCCTGTTTGGTCTTCCTAGTTGTAAAAATTTTGTTTGTTTTGCATTTGTTGTTGTTTTAACACTTTAATCCCTTAGTACAAATGATTGCAATTTAAGAAGCATGATACGGACATAGAGCACTTACAGACGCATTATATTTCCAAAAGCTAGGACTCAGATTGCAGGGCATGTTGGATCCAGAGAAAACACAAGTTATAGGGGAATATAAATTCGTATGGTAACAAAAAAACATTATGTCAACACCACCTTTTCTGAAATGCTGCAAAATGCAACTTTTGATATCAAGCCAAAACTCATCTATTCATCTGGCCTTCTCTACCTCTTATTACTAAAATATAATATTTTCCTACCCAAAATCCACCACAAAATTCTATTGTATACAACCTTTGGCCAAGTTTCTTAAAGTTGCCCATGTGAAATGCATGTTGCAAGAGAGAAAAGTGGGGGAGGGGAGGAAGGGGATTAGGTTATTGCAGCCAAAGCCATTAGCGACAGAGGACTATAGTTTTATAAACTATTGAGTTCTCTATACCCATATGGCCATATCTTATGCATGAAGAATGAAGCAAAAGGTTAAGTTATTTAAAGGTTTTAATGTCATGGTCATTCATTCTTACCTGGACTCGAGTAGGAGTGTCTGGTGCTGCTGCGTGTCCTAGAGTCGGAACTGTCAAACCTAATTGAAGAGTATGCAGAGTCAGTAACCAAACTTGTGGGACAAAATGATGTTTTTGTATAACATGGGATCCCCTTTATTAATTCGTAGAAATTATCGAACAAAAATATGTATATAGGGGTAGTGCTTAATATGATGACATTATAAGTATCAAGCACATGTCCCAAACCATTATCTAGGTGTCAAGCGTCTGACACAGGTACTTGATTTATTTTGAAGAGTCCATGCGACATAATGATTACTTTATATCCTCTTAAAGCATAGAGCTAATTGGATACTTTTGGTCTTATCAATACTACAGGTCAGGTCTATAACGTTAGATGTCAAGGTTTGGGAACCTACTATCTTGGATTTGTTTCGGATTTTGGGCAATGCTTATTGTAATTCTGTATGGGAGGAGTTGCTGCTACCTCAGAATAATAGGTAGGTTTCTTGTGCATACCTTGTTGAAGTAAATTATTAACTATGTGTACTAGGAACTCTTTGAAGTTTGATGATCTCTCATAAATCTCGTGAATTTTGGCGTCAAGTGTCCTTGAATTACTGCGGTTCAGAAATTTATGGGACATTGATATGAAAAACTAGAGGATTTTGTGGTGTGGTAAATTAGTTGTATGTAAATCAATCATTTAGAATTACAGAAGTTTTATCGTTCATAAATTTGGTTTATATCTTCTCCCATTATATGTCCTTGTGTTGTGCATTTGATCTGTGAACTATTAGGATAGGGCAACTTCATTGCTTTTGTGAATATTGTAAGACGGGTGATCTAAACTGCATTTATGCTATTGCTTTATTGCCTTTGTTAGATTAACAGTAAGTATAATTCATCAGAGGATGTAGTCTAAACTAATAATATGGAACTGGAAAAGGAATTACATCCAAACATCCTCATGTAATTCTTCTTGCAGGAGACATCTTTTGTGACCAAGTTTTTGACGAAGTTTTAAGCTATAAGTTATAACACCCAAATCGTGTGTCTATGCTCCTGATATTTGGTCAACAATAGATTAAGCACTCCAGTTTAACAAGATCATGATGAGTTACGCTCTTTTCATGTTTTCTTCTAGCTCTGCTTGAAGTTGACAATCTTCGATAATCTACAAAGTTGTCCTCTAGTTAGTTATGCAGAAACGTGTTCTTCTTTCTGAACATAGGAGATCATCTTATGCAGAACAGGTGAATCAAATGCTTTCTCGGCAATTACAAAACCAGGGCCCACAGATGGTAGTCACCAAAAGGAGAAGTACATTCACGCTAAGGTATGACTTTGAAGGTGTTGATGTCTGGAAATGTATTTACTCTTCTTTTCTAGATACTTTGGAAAGCTTCAGTAACTTCCTTGCAAAGTTGCAAGGCCGTTTTAAGCAACCATTTTTATATTTTATGAATTTGTACTGTGTGGAGATTGCAGCTGTATGATTGCCTACTGCCCTCGCCCACTAATGTACTTGAAGTAGCTTTCGTGCTACTTAGTAATTACGTAACCCCCATTAAAACTGTGTGTATTGTGTCCGGTTAATGAGAACTCAAAACTGCTTTTATTTAGTTGGTTATTGTTTTGGTTCATAGTCCTTGTCATCGTATATCCTCAATGCTTTTTGGTTATGTTCTTCGTCTTGAGTCGCAAGTCATGATTCTGTTTAGAGTACTTGTAAGTGAGATTTGTTTCTGCATCTCTATAGCTTCATTTTAACCTTGTATTTCATATTTCCCCAGTACTATCTTTGAAGCACCTAATGCTGGCTTCCACACTACTTTCCTCTCCCCTAGACCTAATATTATTAGATTCCTTCGCTATAGGATATATTACATTCTCTCTTGTCTTTTTCTTTTTTCTCCAGAAGCTTTTTGATGGCATAAAAATTGTAGTACCAATATTGGTGGGCTGATGGGAATTCTCATTGTTGTCTTCTAGATTTTACGTGTTGATGCAACCTCTGTTCACAGCAACCTTCTGTATGAAATATGAATCTTTAACCAGAATCACTGTCCCAACAAATCCCTCAACTCTTTGCTAAAGGGGAAAAAAAATGGATCCATCCCTTCGCTCTGCCTTACATCATCTCCTATTATCGTCTGAACATATGTAACTCTGCTATATGTTACTGTCAATATTGGTGCAATATATGAGAATTTAAGATACAGGTAGGTTGAGAAAAGTTTTGTCAAATGTCTTGCTGAAACATAACATTTGTCCTTTTTTGTTGCAATTTCGTAGTTTACATAGTTGTAATATGCCTAATTACTTGTATCCTCAGCTCTTAGTTCTACATATATTCTTTGAACTCTTGTTTTTGTAGTTTCCTCTTTTACTCATTTCTTTTTCTTTTGGAGACAAATAAAGTACTTTGGCCCTAATTACTTGAAACTAAATTCAATCTTTTCTTTCATCAGTGTTCTGACTTTTCCGTTCTAAAGCCAATGCCATGCTGTAAATAAGACCTAACTTTGGTTGCCTAAATGTAGTATGCAGAGAAACTGCTAGTCAATAAAGCAGAAAGGGTTACTTCTCTTGCTGCTAGCATTTGGGAAGCAGTTAAGACTGATAAATTGCGGGAAGTTTATTGCCTTATTGTGAGATCAGATGAGAACATCATCAACACCACCTATGATGATGTCGTTGGCGTCAAATTATCTCATCATGTTAGTGAAGATGAACCCAGCGATGGCTTTCATGCTGTGCAAAAGAAACAATATGATCCAGTGGCCTGCCATAAAATTAAGGATTCCAGCAAGCCTGAAGACTGTCTTCACGGATGTTCGTTATTTCATCTAGCATGTCACTGTGGCAAACAAGTGATGGTTGAGCTATTGCTGCAATTTGGTGCAGACATAAACAGGTGTGACTACCATGGAAGAACTCCACTGCATCATTGCATTGCCAAAAGAAATAACCAATTGGCCAAGTTTCTACTTAAGAGGTAATATCTTTTATCAAGGAAGATATATTGATGTGAAAAGCCATTTTCCGACATATGCAACTGGGGTGAACCCTTGAATACATTTAGGATGACTCATTGTCTGAATTATCCTTGGCCTTGGGTAAACATCCACGATACCAATCCCTGACCATGTAACAAGCTAATGTGCAATCTGATACGTCGATCTTTGTAAAAGTGATCGAGCTAGACTTTTTATGGTCTATGTTTCCTTTATTATACACCTATGTTGAAGAATTCCAAATATATAGAAATCTGCCCCTCGCGTAATTGTCGGTTAAAAGAAAATACAAATTTCATGCTTTTCTGTTTTGGGAGATCAACAACTCGTATATATTCCAAAATGTCATTCAAATGTTTGCAATCTCATAAATTGTCTGCCTTGGATGAGTAAATGAAGCCACATGATAGAACTTCTAGCAATCCCCCAACCATCCGCCGCCGCCGCACAAAGAAAAACAAAACAGAAGAGAAATAAAATGGAAACACTGGGAGGTTTCATGTAGAAAGTAGAATTGGGCAAGAAATATGTAGCCAAAGAGGTTACAGCGATAATTATTGGACATCAGAGTTGGGTGATATGCTTTCGGGCGTAGTTACTTTCCTCAATTCTTTCTTGAGTCCTTTCGGGATATTTTTGAATTTTCTCCCTTTGATGTGAAGATTGTCTGTATCCACATATTGGTGGTTAGTCATATGATTTCTTAAGTGGCATGACAAGTAGCATACTGTGTGTGGAGTCCTCTTTCTCTGGTAGTTCTTCCTGACGGTGATCAGCGACGGAGATGAAGCCCTCACTCTCGAGTTATGCCTAGGCCTGCACACTTAACACACCGTTAGCACCGGACTGGACCGTAGAGTCCAGAACGGCACTCCGACGGTCAAGTTAGTAAACGGAGAAGATGAAGTGTAGATCTAGGGTTCTGAGAGGAGAGTTGTGCATACCTTTTCTAGGTGGTGAGGTTTACCTTTTATAGGTGAGCTTTGGCTTGATCTCCAAGCACAGTTGTGCTCGTCACGTGACTTAACCGCTTAGTTGACGTCATGATGACGAGCCCGAAAGAATATGCTTCGAGCACATGTTTCCAATGATATCATGACGCGTGTCATAACCGCTCGGGTGACGTCATTTGTCATGATCATAGTTTGTTACGCGCATTTGCAGCATTAACTATACTGCTGAGTCAGCCCCTGGCGTCGTTCTCGTGATAGTGCTGGCTGATACGCCTCTCGGTCAGGATATATCCAGGACCGCCCTGTGGGGGGCCGTAAGGGGGCCTTCGGCATACTGCCGAGGAAAAATAGCCGACATTCCTTTTCTTTATTTCGGATCCAAGATGACCCTACGACCGAAGGGTCCCCCAAGCGGTATCCCTTCGGTCGCTCATTTCATTAGGATCACCTGAGCTCCGGTTCACAGCGAGTGACCAGAAGGTTCACGTGTTCTGAAGGGTCCCTGAAAGGTATCCCTCCGGAACATCGAGTTGAAACCTTGCAGGACATATTCTAGCTTCCTGAAACCGATCGGTGTATCCGGACCCCTACACTGTGTTATGATACATGTGCAAGGAGAAGCTTAGATTCAAATGTAAATTGGAGACTATATATCCCTAGGGCTTTTGGCTGTATAACAAACGCAATGTGGTTGCCCTCTCTCCCTATAGCCCCATACAGATTCTCTGCTTTTTTTCTGTCCTCTTCCTCTACTCATCTATTGGACTGTCTGTCTTCTATTCCCAATTTCCCTGACCCTGGCGATTGATAGTTGATGCAGACTGCTGGTGAATGCTAGTTCCCCATCTTTCCAAGGATTCTCTTGGGGTAGCTGGTTGAGTCCATAGAATATTATTCTCTTCCTTTCTATCGTTCTCCTCTTCCTTTCTCTGTTTTGGTCATCTTGAAGGCTTAGAAGTGTTGGGAGTTGAATCTGCGCAGTCTTTATTTTGTGTGTATTACATACCAGGAGACCTATAAAAAAGGCCACTTCAATCCTAACCTTTCTGCCCAGTCTAACCGATTTGGTGGTTTATTTGACCCTCTATCAAGCCTGTTTTGAACTTAAATTTGGTTTGCGGCTTCCTGTTTAAATATCCTGTATGTGGTTGCTTGTTGTCTTTGTTGCAAGTTTGCGCCCATTGTTTGGAAGTCTTATTTGTTTGGTTTTGGGTGGTCAATCGAAATTCCCTATCTTGTTAGAGTTCTCCTTTATAAACACTATGTTGCTTATCTTGTTAACCTAGGGCTGCATTAGTTCTCTCCATGTTTCACAATTTTATCATGACCTAACATGGATAATAATATTCAGAGGAGCACGTGCATCAATCAAAGATGGTGGGGGCCTAGGTGTGCTGGAAAGGGCTATGGAGATGGGAGCCATAACTGATGAGGAGCTTTTTGTTTTGCTTTCGGAGTCCTAGCCATAACTGCTTTTAGTGTGTAAGTCTATTTTATTCTCTAATTTTAGCCACACTTTTAAGTGATTGCTATCATGCTGAAACTTGATATTTCTATTTGATCTTCAGCTCAAGGAAAGCCTCTATTTTCTTATTTCTTTCATTTCATAGTGTCATTGACAAATCCAGAACCTAAACATGGCATGAATGTTCATGTCTGTTGGTTATGGACTCCCAAAAGTCCAGTGGACACGGCTGAAGCAAGAAACAGTTGCTACATAATGTTTTCTCGAGGCTATTTAAGTTCAAATGGCTATAATTTGTATCCTCTCCTACAATAATCTTCCAATTGTTTGGGAAAACAGTTTTTGATTTTCCATGCTCTAATTGAAGTCTTCCTTTTCCATAATATTGTGTTGTTTTCTAAATCTTTCATCCTTTTTTTTTCCGCAGAACTGAATCTTCTCATCCCTTCGTCATTGCAGATTTCTGATTACATTTAGTATTAGTGCTCCAGTCTTTTGATTCTGTGCTGCACATTGGATCAAAATCCAATTCATTTTGACACGCTATGCAATTGCATACTTTATATAGTGTACTCAGACAAAACTGGCTCTGATATTTGTGTGTTGTTGAAATCTGAGAATGGAAAAGTTCAACCATACTATAGCACGCTGGTAATCTGCTCCCTGAGTGGTTACTTAATCTGCTGTGCTCATCTTGTGATTGTGTTACGTTGTAATATGTACTACTTTTGGATATCTGCAATAGTGTGGGAAAGCTTTTTGTCTCCTCGCAACGTCTACGTAATAAGCAATTCAATGGACTCCGGACGAAGAAGCTATTTACGAGGATGTTTCTTTAAAGTCATTTGTTTTCAGCTTGGTCAGATGTTGTACTGGTTTTGATGTTTCGTTATGCTTTTCTAGATGTTTGTTGCTTTGGCTTGTAACCTTAAACTTGTTGTACCTTTTTTCTCTTAATAATATGGTACTCTCTTTATCTATAAAAAGAGCTATTGTGTGTGCATCTTTATAGTTGAGTGTAATTTATAAAAATAAGAAACTACTTCCACCGAGCACGGCATTGAAGCAATGTTACAGAGATATAAAAAAAAAAAAAACCTACTCTGTTTTGTTGGCAAAAGGGAATGCCAACAAAACTACTGGAGTAAATGACCCACAATTCACTTGCCCGAACCACTGTGAGCTGACCTCCGTTTGCACCTCTAGGCCATGCACATTGTTATTTTTCTTTTAGTCATGTTAAACAGCTTCCGCACATTTGTTTATTTAGAACTTTTGTTAATAAATTTTGAATATGGAGAATTTGGGATATTGTTCACTTGCTATAAAAATGTTGGTTTTGGTTCACGTTTTAATTTTTATAATTCAGGATTCAGTTTAATTATTTGGAGTTGTGAAAATTAGTATTATTATTAATTTTTTTTTTAGTTTAGGCTTCGTGTTCCAAGAATTATCTCTTGGTTCACGGTCGGTCATGCTCCCGAATTTGGGGCGTGACAAGTGATTTCAAGAGTTATATGTTGTATTAATAAAAAAATAAGGGGAAAAAAATGACCAAGTAAACAACGACCCTGCCAAGTTTTGAACCAGGGATACATTACCTCTGGTGGATGCACGCTAACCACCAATGACAACCTTCCACATTGGATGTTAGAAGTCATAGTTTATCCATATATTATAAAAACAAATTCTACTAAAAAGAGGCCCCATTTTTTTTTTCTTAAATTACAGGCCTAAACTTGCCGCACCTTTGGCTTCACCTCAGGGTCGATCCTGGGCACGTACAAGTTTTGCAAGTGTAATTGTACTTTTCTCCAATAAAATAGATATGTTCCTCCTATTTTTAATTATTGAACAAAATATCCATGATACCACAAATTTTTTTTTAAAAAAAACAGCAATTGTTTGATTCAAGTAAAAGTAAAACTACAAAAAAAAAAAAAAAAAAAAATTTAAAAAAAAAATAAAAGTAAAATTTTAAAAAAAGTGCAGTGGGGACCGTTCTCGTGATGGACATAAATAACATATGTATTTTCTAAAGAAGGTGAAGAAAGTAGCTACCATTATTGGAGTGTGTCTGACAAAATCAAGAAAGGGAAATTTTAGTAAAGAGAGGGAGTGTGTAGAAACAATATTCCTAGTTGCCTAGTGAATAGTGAATTCAAGCACATTTGCTGACTTACAATTGTATAATATTTAAAAAGCTGGCCAAAAGCTCGTGGATGTTTATGGGTATTGGCAAATCAAACTAGCCAATAAAGCCTATTCAAGGGTATTGTATTTGTACATGCCTCTAAGTCTAAGAGCAGTGCCGGCCCAGGGGTAAGCCCAGCAAATCCTCGGGCCTGGACAACCCCCTAGGCCGGGGCAACCGGAGAAAAAAAAGGGACTGAAATACAATACCATATATCTACAGTAACTCGCCACTTTTAATGGAGGTATCGTAGAGTAAAGGGAGTCGTTTCTTTTAGTAATGATTTTCCATCATCCTGATGAATAAATAATCACCCCTGACTATCTATTTGCATAATAGTATTTATTTTTTTGTTGTTATTTGTAGAACACAATTTATCTATATTTTATTGGGACGAAAGCTGATGCTATCTAGCAGTGTCAAAAGCCTTATTTGTATTCAAAAGGCCCAAACAATATGTATTTAAACTTTGGTAACAAAGTTTTTTTTTTTTTCCTGAAAATGTAAATTGTTATTTGCTAGGTCTTAAGAAGAGACGAAATTATTTATATACGCAGTCCCCATTTAATTTTATATGCGCAAACCAAATTGATAAATTATTTAGAATTTGAAGAATATTTTCCACACATGTACAGCAATTTTACGAGTTTTTTTTTGTTCATCCAAGGACTTGCAAGAGCCCATAGAAGTTTTTCAAATTAACCGGGAAAACTTGTATAATTGGAAAAATATTGGACTCGTACAGAAATCCAGGCAACCTAGTGCCAACTTGTGTTTGTCCTGCATCTAGTAGTGCACAAGATTGATTCACTCTCCAGTTTGGTTTTTCGCCGCCTTAAAAAAAAAAAAAAAAAACCCGTAACTTTTTGTTTCACAATTTCTCTTTTATTTGGGTTACTGTAACCAGAGAGCAGCACCGGCCCTGGGCTAAAGCCCAAGGTGCCCGGGCTTTAGGCCCACCAAAATTAACAAATTTTTAGGGCCCCCAATAGGTATTTGTGTTATGTATATATAAACCCAAACAAAACAGCCCAGCCTACCTTAGTTTAAATTTAAAGGCCCAAAAACTTTTATCCAATGAAATAGGCCCAAATCTCAATGGCAGACTTGTAGTTTTTGAATCAAGAAGGCCCCTTTTTTCATTTTACACAGACCTTTTTTCACATTATACGTAAACCATTATACACGTACAAACCTTTTTGTTTCCATTTGAATAAGCAATCTGGAGGCTTCTCGAGAACGACGAGAAGAACAATGAAGAAGAAGTTCGCGTCAAATTCAATTACGAAGAAAAATAGAGTGGACCGAGTGGCATATTGAAAGTAATTAAGGCTCAAGTGTTAAATGCTATTCCTTCTCACAAATTTCAAGCTAATTTCAGGTATTGATTCTATTTTTTAGAGTTTTGAAATTAATTGTTTTGTTTGAGGTTTAGAAGCATTGTTTAATTTAACTTGGGCTTGATGATTGACTAAGTAGATTTGTTTATGCTACTGTGGATTTGTTTATGCTATTGGTAGGACCTTAGGGGAATCAAGTGAAAAATTTAATCTCTTTTGGGTTTTTTTAATTTCTTGGGAGTAGCGTTAAGACTTTTTATAGATAATCACGAGATTATGCTGGAATTTTGCAGATTTTTAATCACGAGATTATGAAAATCCGGTACGTACCGGCCGGTACGGTACGAGATTTACAACCTTGACCATGGCTCCTAAAAAGTATATGTCTGGATTTGAAAAAAGAAAAAGAAAGAAAAAAGCGGATGAATTAGTTCAATCTCAAGCGGGTTCACTCGATAAATTTTTCGGTAGCAATTCATAAAGGGCCTTTTTTTTTTATTGTCGCTTTAAGCCCTTAAAAACTCAGGGCCGGCCCTGCCAGAGAGTTGTGGTGCTATTGGAAATGCATGCATGGGAAAGAGACGCGCGCCTGATTAAAGATGCTCTGAGTCGTAATGATCCAAAACCATACAACGTGGTGATAGAAATAGCGTGCACTCGGAAGTCGGAAGAGTTTTTGGGAGTACGAAGAGCCTACCATTCCCTCTTTGGCTGCTCCATTGAGGAAGACATATCCCGAAGCACCCTTGGAAAAAAAAAGAGGAAGACCCTGACTATCAGGTGCAGAGCTTTGATCGCAAGGTGAGTTTTCCCGCGTTTATTATTTCATGTTTTCCAAATAAAAGCTAGGCCGAGCAGACTAACATTGCACGTACTATCTATTATTCAGGACCAGAGTCAAAATTTTAGAATAGTGGGATGAAAAATCAATAACCCTATTGAGTCGAAGCCAGTTCGTATACACATTATTCGCTGACTATACAGTAATTGATGTAAAGTGTAATGTAACTATTTCCTATATGCAGCCGATGGAACCGCGCGTACTTCATCTTTTATTCAATACATAGTGAAAAGCTGTATGAGTCATGAAAATAGAGAGTTGGGCAACCATAGAAATTTTTTGTGTCTTACGTTCTTTGTGTTTTATTGAGTCTTCTTCAGTTATTTGATTCTTCTTCGTTAACTCTTTGTGTTGACTTTGCCAATCTCTCAACAACTCTATTTTAATCGAGTACTAATGCATGTCTGTGCCTTTAATTTTTGTTGGGCCATTTTGAAGTTTTGTTGCCGTTTTGAGTTTTGACAAGCTTTCTGGTTGTTTTGTACTGTAATATTTAATTAGGATGTGGCTTTAACTTATGCTTTTCATAGTCAAATAGCAGCAATGGTTGCAAAATAGTTTTAACGTAGAATAAGTGGCGGAGCCAGATTATTAGCCCGAGGGGGCTGACTTAAGATAAATAAATAAAGAATGCTACAATATGCCCCATTGTATATATTTTTGGTATTTGTTACATATGATTTTGGTCAAGTTACAGATTTTTACAAATCCACTACTCACATTATTATTCACGTCTACGTAGCACGGACACGGATATGGATATGGATATGGACACGGACATGGATACGGATACGGGAATTCTGAAAAAAAAGGACACGGACATGACGGGGGACGCGACGATATATACACATAGAAATATTATTAAAAAGTTAAAACTTTAAAGCTCGATAATTACAATTTGACCCCCAAAAAATTAAAAAATTACAGTTTGACCCCTGCCGTGTCCCCCACGTGGTGTGTCCGTACGTGTCCCGCTGCATCCCCATGTCTGATACTCCGATACGGCGACCTCTAGAGTATCGGTGCTTCATAGTTTCACGTTAATCTACCAAAAAATATGTAACAATCACCAAAATCATACGTAACAATACAAAAAAATATACGTAATGAAGAATTTTTCCTAAAATTTTCATTCAAAAATGTATTCATCACATCGAGTAACTTTTGTAGCACATTACTATATTTACATGACATCGTTTTGTTTTTCAATAGAAAATTGCAATGCTCATGTGTGATCATTTTTTTATGAGAATGAAATTGAGAAAAATTTACGCGACAAATATAAACTAACTTTAATTTTGGCTATATCAAATTGAAATTATTTAGATTTTCGAGATTTGTATACTAATACTGTATTAGTAAAAATTTAAAGGTTCACGGGGTTAAATCAAACTATGAAGCAATCGCTTATACTCCAAGCTTCATTTCACTCAAGGACGCAGTGATGGGAGATAATTCACCCGTGTTGAATATCAAATCAAGGTAAATGTGCCCTATATTACTGGTATGCATTACATAACCTTGGTTGAACCTATATCCTCGTGTTTGATGTGTTTTAGTTTTCCAACCGTATAAGCTTATACGTTTTGTGGTTCCTAAAAACTTGTTTTGTTTTTTTTTTTTTTTTAATGCCTTTTCATGGCTACTATTGATGAAAATTGCTGGAGAGCATAATTTTCTTGTTGCTATCTTTATAAGATATGAAACTTGCAAGTTCCATCATAGTCGTTCACCTCAACAGACTATGTTCTTGGTGATATGCATTCCACTGGACATTCGCTTGGACTGAAGTAGACTTAGAATCTACCTAATACTTTTGTTCCATTACAGTACTCCATTTATAGGAGATCTCTGTTTTATCACTTTCTTGTATAGTGTAGCATGGATCTCTGCATTTTGTCTTCTTGACCTCTCTATATTGTTTTAGTACTAAAATTGTTGCTACAATTATGCATATGGAGAAATGATATATTTATTGTGTTTTCGACTAATGAGTTTCTAATACATACCACACATTTGTATAAGATACTCCCTCTGTCCCTTTTTAAATGTGTTACTCCGTAAATCCAACTTATTAAATAAACATCCTCATTACACCTTTCACATCAACTTTTACCTCCACTTCACCTCTCTTACATCAACTTTTACCTCCACTTTCCAAAATTATCCTCCAATTTTACCCACTAACTCTTTACCCATTTACTTTTCAAAATACACACACTTATTAAGGGACAATTCAAAATGGAATACTCTACTTTTATTTGGGGACGGAGGACAATATATCCAGAGATTCATTCAAGGGCTTCTGAATTAGATGAGGTGATGATATGTGAACATTGTGAACATGCTGAAAATAGTTTTCTTTATGTGAAGATTTTAAGAACACTACAATGGCTTTGGTGCCTTTCGGTTTCTTTCTGATCGATGAATTTGTGGGAACCAAGTTGCGTAGGGTTAGCTTTGTATCTCTGCTGACTACAAGGTCTCAGCCTGCTAGCAGTAAGTGAATTCTCTTTTCCACTTGTGTTGGTGTATAAAGGAAAGGGAATACACCGCCATTCTGGTGTTTCCTACGCCTTCGTTTTGGCTGACTTGCTTCTCTCTTCCTTCTTCATCCTCTCTCAACTGCGCCTTAGTTTTTGTGCCTTTTCAGATTTTTCAATAAATGTGCTTAGCAGTCGGAGTGCATTACGACAACGTGATTGGTAGGAGATTCAGATTGGTTTTGGTCAAACTCCTTTGTTGACATTAGAACTGTCGGTGTAGGTGTGCAGGGTTGAGACTGCAGGGAGAGGCAAAAGCTCTTTTCTTAAGAGAGGAAAATGAAAAAAATGTATTTGGTTTTTGATCTATCAGCCGAATCTTTATTATGACGCAATCGACTGGCCAACGGGCGAGTAGTGGAGGCAAAATTTATGCAGCCGAAAAGAGCGTTAAGGAGTTAAGGACTCGTTCATATACGCCTTTTCTAAACTTCCTGCTTTAACCTTTTTTTGAACATGTTTAATATGTTCCCTATTTCAGCTGTCTAGTACTTAATGACACGGGCTCTCGAAGATACTCTTTCAAAGTTTCTGTTGTGACAGTTTTGTTGCTCTCATACATGCTATGAACATCACCTTTGATATGCAAATGAACAGTACTTAGGGTTGAGAAATCGGCCAAATCAAAACACACACAATCATGAATGCTATGAACATCACCTTTGATATGCAAATGAACAGTGCGTAGGGTTGAGAAATCGGCCAAATCAAAACACACACAATCAAGAAAAGAAAGCGCACAGAAAAGACGTAATACATTTTTATGTGGCTCTCTAATTGTGTACTTGAGCCAAATTTGACAGCTTAAAAAAAGAATGATGTCAATGATCATTTTGAGTAAAATGTGCGTATGGGCCTGTGGTGAGCATCCGAGCCGTCAATTTCTATAATCAATGGTTCAGATATGTTTGTTAACTCTTACCAATAAGAGTATACTTTTTATCGGTAAGAGTGCTTTTGCGTATTTGAACTATCGATTGCTGAGATGAACGGTCAAAATTGCTCACTATAACGGTTACAAGTCTCCCAGATCCGGCTACAAAAACTATCATAACGAAGTAACAAAAAATAAAAAATAAATTACTCACTTTGGTTGGACTTTCAAGTTTCTTAGATGTTCTCTCACAAAGTTTCAAATCTCCAATTTTGAAACTTTAGATGAAGTGCCCTGAGAATAATTCGAGCCTAATTAATAGGGTTCACCCCTCTCATATGTTCTTCGAGCAAAAACAGCAGCTAGGCTAAATTTTTGGCCAAAAAACCTGATGCACAGCACAGTGCATCTAGCTAGCCTGTCACTCTCAACCCTCCAACAACACTACCCATTTTACCTTATCTCTTACAAAAATAATATTTTTTCCTTTTTAAAATATACACACACAGTATATATATATAGTCCCGATCTAGTCCGGGATCCCTAAGTTCGGAACTCATAGTTCCGGATCAAATTTTCATAATCCGAACCGTCCAATGTGTTCAAAAGATGTTTTCAAGGGTCTATGTGAGAAATCATCAAAAAAAAATACCGGAAAGGGTTTGATCCAAACAGTTTTTCGCAAAACTGTAAATATACAATTTTTGCGAAAAACTGCTTGGATCAAGCCCTTCCCGGTACTTTTTTTTTTGCAAATTTCCCGCATGCACCTTGGAAAACACCTTTTGAACACATTGGACGGCTCGGATCATGCAAGCCCATCCCTACCGGTGTATATATATATAGGGAGGGCTTCTAGTCCGGACCTCCCGTTTCCGGACCTCCATGATCCAAAATTATTTTTGACGATCCGAGCCGTCCAATGTGTTCAGAAGGTGTTTTCAAGGGTCCTTCGTGGAAAATCTTAAAAAAAAAATACCGGGAAGGGCTTGATCCAAGCAGTTTTCGCAAAAATATATAAATACAGTTTTTGCGAAAAACTGGTTGGATCAAGCCCTTCCCGGTATTTTGTTTTTGAAGATTTCCCGCGTGGACCCTTGAAAACACCTTCTGAACACATTGGACGGCTCGGATTTTCCAAAAATAATTTGCAACACAAAAAAAACCATGTTTTTCTTATTTCCGGGAGGTGTGGACTAGAAAATCCACCTATATATACACATCACACTTCCCCTCCAAACTCCCTGAACTTAATAACATCCGGACCTCATTGATCCCGATCGAATTTTGATGATCCGCTTACCTCCTCCTCATGCCGTCGCTACCTCCTCCGCGGTCGCCGTCGCTACCTCTTCCGCCGTGGCAGTACAACCAACGATTTCGTGAATTTGTTCAACCAACGCTACCTTCTACACAGTACAACTTCAGATCTGGTCAATCAAAATACAAGTTACAACCAACGATTTCGTGAATCTCATCGTCCAATCGTTACCTCTTCGCCGTCGATGGTCGCCGTTGATCGAAATCCATCGTTGTCGTCGCTCATCGTTCTTCACCGATTGGAACCTCCATCGCCGTCCTGTGGTCGTGGAGAGAGAGAGAGAGAGAGTAATTAAAAAAAAAATTGATGGCTGGTGAACAGTGCTCGGGTATTTTTAGCCTAGCACTGTTCATAAACGGGAAATGGCAGTCATTTTAGCGTATCTGCTGCTGATGCTCTTATTAGTCCATTATTGCTGAATGTAACGCATACGTGATGGTTAATGTTAACTTTTAAATTCCAGATTGACTCGGTTCTACATTGCTACAAATCATGAGTGCAAGGTTAAAATTGAAAAAATTAAGAACTTTTAGGTCCTGTTTGTTCAACTGCAATGCTTGTGAATTGATACATGATCCATATTGTATCTACTATCATCCGACTAACAATTCACACTGTCAGTATCACACGTTTCTATCAAATTTTACATCCGTATGATATTTAATACATATCCATTGGCATTGCTTTACAGCTACGCCTGTAAATGAACTGAGCCGTTTGTGAACTATTCGAGGCTCGACTCGTTAAAGGCTCGTTTAAGTTCAATTCGGATGCTAAATGAACTGAACCTGATTTAGGCTCGTTTAATAAACGAGCCGAACCTGAACTTATCAATATTCGGCTCGATTAGACTTGCGAACTTGGAATATATGCAGTGGCGGAGCAAGAAATTTCATTCAGAGGGGGCACCTTGTCACAATAAAAAAAATAAATCACAGTGAAATATAGAGAATAAAGAAGCACCAAGAACAAAAGTTTAAACATTCTCCATTAAACACAAACTTAGCATGATATTTTAAAACGCTTCTAAACATAAGAAAAAAAACTAATTATTTGTTGGTAATTTATTTTAAAACGCTTCTAAACAAGTTTTCATTTTTCGAAAGTTTCACATAATTGTTTCATTACTAATCCCATAAAAACATCTTGCTTCACGAATATTGTCAGTGCCGGCTCAAAGACTCTAGCTAAGTTCATTTTTGAAGAGATCATAAAATTATAATAGCTCATTTAACTATTTGGTTCTTAATCTTTAAAACAAAAAAAAATTAAATCAACTGTAATAAAGATCACTAAAATTGTTTTTCAATTATTTTTTTGTTTCAAAATGAGTGAAACCGTGATCAATATATGTACTCTTTTAATTATGCCGTGTGAAAAAAGATAAAGAAAAAAGAAAACGGTAATCCAGCCAAAAATAAATAATTATGCCGTGTGTAAAAAGTAAACGGTAATCCAGCCAAAAATAAATAGCAACGCACACGCCAAGAATTGAACACAAGCGTCTAGGAAGGGAAGGTTGGCACTTGCCCACTTAATCTAACAAACCCTATGTTAGAAAAGGAGATAATTATATAATATATAGTGAACTTTAAAATCGGTTGGAAAAAGAAAAAAAACCGCAAGGGATAAAAATCCAGGGGGGGCACGTGACCCCCCTGGTCTTTAGCTGGCTCCGCCCCTGAATATATGTATATCTCATAAGAATTTCCTATATAACCTTGGATATGTATAAATTTTTACATACACATAATGAAAATTTTATAACTTGTATTTGTATAAACCAATAAAAGTATTATAAACTTGAATTTACTAATATGTTTTTATAATTTTATATATGTATGAACCTATTTATGTAAAAAATAATTTTTTTTTGAAGTTCTAGATTTGTATGAGAGCATAAATATCTAATATTTTTTACTCGTTAAGGCTCGTGAATAAATTCGAGTTCGACTCAAACCTAGGCGAGCTTGGCTCGTCAAATTTTCATTGAGTTCAAGTTCGACTCGAGTTCGTTTAAAAATTTAAATATTTAATGAACGAACTTGAACATTCTAAAATTCGGCTCGTTTACGGCCCTATTTACAGCCAATCATATTTTATAGGAACAAACATATCTTATAGGACAAACATATCTAATAAGTACAAGATATAACTTTTACTACCTCTTATAGTTAACAGAAGAATATGCATTGAAGTTATATCTTTACATTACTTTCACCGGATAGCCTCTTTCGGGAAAAAAAAAAAAACAATATGAACTTGGAGTTTATTTTGATTGAAAAAGATTTTAACCGAACACAAAATACACGATACCTGCAAATACTTAAAAATGGTAAACAGACAGGCCCAATTTATTGCTGGGAAAGCAAGCAATCACTGTAATTAGGATCCGGATAATCTCGGTGACTAGAAGAGACAATCCACATGTGGATCGTCCGTCATATTCAATGATTCAAATTTACTCATAAATCCAATAAATGATTTAAATTTACTCATAAACCCGATAATAAGATAAGTAAATCAAAACAATTAATTGCAGCAAAATAGACAATCCATTCCAAAACCAACTTGAACAAGGAAATTTTTTTGGGTACCGAATTGGTATCCACGTGACCATGCCGAACACGATCTCGGCCGTCCAAAAATGTTTTGGACGGCCGAGATTGATTCCATCTCTCTCCTCTCACCAAACCACTCTCTCCTCTCTTTCTCTCTCCTCTTTCGGACTGTCGAATCGCATTTTGAAGAGATTGCCGAGCGGTACCACGTGGGCAACACCAACTCAGGCACTGAAAAATTTCTTGTGAACAAGAGAGGATATCCTCTCTTCGCGCCAAAGCAATCACCGATTTCCCGCCAAAAGCAATGCTTTCCCATCACCACGAACGCACGAAAATCTAATCTCTCACTCCCTCTCTCCATAAATCTGTGCGGATGAAACCTCACTACATTGCTCTCGGCTGCTTATTGAAGTGTGATCAAAATCCTCTCTGGTATCTCTCTCTCTCTCTCTCTCTCTCTCTCTCTCTCTCTCTCTCTCTCTCTCTCTCTCTCTCTCTCTCACACACACACACACACACACACACAGAACTCTGTTGATTATCTATATCGATTGTGCTTTTATAAGATATAAACCCTTTCTTACTTTTAAACAAGATTTGTGTTTTTGTGTCATTTTTCATCTTCTTCCACATCTATTGAATCACCTAGTCCTTTCAACCATTGTTATTGCTCTATCATATTACGTTCCGTTCTGTTTAACCCAAACCCACTTCTTTAATCCACAGAAAACCATGGCAAGAGGAAGAAAACGAAAGGGTTTCAGCGACAAAGAAGTAAATGCCTTTGAAGATGAGAAAAATCAGTACTTGGGTCGCCCAATAACAGAACTTCCAAGCCGTATATCTCTTAACTTTCTGGTAAGGCTTTCCGTAAAGAGAATACTCATTTGCAAACGCGTATGTAACTTGGCGCAATCTCATATCAAGCCCTGAATTTGCCAAGCTTCACTTCGCGCGAGGAGAGGCTTTTCCTCTCATTCGATCCTCAGCCCCTTCGCGTGTTTCCCGAACCCTTTACTTAGTTGAACCACCTGAACATTGTTCTGGTTTTGATCTGGGGTTGCGATGGGCCTATTAAAATGAAGCTCGATACCAAGTTGAAAATACCTTTGTACGATGAGAAGTCGGTGATCGAGGATGTCGAGATGGACCCCCCTCCTAAATCTGGTGTTAGGTTGAGGGCCGAATATCATGAACTCAAAGTAGTGAATTCGTGCAATGGATTGCTTTGTTTGTGTGAACCATCTAAAGATTTTGGAATGTTTACGGTTTGGAGAAACCCAATTGCAGTGTGTAATCCAATTACCGGTGAGTTTATAAACCTTCCGGATCCCATAGAATGGGACGAGGATAGAGAACGTTCCCTTTCCATCCATTGTGGTTTGGGATTCAGTCCGAAGATGAACTTGTATAAGGTGATTAGGATTTGTGAGCCCATATTTAGTAAGGAAAGGGAAAGAGGTAGCATGACTGAGATCCATACACTCGGCACAGGGTCATGGAAAAGGGTTAGCAATGTACCGTCCTCTCTCCATGGTAAGCTAGGATCCCCTACATATTTGAATGGCTCTCTTCATTGGCTTTGTAGTGGAGAAAAGGGTTCAAATTCTATTGTGTCTTTCAACTTTGATATTGAGAAATTCCAATCAGTTCCACCACCTCCTTTTAAACTTTGCAAGAGTGTCATGGACATGAATTGGGAAATGGTGTTGGGAGTATTAAGAGGCTGTCTCTGCATATGTGATGGTTCTGGTTTTGAAAAGCTAAAGATATGGGTGATGAAAGAATACGGTGTTAAAGAATCATGGAGCCAAGAGTTCTGTTTTATTACTCAAACAAATGAGGGGAGGTGGACTTATGGCAAATATGACCCAATATGTTACTTGAGCAATGGAGCTATCGTGTTGTTTCATAGTTTGAGCAGTGCTTTGTTTTATCATGACCCCAAAAAACATGGTTTCAAGTTCCTGAAGCCTCAATATGGGTATAAATCAAAATTTGAGGCGATCGCTCACATTCCAAGTTTCATGTCACTCAAGAATGTAGTGAAGGGACACAATATGGCAGTGTTACCTACCAAGTCAAGGTAAATGTAAAATTGCCTCATCTATGACTTAGATAGTTTGTTTCTTTGTTTGCCTAATCTACCAAAACATTTATGCTTTTTTTAATATTGCTTAGGAGAAGAATAAATCCATATACTGCCATGTATACATGTATTTGTTCCATTGGATGGTATCCTGTAAATACATAATCCCGTTTTAGCCAAACGTAGGTTAACACACTTCTGCCAACACCTATTCCTAGGGTATTCTACTCGTGTTGCTTCTTTGATGTATACGAATGGTTACCTTAGATTTATTGTACATACTTTGCTTTTGCAACAATATTTTTCTTAGTGTGTTTTATGTCTTCGACATGAGCATAATTTAGCAGTGCTTGATGAAGTTGGCAAAACTAAATTTAATGATCAATGTGAATGAGTTTCCACGGTCGAGTTTTTCTGTTGATTGGACGTCCCAGTGAGGCTAGATCCTCTGCCTCTGGGATCCCAGATGAGGGAACCGTATGAGAGCCAATGGAAGTGTACGAAGCATGAATAATAGTTTAGCTCTCTTGTCTGGCATCAAATTCGTTTAATCAGTACTAAAAGGTTTGGTATTTGCATGACTAACTGGAAATGATACCACCTAAGAAAATTAGGACTCATACATGGAGTCTGAGTAAAGAAATGACTAGCACGGTAAAAGATGAGGAACTCCTTCAAAGGGATGGATCCATGGGACTGAAGCAAAGGTTAGATGAGAAACTCGTAATATCTTCCTTGAAGCATGACAATATAACAAATACATTCAAGAAGTTGAGTCACGAGGTGACCTGTTGTGAACCACGCTCCCAGTCCATCCCATGAAGCATGACATCTAACAACAGAAGGAAGATTTTTTTTTTTGGTTATCCGAAGGAGTTCTATCTCTTTTGGAGATGTGGATTGTAGCAGCTGCACAACAATAGCACACTCGATAAGCTAACTTGTATGTACGTGGAAGGAGGCTAATGCCTATGAGGATTTTGGTCAAATTGTAAGAAGCATTTGCTTTAGTTGGATAAGAAACATTGGTCATGTTGTGTTACCTTTGCAATACTAAACGCTAGTGAAGTTGTGCACTTCAACATGGCATAAATGTATGCAATTATCAATTTGGCTCCTTACTTTACAAACTTTTTCATTTTTCATATCAGTACTTTTTACTTTGTCCCTGCCTTTTTTTTTTTTTTTTTTACCTCGCTACAATCTTCTTATCTTCTATAATGACATATCCGGCCAGAAGTAATGAGGAATTCCAGTTAATGTTGGAGCTTATTGCAGATATAGCTTTATGTGTGTTGGAAATGTAGACCTGACATATCTGCTTGGTACAAAGTCTCAGTATGTTACAATGAAAACAAAATGTTGTTGTTTCCTTGTATTTTTTACAAAAATGATAGGTACACACCCTCTCAACCACTCCCCACCACACCCTCTCTCACATGTGTGGTGGGGCTCACCAGGTGGGTCTCAGTGGACCCTACCACACATGTGAGAGAGGGTGTGGTGGGGAGTGGTTGAGAGGGTGTGTACCTATCATGTTCCTATTTTTTAACCCTCTGAGAGTAAGTCTTTAAAATTGAGGATTAATGCTAGATTGCATAGTGAAATGTACTAGCCTATTCTAACAAGATTCAACTTGATATTTCTTCAAAATTATGGTCTTAACATTATGGTTGTTGATATAGGTGTGCAGAATTCAAATTACAGGGAGAGTGTAAAGATATGTTCTTGGTGGAAGAAGATCCGGCTATGACATGGTACTAATTTTAGATTGGCTTATCTTCTGAAAGTGACAAAAGGATCAATCCAGGCTTGGTGGCAATACTGATGCAATCAAAAGGTCTTTTTGTTTTTGGGTAATATTCTCATACTATGGTTCTTGAAACATTTGTTGCTTTTGCTCGAACTCTTTGGATGGAGCACTCGCCACTCTGGATGATGAATCTATATTAGAATTCGATATGCCCATAAATTGTGCATAGGCCTTGGGTGCCGATGGATCTTTGTTTTGCTGCGTAATGACAACGACAAATCTGTTGTGCATAGGGCCTTGATATTTGATTCTGGGATCCTTTCACCCAAGTTACAGGTTTCTGCTCTAGGATTGTGTGAATTCCTTCTTATCAGTTTTCCACTCGGATGCGTTGATTCATTTTTGGTCATAAATATTGCTCCTATTAAAAGTTTTGTGCTACATTTAAATTAGTGGCCTCATGGCACAGGTTTACCAGTTCCAGTTAAGCTTGTCAATGGATCAGATTGGATCCAAATCCGAATTCGTTAAATCCGAATTCAATGATCTGGAACTCCGATATGAAACTCCGAATCCGATCTGGTTTTAGATTTTCCCATCTGGAAGTATCATTCTTCTCGAAATGTTCTTTTCGAAAAATCTTTTGAGAAGTATTGAAAACCACTGTTAAAGACAGAGGAGATGACATCATTCAATTGCCAATATGTATATTAGCTAGGATATGATTCTATTTGGCTCATTGGCTGAAGTGAGATCAGTTTTTGTTTTGCTTGAAATTGCAAGCTAAAACAAAGTCTGTTTTACAAAAGTTTAATCTAAAGAAATGATGCCAGACGATTTTGTTAATGTTCTTCTGCCTCAATTAAGACGGAAAAGTTTAAAACCGGATCGATATGTTGGAGGAAATTAGGGTTTTTTGATCGATGAGAGCGAGTGTTAAGTCGACTGATATTAGTGATATGTTTTTTTGTCTTTTTTCAAATTCAGATTGGATTATATCTGAATGCAATCCAGTTATATCTGAATCCGGTCCGATGGGAATTCGGATTATTGGATTGGTGTTAAATTGGATTCGGATTGGATTTTACGGATCGGATCCGGATTGAAACGGATTGGAACCGGTCCATTGATATGTCCTAGTTCCAGGCTTTCCAAGGGTAGCATGGATTGTTTTGCTTTGAAATAACATACCAGTGACTCGTTAAAAGTGAGCTTGATTCTGAAGTACTGTTTTGGCCTTGAAGAAAGCTTCTGAAATATTTGATCATTTAAAAAAAGAATAATCTTTTCCTTACACCGATTGGAGTTAAAAAAAGATGTCCCTACTGGAAAAATGCTACAATACATATCTTTATTTGTGTGGGCTACAATGCATTCATTTTATAATCGGATGTCCGGACAAACTTGTACGCACCTCGACTAATTTTGATTATTGTTAAAACGAAAAAGAATACCTTTTCTTCTTTCTTCGTGGCCTCCCTTTTCAATCAATAATAGTAAGGGTAATTCAAATTTATCTTCTTTTAACGAGTGTGAACAAAACCGCACTCATCCAATCCCAACCCCTACGACCCGGAAATTGTTGCAAGGCTACAGCTTTAATTTTTACCTTTTGTGTAATGATGTACTCTTTCATAACTATAGGTTAATAAGATGATCAAACTCATAAAACATTAAATATTAAGTTTAATGGCATAGATAAAACATTGCCCATCAATTTGGTGATATATTACCCGGCTCATGGAGATCACATGTCTCCTAATTGTTAGCTTAACCAAAATTATAGGATTACGATACTAGATTTGTAAGTGTTACGATGTTATAGATCGCATGTAGCTTGATCAAAATGATTTTCATAAAATATACAGGTTAAAGACGGGGAATGCATATACCCGACAAGCGTGCGCATGTCTTAATAATTATGAGCCTAATAGATCAAGCAATCAATTTTTCAAGGTATCAAATTTTATTAGTCCTTAATCCCCAACATTAAGGCCATGCATTCCTGCTGGCTAATTGGTCCTTCGAAAGCTATATCTAATAGTATGCTTGCTACTTATTACGTAGATAGTAATAACCTTCAAGAGTATTCTGATTTTGTACGGTGGAAAGGAGGGTCAATTGATTAAACAACTATATTTGAGGAAGTTTTTTGTCTCCAAAAATGGTGAGAATGAACTTTTCGATCTCTTTGCAAACCTCTATATTCATGAATAAACTATTATCACCTAACATTTTTCTCGTACTCAAAATTCAGATCAATATCAAAGTGTATTAAAAGTACATGTGAACTTTATCAATTTTGCTAAACCCTAATCTGTATATACTCCATATAGGAGCGAAAAACTTGATTAATTTTCACCTCTTTGCTAGGCATTTTGGATTACCTCATGTGGTTTTTCCCAATTGTAATAATTTTCTCAATTCCAAAAATAAAATTTATAATTTTCTCAATTCCAAAAATAAAATTTTGCTCTGTTATAATGAAGTGAATTTTTTTAGGGTGATTCTATTAACAACCCCACATTTTCTCCATGTAACCCACAAAAAAGTCTTTCATTTTCATTACTGTGTAAAGACCAAAATGCCCCCACCACCATATGTAAACTTTTTCAACATATCGATGTTGAAACTTTTCACTTAACCAAAATTATGCAAGACAAAGTTCAGTAATAAATTGTCAACTTAAGTTACTTTTTTCATCATCATAATATCGAATTCTACGCATTACATCAACATTTGCATTCCGAAACGATACCTGAGAAATTCACATGTTTGATTTCACAAATTTCAACATTAAGAAGCTGAAAATATGATTATATTTCGACATGTTATTGTCGAACACAATAATATTTTATCCACATGTATTTAGTTAGACATTCGAAAGTTGAATATAGACATAAATTTCGACATGAGGATGTTGAAAAAAGACAAGGTCCAATTTTTGAAAATTTGACCTTCAATATAAATCGACATGTGGTTGTCGAAAATGGGTGTATATTTTGACATTCAAAGTATGAAAACTGGTCACGATGGTTAAGGGTAGTTTGGGTAGTTTAGGTGTATTTTGTGGGTTGTATAGAGTAAATTGGTTTGAGAGAATTTTAGGTGTGGGTTGGATGAAGAAAATGGGTTACATGGAGAAAATGAGGGGTTGTTAATAGAATCACCCTTTTTTTTAATGTGCTTTCCTTTTTTCTATCCTGGGGTCATTTGGAATGATGATACTGCGATAGAATGTCCTGTGTTTCTTAGTTTTTCTTCTCTCTTCAATTCGGCGATAACGATATATTTCTTAGTAACTAGACTTCTTGGTATTTGAGCACTCTGATTTTTTTGAGTAAAGTGGGATAAAAGTTGACCCTACACGCCCAATTTGTTCGGTCTAGTCCACTATGTGGATTATAAAGAAGTTGACTCCAAAGGGAAAGAAAAAGCTAATTAGAAAGCGTTATGATACTATAGAAGTATTATGTGTTTTTTAATAATTATTACGCATGTTTTTGGTGTATGTTACGTGATTTCCTTGGGTTAGTACTGCAAGCTACGTGTACTTTGGAAGTGTGCGGTACGCAAATTTTTTGGTGTATGGTATGTATTTTTTGGGTCCATCAGTTACACTTTATTTTTTGGTACATAGTTATGCCCCTTTTTTTTCATTTTTTTTTTTAAGTTACAATAGGGGTGTACGGTGAACTCCAAAATAGATACGTACTTCTTTTGGTTGGTTTACAATTTCTTTTGTAAATATGCTAGTTTTTTTTTTTTTTGCCAAAAAAATTTAGAAAATCTAGGTACCCAGAAAGTACCCAGAATTTGAAACTTAACCGTCCAGATTCACTTCAACTGAATCTGGAAGTGAATCTGGACCATTGAATTTCAAATTCTAGGTACCCATTCTGTACGTGTAGTAATGCTGAAAAAAAATTTGTTCAGTAATTTTTTCAATGTTGTAGGACATGACAGTAATAATGGAGTAGGATGCTAACCGCTGCAAAGTACTGATTTTGAATAAAGGTGATTTCGACACAATCATCGTACCCCAAATGGCAGAAGCTGATCAAAACAACCTACCAGTCAAGGGGTTTCTTAAATGGGTCCATTTTTGGGAAGGACATAGTAAAGAGGTCTTTACTACAATAAGGACATCAACTTTTTCCTTAATGTCAAGAGGACAAATCACCTACATATTCCAAAAATGTCCCCACTAGCCAATGAAAGTGCCTAAACCCCCAAACCTAATGAAAGTACCTAAACCTAAACTCTATGGTACCCTATGAAAGTGCCTAAAACCTTAGGGTACCCTAAGAAAATGTCTAAACCACTAAAACCCTATAATTGAAAGTGCACCCTAAACCTAAACCCTAGGGTACCAAAATTCTATAATTGAAAAGTGCACCCTAAGTGTCTAAACCCAAAATGCCTAAACCCACTATACCCTACCCCAAAGACCCTAAACCCCCTAAAATGGAACCCCAAAAATTGAACTCACCCCCAAAATTGAAGAGAGCAATTAATTTTGTCCCACCCATTAAACTTATCCCATGTGTGTGTGTGTGTGTGTGTGTGAGAGAGAGAGAGAGAGAGAGAGAGAGAGAGAGAGAGAGAGAGAAAGGGACGGGTGGGATGCCACCACAGTGACCTGTCACTTTCACAGTAAAGTCATGGGTAAAAATCACTTTCACAGTGAAATCACGAGAAAAGTGATGGGCAGGTTTCGCTTTTGTCCGCAAAGACTACTCCACATAGTGCGCGTGTGGTGGGGTTCATTAAGGGTATTTTTGTCTAGTATTGTCCTTGAGCTCTCAAAAAAATCCTATTAATGTATTGGAAGTATTAAAATAAATTAAGCTGGACTAAACATCATTTAAAGCCTCAAACTTGGCCTTTAGACCAATTTTCTACTGGCGTCAGTCAAAGGAATACTATCCTACCCGCTGGTGTTGATGATCAACGATGATGGAGAAAATCCTGCAACTTGAGGGTGATAGGTGGGGAGACTTTGTTGAGGAAGCAAATATGCAGGTAGGTGACCTTATCACAGTGAGCTATCTCGACCGTCGAGGGCCTAAAGGCCGCAAACCCAAGTTTGAATTCAAGACTGCCAACCCTGTCATTGAAGAGAACATCATACTAGAGCCGCAAACACCGGAAACTCTCAACCTATTCCAATAAGTCACTTCCCTAGCTAGAAGAGATCATGGAAAACTCTATGGACCATGAAAAGTTTTCTCGAAATCATCTCCGAAAACGGAACGTTTGGTTGTGATTCACTTAGTGTACTATGCAGTACTGTGTGTGTAGTACACTGAGTGAATCACGACCACACATTTCGTTTTTAGGGAATATTTCGGAGAAACTTTTCATGTTTCGTATCAAACCTCAATCTATCAATACACTATAGCAATGTAGTTAGTGCCGTCAAAAGGCTCCAAACGCCCAATCCTCGTTTTCTAGATTTTTTTTATTAATTTTAATTTTCTAATATGTAAATTCTAGAGAGAGAGAGAGAGAGCGCGCGTGATATAAATTTTTTACTTTATTCATTTTGTCATAGTTTTTGTCTTAAACTTTTGTATAAGTGATATCGAGTATTTTTTTTTTTTTGTCTCTCAATAGTACTTGCAAAACAACAAGCAATTAGTATATGAAAATATTTAAATGTTTCAGTCCTTAAATAGAATGCTCATGCCCGTTTGATACAACAGCCGGAGAAAAACACACCAATGTGATATATATATATATATATATATATATATATATATATATATATATATATATGGATGACGGTCTCCTAAGGGATCCCGCATACAAAATTTGGTGCGGGATCCCACCTTTTTCAACTTTCCCGATCAAATTTTGACGATCCGAACCGCTCAATGTTTTTAAAATGCATTTTCCAAGGCCTACGCGGAAAATCTTCAAAAAAAAATACCCGGAAGGGCTTGATCCAAACAGTTTTCGAAAACTGTACATATATATAAATACAGTTTTACAGTTTTCGAAAACTGTTTGGATCAAGCCCTTCCGGGTATTTTTTTTTTGAAGATTTTCCGCGTAGGCCTTGGAAAATGCATTTTAAAAACATTGAGCGGTTCGGATCGTCAAAATTTGATCCGGAAAGTTGAAAAAGGGGGGATCCCGCACCAAATTTTGTATGCGGGATCCCTTAGGAGACCGGCTTCCATATATATATATATTTTATCAAGTATCGTGTCTGGATTTTATTCAACCGAATTCGATCAAATGGGAAATAGAGGTATGGACTAGATAGTGATCGATCTTTTTATTCTTTTTACTTATCTTATGAAGATCGACAAAAAAGAAAAGAAAAAGGAATAGGAATAAATTAATCTATTCATATATCTTCGATTAGAAACATTCCTTTGAGATATCGCTCTCTATTTTGATTGTTGTGTTTAATCTTTCCCGATTCGAAATCATATTGGAATTTTTTTTATAAATGGGTTTATTGGATACTCTTTCATCTATATGGCGCAACCAAAT
This sequence comes from Vaccinium vitis-idaea, assembly GCA_963854785.1. Lineage (NCBI taxonomy): Eukaryota > Viridiplantae > Streptophyta > Magnoliopsida > Ericales > Ericaceae > Vaccinium > Vaccinium vitis-idaea. The sequence continues at coordinate 19,220,582 of OY978224.1, read as the reverse complement.
TTTTATAAATGGGTTTATCGAGCTACCTAAGTAATAATAAATTCCTTCTTGACAGTGATATATGTTCGATATGTAAATTCTAGATGTGAAAATATGCAGAATTCGTCTCTAAAAAGGTTTAAAAATGAAAAAATGAAAAAAAAAGAAAAGAAAAAGAATAGGCTAGATGGAAATGGATAGAATGAAATAAAAATAATAAATCTTAAACCGAGTTCAGGCTCAAAATCCGTGTTAGTGGGTCCGGAAACAAGCTCTAATTCGACTTGTGAACAATTGGGTCCCAAATTAATGGAGGCCTAGGCCGCCTCTTGGGTCGGGCCTGCTTTCTTGACTCTGTATTCCGCTATCGTTGTGATTGTCAAACAAATTTATAGAACAAAACTTCTTGGGTCTGGCCAACTTTCTTGACTCTGCATTCCACTCTTATCGTGATTGTCAAACAAATTTAAAGAACAAAAAAAAAAACAAAAAAAAAATTTGAAAAACAAAACCTGTTATCTAATCCATAGCATCGCTCACCCCAAAAATGTTTGGGATTTTCAACCATTGCCAATGGCAGATTTATGGGCAATATATAAGTGCCACACTGTAGCCTATTTTCTTTAAATTCCGTCATATATATCGCATAGGATTAGCAAATTGCCATTTGGTGAATTGCTCCGGAGGAAGTGCAGCACATGGCAATGAGAATGTAAATTTATGGGTGCAACTGCAGCATCCTTACATTATCAAAAAATGACAATAATAGGAAATTTGGCTTAGGGGTGCGGGTGCTGGTTGTAGAGAGTGTTTGGGAGCTTCATTGTGCATTCTAGATTATGTCTTTTCACATTTAAGTTGTTTGGCAATTGAATTGTAGAATGCCTTATGTCATAATACATTTTCTAGAATGCATTTTGTCATAATGCATTTTCTAAATCACATAATGAAGCCACAATTTGATAATTAGCCATGGAAGTACTTTTACAACATTATTTTGATTTTTTAGTTAAAAAAAAAATCCTATCATAATCTATTTCGATAATTAGTTTCACACACTACTATGTTGCAAAAATATTTCCGAAGTACCAAAAAAAATTAAGACTATGTTGCAAAATCTATTCTGCACGAATCTCCAAAACACTCTACGGATTACTAATACTAATCGATTCAAGATCGGGCTAATTTACGCCATTTAACTAGTTCCAAAATCGGTTGAGAATCCGAAATGACGGCACAGCACAAACCGCCATACCTCCGGAGGCTCTGCTTTGCGGCATATTACAATTTACAATGCAAAATGCAAAAAAAAAATAACTAGATGGAGAGTGATAGTACAATTTCGAAGTGAAAGGCATTAATCACATTAATCACCGAGTTTTCTCTCACCTATTTCCCGCCAGAAACAAGGTTGATAAATACAATGTGATTTAATCAACCCACTGGATTTTATTATGGGATTTCCCATAAGAGAAAAAACATTTTTACGGAGGGCCTTGAAAGGGATAGTTTACAGCAGTCCCAAAAGGGGCCCCACTGACACCTCATCGCAATAATCTAAGCCGGTCATCTTGTAGGACCCACAGAATAATGTGTATATGCAAGAAAATGAGTTTGACTCAGCATCGATAGGTTTGTCAAAAATTGAATTATGGTGCAAAGTTGATCCAGTGAAATGATCTAGGACGTCGTTTTTTGAACCGTTCTATAGGTACCAACCGCCGGTTCCGATCACGTACCGACCGGTGTTGGGGACCCCGTTATGGGTCCCAAACGATCAATCCGAACCGTTCATCCATCTCAAAATCGAATTCCGAGTAGGCCCACGCGGGAATCGAGGCAATCGGACAGCTGTATGAGCTCGATCCAAAATCACCCCATTTCATCCAAAAGGGGTCCCGAATGATCAATCCGAACTATTCATCCATCTTACAATCGAATTCCGAGTGAGCCCACGTGGGAATGGGAATCGAAGCAATCGGACGGCTGTATGAGCTTGATTCAAAATCACCCCATTTCATTCAAAATTTTGGGACCCACAACGGGGTCCCCGGTCCCATCTGTACACGATCTGTACATATGGGGTTTGTACCCCTTGTTTTACCGTTGTTTTTTTCACCAAAATTTAATTTTTGACATACCTATCGATCCGGATCAAGTTGATTTTTTTACATACACACTACTCTGCAGGCCCTACAAGATGAGGTGTCAATTGAACTCCTTTTGAAGCTTCTGTAAACTTCAGAGCCCTTTGTGAATAAGACAACCTCTTCCCATAAAAATAAAATCAAACGGGAAATCCACCTCAGCCTAATAAAAGTTTTCGCTCTCCTGTTTCCCGCCAGAAACAAGGCTTCCTAAAGAACTCTCTCTCTCTCTCTCTCTCTCTCTCTCTCTCTCTCTCTCTCTCTCTCTCTCTCTCTCTCTCTCTCTCTCTCTGTGTGTGTGTGTGTGTGTGTGTGCGAAACTTTACTCCTTTGTTCGTTGGCATAAAATGACAGGGTAAACATGCTTGTGGATATTTTGTTTGGGTTGACCCCCCAATGTGTGAGAGGTCTAAGGCTATAATTCCTGGGCTTATTAGGTCATTGGCAAGGCACGAAGCTGTGATGAAGAAAGAGAAGAAAAAAGTGATGGCTCTGTGGGTTGCACTCATCGTGAGTTGGGTTTTCTTTATATCTGCTTTTGTCCTAACCTGGGCTTACTAGGATTTGGTTGTGTTTGGCTGTAGTAGTAGTGGTAGTATGCACCATGGAAGGTGTTTTGGATGTTAAGTTTGGCTCTGTAGTAGTAGTAGATGGAAGGTGTAGTAGTTGTTGTAGTAGTAGTAGTATGGCTGTCACTTTGGCTGATCTTTTATGTATTTTGTGAATGGCTAACCCAAGCCTTAAGATCTGGCTGTTTTTGTGAAATGTAACTGATGTAGCTGTGATCTGGACTATGTGATGAAGTTCATGCATGGCATGACCTTTTGTATGAAATTGATGTATGCAACCAAGCAATAGATAATACAGATTGAATACCACACCTGAATAACAGAAGCATTTCCATAACACTAAAGGCAATGGCATACATTCCCAGACTTGAATAACACAAAAGCATGTCCATAGCATACAGGCCAATGACATACACAGAGGTCAATAGCACACAATACCAGACTTAAATAATAACTTTGACATAATCCAGATCCAAACAAAAAGGCAAGGCAAAACATGTTTGATACTTGCCACACCAGACATCAGACATAAGTTACTAAAGCTGTCTCATACAAGTGTAATTCATTAAACAAAATGCCAACCAATAGAAAATCAGATTCCATCCAAGCCTAACTCTATGCAAGTTGGACACATTGCCATACTTGGCCTTTGGTGCCTTCTGCACTTGTGTGACAGTTGATGCTTGTGATCCTTGTGTCGTTTGATCATAGTTGGATGGTGTGTTGACCTGTGCACAAAAAAGACAGAGCATATTAGACCAAATAAGCACTGTCCCATAACAATAACTATATTAGAAAAAACATATCATTTCTCACCACATTTGCTTGTCTCCCCTGCCTTTTCTACCGCTCCTAACCCTCACATTTGTTCCACCACCCCTGACCCTCACATTTGTTCCACCACCCTAATCCCCACATTGCTTGAACCACCCCTAACTCTGACATTATTTGCACCACCCCTAACTCTCACATTACTTGCACCACCCCTAACTCTCACATTGGTTGAACCACCCCTAACCCTGACACGTCTTGCACCCAAAAATTTGTTGCACCACCCCTAACAGTCACATTTGTTTGAGGCCTGGTTGCCTCAGACACATTGGTTCTTCCAGCCCTTCCACCACCTCTTCAAGCCCTTCCACCACAGGGTGTCAACTATCCCGAGAGCCCGACCTCTCTACAAGCTCTCGGCAAAGAATGGTTCGTACGCTCTTCAGGCGCTCGGAAGAACACTTTATGTGTTCTTGAAGCCCAGAATCCGGCGGCCGTGCTCCGCCGCACAAGCCGCTGGAAAACTCAAGGAGAACAGCGTACCAAAATCCGAAAAAAGCGAAACTCTCCAAAAACCCACCCAAAATGCAACAAAAATGCACAAAAACTTCACAAAACGTAGAGAAACTAATAGGAAGACAAAATACCTGAGTTTTTGGTGAAGATTTCCGTCGGAAAATGAGTTTTTGAGAGCTTTCTGGTGAAGCACAGCAGCGAACGGCGGCGGTGCAAAGGCTCTGGCGCAGGAGAGAGAGAGTAACAGAGGTCCTCTCTCTCTCTCTCTCTCCCCCCCCCCCCATATTTATAGAGGGAGGGGTAGGTGGTTAGGCCTTATTGAATAGGCGTTATAATGACGCCGGCTCGGAGACGAAGCGGCACCCAACGACAACGTGACACCTGTCTTCCCCGTTCAAATCGTTTTGGCGCGAATCCACACAACAGCTCTCGGACGAATTGCGCAGGGACACGTGTTACGTTGCGTCATCCCACGTCACAAATTCCTATACCGATGTGCCAGTTGTCCTTTCACATCACTGTCTGACGTGACGTTCCGAGCGCTGATCTCTTCAAGCGCTCGAATAACAGGATCTCAAAGCATCGGTTCCGGCCGCGGCGTAACCATCCGACCACCCCCAACACCGGCGCCGAGCCCGTCTTTTCGACCGCTAGCTCCGTTTGAATCAACGCCAACACTCATCGTCCCTCGGCGTGTAGGGGTTGATGGGGCTATTATAGCGACCGGGTTCATAGGGGTCAGCAAAGGCCCCCCTCCGCATCACAAAGAGCTAAAAGGGTCACTGTCTCAGAATCTGCAAAATTGAATGCAGATCGATCCATCTCGATTGTGTCGAGCGTGCAGTGCCCTCGGCGAAGGGCGCGGATGTACGGTTCTGGACGAATATAGATTTGAACGATGTCTGCCGAGCGAGAAGCGCCGAGGACATGGCATTCTCTGGTTGGCTCCCGGAATACCCTCGGGATCTCAGCCGAGCGACGTGCCGAGCGCCCGAGGGGCTGGGCCACTCGCGTACCGAGTCGGTCGACTTCGGTCACGCGGGGGCTCGGGTTACTTGGTTCGGTGGTGGCGTACCAGGCACGCTACACATTCCACGATGGAGCATTAAATGCGGCAGTCACCTACTCTGCCACCGCCGCCTGCAGGAGCACGTGGGTGATGGGGAACGTCTCGAGATGATTTGACTGCTCGAACCCACGTGCCGTGACGTCAGCCTAGACATGGCGTCTGTGGCAGGGATGAAGGTCACATTAACTGTCATTCCGAGCGCGAATGACAAGCGCGTGGGGGGTACCGAGCCCGTGGGACGCACGCCCTCCTTGCCTATAAATACCCAACTACAACTACTGCCAAAGGGAGCCCTCTCTCCTCATTTACTACCCTCATAACTCTACTTCTCTCTCTAGATCTCCGGTGCATTTCTTCCCTCCGGTGACTGACTTAACCGTCGGAGTGCCTTCCCGGACCACCACCGTCCAGGTTAGGCACTGACGTGGTTGTCTACATCTGCAGGTTATCACCACCGGTGAGCAGCAAAGGCTCAGGCGTGCAACACTCTCTCCACCACTACCTATTCCACCCCAGGAGGTTCAGAGAGCTCACTCCGGCGAACACACCCCCACAGTCTACAATAACAATCCTTCATTCCCCCAAAAGGGTGATTTTAGTAAATAACCAAATAGAATACTTGGTCTAAGGGTCAGGATGGTAATGATGCCATTCCCCAACTCTAAAGAGACAGAAAGGGAATTCAAGGGGTGGCTTCAAATTGTTTGGTGTTTGAGGGATCTGCTGGAGCACAGATCTCACGGTTGATCCTCAATTTTTTTGAAATTTGATCTTTGAGGAATCTGCTGAAGATGCTCTTATACACCTTTTTTGCTACTTGTTTACTACTTTGTTAGGGTAAATAGAAGAACTCAATGTCACTCTTATTATTCATTTTGGGTGAACACTGGTGGAGAGAAAAACTTGGGTGCCAGTCGATATAGCTACGTGGTGTCCGACCGCGCATCTCAATCTTCCAAATAATCTCACTACTTAATCACTTATTATTAAATTCATTCAATTTTAATGTGTGAATTTTGTTTATTGAACAACCATTTTTTGGGATAAGGGTAAGATGGTAATTTTACTTACCCACTCGCATAGGCAATTTGTGATAGCCCATGCTTACCTGGATGCAACGGAGTTCTATGATGTAAGAGAATAAAATATGTCATAACTTGCACAAGGCCTTTTAAAGTCGAGCGGGCGTCAAAGCTTGTTGGTACTTCAAAGTTAAACGTGTTCATCCTGGAGTAATCCAGGGATGGGTGACCTTTTAGGAAGTTCAAGGAGCTTGGGCGACCAAAGCTTACAATATTGTGCAAGCCGGGGGCGGGTCGTTGCAGTTGGTATCAAAGCACAACCCAAAACTACGGGGTAGGAGCCACCTCTAGAATCTGCAGGAGCCACCTCTTGAATCCCGGAGTGGGAACAAAGTGCTATGCAGACCTAAGTGTTATACCTCCCGGGGGAAGGTCACAGGGCCAATATGCAACGAGGACGTTGCCTCTTAAGGTGGGGAGAATGTGATAGCCCATGCCCACCTGGATGCAACGGAGTTCTATGATATAAGAGAATAGATCATGTTCTAACTTGCACAAGGCCTTTTAAAGTCGTGCGGGCGTCAAAGCTTGTTGGTACTTCACAGTTAAGCGTGCTCAACTTGGAGTAATCCAGGGATGGGTGACCAAGCGTGCTCACCTTGGAGTAATCCAGGGATGGGTGACCTTCTGGGAAGTTCAATGAGCTTGGACGACCAAAGCGGACAATATTGTGCGAGGCGAGGGCGGGTCGTTACACAATTGATGACTATAGAGGGGTGAGATGGATCCTTTAAACACGACACACACAACCCAAACTCCTTATGTCCCAAACTCCTTATGTCAGTATCTAAATATATGGAGATATGGAGGTTGGGTGGAGATGTATAATAAAAATGTTGGGAATTGATATTGGCAATTCTCATTTTGATAGTGACACTCTCTTTTTTGTCCATTATATGTGAAGTTACTAAACTACTATTATATTTGGCAAATGTTAATGCCAAAACTGTTTTTGATTGTGCCAAAACTCCAATGCATAAAATGTTTGTACTTTTGTGCAATGTACATGCCTTTTAAACATTGGAGTTTTGGTACAATCAAAAACAGTTTTGACATTATCACTACCCTTAGTATTTTACAATTACATTAATCTCTTGCTATCAAAGTACAAAGGTGGTTTAATAACTTCATTCAATAGGAACAAAAATAGGGAGTGTCAATATAAAATAGAGAGTGTCAATATCAATTTCCCAATTTTTTCATCGAAATGGAAATAAAAATGGAGAAATTTATATGGAGTGCCCGACACCTCAATTTTTACTGGGAATCTCTCTCTCTCACGCAGCCACAAATGACCAATTGCCCAGTTTCGTCAGTTGCTCGAATTTAAATTTGAGATGGTTGCACAGTGATTGCTTTCCCTGATAACCTCGTCTCTAACACATGCATACAGGTAACCCTAATCTCTCTCTCTTTTAACTTTCATCTCCTTATTTGTGGTTGCTTTTGGATAATTGATTATTTTCATCGTATTTTTATACTTCTGTCAAAGTTATAATTTTTTTGTGTTCTTGAGATTTAATAATGTAGCGTTGTATGATTTTGTGTAGATTAGCGATTTATTGGGCTTTTGTCATCTGAGCAAGATTTACCTGATCGTGAGCAAAAAAAGCACTTTCTGTTTAAGATCAAGCAATAATATCAATATGGATGATGAGGTTGTTTTGATTCGTGATGATGAGGGTACAAAGCGGCGATTACCCTTATGGATGATAGGTGTAGCTGCTGCTGATCAAGTAAGAAATTCTAAAGAAGAAAACAGAAATGCAATTAGCAAGGTAAAAGAAGGTAATGCATCTGAAATTCATCTTCCCAAGTCCAAACGGACTAAAAAAGGCGTTTCTGTATCTTTGGAAGTGGACTCTTGTTTACTTGTGAAATGTGAGGGAAAGAAACGAGGAAGGAAATTAATTGAACAAGAAGATGAAGGTGGTTGTGATGCTGAGGTCCTTGAAATTGCTGATGATAAGAAGAGGTCCAACAGAGGTGGGAGAAAAGGTCAGAAACGCCCTCGTGGAAAACGAGGTGTAGCAAATGGACTGATGAGGGAGAGTAGTGAGGAAATCGAAAATCCATCGGCGGGTGAAGATGATGGAGAGTTGACCATGGATGATTTAATGAGTATCGCGCAAGAGGTGATTTTCTTGTTTCCTTGTAGCTTCGTGAACTAGTAGAGGAGTTTGTGTAGTTTTGTTACAATTTTTTGAAATTTTGTAGTGGAGTACAAACTATTAGTACTTTTTCATGATCAATGTAGTATCAAGTATGATATTGAGTTGTACTTTGATAGCCTAAATGAGGTGAATTACTTCATTGGATAATACCAAATTATTTCTAAAAGGGTCTCGTTACTCGTAACTCGTTACCAACTGCCTAATTCATGGCGGTAGAGTTGAGAATAAGCCAAATCATTAAGCACTCCATCCCGCATTTCATACTTTATACAGTTTTGGTACTTTTTTTTATATATATATATATATATATATATATATATATATATATATATATATTAATTTTTTTTATAGATATAGCATTTTAACCGCCCATTGGTCAGTGGCTAACATTTCCGTCTGAAAATTCTTTTCTAAAAAAATCCTTAAACAAGTTAACTGTCAACTTATGAAGTTTCCGGAAAAATGTCATTGAGATTGATTCTTAATCAACAAAAAGAGCCGACTTTGGTGTCTGAATAGGAATAAGGTAGACTTAAACAGGAATGGTAGCAAAGGAATCTCATGTTTCTGCGACTTCTTGTGCAGTATATCACAACTGATAAACATACGGAGCAACGACAGTCATTGCATACAGAACAGGATGCGGAAAGACGGCTTCCAGCTATTTCCGTTTCTGGGAAAAATTCAGGAGGGCTTCCCAGTACTCCTCAAAGCAGCTGGAAATCACCTAGGCCTGAAGAAATGGTGTCCGTTCATAATTCAATTGAAACTTCTGCTGGTGAAGGAACTGTAGTCAATCAAAGTAGGACTGGGGACCCAGCTCAAGACATGCTGGATCTGCTTTTGGGTCCCTTATTGAAGAAGCCTGCATGGGAGGAAAACAAGATTGGATTAACTAAAGAGGACATGACATTTGCAGGTGATATCACAAAACAAAGGCAGGAGCCACAGAATAATATCAATACGAAGGTGTTAGTCCCATTGACAAAGAAGAAAAGCAGTCTAAAGGACAAAGTGGCAATGCTTTTGGATTGAATAAGATGTCCAATTTGGTGTTATGTGCCATATGCAGCAAAGCATGGAATGGAGATGCTAAGAGACTTTAGATTGCTGGATTCGCCATTCTAATGATTGTTGTCTACGTGTTATCTTGTTTAGTTGATTGTTATGACATCTAAACCAGAGATAATATTCATGTAAGTATGATTCGCCCACTCCTTTTAATCCTTAATTCGTTTTTAGGTTGTGCAGTGTAGAGGAATTGTTTTGGACAGATTTTAAGTAAATGATGGAAAATGTAGAGGCATGTGGAACTGTCATCACTCTCTGTGTTATAAATAAACTATCTTCAAGAAAGGATCTTGTAAAAGCGAAACATGCCAGTAAAAAATCTATGATGGTGGTGTTGCACCTTTTTTAATCACTGATTTTCCCTGCCTAAGCTTATGTTATTTTTCTTTTACCTTCTTAAGCTTATACTATATTGTCAAATTTTCCAGTTTCTGTGCTTTCATTTGCTATTGACTTCCCATTGACATTGAGATCGTAGATTCTTTTGAAATATTCCTTGATTCGAGCACCAGGAGAACATCCATGAATGCTTTTGGTACTCACAGAAAGAGGGTCAGTGCTTATCTCAAGTTCATCGCATGGATCATTCTCTGTTGATTTTGCCCAACCCAACTGGAGTGTTTTGATTAGTTGCATAATTTGTCATGTTTCTAGCTTTTGCTTGTCTACTAGTTTGGAATTTTGGATAAACAGAGTTTGAAAATATAGGTGCTTAGACCTTGGGATGATTGTAGTTATAATTCAGGGTAGCGGTACTGGATAATGAACTGAAGGTCCGAAATAGTTTTAAATGGTAAACAAAAATCTGAGGTGGAGGGCAAATCAAAATATGCTGTTACGCTTCCTGTGGTCACCTAGGGAAGTTGGGAACTCTTTTTTTTTTCAGACGGATGGAACTTGAAGGGGACAGAAACTAGCTCTTGGGTGCTCCGATGATGATCTGTGTCTGTGTAAATGGTGCATCCTGTCAGTGTCCATGAATATAGAGTCCTAGACAAACAATTGTAGCTTTAGTTTATTACCTTCCTGTACACCAGGACCGTATTGCCTGCCCTTAATATTGTTCACTACTCTGATGAAGATAGTGGTTTTTATTCTTTTGTCGAAGCTACCGCATCTTGTTTTTAGGAGATTCTAGTTCAGCGCACTAGGTGTTGCGCCCGGGAAGTATGGTTGGCACTAACTTGGGACTGGACCAATGGAGGCGAACTAGGTAGAGCAAGATGGATTTAGGAGGAGAGAGATGGAGCAGTAATAGAGATCTTGAAGCAGTTAACCTAAGTCTAAACATTAGGGTTTTCTTTAAATGGCAAGGAAACATAGAAAGAGGCCCCTATCATGGAAGCCCTTGATCCTAGATAAGTAAGCAGATATGCATATGGTTGAAAAGGTAGCGAGCATATGGCACAAATGGCTTCCTCTACTTGGTTAGGCAAATATTTTGGCAGAGCCGTAGAGCAACCAAGATTGGTAGTAGCACCCAAAATCTGCAGAGGTTATTGCTTTAGTTGTACTAGGGATTGCTCCTAAAAGGGTTCCTTGTGGAGATTGCCCTCTTTCTGTGACTAGCTAAGGTACAAGTCGTACAAGTGGAATTCAGAAATAACTTGATGAACTATCAACTTATGCCATCAGTTCCCAGACTTCGGTCAAATGTAGCATAGGGGTCCTATGACTGCAGCACCAACCCTAGGGATCCCTACACTTTGCTCTTTGTTGATGCGGTTTCTGGTCGTCCTCCAGCGATGACCTGCAAGCAGAGCACTAGAGGGTATTGGCTAATTCTTTGGTTGTAGTTCTTTCTTTAATTTCATTAAAAGAGTCTTATCCCTGCTTTAACTTAATGCACTAATAAACCAAACTGCAACTCTATTCGTTCTTCTGCTTTGAAACTTCTTGAGAAATGTCTACCTGATAGTTATTTGCTTAGTATTTATTGAATGTTACTGACTTACTGCTACATGCCAAAAGGACATTGAGAATCTAGCATTTTGTTTATCATTTTATGTGCAACTAACAGCTTTGTGACATGTTTGTTACAGACCTCAGATTTACTTTGAATCGTTTCTGCTATCTGTGTAAAGCGTTCTTTTCAATAGTTTAATCCAGACTATCAAAATGTTCTCAACAGCAAGCAATGCAACTTTTGCGTGTTCATGCCGCGCGCGATTTTTTGTTGCAAGTTTTATTTTGTGCATTTTGGTTGGTAGTTAACTACAATTATTCCTTGTGCTTTCAGTATTCTTTGGGCATTCTATCTTCTGTGTTTTTGCATACAGCATGGTGCATGCTTTTGTTCTGCGCTTATCTTAAGGTGAGAATCTAATTATCTCTAGCATTTGGATGGACAAAAGTACATCTAGATACCCTTTGTAGGAAGCATGTAGCTAGAAACCCTATTTTTGAGCGGCTAGAATATAGAAGGGAAGCCAGGACGCTGTTGTGCACCATATGTGCAGCGCACATCACAACCGTCCATCTTGAAAATCAATTTGACAGGTAAGAAAGTGTCTGCGAATCTGGACCATTGAAAACACTTTTGGATGGTTGAGATCGGTGCACTGCACGGTGCACTGCACGGTGCAGCGCACAGTGTACAACAGGGTCCCGGCTTCCATATAGAAGGGAAGCCAGGACGCTGTTGTGCACCAGTGCAGCGCACATCACAACCGTCCATCTTGAAAATATGACAAATGTGCGGCCACTGCCTCTCTTGCACGACCTTTTATACTATGAAGAAACCGTTAGTCACATGACACTGAACTAATGCATGACAAAAACATGGCAGAGTAAAAATTGTATCATCTTATTTTATTTACCATTTTATAGAGCATAAGTAACACAGAGCCTTTACAGTATAGGTGCATAGATCACATATAAATTTAATCGTGCTTGACGTAAGCCAGTCCTACTGTTTGTCTATTTTCTCTCTGACACAAAGATATACTCCTATATCAGTAAATGAATGTATGTAGTGGTATATCCAGCACGATTCAAAACTGTGTCCTGATTCAAAAAAAAAATCTCCAGCAAACTGGGTCAAATCGGCTATTGTTCTTGAGCACGCAAAAATCACTGGAGGCCAATTTTTTGGCCAGACATTTTCACATCATGTTGAATCTGTTTTCTGTATTCTCTGAACGTGAATTTTCTGCCAAATAGAAGGCTCTCTGCAACTCCCAACCATGGAGTCATTAGAAGGGCGTAGGAAACAGGCTATGGAGGTCTCTCGACACCTTGCTCCACAGTCCACACTCTTGTACACGTCATTGCTCCACGCCTGCATTATTTTCAATTACCATTTGAAAAAGAGTAAGAATCTGCTAATAATCACACTTAGTTATAAACCAGAAAACTATGTATATTTAACTAAGGGACACGTTTGGGCAAATATTATGTGTGAAAATAAATGTGTTTAATTTTGAATGGGTAGCGTTTTCCTTGCTAATGTTATAATATGTATTGAGAAAATAACACTTGCAGCTTAATTTTAGGGACTGCGAGACCTCCTGTGCTTTAAACAGCAAGATGTGCTGGGCCACCAAATGGTGGCGTTTGAGGGGAGAAAATGCTCATGCTCCCCCACCTTGGGCAACGTTCAGAATGTGACCACCTTGAGATTTGTCAATGAAAAAGCCAAGATTAATCGGTACATGACCTCATAGTTGTCAAATCGTGAATCGAATCGAGAATCGAAATGGTCCGGTTGCGAATCGTGAATCGAATCGAGAAGTGAATCGCTATGATTCAGTCATTTTTTTAAAAATGCATAAAAAGGTAGATTTAAGAAGATAAAAAGATGATCTAGTGGTCTAAATAGGCAAGACACTTGCTTTTATAGCAAGGGATGTGGTCGTGGTCTTCCCAGCAGGTGCAAAACCCTAACTTTTTCCAGTACAATCTCATGAAAAGTGTTGTGGAAGCTTCTAAAAAGAGAGTCGACCCTTTATATGCCAGAAAAATTAAAGAAAACCCTGCAATTTATCAATTATTTCATTTGGCCCACATGCAGAACATTGGTTTAAAATTAAACTGAATCGTACGATTCTTACGATTCGATTCACGATTCACCGATTCGATTCACGATTCACCGATTCGATTCACGATTCACCGATTCAGTGCACGATTCTGTTACACCTGCGATTCATAGTATCGGTTCGTATCGAAAACACCCGAATCGAACTGAATCGTACGGTTCGAATCGTGAATCGCACGATTTTGATCATCTGTTTTTCAAAGCCAACTGTGATTCTTTTTAGGCCCTTATAACTTGACTTTCTTTGTGGTTAATCCACATGTCGAGGCGTACACATGAACAGTTCGGATAATGAAAACGAGACTTTTGTTGGACCCCACGGGCCGGACTGTCAGAACATAGTGTAATGGTACCTGAAAAAGATCTCCAATGCTGATGATAAGAGCGTCTTGATTGGTTTAACAGCCAACCATTTAGTGAAGACTAGTGAGGAAATCACTGTCAGTTTGGTGGGCTAGCGTTAGCTAATCCGGGTGAAGCCGGATATGTAGTTCGAATAGTAAACAAATCCGGGGGAGAAAAATGCGAACCAAACACCGGCTTGTGGTGGGACCTGAATTACAAATCCGGGTGTGAGGCAAATCCGGGTGCAAATCCGGCATCCAAACAGGGTGTTTGTGTGTTGTGCTTTCCTGCACGCACCCCGAATCCCAAACCAAGCACAAAGCCCAAATAAACAAAGTAACTTTTGATCCATCTTTTTGAAATGCTCCCCCTTTGTTCATGTCCGCCTCTTATTACATCCCTTATTTTCTCCAAAAATTTAACCGCAAACAAACGAGCCGTTAAAAATACATTTTTAACGGTAATCTGAGCTATTTTTCTGTAGACGATGAAGCTTGCTTACCATCCCAGTAACTGACCTTGCTAATTCATTCAAAACCATTGAACCAGCTTAACTAGGGTACCAATCACAAAATAATTAATTAATAATTTAATATCCCTTACATTATGCAATTTTCATATTACATTATAGCCACGCAGTTTAAATAATAGCGTTATTGAATATGGGAAGATGCTATTGAGGGTCATCTAATAGAGCTTTTGCTTAATGGGCCGTCACAAAATAGACGACTATTTAGACGCTTTTTGTTGCGCAATTCTTTGTCCATTTTAACATGTAAAAGAGAGAAAATATTGGCATTCCATCTTTGCGCTTATTTCACTAATTAAGATTTCAAATTAAAAGGACAAAATTAGTAATGATTGACTATTAAAATTAAAATTTAAGAAGACTAATGATTGTCTCTTAAAACCACCGTCAGAATACCTTTGAGGCAGAGCGAGCACAAAACATAAAAACGAAACAAAGAGAACTAGATTTGTTACACATCCAAATTTCTATACCATATTGAGAAATTGTAGTCTTAGGAGAACTAGATTTGTTATTTGTTTTCGTGTCTAAAGTTCTCTTATTGCCTAAACTCAAAGTCAATTATTGCCAACGGAAGTATTTTATATAACAATGCATCACAATTGCAAAAAGAAGCTAAAAAAAGATCCTCCAAACTTTACATACTACTAAAAAAGAGCGCTTTATATAGCTTCAATATGATATGACCAAAGAAAAATAGCCTCAATACGGTGAGCACTAGGAAACATAAAACTGAAACTTTGTATTCGAAACCCCATTCTAGATTTTCTTGGTTACATGAAATGGGACTACTATGAAACATGTAACAAAACTATATCAGCGTCACAGTACAGAACTACGCGTAAACCTTACATTAATAATAAACTTGGAAGGATAAACTTGTGCAAAACAAACAGGCACTCTCCTTCTGCAAATATGCACCCTTTGATTTGGGTTCGCCGTAACAGTTTAAAACGTCCTGTCTTCTACTAATTCCTAATTCACTTTCTTACACAATAAAGGCCGACATTGTAAAGCTAACTAAATAAAAACCAGAAAGGAGTACAACAGAGTGTAAAAATCACTTCACAACAAAAGACATACAACACCAACAAACTTACAAAGGAATCTGCATCTTTTTCACATTATCTTGCATTCCTCAGAATCATCGTTTTTCAAATCGTAAGAGTTACTGACCAGAAATACAATTCTGAGATATTTCAACCATCCAAACTTTAGAGATACAAATAAACAGTGCATAAGAAACAGGTTAGCAAGTCAATCCCATTACCGCGGTCGTGGATGAAATGTTGTGATGCCAGGTTCTCTATATAAATGCACTAAAAAAAAAAAGGTACCCAAAAATTTCAAAAGAAAACTACAACCTCATTCCTAAAAGGTCTTTGCCCAGCACTATCCTTTTTCATTTTCTATTTCCTCCAGCAGTTTACAATTACATGGCTTAACATGCAAGACTAAATCTATCTAGAAGAACAAGCATCAAGGGGCGTCTACCATATCAAGGAGAAGAATAGGACAGCGACATGATGAACAAACTTGCCTCACTGCTTGCAGCAGCTTGCTGCTTGAACAATATGTGTATCTTTTATAGTGATCTCCAGAAGTCAGATTCGATGAGTAGTGCTCCACATTATGGTGAACAAGTGAACAACTTGAAGCATTATGGTGAAGCACTTTACTCGGCAAAATATAACTCCAAACTAGTTGACATTAAAACGTTGGACCCTGAAGCAAAACTTGATCTGGCTGGTGAAATGTAAAGTGGATTTCTGACGAATCTCTAAAAGGGAAACAAAGGAAAAGGTAAGAAAAATTATGGGAATCAGAAATGCAAACGTAATAGGATAAACCAAAGTGTCAAGTTCTTTCCTAAACGGAAAACATGAGTAAAGAACGTACAGATAGCTGAGAGAGAACTTCGGGATTCGTATCAACGTGCCAATCTGGCTCTAATTGCCTTACAAAGACGATCTGCCGTTCTCAGTGCTACAAAATAGGACCTACAGCAAATCCAATGAGATTCTGCTTGATAAGTAAAGCAAATTCGATCAATGGATCAACACCAATGAAGTTTGGTATTTATTAATAGTGATAAATTGAAAAAGCGCTGCAGGTTTGAAATATAAGATTCAAGAGATAAAAATCTGCAACAATACTAAACTGAACATGCACATTGATAAGAGAAAGGCAGCACCCTAAAAAAGTGTATAAAAGGCATGGAAAGGATGCCTGCCTGCCTGAGCTTTGATTGGCATTTGGGAAGTTCTATACAATTTTAGGCATCTTAAGACTGCATATAACTAACAATGAAGGTTTATCAAGGCACATTGATATAGGATGACTTCAGAAAACTCAGAGTTTAGAGAAAGGAGACTCAAGAGTTACGGTTCTTTTCACATGTTAGACTGAGATAAGCCACACTAACTGTTTTGATGTCAAAAGTAGCAGTTAGCAGCATTTGCAAAATGGCTTGCTGGCAAGCATTCTCCAGTGGCTTTTGTTGGGTTTCAGCAGTTAAAGTTGAAATCCAATAGGTAGGGGGAAATGGGTTAAGAGGACTTTAGGCAAATGTGGAAGCTCATGCCAATAAAATGTTGGGTGAACACTAACACATAGAAGGGCGTATCACTTTCATGATATTACGTGCACTCAGGTACGAGTATCAGATGGAGGTGCTCTCGAGGCATCAGACTTCCCTAAATCCTATTCCCCGTCCCATTTTGTTTGTCAATGACAGGATCAAAACATAATGGCTGTGTTTGGTTAGATAGTTTAATTTAGTTTTGATGATGTCATCAGGTGTAATGAGTGGAGAGAGATAGAGAGAGAAATGAGGGAAATGATGATGTCATCAAAACTAAAACTAAAACTAAAACTAAACTGGGAAACGAACATGGCCAATATATTTTTGCAAACAATTTTTCAAAATCTTTTCCACAAGTGTGAATCCCAAGATTTTGGGAAGCGTATCAAAAGAATAAGGAATGGGCACATGAGCACTAGGCGAAAACAAAAGAGCTACGTAGCATCTGAAATAGTTTTGGCTTTCATTTAATAAAGAGAAAAAATTGAACATTACCTTGTCTTTCATCAAGCCTCCAGTTTTAAAAAGGCCAACATTTTGCAAAGCTGAGATCACTCTTTCCTACAACAGCACTTTCTGAGTAAGTGATTCAGAAACAATGACACAGTCACAGAGATAAAGAAACAGCTATCAAAGTGTAAAAAATAAACGTTGTGGTACTCTAGTTCGCAATCAAAGATTTATATAAAGAAGAACCCTATTCGAAGAATGAGCACCCTCAGGGCACTTTGGAGTGACTTTGGTCCTTATTTGTCTGTGTTTTGATTATTATTAGTGGCGACTCCAGGAATTTGGAACTGTGGGGTCATTTATAAATATCAAATACCTTTACCAACCATAAATCAAAGAAAATATCGCAGTAATGGCAACTAAAAATTTTGTTCCAACAAAAATCACATTTAAAGCTCAACCTAATAATCAAAAGGTATAAAATAGTTTTCTCTGTTTTCAGTTTTCACCGCAAAAAAAAAAATCTGCACAAGCTTCTACAATTTCATTCAACGCAGTCTCGAGTTCTGAAATCGTTGCATGATAGTATCTAGGTCGATATTATCAAATAATCCCTTCGTCCCAAATTTTTGCTTTTGCTTCACTTCTTGAACCATTCAAACAATTATCTATATTTAATAGTCTATAATTTTTCTATGATTTTAAAATATGCGTTTGATAAAATTAATTGAGATCTATCAAACAAGATCCATATGAGATCTATAAATCATGAAAAATCTGACGATATGAACAATTTTTTAGAGGTCCCATTCCCAAATAGTAACTAGGAGCAACAATTTGGGATGGAGGGAGTACTTCCTTAGCAAGACAGATCAACCTCTCCATATCAAAATAACAAAACGAGTGATTAGGATTCAAACAAGCCACACAAAGAGGGGGATGAAAGTTGGGGAATTATTTAGTGGCGTCAGCCCTAAATTTATGGGGGTTCATTTGTGAATTTCTTAAAAAAAATTAACGTAGCAGTAGTATTATTTTTTTTCGCCGTGGAGTTGGCTAACCCCCCCTCACTTGGCTTTGGCGTCGCCCCTGATTATTATGGTACTAGACAGACTTGATATCATTGTGACACATCTTGTTACTAGTTATGGGTATTTTTGTAGCTTAATAGTTCCTGGCCATGGAGTATAGGGCTCTCTCATAGTCATAGCATTCATGGGTTACAAACTTACATATCTTGTTGTATCTTTCTATGGAGTCTTTATCAGGTTTAGATATTATGCTTAAAGCTCCCGAAATCTTCTTCTTCTTCTTCTTCTTCTTCTTTTTTTTCTGAGTAAGAAAATTTATTCAAAAGGCATCAAGGAGATGCCACCCATGTACAGAAGAAATCGAGAATAAAAAAGAAAAGAATAATGAAATCATTAGTCATTATAGGAATGAGAAAAGTAGGAACATTTGAAAAATACATGTGATCTTTCTTTTCAATGGGAGAAGCTGGGCTGTGAGTTTGAGATTGTGATTGTGTGAATTTGTATAACCCTTGTGAGGGTGAAACACATATTTCCCTCTCCTCTTTTCCTCTTCATTGGGCACATACTCAGATTACTATTCTCAGGTCACATCCAGAGAACAGCCCCCTCTTCAGCCCCTAAACCTTATCCAATCAAGTTCAAATCGTCCCCACCCTTCAGTCACTAAATCCACCATGTAATACCATATAATAGCTCCTATTCAGAAAATGCTGTGAATCTTGTAACCCTTGGGCCTTGGGTTTAAAAAATCAAACCAAGACACATGTTTCCCATTTAGTAAACTACCAACATTTTTCCTATCTTATTAAACATTAGTGAATTGATATAGGCACTCCTCTTTTCTCTATTAGCACTCCCTTTTTTGTCTTTATTTACATAGTGTCAGAGTAATTTTACCTAATAAAGACAAAAAAAAGGGAGTGACAATAGAGAAAAGGGGAGTGCCAATATCACTTTCCTATGACCAATTCACCATAGACAAATGATAAATAAACTTCCTTATTTTTTGACATCAAGTAGAACTTCAATATCATTTCAAACTTCACAAATAACAATAACGTGCTCACCCCACTTTCATCATCAAGAACTCTTTCCATTAAATATATGTCACAAAATTTACAGATTTCCAACAGCACTTCCACAACGGACGATCTTACAGTTGCATGCCCCTAAAATATCATGAAAAGCTCAAGTCCAGTCATAATGAAATTGGAAAACAGAAAGATAAGAAATGAATGTCATAAACTAACGTGAAGTTCTTCAGAAGTGCTCTCCTCAAGAATCACTCCAAGCAACTGGCAAGTCATCTGTACGTTGAGAGAGAGAGAGAGAGAGAGAGAGAGAGAGAGAGAGAGAGAGAGAGAGAGAGAGAGAGAGAGAGAGAGAGAGAGAGAGAGAGAGAGAGAGAGAGAGAGAGAGAGAGAGTGAGAGAGAATTGGTGTGTTACTGAATAAAGAACTTTCTCAAAGGTATTTTAGAGAAAGTAATAATTCTATAGAACATTTCACCTAAACCATGGGAAACAATTTCAAATACTTCATACATCCCCATTTAAAATACTTCATACGTCCCCAGATCTCCTCGTCATAACCATCTGATTCAAGCCTGATCCTAAATACTCTGCAGTCAGCTTTACAGGTTCTTTTCAGCTAATTGATTGATTTCATACAGAGCGAGTCCATTTTCTTATGCTGATCTTTAGATAATTAGTTTTCTTATACTGATCTTTAGATAATTAGTCCACATTTTACTCATACTGTAGGTTGAATCCTCCATTAATCAAACTTTGTTTCAATGCCATAATTGCATTTTTTGACAGAATGTCACAAAATCAAAGTAGACTCTTTTAAGATAAGAGGAAGGAATCTAATTCAGGGAAATATTAAAAATGTAAAACCTAAATAAAAAACAGTTTAAAAATACAAACATCAATCGAAACATAGTAAGTACCTTCCTGCTGCCATACAATTTCTTCTTTACTCCTTGAGCAAGTGCAAACTACACATTCTATAAGAAAGTTCTGATATCAATTAATCCACGTCGAGAAAGTTCAAATCGGTAAGCATGACAAGTACCTTTGCTGGAGAATATAAGTCCTCAGGTGGCTCTATTTCCTTTGTACTTTCTATGGGTTGTTTTTCAGACAAGGACAAGAGAGCATTACTAGTTGATGCAGAACCAGTTTCCTTGTGTTTCCTTCTCCGTAATCTCACCGGTGACCTCAAGAATTTCCATGTAAATAGAATAGCAATGGCAAAACCAGCCAATGCTCCAATAGATCCAGCCTTCTATAAAAGAGGAACATGTTAGAAAATATCAATTTTACCAGGAATCCATCAGGTTGAATATTTCATGGGTGTTGACCTTGTAAGTCTTGTGTTGACTATTGACTTGGACTGTGGAATTAGTTGATTTCCACGTGGATTTTATTTATGTTATGTTTTGAAAATTGAGGGTGTAACATTGTAATAAATAATAAATCAAGAATGTTTAGTAGTAGAAAGTAAGTACTCCCTCCGTCCCTTAATTTTAGTCCCCTACGAAATTACGTGTAATTTTCAAACTAAAAAATAACGTATCTATCAGAAAAAAATTTGATTTTCGCACCGTTCAAAAGTTCACAATGAGATCTATCAAACAAGATCCATGACTAAAATTACGGGACGGAGGGAGTATACATTTTTTGTCTATCTTTTTATTTCGGTGTGTTTTGGAAGATAAAATATAGAGACACTAACACTTTGCACCAACAATTGCACCAACTCTTTCACATGGAATATATGAGACCCACATATGAGTGGTAGGTCCTACATATCCCATGTGAGAGAGTTTGTGCAATTGTTGATACAAGTGTTAGTGCCTGTAACAAACCTCGTTTTGAAATAAACATACATTTCAAAAATTCAAGCTAAAATCTTCGTAGCATTAGAAAATTATCCTCCACAAATTATCATTTCGGAATCGAACAAAAAACCGACTCAGCTCAGTCCTTTTCGAGAGTTCAACCTTTTAAAGTCTACTGACCATTCCGAATAGTTCTAGAAATTAAGCCCTTGTTATTTGATGGTTCTGGGGAACCAGTGCGCGGCTCCAGAAATTTTAGACGGGGTGTTTAACATTTACCTTAATTTTACTAGTTCTACTAACTACTACTAGTATATACATATTTTTATATATTAGTGTGAATAATGGGGTCAAATGATATGAAAATACTTAAGATGTCACAAATTTTCTTGGCGAATTCTATGTTATTGAGTCAACTAAAATTAAATCGGAGGATAAATACACTAATATTTATTGTAGAAATTTGTGTGCCGAATAGGGTCGCACAGATATTGATTTTTTTATTTAGAGATTTGATTATTGCACAGAGAGAAGTCATAGGACGATATCAATCCAATAAATTTTTTTTTTTCCTTGAATTTCCTAATTTTGGTCTTAAAGAGTGCACTTTGTTTTAAACTGATGTATTAAGGAATCTATTGTGAATTGCCAGAATTGTTAAGTGTTCATAGTATAAATGTTCAAACAAAACCCCGTATATATTTATCACATGTAATACTATAAAATAGAAAAGACTTTAGAGTGTACATTGACCATCTATGGAAAAACTTTAGACTTTAGTTAGTTGTTTACATAAAATTAATTTGTGGGTTGACTTGTTGAGCTAGGTGTTTAAATATTTGTGATTAGGGTGTTCAACAATGGCTATACTAAACTAAAACTAAATTTTTTACATGTATTACTAAACAAAAAAATTTATTGAGGGTGTTCAAGTGACCACCCAACCCCAAGGGTGGAGCCGCCTCTAGGGGTATCGCCACGTGGTGTCCTAAAATCCTTTTCCATCACTTTTTTTTCCTTGGCCTTCATCATCACATATTTAGGTAAAATCCATATATTTAGTCTCGATTTCCACATAAATATACTCCCTCCGTCCCTTTTTAAGTGATACACTGGGGAAACGTGTATTTTGTGGACGTTAAAAAGGGCACTTCCGTAGAATTTTTTTAATTTTTTTTGCACCAAATAAAAGTACTCAATGAACACTTTAATTTGGTATAAAAAATAAAAAAATTAATAAAGAAAAATATGTTTTCTAGGGGTTTGAAATTGCATGTATTTCCATACGTATCACTTAAAAAGAGACGGAGGGAGTATATAGGAGAATGATGTTATAATACCATGTAGTGACACCCCAAAAGCTGTAATTAGTGTTTGGTATAAAAAAAAAAAAGGCAATGTACTGGTAAAAATTTTAATGCATTTTTCTACAAGGAAGAAAAAAGAAAAAAAAAAAAAACTACTCCCTACAATCCAGTGTGGACTGGTCCTATAGTGGCTCCGCCACTGGGCCCACAATAATTGAACACTAACTCACAAAAATTGAACACTTGTTACACCTGTAGCAACTTAGTCCAAGTAGCAAATGCACATTTTGTTTTTCTGAGAGAGAAAGGCCTAAAACTGACAGTATAGAAATCATTACTCCTATTAGATGGCAGAATGCAATATTATTGCATTTGCAAAGGCCGAGAGGTCAAACTATTATTGGCACCTTTTTTGTTTTTTTTTTACCGTAAGCACGTATAGTATGCTATATACTCTATGGAAGGATCTCCTCTTTTATTATTGGCACTCTCCTACTGGCTCAAAGAATACTAGTACTCTACCTTTTTTTATGACGAACCACTTGTGGGTTCTTGTTTCAGTTTATTTGCTCGATAACTTGAAACCCTGTTTGATAATCCTTGTCTATTTGCTTACCTTGTCTCTGAATTTTTACTTATTTTGCTTCTTAATTCAGATACAGAACAAAAAAATAAACAGAACATGGAAATAAGCAATGGATACCAAGCATGTCCTGTATAGGCTGTGTTTATTTATTTATTTATTTTTCCGATTCTGTAGGTTCGGTCTGACTCATTTCTTCCCCAACAAAACAGCACAACAAAGTAGCGCCACATTTTTTTTGGTGCAAAAAAAGAAAGTGCAGGGAATATTATCCTGACACATCACCCCTCTATATGTAAGGAATCCTACCACACGTAACACTTACCTCTACATGTAAGGAATCCTACCACACTTACGTGTGGGCTGAAGCTAAAGGCTCACCATGTGTGGGTTGTGACTTGTGAAAGTGGTCAAGAGTATGTTTAGCCACAATACAGTTGCTGTTGTTGGCAAAAATGAGACAACTGACTGGAATTTGTTGAAAACAATTCTCAATGCATCATATTCCACATTCTTCAAGATATCATCAGCAAGCACAGAAACCTGAAAAGCAACAATTTGGATATATCATGAGGAAGGAAAAAGGAAAATCAACAATAATGTATTCTGCTTTTGATGGATGGTTAATTGTACTTGTAATAACTATTAGCTACATACCTAAAACGTTCCTTTTAAATTTAAGTTCATCTTTCCTCCACTATCTGATGAAGAAAGTGTTTCTTTTTTGTCTTTTTTGATCGGCAATGAAGAAAGTGTCTCAGGGAGTGATGTTTGACAAACAGCAAGATTGGAACAAAAACAATTGAAGAGAAAAGAAACGAAAGAAATCAAGAGATACAAAAGGGACCTCTAAATCTCTAATCTCAATTTAAAGGCTCAAACCAATATTAGTCTACCCAAAATAAATATATATAGATATACCTATAGGCATGCTAGGAAACCGCAATTAAACTTACCAAACGAATAATATATAGATCCTAATCCTAGGCATAATTCCTAATAAAACTTGGTAATGCATCCAACTCAAAACCAATTGGCAATGAGTGGAGAGGCCACCCAAGCTCATACACTATTTTTTGAGGTTATAAATAGGACAAGCCTAATATTCCCCGCATGTGCAACCCCGACTTGCACATGGAGAGGAAAAAATTGTACACTTAGAGCACAAAAAAAGAAGAAGAAAGACAATCAATTAAGAGAGTCTTGTCTGATACCTTCTGAAAGCCTTGCGCTAGTACCCTATTAATAGATCAACCTCAAAACTAATGGGTAATGACTCACGAGTAGAGAGGTCACCCAAGCTCATATACTAGTTTTCAAGTTCATAATTAAATAGAGTGACCAGCCTAACAAAACTAAATTTCAATAATTTTTCAATTCTTTCGCGTACAGGATACATTCTCATTGCCCACAGCTTGGATTGCAAAATACGTCAAGATATCAATATATAATAGGCATAGACTGTTGAAAGACATCCACAAGACGAATAAAACGAATATACCTATATAATATTCCTAAGGTTATTTTTATTTTTATTTTTTGATTATCAAAATTCCCTAGGGTTAATTTACTTGCAAAAGTTGTCTCTTACTCATTTGGTTTTCTCATAGGACTTGGGAATGCTTTTGCCAGTCCATCCTGTGGGATGTATGCTAGGGCTGTGTAATTTTGTAAACCATCTAGTCATATCAAATAACTTGACTCCCCCTCTTAAATTAAGTCCAGATTCTTGTTCTTACTCAATCACGGAAAATTTGGACTCCTTAGTCACATATCCTAACAAATTTTCCGGGCCAAGAGCTTATGCATCCATGCATTTATGTCCCAAATAAACCTGCACTATACCCAGGGAGAAGTTGCCAAATTGGCGAGGGGTTGCCCAATATGTGCAGATCCATGGCTAAGCGTGTTTTTGCCCCAGGCATTGAGTAGGGTACTTAGTTCTTTGGCATCCATACTCTAGAAGAAGCATGAAGGAAGAGAAACTCCTTTCGGACTCATCAAAGGGATGCATAGAAAATCTTTACTAAAAATGAAAGCAACTATGAAAAAGGAATCCATACCCAGCCAGAGTGAAGAGAAAAAAATTAAAAGATTCAGACACATAAAAGGGTAAAAGAGGACATCAGTACATAACAAAGAAGGAAATTAGAATAAATTTAGAGATAAGTTCATCCCTGAAATCACAAGCAGCAGTAAAGACTGCATTATCACCTGTGTGTAATTCAGAGGATTTTTCTGCAGCTCAGTTATGCTAATCTCAATGTCCTTCTTTGAATCCCGAATAAGTTGAGCCTTTGCCTTCTCTCCCAAAATAACATACTTACCCTCTTTATCAGGACCTGTCGCAATACAGCATTAAATTACTAAAATGCCTTCAACCTTTATGATGTTAAGTTTTCACAAGAAATGTCGCAAGGATTAGCAAGAATACCGGCATGCAACTTATGAAGAGCCCTGCTCATCTTGACTGATGTTGAATTAATTCCACCACAAAGACCTTTATCCGACGAAATCGTAACAATAACATTCTTCTTGACATCAATACCTGGTAATGCAACAAAGTGGAGGCCAGCAATATTTGAGAACTGAATCAAAGATGCAGCACATAGAAGTTTCACAAGAAGCAAATCCAAAGAGATCTGTAGCCAAACTTACACCATATCAAGTTATCAACATAGGCCACTCTCAGTGGCGACGCTACATGGAGTGCTGTGGGTGCAAGTGAACCCACTAAAATTTAAAAATTGTGTACTCCTCTATGATATGTTTACTTCCTATATTGGCATCTCTTCATGTTGAACCCAGTAAACTCTTCTTGTGAACCCATAGATCTTATGGATGAAACAAATTAAGGTGGGAATGTACCACTTGGATGGCCTCTTGTTACACATGGGAGAAAATAATATGCTGGAATTGTATCCTTGCACAATTACTAACAGTTTTGAGTCCAGATGAGTGACACCTTAGCATATAAAGGAAAAGGAATAACACACTTGCACACAGAACAGAGATATTGCACCACAGAATTATCACCTCCTTGTCCATATCTATCAAAATCACCGTTTAGGTATCTGGCCCTACTTATTTAATAGGAGTACCTCCGTAGCCTCCACCAATTAGGTGGAGAATAATATGTATATGACAAACAAGTTCGGATATCAATACACATTTTACGGATATCAATACACTTTTTCGGATATCGATACATTTTTTACACCTTATCCTCTGCCGTAAGAGCTGAGGTAGCATTTTCTTAAGGTTTTTTGGGCCCTCTTTCAAAACCCAACACTAGAAAATGTTTGGCAATATGTTTTCAATTTTGCAGAACCACATACAATAAATTGCTTTGAACCCTCTGCCTGCATGTGCTGGCGTTGCCACTGGCCACTCTTAGAACCTAGCATAATTAAGCTTGGGTTACATGGAATCCAGTTATATTTTCTAACAAGTTCGTAAAAAGACCTTTTCTTCTCCAACCCCATTTATTATCCACTGTATTCCTAAATGATAAAGCAACTATGCCAAAGCATTATACATGTCCCCAAAGGGGTAGACACATGGGGGTGCATGGGGGCGGTGCTCTAGCCTCTGAGCAACTCCAAATATTCCCACCAGCTATACTAGTTTGAAAAGTTAAAGACAAGTTTGGAAAAAATCCATGAGGTTGACCCCTGCAGATCACTTGAGTCCCATCTTCTTGGATTATCTCTCTCCACAGAGACTATAGTGTGTCTGTGTGTTTAGAGAGAGAGAGAGAGAGAGAGAGAGAGAGAGAGAGAGAGAGCCCTAAATTCCCAAGTTATCTATCATTTTTTGATTGGCACGAATAAAATTAAACGGCGGCAACGTATATAAAACAATTTATTCTCTCCCCCAAACCTAGCATGTAACAATGTGTCCTTGAGAAATCTATTTTTACATCCCTTGATATACATGTATGTCTTGATATATGAAGATGAGAATTTTGCAATCAATAGGGGAATACATATAGTTCGGAGATCCCGCTAACGACAAATCCTGCACCCACCACCGTGTCCCCATATCCTAAGCTTAGCCTGTTAGGGTGATCTATACCTGAACACAATTACACATGATCCTCCTATGGATTCCATGCAACACAGAACTCAAGAAATCTGCTTTCATTCCAAATCCTACCCTTTATTAGATAAATACTCTAGCAATCCACCAATTACGAAGTCAATTTAGCTATAAAAAGCAAATGCCTATCAGATACAGGAAAGATTCCTACAAGACAACATACCTCCAAACTTGTCTGCTCACCGATAAATCTCCCTACATGCAACCAGTGAAGTTCACTGGGGCCCATACTAGGTTTCTTCACATACAAAAATAGAAAAAGAAACGAGGAGAGCAAAAAGTGGGAGGCTGGAGCAAGTGCAAATGGAAGATGCCGTTAAAAAAAAAAGTGCAAATGGAAGAACAAATACACCACAAACAATAAATCTTAAGCATTTTCTGGTCCCCATCTGAAGACATCTAACAGCAGGAGAAATGAAGTCTGTACGTCAATATTACTCCTACCCAGGTTGGGTCCTCGTTGTAGTGGACTAGACAAAAACCACTTCTTTGCATTATTTGCAAAACGGGGCCCATTCACACCGAAATTCGCTTTTCTTTTCTTTACATGCAACAATTTTTAATCTACTTTTTTTTTCCTTAACGACCAAATAAGTGGCAAGCACACGACAAAATGGCACTTTGCAGGACCTGAAATGGAAGCAACAAACATTGTCGCACAAAGAAGCATGAACATCTCCTAGATAACTACCACATTGATTAGCACTTGTCGGCAACGCTCAAACAAGTGGCAAGCACACGACTAAACATAACCCGCATATACTAAAAAACTTCTGAACTAGATACAAGTAAGATGCATAAGAATTATACGAATAAGATACATATTGACATTGTGCTGGCTATTTCCTGGAGGCCCTAGACTTGCATGAAACATGCAAGGGATATGGTTATATTTCTATTTATACAACCATATAGGCTATAACTGTCTCAAAAGAAAAGGCTATCTAGTGCACGAGGCTCCCACTACTGCAGGATCTGGGGAAGAGTTGGATGAGCACAGCCTTACCCCTACAAGGCAGAGGCTATTTCAATTACATGGGTATTGTTATTGTTGCTTTGCTATATCAACTTACCGAGCTTAGTTGTAAAAATAAAGTACAGAATTAAATATTTGCATTAACAACTACAGAATTAACAACCAGCGAGGGGTGTTGCGGTGGTCTGGTGGGCGGCGACGGCGGCATTTTGCTCTCCGGGGTTTCTTGTTTTTGGGAGCCGGATTGACTGCTCCTCCTGGGTTGGCGGTGGCAGTACCATTGGACCCTGATATGATGTTCCCTCCTCCTCGTTCGCTGCTGATGTTTCCCCCCTTCATCGGCTTCTTCGCTGCGTTCGCCGGTTTCACTGCTGGGTGATTCCGGTCTCTGGGCCCAATGGCGTTTTGGACAAGCTTGAAGCTGATGCTCAACTCCGGCTGCCTTTTCTTTTTACCCAGTGCTGCTCGGTTTCATTCCCCGACTGTTGTCATTGGATGCGGCCGGACCTCGGGGCCTAATGGCTTGAGATGTTCTCGTCTTCTTTGGGTGGTCTTTGGGTGGTTGGTGGAGGCGCTGGTGGCAGTGGATGCGGCGGCGGTTGTGTTTTTTGGTGTTTGTTTTTGGGCTGGGCAGATTGGGTTTGGCCTTGTCCCAATTTTCTGGGCATTGTTTGGCCTTTGGGTGTGTGCTGATTGTTTCCATTTGGGTATCTTTAGACCCATTGAGGTGTTGGGCTTCGGCTTCTTTAGGTCTCGGTTGGTTTCTTGCCAATCGGGTTTGGGTCTCGGATTTTTCCTTGCCCCTATTAGTCTTGTATCTTTTTCAAGATTAATGAAGTTTTTACCTTTCAAAAAAAAAAAAAAACTGTAGAGGGAGAGAAAAAGTCCCGCTGGGGCTAGAATTGGGAAAGATAAAGCAGAGAGCGGTGGGAAGGAATCAGCACGAGCTGTTCTGGGGAAGCGGCGTAAGGAGGAGAGTCATACGCTGGAGAATCCTACACCGAGGGAGATTGAAAGACAAACGAGAGGGAAGAGGCATGAAGGGGAGGCAACTGTATCAACTACGGTGGAGGCGGCCAGCCCTAAATGGCCCCCAGTTCAACCATGAGGCTTCTCTTTTAGAACTGTCAGGGTGTGGGGAACCCCCTGACAGCC
Source organism: Vaccinium vitis-idaea (assembly GCA_963854785.1). Taxonomy (NCBI): domain Eukaryota; kingdom Viridiplantae; phylum Streptophyta; class Magnoliopsida; order Ericales; family Ericaceae; genus Vaccinium; species Vaccinium vitis-idaea. Next base: position 19,191,260 of record OY978224.1, on the reverse strand, counting down.
CACAATCTAAAGGAGTTCTGTAGACTCCATTCCCCCGGTGGGGTGTTCTTGGCCGAAACAAAGAACCGGAGTTATAAGGTGGAGCGGTTATGTAGGCGGTTGGGTTTCAAAAAATTCTTTTTTGTGGAGCCGAAGGGGATTGCAGGAGGTTTATGTTTCATGTGGAAGGATGAAATCAAGGTTACAATTTTGGGGGACCCAAGGAATTGGATAGACAGAGAGATTGATGTTGGTGATGGGAAGGTGTGGAGATTCACGGGGGTTCACGCGAGTACCGACTATCGGGAGCGACGCTCAATGTGGTCAGCAATATCGAATTTTGTGGTGAGTCCTTCTGTTCCTTGGGTCATGTTGGGGGATTTCAATCTATTCTTTCTAATGAAGAGAAATTTGGAGGGGTTGATAGAGAAGATTGGGAGATGCGAGATTTTAGCAATTTTATTGGGAATAATTGGTTGATGGATATCGGCTACGTGGGCTATCCTTACATGTGGAATAATAAGCGGGGTGGCAGAGCCAATATTCGTCTCAGATTGGATCGGGCTTTGGTTAATTCTCTTTGGCGTTCGGATTATCCTAATGGCTTTTTACAACATCTCATCTCCAGCCAAGGGGGTCGGACCATTGCCCAATTCTACTAAATTCAGTTGCAGAAACTGCCCGTTATAGTTTTAGCATAAGGAGAGAAACCACTCGTAAAGTATGCCTGCATGTGTTCCTAAGATCCAATCGTATGAGTTGCAGAGTCTACCTTCAAAGCAACTAGGCAAATCTAAAAGGAGGAGAATATGTGATAGGGACATGCTTTACCCGGCATTGACTACCCACTTTTCCAAAGGAAATCCACTCCTAAGACAAGAATGAAGGAGCAAAAACAAGGAAGATTGGGTTATGGATTGAGCGACCTTGGCCTCAAGAAATTACGTGTTTTGGCCACTTGAAGTGTTTAAGATTTTATAACCAACATCAACTATCCACCCCTCTCGCTTACATCTATCACCATTGCCATAATAGCGGGAAAAACATCAAATACATGAGGAGAAGGAGGAGAACAAATATAGCCTAACTATGAAACGGGATATCTTGAAACTACTACGATTGAAAATAAATACCACTATTAGATAACCCGGCATTAATGAAGAAGACAACCTTTAAACTATATGGGGTTCATTTTAAAAATTGAAAAAAAAGAAAAAAAAAACCTATGCCGGGTTGGCTTTCCTTTTATTCTTTATTTCATGTTTGTAATTCGGATGCCAAATCCTCATTTTGGGAAAGGGTGTCACCTACCCCAATCAAGTAATCACTTGAAGGACATGCAGAGTGAACACACTTTTTGTTGAATAAGAAGCATCATTTATACGAGATTAACCACAAAACGAAAGGTTTAGCACCCAAAGCGCACATGAACCAAAAGGGACCGATGGAGAAAAAGTGGACTTTATAAATGAGAGCAAAGTGAAAACTCCTCTAGTTTCTCATTTATTCTGGTGGAAAAAAGAAAACAGAGGTAACATCCAATGTCTAGTTTTGATCAACCATGTGACAGTCTATAACACTGCTGGCCCGAAAAATGAAAAACAAAGAATATCTAACTTTTGAAGACCTAGCTACCAAAACCACCTATCAGACAAAAAATGCCTTTGCTCAACTTTACAAACATCAAGTCTCCAACGAGGAAATAAAAGCAAAGGAAACGTGACTCTGTATAAAAACAAGATGATTTTGTAATCAAACATCTCAAGTTGGAAAGGAATATCCAACCCCATTTCCTTGGAGAGCCCTATATGCATATTGTCACACGAATAGGCCTTTTATAGTACATGAAACAAATTGGAAAGGAATATGCCAATTGTCAAATGAACAGACCTTTTATATCACTTGAAAAATGTACAACTGAGGCTTTCCCAAGAAAAATTCTGAACATGTACACAAGTCGTACAACACAAGGGAAAAAATTGTAGAAATAAACAAAATAGAAAATATCATTGTACCTTGATGAAGCCACTCTCCAAATATTGGAGCCGCAATTAGGATTAATGCAGTTGCCTAACATCACATTTGCAGAAAATTAATCCAAGTTATATTGGCATTCCAGTGGTGACCGTCAAAAGGAAAGATAACATATGTCTCAAAGTTACGCAATATTATTTTAAGATGGGGTTGACGTTAAAGAGGAAAAGGAAAAAGAAGCAAAGAGAAGAACAAGACTCACAACTCGAGCAGCCAAAAACAATACTAAGTTGGGGTGCTTGGTAAATAGAACTATCCAACATATAATGACTCAGCATTTGTGCGACTTTTCAGGACTATCCCTCTTCTGCTTCCGGAAGACAAAGAGGTGGGGCTCCATTAAAAAAAACTTTATTCAGCATGTATTCTGTGCCTGTCATTTTCCAGAAGTACAACTGATCATATCATCTCCATTGTTTTCCCAAGTCATTTGATATTCGAATAGGACATATATCCACTGCAAAATGTGACATATGTAGTTAACGAACAAGATGAAACTGCTTCTTTAAAAAATTTCACATTCGTAGCCTAGGAAAAAGAAATACAGCCGTCCAATTCAGAAGCAGGCATTCGGGGAAACCTTCACAGTGAAAGCGATACAAACATCCACAAATGTGACATCTTCGAAGAATTGCGCTTTTGGGACTGGAGGAGGTCAATCCGTCTCTTATTTCATAGCAACCACATGACACCACCTTGATTTCACCACCCATATTATCTACTGTTGGGTCCTTCTAAAAAGTGAGGTCTTGAACGTGATTTACCATCCAATAGGAAGAAAAGAAAAATATGTAATGGGTTAAACATGTTTGGATTGACAGGATTATTCTCAATGCCGAGAGAAGCAATTCATCGAACACCTTAAATGCAACAATTTTCCTCCACGACCAATTACGTCAATAGCTAAAACTCAACACAGGATTAACACCTTTTGGGGATGCTTACTGTGTGAAATCGTACAACTCTGGTAGGAAAGGATTTTGGACAGAGGGCGATGGCAAATGCAGGCCGTCGCGAAGGGGTCGCGGAGAAGCCAGTGTAACCAATAGGCGTTGGTGTGGGAGAGGTATGTACTACTACGGTTTAGAGGCGCAGCAGTTGGGTCAATTTCTTTGGCGCCCTTAGAGAACGGTGTAGATCGGAGGCTTCTTTTCATATTTGAGTGTCTTCGTGAGGGACCGTTAGGCAAAGGTGCACAAGCGTTGTTAGATAAGTTATTTCAAATGTTTTGAAGGGGTATTTCGGGAAGAAAAAGTATGGGAAACACTTTGGCTCTTCCGACTTTTTAAAATAGTAGCAGATAAAGTCTAAACAACACATCATAAATAACAAGTGTCCAGAACCACTTACGACTCTAAATAATCCCTATCAATGCACCCAAACACCCAAAATGCAAACAAGGAAAAAATAATTTAAATTCATAGACTTCACAAGGACAATAAAAAGACCAATGCAAAAGTTTAAACCAGCTTTAGTACTCTTGAACATTGTGTAACAGACTGCAGACTTGGTTTTTTGAATACCTGACCACTCATTATCTTCACAAAAGGGGCGGACACCGGGGCACAACCTAAGCATTTTTGTGCTGTCTCCCTATGTCATAACACGTGTAACGTGGTCCAGGTAAGCTTTTGGATGGACACGATGATCAAGGCTTGCAACATGAAGCTGCAAACACAATCATAAACCTTAAGAGGACCCACCTCGGTGATAGAACCATCATATTGAGCAGAAACTATATCTCAGCAATCATAGGGAAAGGGGAAGAAGGTCCACGTCCTCTGCCTTGAGAACACAGCATGATTTGTTTAAACATGACTAAAAGGTATTCCCATCATCCCTCATCATGGATTCATTCACGACCTATTGCAATACTCGTGACTTCAAGAGTATAGCGAATCTTTTTAAAAGAAAGCAAGAGATTCATTCCTACTATACTGAATGTAAATGCTCACCCAACTCCTTTCGAACGCCTTGAATTTCGATCCATGATTAGACGGACATCTCTAACCTGGAGATGAAACATTGAATGATTTATATACAAAACCAGAAACTTGCAGTAAGAAAGCAAAAAATACATTTCATTCTGGAAATTTGCCTGCACATCAACGCCAATTACGGGAGTTTCACGAGATCATCAGTTTAACGCATCTGTACATTTCCACTCACCCCACATACACAGAATGTTGACAAGAAAGTCATTTTAATACTCGTAACTGAGAGCAGAGGAGCATTTACTGCAACAGGAAGGAAATGTATCTCAATAACATGCATCAAAATCTGAAGAAGTGTTTCAAGAAACAAGAATATCAAATGACCCTATATGTGGAAGCGGAAATGAAAAATGCTAAAGACAACACAAGGAACATGGGTGAGTAGTAACCAGCAAGAAGTTACATAGAACACCATACCTTCAACTAAAATACAAACTATTTAAGAAAATAATTCCTACTAACCTTGCCTGCTTTGGAGAAAAACCCGTAAACATCCCTCTCTGTCGCTTTCAGAGGCATCTTCTGCCAACATTTCATACCAGCAAACGATAATTAGCAAAAACAAGGTCTGACAAACAGAAGTATAATTGTGCATATTCATAGACACACACAACAATAGAGAAAACAAGAGCAAACAAACAAACAAACAACTTAAAAATAAATGCTCCCATCATTTTCCCTTAATTATATTACCCATAATCTACCTGATATGCAAAAACAGTTCATTGGTCCCTTTCTGGATCAGCTTCAGGCTCTACGGCTTCTTTCTTATCTTTGAATCTCCTGCAATCAAAATGATTTCAAAAGTAGAAGAGATCCCACGTGAAAAGCATTTCACTACATTGATATGCACAACCTTTTACAGACATAACAAAAATAGGAGGTGGCAATGATATGAAAGCATAAAAAGTTAAGAACATCTAAAACGACACTGCCATAGAATACAGTATTAAAGTACTTTTCTTTCTCCATGCATGCAGGCATAATTTCTACAAAAAACGTCAAGAGTCGTGTTATAAGAGAGAGAGAGAGAGAGAGAGAGAGAGAGAGAGAGAGAGAGAGAGAAAAGTGTATAGGGTGTTAAATCAACCCTTACACATAGAACCTTTATTTATATTATGATACGACTAGACACATTACCTGACTAGTCAATGTGGGACAAAGACACTATAGAGCAATATTAATAAGCTACTCTAACACTCCCCCTCAAGCTGAAGAATAAATATCACAAAATCCCAGCTTGTTACATAGAAACTCTAAACGTGGTTTAAACAGTGGTTTGGTGAAGATATCAGCCAATTGAGCTCCGGTAGAAACAAATGGAGTAGATAACACACCACCATCTATCTTCTCACGAACAATATGACAATCCACTTCAATATGCTTTGTTCTTTCGTGAAACACTGGATTTGAAGCAATATGGATTGCTGCTTGATTATCGCAATACATAGGAATAGGTAACTCCACACCGAACCCTAACTCCATGAGTAAAGCTCTTAACCAGACGATCTCACAAGTCGTGTGTGCCATGGCTCGATACTCCGCTTCTGCACTAGACCTTGCAACAACCGTTTGTTTCTTACTTTTCCATGTGACCAGATTGCCGCCAACAAAAGTACAATACCCAGTAGTAGACCGTCTGTCAGATGGTGATCCTGCCCAATCAGCATCAGTAAAAGCTTCAACACGCAAATGACCATTAGACCGATAAAACACACCTCGTCCAGGATGAGCTTTAAGATATTTCACAATACGAAGACAAGCTTCCCAGTGTGGAAGCCGAGGAGTTGACATAAACTGACTCACCATACTGACAGCGAATGAAATATCAGGACGTGTATTGGTAAGATAATTCAACTTGCCAACTAAGCGACGATACCGGTCCGGATGTGGAAATATCTCCCCCTGATCAACACAAAGCTTCACATTAGGATCCATCGGAGTCTCCACAGGTTTTGCTCCCAATAAACCTGTTTCCTCAAGAATATCCAATGCATACTTTCGTTGAGACAAACTGATTCCCTCCTTGGATCTTGCCACCTCAATACCCAAGAAATACCGTAGCTTACCCAAGTCTTTAGTGTGAAATTGACGCTGTAAAAACTGCTTCAACTCATCAATGCCTTTCTGATCATCCCCAGTAATGATGATGTCATCCACATACACAATTAACACTATTTTTCCACGCTCTGACTGAAGAGAGAAGACAGAATGATCAGAATGAGATCGACGCATACCAAACTGTATCACAGCATCACTGAACCGACCAAACCAAGCTCGAGGTGACTGTTTTAGACCATATAAAGCTTTGCGAAGACGACAAACCTGAGCACGCTCCCCCTGAGCAACAAACCCAGGAGGTTGCTCCATATATACCTCTTCAAGCAGATCACCATGTAAGAAGGCATTCTTGACATCCAATTGAAACAACGGCCAACCAAGATTAGCAGCAAGAGAAATAAGAATTCGGACAGAGTTTATCTTGGCAACGGGGGAAAAAGTCTCTGCATAATCAACCCCATATGTTTGTGTATAGCCTTTGGCCACAAGGCGGGCCTTATACCGCTCAACAGTGCCATCAGGATTAAATTTGACCGTAAAGACCCACCGACAACCAACAGTAGACTTTCCTGGCGGAAGATGAACCAACTCCCAAGTGCCATTTTCATGGAGAGCAGTCATCTCAATCTCCATTGTTGTCCGCCACTCAGACAAAGAAAGGGCCTCCTGTACAGTGTTAGGAACATATATAGAAGAAACTGACGAAGTAAAGGCACGAAGGGAAGGAGACAGATGATTATACGCGACATAGTGAGAAATGGGATGAGAAGTGCAAGTACGAGTACCTTTACGTAGAGCAATAGGAAGATCAAGGTCAGATAAGGAAGAAGAAACTACCAGATCTTGTGATGGAGGAGGTGTTGGGACAGGTGCTACCGGATCTTGTGACGGAGGAGGCGTTGGGGCAGGCGCTGGTGGTGCCTCTATTGCTTTGTTGCGACGAACGTACACCTGCAAGGGGTTCACAGAAGAACCAGATGGGACTGCTATAGGAAAGACAGACTCAGACTCAGCCATAACAGGGGTTTGTGGATCCGAATAAAATGGCAATGACTCATTAAATGTAACATCTGCACAAACAAAGTGACGACGAAGAGTGGGAGAGTAACACTTATACCCTTTTTGAGTGCGAGAGTAACCAAGAAAAATGCACTTAATGGACCGTGGGTCCAATTTACTCTGGTCGGGATCAAGAGCATGAACATAACATGTACACCCAAAAACCCGAGGGGATAATGAGTGGAGAGGCCGACCGGGAAATAGCACTGTATGGGGTATTTGACCCCCAAGAACACTAGAAGGCATACGATTGATCAAATGGCATGCAGTAAGAACTGCGTCACTCCAGTAAGACTTAGGAACTTTCATTTGAAATAACATGGCACGCATAACTTCTGATAAGTGTCGAATCTTGCGTTCGGCAACCCCATTTTGCTGTGGAGTCCGAGCGCAGGATGACTGATGAATAATCCCATGATCATCAAAAAACTGAGATAAAGTACTATGAAAAAATTCGCGTGCATTGTCAGACCGAAACATACGAATGCAAGTATTAAACTGAGTCTTTATTTCCATGTAAAATGATTTAAAAATAGTCTTCAACTCAGATCTCTCTTTCATAAGATAAAGATATGTAATACGAGAGAAATCATCAACAAAGATAACATAATACTGAAAACCAAAAACATTGGGCACATGAATAGGCCCCCAAATGTCTGAATGAACTAACTGAAAAGGATGTGACACACGACGTTCAACCCTGGGATAAAATGGTACTCTATGATGTTTACTAAACTCACAAACTTCACAGGGCAAAGTGTTAACACGACTACATGAAGGAACTAGCCTTTTAAGGTTTTGAAGGGATGGATGACCAAGACGACAATGATGTTGATATGGTGAAACTGATGACTGGAGAGCAATAGAGCTAGGGTGAACACCATCGGTAAAGTAATACAGGCCACCACGCTCAACACCGCCACCAATCTTCCTCCCCGTCTTGAGATCCTGAAACACACAACCATGAGGGGAAAAAGTAACAGAACAATTCAAAGACTTTGTAAGTTTACTAACTGACAGAAGATTTAATGGAAAACGAGGAACATGCAATACAGAGTCCAAAGTAAGAGAGGGGGTAAGTGGAACAGAACCCAAACCAATAACAGCAGTAGTAGAACCATCAGCTAGGGTAACATGGGGTGGTTTACCGATAGACTGACGATCAGAAAGAATGTGGGAACTACCAGTCATATGATCTGATGCACCTGAATCAATAACCCAAGGAGTGGAAGGAAGAGAAGATGCAACACAAGTAACAGAAGGACCTGTCTGAGATAGCGTAGCAGTGGCAGAACCTGACTGAAGTGACACGAGGCGTTGGTACTCCTCTGCAGAAATAGTCACCCTACTGTCAGCAGAAGGATGAGTAAACTATCCAGCATCCTCAGAAATAGTAACCTGATGAGCCTGAGGAAAACCATGAAGATCATAACAATACCCAACTGTATGATTTGTACCCCCACAATGGGTACACTGCCGAGTACCATAATCAAAACCACCACGACTAGAGTTACCACGACCAGAACTACCTCCCCCTGACATGCGACCATAACTAAAACCACCACAGGACTGAAAACCACGACCACCAAAATTACGACCACCAAAACCACCAGAGACAACTGAAGCAGTCTCCATCATAAACAAACCAAAGCAACAACGAGGATAGCACAAGCAACCAAACAACCAACAAATCAATGAGCTACTAAATCAACCAACTTTCTACCAGCACAACAACAATCACACTGGCTACTAACTACCATAAGAAATCAAAATCAACCAATCAACCAACCACTACCTCCAACAGAAGAAATCAACCACAACTATAAATAACTAATCAACTGAGCCCCAAGTAGAAGCAGAAGCAATCTTATCTTCTGACCTTTTTTGTCAAATCCAACTGCACAAAACTAGCAACAAACCAAAGACAACCTGCTCAAATAAACTACCCAACCAACACCAAATCGATAACAAGCAACGAACCGTCCAATTGATCAACAAACTACTTCAAAACAGCCGGGACAACATAATACCAATAGAAAGCAACAACCAGGAGTCTATCGGCCAGCATAAACCAACATAACAAGAGACAATCTAAGATAATACCTCAACAAAGGCAACCAAAAGTGTGAACAGGTAGTAACCAATACAGAACCAGCAAGCAATAGGCCACGATGACGTAGAATAGGCCAGAATCAATCATGGAAAGACCAGAATGAACCGCAGCAGCAACAGAAGGCCCAATCTGATCGAATAGTGTGTGCGAAAGACCAAATCGTGACTGAAGGAACAAACCAGATTGCAGCGGAAGACTACACGACCAGTTTGGGTACAATCAAACCACCAAAGCACAACCAAATCAACTGAGTGAGGTTCGAAATCAAATTATAGGGCTGAGAATCGACTAAACAGGTTCGAAATTGACTGGGTTAGGTGCGATTTTGGGTTTCAAGTAATGATGAGTTTCGGGTGTGATTTCATGGGTTTTGAGGGATTTTCTTCATGTTTCTAGGGTTATTATGGTTCGAACAGGGCTTTTAGATATCGTACAAGGCTGATTAGTGGTTGATTGAGGTTGAGGCTGTTTCTAGGGTTTATTTGGGTGGGCGGCTGAACAGGGTATTATGGTGTAGGGTTACGGCAGTGGCTGCTGTGGTGGTTTAGGGTTTCGGCTATGATAGGTTAGTTTTCGGCTATGGTAATTTTAGGTTTTAGACGGTAGTTGACAGTAGAGATTGGTGGCGGCTATGGTGGTAGATCGAGGTGAGGCTCTGATACCATGTTAAAGCATCCAACTCAAAACCAATTGGCAATGAGTGGAGAGGCCGCCCAGGCTCATATACTAGCTTTCGAGGTTATAATTAACCGATGTGGGATAAATTCCAACACTCCCCCGCACGTGCGACCCCTGACTCGCATGTGGAGAGGTCAACAAAGGATCCAGAACATATGGATCACAAGGAAACAAAGTGCAACTATGGCACAAACAAAGGGGAAAAGCCTCTGAAAACCTAGCTCTGATACCATGTTATAAGAGAGAGAGAGAGAGAGAGAGAGAGAGAGAGAGAGAGAGAGAGAAAAGTGTATAGGGTGTTAAATCAACCCTTACACATAGAACCTTTATTTATATTATGATACGACTCGACACATTACCTGACTAGTCAATGTGGGACAAAGACACTATAGAGCAATATTAATAAGCTACTCTAACAAGTCGGTAAAAACATTCACCTCAATAACACAAGGACGTAACTCCCACTTTCGGCATGATGAACCCAATTTTACTGGGGGATTTGAACTGTCGTCAATATTGATTCTATCCAATAAACTATTGAATAGTACACAAATAGTTTTGCGATTCTAAAGACTTTCAGTTACAAAAACTCAGGAGTTTAAAGTTCCAAATCTTCCAACAGTTCTATGAAAACTCCTCCAAATGAATCCATGGTTACAGTGAAAGAAAACACTGTGGGAGTAAGATGTGACAGGTGAACACTAATAAACGGGAAAGAAATGCAAATCATATTTCCAGGGGAAAACTTAATCAGATTAAAGGACAGATAAGGATCACTTCATGGAATTGTCCAGTGATATCATAACCCATATAGTTATTCACCGCAGTTATGAAATTCTCCAGTGATATAATAACCTTGAGGTATAAAAAATAGGATGTATACATGGAATATCGATACAACACCATACGAACTCACAGACTGCAACTGTGCAACACCTAATGAACCCCCATTATTTTGATAAACGTCATTTGTGTTAGGAATATACCTTGAATTTTCCTTTTTTGGAGAATTCCTATTGTGTTTAGGATTTCCTATTGTGTTTAGGATTTCCTGTTGCGCTTAGGATTTCCTATTGTGTTTAGACTTCTATGATAATGCTTTGATTGCGTTTATTATATATAGATACCTTGTGGTATTCTATAGGTAAGTCTTTCTAGAGTTTATGCAAGAGTGTTAGGGTTTTCGTCCCTGGTGAGTTGTGAGACTCAATTGCTCTTGGTATCTCTTTGTTTTGGGATTCAAGGGTGCTTCAATTTGTGGAGTGACGGGTCTAGCCGGCTCCGTTGTAATCTTGCTCCTTGGTTATAGTGAATCCTCTCTCGCTCTTCGCCCGTGGAGTACCTTCTTGCTTCATGCTTGAGGGGAACCACGTAAATCTTTGTGTCCTTGTTATTCGCTTGTTGGTTTGTTTTTCTCTTACTTCGTGGCTGTCATAACAATTTGGCTCAAGTTAATCTCTTCACATTTCCCATGCACTTTAGTTGTGCCTACAAAGTGATAGACGGGTCTTGCTATCAAACATAGACACAACACTTCATAATAAAAGTGCTTCTTAGCTTGAGGCAAATTATGAGCAAATATTAGGCGACTCAAAAGTTGATAATTGAGCTTGCTGAATTACAGGGCTCGAATATTACGATCAATAACCAAGAGGATCCTATTTAAAAAGATCTTAAGTACATACATCGCTAATCTATCCATCTGGTACACAATATAGCGTAGACATCTAGATGTCAGGCCAAATTAGAATGCGGCAGATCTTATCAAACTCAATTCATACAAAACCACTTCTAAGCGAAGCTTCAAGTAACTTTTCACATTGTTAGCCCATTCAAATGAGCAAATGATCCATCATCCATCCATGATATCAAACAAGTACAAAAATTATCTGGGGAAATTTTTCTTTCAACTTTTCTAAAAACAAAAATCCTAGAACAAAAATTGTTGCGGTGGTTGTCAGTGCATCAAGGAAATTGTTTCCAAATCTTGCGAAATCTTGCAAAACAAAGATTGTATTTACTAAATTGGAGAGTTAGAGAAAACCCGAAATAGGGAGAGAGAGATAAGCCTCCCTTTCACTTCTGATATTTAGCAAAATAAAGTCTAAACAACACATCATGAATAACAAGTGTCCAGAACCACTTACCACTCTAAATAATCCCTATGAATGCACCCAAACACCCCAAATGCAAACAAGGAAGAAATAATTTAAATTCACAGACTTCACAAGGATAATAAAAAGACCAATGCAAAAGGTTAAACCAGCTTTTAGTACTCTTGAATATTGTGTAACAGACTGCAGACTTGGTTTCTTGAATACCTGACCTGACCTGACCACTCATTATCTTCACAAAAGGGGTGTTTGTGACACACACACACACACACAGAGAGAATTGGGGAAGAGAGGATCCAGGTTTCGTTTGGGTGAGTAAGCGGTGCTTCAATTGCGGAATAATCATGCGTGCTACAATAACACACACACACACACACATACCAGCTTAATGTCGAGATTGTATCGGATCTTTGAAAACCCGGAGAAACCTTGTACACGTCGGATCCGGCCTTCTCCTTGATCAACCGAACGAGTTTGGGGCGGAGGATGGCTGATTCGGGTGGTGGTTGCGGAGGGAGGGAGGGAGGGTTTCGAATTGGAAGGAGGAGAGAGAAAGAGGGAGGAGAGGAGAGGTGGTGGGTTGGAACGGGCTGGTTCCATCTCTCTCTGTTGCCTGTTGCCAAGAAGAAGAGCCAGTCCCACATCGACTAAACATCCTACAACTTGACGCTTTTTATAATTCCAGTCCGGATGACATAGAGTCCTCGTCAGGACATCAAAGATCCTTCGCAGTGGTATGTCCAATTGATGATAACTGCCTGATTGCATTGCCATATGATCTCTCTCTATGGCCTAATTGGGCATATTCTGATGGACACAAATTCTTTTATATTTTTTTCTTAATCGCATATTAAATTTATCTAATTAAAATTTTCATGTTTCATATTATACTTTATATTTTTTGCCTAAATCTTTGTGGCCCAATTTGTGAAGACCCGAAAAATTTAAATTTTTTTTTTTAAATAAAAGTTGGGTGTGATGTAAGGACTTGTATAAAGAAAAAAAAAACTTTTTGGAGAAATTTTGTTTTGGCCTATAAAAAGTCCCGGTAATTGTTCCTTGGATTTTTATAATCAAAATGGTATAGTCGGAAGTTATTTTTTAGTAAGGCAAAGTCATCTTTCGTCCATTTTCTTCGGAGAAAAATGTGTCCGTTTTCGGTTTTGTACTAAAAGTGGGAGGAAGAGATTTTGATGTGATTAGAATTTCAAAATTCTATAAATGTCATTGTTTCCAAATGGGGGGTACTTGCTTATTTTCATAAATAAATTAAAGTATAAGTTTGGTTTATGAAAATAAGTGTTGTGCTAGAACATGCCCGGCTGGCACAGTATTTTTCATAACTTTCCCGGAGTAATGTTGGGTAAATGTGAGGAAGTGTTTAAAATGTTTAAGTGTGAGATTATTGGGTGTTATGAGTTAGTTGGGACCCATTTGCATTACACAAGTCAATATGGGACTTGGGGTGTAATTAATTGTGTTTGTGTATAAATGGTGTGAGAGAGGAGAGAGAAAATCATTCCCCTCTCCCCCCTTTTGGCCGGCCCCCTCTCTCTCTCTCTTCTCCTCCATTTTTTCTTCTTCTTCCCCACAAATCCTTCCACAAACTCCATCAATCCACCAAACCCAAGCACAAATCCTTCAATTTTTAGTCATCCAAGCTTGATTTCTACTTGTATTTAGCTTGGGAGAGTTCAATTTGCTTGGAGCTTGGAGTTGAAAGTCTAAGGTTTTGCTCTCACTTTGGGTTCAAGCTTATTCACTTGAGGTAGGGGGTTTCTACTCATTCTTAATGTATATGTAATGTAAGTGTGTGTATAACTCTTAATTTCCTCATGTTTGTGTTCAATTTCTTGGGTTTAGTATTCTAGTCAATTTTTGGGTGAAAACTTGTGGATATAATGCTTCTCACTTGAGTTCCTTGGTAGATACATTATTTTCTCTTCATCATATTGTTCAATTTGACCACAATCTTGATAAATTTTGTATGAACCCATCAAAATCTTATTTCTAGACATTTTGGGTTTGGGGAAAAGCTTGATTTGTGTAAATTGTTGATCTCCTATGTTTGCTGGTTGTTAGACCATTTTCCTTGGCTTGTTGAGTTGATTTTGGTCATGGGAATGGTAAGCCCATAGGCCACACTTATTGTTAGTAATGCATAGGCGCACACAGACCGGTTGCTCAAGCAAGAGTCAAGTTGCTCGAGCAACTAGCAATCAGACCACTTGCTTGACGAGTTGCTGGATGTGCTTGACGAGTTGCTTGAGCAAGTTATGCAATGTTAAATCATACTAGTGAACAGGTGATGTGCTTGACGAGTTGCTTGAGCAAGTGCTTTACGAATGTGATGGGAGCGTAGGTTTTACGATGACACATTAACGAAATTGGATGAATCCAAAGAGAGAATAAGTACTTGTAACATTGGATACGGGGCCCAAAGGGGTAGCCCGGAAGGATACTCGGTCCATCCCATGGACGTGTCGCGAGGAATTATGCCTTGGCCAAGGGCAAGAGGACACGGGGCCTTTATGGTATGCCCGGAAGGATACTCGGTCCGCTCTATGGGCGTGTCGCGAGGAATTTGACTCATGAATGTTGGTAATAAACTTGACACACAACGAATGAACGTATTGGACAAATGTGGCGTACCGGGTACGTGTCGGGTACGACGGTGCTATTATTGATAAAACCTTGGAATCCTTGAACATACTTTGATACTTAGAGCTCGTTTAGAACTTTCCTAGTCTTGTCTAATGTTTGTGACCTCATGTCTACATCTCACGTGCATTTCATGTTCATTCGGAATAAGTAGACATTTTCCTACTGGGCTAGTGAGCTCACCCTTATAATTTCAGGTACCTAGCACGGAGCATGATGTTGATTGCATGGAGAGTGTTTGCATGTGTTTAAAGATGCATCAAAGGAGTTACTGAGGGCTTGCTCTTTTGATAAGATGATTTTGTAACTTAATTTTACTCCTCTTTTGACTTGATTATGTAATAACTCTAAATACTTATTCATTTACATTTCGGGGTACGGATATTCATAGACCATGATTGTACTTTTGACTTTGACGATGTAAGTTGACTTTTGGTTGACCGTGGAAGATGTTGACTTCCACGTGGAATATGAAAGTGTTATATTTTTGTGAAAAACTGAGGGCGTGACACAATTTTCCTAAATCGGATATTAAATTTATCTAATTAAAATTTTTCATGTTTCGCATTATACTTTATATTTTTTTCCTAAATCTTTGTGGCCCCATTGCGCATATTCTGATGAACACAAATATTTTTATATTTTCTCCTAAATCACATATTAAATTCATCTATTTAATTTTTTTCTTGTTTCTCATTTTCTATTCTAGTTTCGCATTATACTTTACTATATATTTTTTTTCCCTAAATTGCATATTAAATTTATCCATTTAAAATTTACATTTATTCTAAAAGTAGAAATTGTTGACATTACAAGCCTGAAATTTGTGATGCTGACTAATAGTATTAATAATAATAAATTACTTACAAGGTTTTTTATTAGCGAAAGAAATGGGCATTTGTATATACGCTAAGTAGCAACAAAAGGAGGGCATCTCTGGGCAGCAAGAAGATTAGAACTCCCGAGAGAAACAACTAAAACGCAAAAGCGCATCATAATTCATAAACCCAGCATCTTAACAAAAAGGCACACAAAATCAGTTAGTAAGATGCAAACTAGGAATAACAAGTTGATAACACCACACAAAACAAATGGATTGCTGCTTAGGAGTTGGGATATTCGGCTTAACATCTTCTTGAATGCCTTTTTTTTTTTATACCAGCTTAATGTCGAGATTGTATCGGGTCTTTGAAATCCCAGAAAATAGCTTGTCCACATCAGATCCAGCCTTTTCTTTGATTAATCGACCGAGTTTGGGGCGGAGCAACTGAGAATGGCTGATTCAGGTGGGAGGGTTTGGAATTGGAAGGAGGAGAGAGAAAGAGGAGGTGGATTGGAACAACTAGTTCCATCTCTTGAAAACCTGGAGAAGAAGAGTCAGTTAGTCCCATATCGACTAAACTTGACCCAAATTCACACTTTATATTATCCCACTTCGCAAATCATGGTGTCCTCATAAGGACACGACTCAACTGAAATTTGTCGGCTCTCAACTACTGTCCAATTCATGAACTGTGTTGGGCTCATCTGAGTCTGGCCATCGACAATGTCAAGATAAACCGAGTCAGTTTAACCCATTTATCTATTTAAAAAATTTCTTGTTTTCTCATTTTCCACATGTCACTTGTAAGTTGTAACTATACTTAGGGATGGAACCAAGATCTCAAGTACAAGGAGGCCACAACATGAGCAACAAATCCCCTGCTCCCATAGTTAAAAATAAAAATTTAATTAGTAGCGGGCTACCATGTAAACTTCTAACATTTTGTGAAAAAAATATACTAGCTAATGGTAGAGATTTTCAATTGGAGGGAGGCCTAGGCCCAATAAGCCCACTCATATTTCCATCCCTGACTATACCTTATATTTTTTCCAAAATCGCCTATTAAATTCATCCATTTAAAATTTATGTTTATTCTCAAAGTAGAAATTATTGACAATAAAAGCTGTAACTGAAATTTGTGATGTTGACTAAGAAAGTATCCAGAGGCTCAGCGTGGCTAGCAAGGGATAAGTGTTTGGGTAAAAGAAAGATGGTCACTCTTCATTTTGAATCACACAATTAAGTAACTAGAATCCTAACCAAGAGATTAAGAGGCTTTGATATTAACCAAGGGGTTCTTCGAAATTGAGGACAAGTCTTGTGACAGATAGGGATGCAAGGAGACATGCTTCAACTTCTTCTTCGTTTTCATGCTCTAACTTTTGCCTAGACCGCCCTTGCGGGTTTTCAATCTAGCGAGCTCATTTTTTTCCTTCCTCTTCTTTTTTCTCTTTTTCTACACATCTTATTATCCTTGGAAGTGTGACCTAATGAGGGATTTTCAACTCTTGACAACTCAACCTAAAATGACAAGGGTCATGGTTCGTTTGAAAACTTATCTCGTGCTTTTAGCAAATCAAGTGATTGGTATGTATTTCGAAAAGATATCATGAGATAATTTTGAAACTTGTAACAACTGTTGTCAACACCTAATTTTATCATAGGTATTCTATGACAACAAATTAGCACATGAGAAAACATTTTGAAAATTGTAGCCGACCTTAAGGTGCCTACGTATCTCTAGTGAGAATCATTTGAACTCATAAACCAGGATTTCTGTAACACAAGCATATGATTCTAAATTTAAGTTTGATAGACCCTTCTGAATGTTGCACATACTAGACAAGGCATACGTGAGGAAGTTTGAATTCTTGGAGTTCAACAGCTTTAGGGGACTTAATGCATTACCTAGTTGGTGAGCTCATAACAATACATCACATACAAAATTTTACTCTCTCTGTCATACTTTTCTAGCCCAACTGAACTTCTGCTTGAATCCACAATAAACCAGCCTAAATATTCCAAAGATCCACATACAAAAAACACACAGAGCAAAAACCTCCCAAACGAAAGGCCTAAACACTCGTGCTTACTTATTTTACACCAACGAATGGCCCATGCCTAAAGGCACTCCACCGAAATCTGATCATAATAAAATAATTGAATGACATCCCAACTCCAATCAGTTACAATACCAAGTTAATATAACCATCCATCTGAATCAGAAGTAGCATGTGAAAACCAAAAGTTTTCACATACTTGTACAGGTTTTTCCCACAAACAATCCACCCCCGCCCCAATCCAATTCAATCTCTACTCCAAAATTTTGGCTTTCCAAGTAAGGTTGACATGCAAAGAGATAAGAGCGTTTCTGTCACGCCCCAAAATGGGAAATGACCGGCCGTGGACCACGAGAGCTTCAGCCCGTGAAACACGCAGCCTAAAATAAAATAAAGTCATCGGACATAAAATATCTTCTTCTTTTTTTGTTATCAAACCAAACCAAACCAAACCAAACCAAACCAAAGCCAAGGTACCAAATTATAACCATGGGGCACAACCATGCCATAAACCAAAATGATAAGAATATATCACCAATAGAAAAAGGAGTTTCAATTTCTATCAATAAGGATTAACAAAGTGCAGAAGCGATAAATAAAATTAGAAAACTAGAATGCAACATCCTATGGAGGTCGACACAAAAACTCCCCAAGACGCCGCCAGAGTCCTCACCAATCGACTCGATTTGCCTAAAAATGATGTTGGAATAACTCTGTCAGCTGATAAGCTCAGTGAATGGCAAAACACGTATAGTAAATAAAGTTCTAAAACTGGGATAAAAATAGATTACCATATAAACATAATTTGGCATACGAGGTGTACAACAAAACAAAAAATTATACCAATAAATCCTTTTACCAATAGCAAGTCTTACTGGTGATCACCAGGGGCGGTACTGGGGGGGTGCCAGGGGGGTCTCCGGCCCCTGCACTCCCCCCAATTTTCGACATCACAATATGATATCCATCAACAATGGGGAACCACAATCAATATCAAATAGTACGAAGTGCTAGTGAACAAAAATCTCATAATAATTGGATCCAATATCAAAACTTAGAGTCACCACGAGTAGACAGCCCGTGGAACTTTTCCCTAAGAACGATCCGGTGAAAGTAAGCCATTGAGCATTAGGGTCACCGGCCTAACCCGGTCTCTTCCCTAATGGCCAGTGTCACCCGCACACAGTGGATTAATTTCCCTAGACTTCCAATAATAAATGTTCCCATTGATAACCACCAAGTTCTCATCAAAAAGAATATTTTTATCGCATGCCAATTTAAAGTACCAAATATAAACAATCCACATTTCCATATAAAAATGATAAATTTTCCAAAGCGACAATTTAAGAAACTCGGGGAAGTTTTGAAAATACATAACATACTTAACCACTCACCTGAGTCCAAAGACAATGTAACTCGAACGCACAAAAGAGACTAACCTGTACAAAATATGAACCAAAAATAATTACCAATCAACTAGGCTCTAAGTAACATATTCTGTAATAGTTAGCCAGATAATTAATTAACTACCTATGCCTAAAAGTAAAACCACCTCAAGCCACCAGACATTTTTTTGGGTAAATTCAAGCCACCAGACATGGACTACATGGCCCATTATTAATCTCCAATTCCATTTGACTAGTTTCCCACGTACACTATTTGTTCACGACGTGTACTTCACTACGGCACAACACCTGTTCCCCCTATGGATCACCACCGAAATTTCAATTACAGCCTCACCATCAAACAACCCAATTGAATCTAACATTGCAAAAGAATTCCTAACCAAGAAACTGTTTCCCTCTACCAAACTTGACTGATCTAAGTAGCGGAAACAAATAAGA
This sequence comes from Vaccinium vitis-idaea, assembly GCA_963854785.1. NCBI lineage: Eukaryota > Viridiplantae > Streptophyta > Magnoliopsida > Ericales > Ericaceae > Vaccinium > Vaccinium vitis-idaea. The sequence continues at coordinate 19,171,840 of OY978224.1, read as the reverse complement.
TAACTCGTACACATACGTACCACACAGGGCTGGCCCTGGGCATAAGCCCACAAGGCCATCAAGGCCATCGCTTAGGGCCCCCAAATTTTGGCCCAATAATAGGGCCCCCAAATTTCTAGTATGTAATAAATATTATATATGTCAGCCTTTCAGCAGATATAGTTGTGGGAGCTTAGCGGTACGTGTTTCTTGTTGGAACCTGATGGTCTTGCGTTCGAGGCTTACCTCCCGCATTTTTCTGACTCCAAGATTTGGATTATACTCAAAAAATTCAAAACCACTACCAATGGCGTGAATGGACCTCAAGTACCAAACACTACTTCTAGCAAATGACCACCGCACCGCAAAGGTGATTTTAAGTTTTTTATTGAACAACAAATATATATACAAATTTCTAAAGGCCCCATTGTTAAATTTTGCTTAGAGCCCCGAAAATCTCAGGGCCGGGCCTGGTACCACAATGGAAGAAGAAGAGGACACGAGTACGTGGCCCAACTCGAAGAGCCCTTTTTACGGCGGCGGCAGCTCCTCTCTCTCTCTCTCTCTCAATCAAGCCTTTTATCTCCAAATGTTCTGTTAAAAGAAAACCCTAATCATCTTATGAATATTTGTCAAGCAAAGCTCTTAAAACTACCCACGTCTCCCTAAATTATAGCTAACTTGCAATTAAGATATTTAAGTAACTTACAAATCTATAATAATAATAATAATAATAATAATAATAATAAAATATACTCTACTAAAATTTAGGCTTATATCCTCAAAACTATAATAATGCCAATAACACCCATATCAAGCGCAAAAATAATTAAATAGGACAGGACTATAAAAGCTAAATATCTGAGCGACCAATTATAATTATCAAAAGAAAATTTAGGGATGTCACAATGGTAGCATAAGAAGAGACGTAAGTCTTGTTCATTGATGCAACAACTCATCATCATAACCATTATCAAACACTTCACTCCCCAAATTCTCCTCCTCACCCCATCGATTTGGACATACACTTAAAACTTAGTTTCTCTTTCATCAGTACAAAACCCCTAACAGAAGTCTCACCAGGGAACAATCTTGCATATATATATCTACCTATACATAATAAGGGAGAGGGTCGGGCACCTCCATCGCTTGCCACTTTGGCTTTGAGGCTGGCCCGGTCAAGCATCTTTCGAATATGTTTCTGTAACAAGTGGTAATCTTATAAAAGTTACGCAATTCCTTGCTTTTGTTTTTGCTTGTGAACAGTGGTGGAGCCAGGTTTGCAATAGGGACTGGGCACTGTTTGATGGAATGAATGTTGTCCATAGAAGTATGAAGAAGAAGGTATGCACATGAAAACAAATAGATTTTGTGGTGGTTCGTTTTTTTAGTTAAAAAGCACAAAAAGTTTGGTATAACTCTCTTGTGGTCTTCAAATTAAAGCGGTCGAAATATTACTATTGCAATACGGGCCGTTCATTTTTTAAAACGTTATCTTTACATTATCTATATACGATATAAAGTTGTCTAAATGCCTAATTGAATTAGGGTAATATAAAATCAAAATTTTGTTTGGAATTTTAGGTGGGGTAGGTGCCACCCCCCAGCCACTGTTTGTGAACTAAGCTTGATACCAATAACCTGGATTTTAATACTAACAAGGAGTATAAGGATAAACATATGTGTTTTCCGGATGTGTCCCACTTATTTTAGATCCGTTGCGCACCAGATGTGGCTTGTGATTTGGTTTTACAGGTTGGAGCCTTCAACGACCAATAATGCCACACGGGTCATTACAACTAATCCCACATTTAGAGCTACTGTAAGAATAATGAGCTCACCATACAAGGAGACTCAAAGATATACCTATCCAAACGAAGTAAATCCTCACACGAATTTCGTAATACAGTTTGTCTTTTTATTTTTTGAGTACATATTTTTGCCACCACAAAGGTAAAATCCTGGCTCCGTCCCTAATAGCGATGTTTTATATTCACAAGGACGTTAACTTGGAAAAAGTAAATTTAGGAGATGACTTGCCATAGTTCCAACCTCCTTATTTTACCATCCTAGTATACCATCTCATGTGTCAATTTGAATTACCACCTCGGCCGATGAACTCACAAAAATGCTTTCACTCTGTCAATAATCTATCTTTCCAAACATCATCGCGACACCACATGCACCAACTACCACTAGCCACCTCGATCAAAAGAAAACAAACCACCACTAGCCACTACCTTCAATGCCGTTCTATCCTCTCCCTCTCTTATATTTGATCTCACACCCACATAAACAACCTACGCCACCAACATAACCATAATCATGCATACTCTACTCTCTCATGTACGTGTATTGTGGCACCCCAGACGCTCCCATAAAACAGATCCTTGTATAAATATTTAGAATATAAAGTTTCGACAATAAATATAAAATATTTGGGTGTTAGAAACCAAGACTAATGAGCTCCATCTTGATGGCATTAGGAGAGTAGGAGAGCCTAGATCAAGACACCCCTGGCCGCCAGCTGCCCCACTGATCGCCCCACGCCCCTCGGCTGAACAAAGAAGAACCCGCACTCGCAGAGGCCGAGCTATAAGGAAACCAGCGTGATCTCAAACCCCAAGGGATTTGCAACAGCAAGTGACGTTCGCTCACATCCCAGAGGTTCTTACCGCCATCCCGATTCTCGTCCGAGCTGACCAAGAACCAAGTACATCCGGGAGGGCAGTTGCTGAGGAAGAAGAAGAAGAAGAAAGAAGAGGTGGGTCTGTCCACCGTGCAATTGTCCAATCTTTGACCGAGCAGGCCGCCCTTCTCGCAAATTCAGACGATTCACCAGGTTATTCTCCCTCCCCAAATAGAGAGATGCCTCGCCAGCCCATCAACTTGCTCGACGAGCTGAACCTCGGTGCCCCTCTCTCACGGGCCCCTTCTCCTTCCATCCCCCAGAATGCTCCTGGCGCTTCAACGGTTGCTTCTCCTTCTCAGCAGAGGGACAAATGTCCTGTGGAGAGTCCCTCAGAGCCCAACCCCCACCTCGAAGGCGAAGGACGGGGGATTCAAGTTCCAGCCACTTGATGACGGACTCCCCTCCTCTGTTGCAGCCATGGGCTTCTCCTCTGGCACGTCCCGATGGTACCTCCCTCTCCATGGTCGACAAGATCTCCTCGGTGGACGTTGCATACGGCGTCTCCCGAGCTGCTCTTCTTCCCCTGCACATGGACGGAACCAAAAGAGTTCATAGCGTGTCTTCATCTTGTTGCCATTGTAAGAACGAGTCGATGGTGGCGGTGATACACACACACACTATTCATTCAATTTTAAGTAACATTCATTTTGAACCTCGCCTATCAGAGGTGTGCATACTTGCTAGTCATTATAGCCCACTAGATTTCGTGAAGACACAGAAAAGTGCAGGGTGGTGGCGAGGAATGCGGGTACCAGTGAGACATAGATGTTCGAGGGGAGGCTTTTTGGTGTGGCCACTGGTGAGAATAGTGAATGGTTTTTTCCATAGCTCTTGGTTAAAATATTTAATTAAAACTCGACGAACCAAGACTTGCGCATAAATACCAATGAGAGTTCATTCGGGAGTCTTGGTTGTTGCACTTGAGTTCTAAACAAGATATTTTAACCAAGCAAATAAAATATTTTAACCGTTCACATAAAAGCTTTCAAGGTAAAGAATTAAATATGTGCGAACGGTTTATGCGAACTAAATATTTCATAACTAAAATATAAAATACTACTTTTAGATCAACTCACATGTGCGAACGGTTTATGCGAACTAAATATTTTAACCAAGCAAATAAAATTGAGCCCATAGAAGAGCATAAATACCAATGAGAGTTCATCTTGTTTCATTGGTTTGTTCTAAATTGAGCTCATTCGGGAATAAATATTTCCTTTAAAACATGTTTTAATTAGTTCTAAATTGTAGCGTGCCTTGAGAACACGTTTTAAATGTGGCAAGGCAGTGAGAACATGTTTTAAAGGAAAAAATTGTAGCGTGTCTCAATTAGTTCTATTATTCAAAGTTTTCAAAATCAGGAAAAACATTATAAATTAGAAGATATAAACGTTTAAAAAGTAGCTCCAAAAAAAGACCAACAAATACAGACATATGGAGTAATCTACTACTCTACAACTACCATTAAACAAGACCACCTGTAGTCGGCCAAAATCTAGCAGTTCGAAGGGTTCTCAAGGGAAAAGCCTAATGAGAATGAAGCCCAAGGAGAGCCAGGCCCAGCTTTGGGACAAACCGGAGTAAGCCTACCGAGACGGTCTCGGCCAAGATGAGTCGGCGTCTCAGTCGAGTTAGACCTTGATCCGGACGAGTCATCTGAGATGGATAAAATCCGAGATGACTCAGAAGGAGATCTGAGATATCGGTGACGTCATATATGAGGTCATCTGAGGCGGTTGCATTGAGCAACATTCTCGTGGAGGGCACATGCTACAACTGTCCCTACGTCATGGTGACGGCAGCCGAGCCGTTACTCTACGTGTCAATACCTAATTCGAGACCTCCACATGCAATGATAACGAATTTGGTTCGTAACGTGTCAAGACGTCATTCAAGCCAAATGACTGATTTACCTCTGTACTTGGAGCACAAGTCAGGAGCAGATATGCATATGGTTGAAAAGGTAGCGAGCATGTGGCACAAATGGCTTCCTCTACTTGGTTAGGCAAATATTTTGGCTGAGCCGTAGGGCAACCAAGACTGGTAGTAGCACCCAAAATCCGCAGAGGTTATTGCTTTAGTTGTACTAGGGATTTCTCCTAAAAGGGTTCCTTGTGGAGATTTCTCTCTTTCTGTGACTACCTAAGGTACAAGTTGTTCAAGTGGAATTCGGAAATAACTTGATGAACTATCAACTTATGCCATCAGTTCCCACACTTCGGTCATATGTAACATAGGGGTCCTATGACTGCAGCACCAACCCTAGGGATCCCTACACTTTGCTCTTTGTTGATGCGGTTTCTGGTCGTCCTCCAGCAATGACCTGCAAGCAGAGCACTAGAGGGTATTGGCTAATTCTTTGGTTGTAATTCTTTCTTTAATTTCATTAACAGCGTCTTATCCCTGCTTTAATTTAATGCACTAATAAACCAAACTGCAACTCCATTCGTTCTTCTGCTTTGAAACTTCTTGAGAAATGTCTACCTGATTGTTATTTGCTTAGTATTTATTGAATGTTACAGCTACATGCCAATAGGACATTGAGAATCTAGCATTTTGTTCATCATTTTATGTGCAACTAACGGCTTTGTGACATGTTTGTTACAGACCTCAGATTTACTTTGAATCGTTTCTGCTATCTGTGTAAAGCGTTCTTTTCAATAGTTTAATCCAGTCTATCAAAATGTTCTCAACAGCAAGCAATGCAACTTTTGCGTGTTCACGCCGCGTGCGATTTTTTGTTACAAGTTTTATTTTGTGCATTTTGGTTGGTGGTTAACTACAATTATTCCTTGTGCTTTCAGTATTCTTTGGGCATTCTATCTTCTGTGTTTTTGCATACAGCATGGTGCATGCTTTTGTTCTGCGCTTATCTTAAGGTGAGAATCTAATTATCTCGAGCATTTGGAAGGACAAAAGTACATCTAGATACCCTTTGTAGGAAGCATGTAGCTAGAAACCCTATTTTTGAGCGGCTAGAATATAGAAGGGAAGCCAGGACGCTGTTGTGCACCATATGTGCAGCGCACATCACAACCGTCCATCTTGAAAATACGACAAATTAGCAGCCACTGCCTCTCTTGCACGACCTTTTATACTATGAAGAAACCATTAGTCACATGACACTGAACTAATGCACGTAAAAATTGTATCATCTTATTTTATTTACCATTTTATAGAGCATAAGTAATACAAAGCCTCTACAGTATAGGTGCATAGATCACATATAAATTTAATCGTGCTTGACGTAAGCCAGTCCAACTGTTTGTCTATTTTCTCTCTGACACAAAGATATACTCCTATATCAGTAAATGAATGTATGTAGTGGTATATCCAGCACGATTCAAAACTGTGTCCTGATTCAAAAAAAAAAATCTCCAGCAAACTGGGTCAAATCGGCTATTGTTCTTGAGCACGCAAAAATCGCTGGAGGCCAAATTTTTGGCCAGACATTTTCACATCATGTTGAATCTGTTTTCTGTATTCTCTGAACGTGAATTTTCTGCCAAATAGGCTATGGAGGTCTCTCGACACCTTGCTCCACAGTCCACACTCTTGTACATGTCATTGCTCCACCACGTCTGCATTATTTTCAATTACCATTTGAAAAAGAGTAAGAATCTGCTAATAATCACACTAGTTATAAACCATAAAACTATGTATATTTAACTAAGGGACACATTTGGGCAAATATTATGTGCGAAAATAAATGTGTTTAATTTTGAATGGGTAGCGTTTTCCTTGCTAATGTTATACTCCTATGTACTGAGAAAATAACACTTGCAACTTAATTTTAGGGACTGCGAGTCTGCGAGACCTCCTGTGCTTTAAACAGCAAGATGTGCTGGGCCACCAAATGGTGGCGTTTGAGGGGAGAAAATGCTCATGCTCCTCACCTTGGGCAACATTCAGAATGTGACCACCTTGAGGTTGTCAATGAAAAAGCCAAGATTAATCGGTACATGACCTTATGAATGAATCTCGTCTTGAGGTAAATCGGCGGTTAGAACATCTGTTTTTCAAAGCCAACTGTGATTCTTTTTAGGCCCTTATAACTTGACTTTCTTTGTGGTTAATCCACATGTCGAGGTGTACACATGAACAGTTCGGATAAAGAAAACGAGACCTTTGTTGGACCCCACGGACCGGACTGTCAGAACATAGTGTAATGGTACCTGAAAAAGATCTCCAATGTTGATTATAAGAGCGTCTTGATTGGTTTAACAGCCACCCATTTGGTGAAGACTAGTGAGGAAATCAGTGTCAGTTTGGGGAACTAAGCGACAACGGGCACGCCGGATATCTGTTCAGGCGAAGAAAGCACTTGCTTTCTTTGCAACTCTCTTCAAAACACTCCCTTTGGGTTACCCAAATTCATTTCCAGAACATCTGCTGGCTGCCTTGCTAGCCCTTGCATGCAGCTGCATATTCCTCCATCACTTCCCTATGATACCAATTTAGTTGTTGACATTGGTCAATTCTTATGGAAAATGACATCGAAGCGGAAATTAGCCAACCTGTTCTGCTTGGATTGGATAATGATAGGCTGAGTCAATATTCTTTTTTCGTCATTTTCTTTTTTTGACTAGGTATGAATAACTGAATTGGGCAATGCTAGTACCTTTAGAGCAACAGCAGCAGAATGGGTAAAAGAGCATCTTAGGTAAAATACCCAAGTGAAACTTAAAAACAATGCTCCAGCAGCTTGTCTATTGCCCTAGGTATTTTTCCTTTTCTCTAAATTTGCTACAGTATCACTGTAAAAGTACCGAAGCACTGTGCATAAGCAATCCAATATTTTACCTTTTTTTTGGCCATTTCTCTTTTTCTCCACTGTTCCTGTCCCTCTCAGCTTTCCCCCCCCCCCCCCCCCCCCTCTCTCTCTCTCTCTCTCTCTCTCTTACTTTTTAGACTTATATAATATTTTATAGAAATAGAGAGAGTAATAGAGAAGATTGTTGGAATGTTGATAGTGACATGTTAGCTATATGTATTGTACACCAGGTATTGTGGTCAAAATTTTGGCTTAGCTGCTGTTGTTGCTCTAAGACCTGAAATCTCCATAACAAGCCGCCTCTGAATTTTTTTTAAAGGAATGTGGAAAGCCTCAGACCAAGAGAACTGCTTCAGACATGTCACTGTCGGAGTTCCCCACCGGTAAAAATCATTCCAAAAGCCCACAGTTGGCCTTCCTCTCAAATGGTGAGTTAAACAAATTCACTTGCTCTTTCCTCATCTTCACTTGCTCTTTCCACAGTTGGCCTTCCTCTCAAATGGCGTTCAACTTGCTCTTTCCTCGTCTTCTGGTGACCATTCCGGATTGCGACAATGAGTTCGCCGGAGTGGCGGAGGAGCTCCTCTAGAACAAGTAGGAAGCTACCAAATTGTCACAATTGTCAGAACGAGTGTGCACAGGGAATTAGGGTGTCTATTAAAATGGAATTTGGATTCTTCAGTTTTGACAAGAAATGAAGATCTCAAAGTTCAATATACAACTTCATGAAAACTCAAAATAAACTAGGAAAAGGAAGATAACTGTAGGATTTGGTGACGTGAGTCATCCAATCGCATGACTTAGGAATGGGTTTGGTCAAAATAAGGTTCCGTTTGATTGATTATAAAATATTTTTCGATAAAATATTTTACTCGTTTCCTGGTATTTGGTTGTATAAATTATATGTGAAACATTCTCCCATGTAAAATTTATTCCGTCTGTCAAGGGAAAATAACTCATCGTTGATTCTTTAGCGAGTCATTTTCCAGAGCTAACTCCCTTCCTACTACCCTACCACCTGTTCCATCTCATTCATCCTCCTCACCTCTGTTCAGTTTCTACAGCTGAAGGGGGATTGGGTTTCGTGGGAGCAAATTATTGTGGTTGATTGAGAAAGAACAGTTGACGAAATACACAGAATTCTTAATAACTATCGACTAAACATTGGAAAACAAAAACGGAAATTTTATTTTTGCCAAAACAATTTTACATAGAAAAATATCTTACATTGAAAAATGTTTTACATTGAAACAAACAGAGCTTTAATAAAAAATAATTACTGATAAAAAAAATTACAAAATAAGTAATGGCAATGTTTACTCCTTCTAGAATTGGAGACGACACAACATGGGTTTAAAACAATTATTTAGAGCAAAATAGCAATTTGATTGTACATTATCCATCCCTCGTATTTACAAAACAAACCAAGGGGTTCGAGGCAGGTGCTGAGCTAGGGGATCAACACAGAAACAGTGCAGCCAAAGTTGTGCACAAATTTATGTGTCTCACATGCTCATTTTTCTATCTTTAATTTATTCTTGATAACTAGTGAAATTATTAGAATTTAAGAATTAGTGGAATTTCAAAGTTAGTGAAATTTTGAAGTCGGCGAAACTTCGCACCTCCGGCGGTAAGTAGATACTGGGCGGAGGCGGATTTTGAAATAGAGTGCAACTTATGAGGTCAAAGTTAATAAAATTCACTAACTTATTTAAAAATGAGTGAAATTACTGAAACTTAGTAATAACCGCACTAAAAGTTAGTGAAATTTCAAAATGAGTTAAATTTCAAACTTAGTGAAAATTCAAAACGGGTGAAGTTACTGAAATTTCGAAACTAGTAAAAATTTGTGAAATTTCAGAGTTAGTGGAATTTGGGAACTAGTGAAATTACTAAATTTCCAGAATTCGTGAAACTTGGCGAAATTTCATAGTCAGTGGGATTTGATAACCCGTGAAATGGCTAAAATTTCAGAATTAGTGAAAAAATGAGTGAAATTTCATAATTAGAGAAATTTTGCACCTCTAGCGGGAAGTAAATGCTCGGTGGATGTTGATTTTGAAATTGAATGAAATTCATTAGCTCCTTAAAATTTAATAAAATTCACTAACTTTTCGTGAAATTTAGTGAAATTACTGAATTGCGGTAGTAATCGCACGAAATTAAAGTAAAATTTCAGAATAAGTACAATTTCAAAGTTTGTGAAAATTCAGGACCAGTGCAGTTAGTGAAATTTCATATTTAAAGTAAAATTCTGAAATTTTTACTAGTTCTGAAATTTCACTAATTTTTGAAATTTCACTAATTTTACTTTAATTTTGATTGTATTTACTGAAAATAAAATTAGTAAATAACTTAGGTAAATTTAGTAATAATCGGAAATTTTACTGAAATTTCACAGTTAGTGGAATTTGGTAACTAAGTAATTTCACCAAATGAGTGAAATTTAAAAATTAGAGAAATTTTGCACCTCTCGAGGAAAGTAAATGCTCGGGGGATGTTGATTTTGAAATTGAACGAATTCATGAGCTCCTTAAAGTTTAATGAAATTCACTAACTTTTCGTGAAATTTAGTTAAATTACTAAAATGCGGTAATAATCGCATGAAATTAAAGTAAAATTTCAGAATAAGTACAATTTCACAGTTTGTGAAAATTCAGGACCAGTGAAGTTACTGAAATTTCAGAACCGGTGAAATTAGTGAAATTATTAGAATTTCAGAGTTAGTAAAATTTTGAAGTTAGCGAAATTTCAAAGTTAGTGAAATTTTGAAGCCACCGAAACTTCACACCTCCGGCGGTAAGTAGATGCTCGACGGAGGCAGATTTTGAAATAGAGTGCAACTTATGAGGTCAAAGTTAATAAAATTCACTAACTTGTTTCAAAATTAGTGAAATTGCTGAAATTTAGTAACAATCGCAAGAAGTGTTAGTGAAATTTCCAAATTAGTTAAATTTCAAAGTTAGTGAAAATTCAGAATGGATGAAGTTAGTGAACTTTCGGAACTAGTAAAAATTAGTGAAATTTCAGAGTTAGTGGAATTTGATAACTAGTGAAATTACTAAATTTTCAGAATTCGTGAAACTTGGTGAAATTTCAGAGTTAGTGTGATTTGATAACTCTGAAATGACTAAAATTTCAGAATGAGTGAAAATGTGTGAAATTTCAGAATTAGAGAAATTTCGCACCTCTAGCGAAGAGTAAATGCTTGGTGGATGTTGATTTGAAATTGATTGAAATTCATGAGCTCCTTGAAGTTTAATGAAGTTCATTAACTTTTCGTGAAATTAAGTGAAATTACTAAAATGCGGTAATAATCGCACGAAATTAAAGTAAAAATTTCATAATACATTCAGTTTCAAGGTTTTTGAAAATTAAGGACCACTGAAGTTAGTGATAACGAGTGAAAATATTAGAATTTCAGAATTAGTTAAATTTTGAAGTTAGCAAAATTTTTAGTGAAATTTTGAAGTCAGCGAAATTTCGCACCTCTGGCAGTAATTTCAAAATTAGTGAAATTTTGAAGTTAGCGAAATTTCGCACCTCTGGCGGTAAGTAGATGCTGGGCGGAGGCGGATTTTGAAATAGAGTGCAGCTTATGAGGTCAAAGTTAATAAAATTCACTGACTTATTTTAAAATTAATGAAATTGCTGAAATTTAGTAATAATCGCACAAAAGTTAGTGAAAATTCAAGGGAAAAATTCAAAATGCCCCCCAAACTTCACACCAAATGTCTCATCGCCTCCCAAACTTTCAAAAAACTCAATTTTACTCCCAAACTTTCATTCTGTTATCAAAATAACTCCTTCCGTCTCAATCCGTGAAATCACTAACGGAATTTGGTGAGCTGGACACTAACAGAAAAAAAAAAAAAAAACGTTAAAAGAGGCTGATGGGGTATTTCCTCCTCCACTTTCCCCTCTCTCTCTCTCTCTCTCTCTCCACCCTCCTCCACCTTTTTCTATTTCCAGTTTCCAAATCAACGGCACCACCGGTAAAATCCATACCTTTTGCAATGCGACTAGGAATGAAATCATAAAGCAACAATATGCACACTCCAGGACAAAGGCAAAGGAAACAGAAGCACATTCACAAGAGAACCCAAGTCGTTGACGGCGGAGACTATGTTGGCGGACGGGGGTGGCAATCGGGGAAGGGGATAGGGCGGTGAGAGGCGGCGGCGGTCGATTGCGAGGAAAGAGTCGGAGTAGAAGGAGTGGTGCCGATAGGAAAGGTGGAGATGAGCCAGAGAACATGTGGGTCGGCAGTGGGGGGACACGTACGCTGGAAATTTTGCACCAGAGGGTTTCTAAGGTGGAGAAAGGGTGGGATTTGGAGGAGGGTTTTGCTGGGTTTGGTTTGTTTTTTTTTCCCCCAATAACAATTGATTTGGTCTGATTTGATTAGAGCTTTAGATATCAAGTGTGCAATTTCTCGATTTGATTTTGCACCAGAGGGCTTTCTTGGTTTGATTCACGTGTGGGGGAGGGGTTGGGTTGATGGTGAGGGAGGTGAGGTTACTTGGAGGATATGGAAGGAAAGAAGTTTGGGTGGGGAGTTTTGGAGGTGGCTATAGAGAGTGGGACGGTAGATGGCGGTGATGTGGGTAGTCAAGAGAGAGTCAACACTTACTTAATTTTTTCCATCTTTGATTTTTTTTTTTTTTACATGTGGCACCTTTTTTAATTAGTGTGCATGTGGCGCCACGTGTCAAAAATAAAGAGCCACGTGGCTGATTTAACTGAGTCGTTGGTCCAATTCACCAAATTCCGTTAGTGATTTCACGGATTGAGACGGAAGGAGTTATTTTGATATCGGAATGAAAGTTTGGGAGTAAAATTGAGTGTTTTGAAAGTTTGGGAGACGATGAGACATTTGGTGTAAAGTTTGGGGGGCATTTTGAATTTTTCCCAAAATTCAAAACTGGTGAAGTTAGTGAAATTTCGGAACTAGTAAAAATTAATGAAATTTCAGAGTTAGTAGAATTTGATAACTAGTGAAATTATTAAATTTCCAAAATTTGTGAAACTTGGTGAAATTTCAGAGTTAGTGTGATTTGATAACAAGTGAAATGACTAAAATTTTAGAATTAGTGAAAATTTGTGAAATTTCAGAATTAGAGAAATTTCGCACCTCTGACGGAGAAGAGTAAATGCTCGGTGGATGTTGATTTTGAAACTGAATGAAATTCATGAGCGCCTTAAAGTTTAATGAAGCTCACTAACTTTTTGTGAAATTACTGAAATGCGGTAATAAGCTCACGAAATTAAAGTAAAATTTCAGAATACATTCAGTTTCAAAGTTTGTGAAAATTCAGGACCAGTGAAGCTAGTGAAATTTCAGAGCCGGTCAAGTTATTGAAGTTTCAGATTTATTGATATTTGATAACTAGTGAAATTATTAGAATTTCAGAATTAGTGAAATTTCGAAGTTAGCGAAATTTCAAAATTAGTGAAATTTTGAAGTCAGTAAACCTTTGCACCCCCGGCGGTAAGTAGATGCTGGCGGAGCGGATTTTGAAACAGAGTGCAACTTATGAGGTCAAAGTTAATAAAATTCACTAACTTGTTTCAAAATTAGTGAAATTGTTGAAATTTAGTAATAATCGCACGAAGACTTAGTGAAATTTCAAAATTAGTTAAATTTCAAAGTTAGTGAAAATTCAGAACGGGTAAAGTTAGTGAACTTTCGGAACTAGTAAAAATTAGTGAAATTTCAAAGTTACTAGATTTTGATAACTAGTGAAATTACTAAATTTCCAGAATTCGTGAAACTTGGTGAAATTGCAGAGTTAGTGGGATTTGATAACTCGTGAAATGACTAAAATTTCAGAATGAGTGAAAATGTGTGAAATTTCATAATTAGAGAAATTTTGCACCTCTAACCAAACCAAGCCTTTTGTCCCAATCAATTGGGGTCGGCTACATGAATCATTTTTCTCCATTGAGCTCTGTCAAGTGCTGCTTCATCACTTAAACCTAGTATACTCAAATCTTTGCGTACTACCGCATCTAATGTCAATTTGGGCCTTCCCCTACCTTGTGCGTTTCTACCCAAAGCTATCTTATCCACTCTCTTAACTACTGCATCCGCTGGTCTACGATAGGCATGCCCAAACCACCTTAGCCTATTTTCCCTTAACTTCTCCTCTATAGGTGCTACCTACCATCTCGTGAACTGTTTCATTTCTAATTGTAGACACCCCAATTTTGACTCAGGAAACTTGCCAAGCACTCCCGATGATGAGAAAACCACCCGTGAACACCTTAAGGTTAAGAGAAGGGCTTGGATTTCCCCAAATAACCTAGACCACCCTCAAAACAACCCTAAACCAACCCAAATGACCAAAATACCCCTCAGAAGATCAAAACAAACCAGAACCAACCCCAGTGCTCAAAGGGGTTTGAGCGCTCAAACCCCTTGTTTGATCGCTCAACCTCTGTCCGGTCTGTCGGTGGCAGAGGATCTAATGATGAGATTCCAACTGATTGACAGCCACCCAGCCATTTTTCTGTTGCTCGCATGCACCTGATAGACCTCAGGGTGGGCCTATATTACTTCATTAGACCCCCCATTTTGAAAACCATCACTTCACTCCCCATTTCACTCTATAAAAGCCACTCCTCTACTTCATTTGCAGAGGTTAGACACTCACACCAGCTCCAAGCTACTGCCCATCTCTCTAAAATCCATATTTCCAGCTATCATCAATCCACTTCATCCACCACTTCAAGCTTAATCCTCTTCTACCCATCAAATCCTCTTGATCATCAAATCCTCTCACTACATTACACCATCATCTACTCAAAATCATCTCAAGCCAACCCATACCCATCATAATCTGATCAAAACAACCCACATTGTTTGTACGACGTAGCCACCATCCAATCATCTATCAAACTTCCAAGTCCAAGCTCAAATCAAAACCAAAAGGTAGAAATCCATGTGAAAAGTTACGGGTTGGTACTCCTGAGGGAGACCAGTGGGTTCATGGAGGTCTTCTATACCTCTAATGGACTCACGAGGTCTTAAAAATACAAGAAAATGACTTTTGAAAAACCCAGCTTCAAGCAGCTCGAGCGCTCAATGCTGGGGACCCTGAGCGCTCAAACTGTTTGGGGGCTTCTTATTGTTTTTGTGGTTTCTGATGCTTTCTCATGTTGATATCATCATTTGATGGCTTTTGGTTGATTTAAATACTCTCAAACCAATCTATTTCATCTTTGATCATTGATCAATGAAGCAAAAAGTCATAAAAGTGATGTTTCATCATCATCAAGCCATGGATGGTCCTATTCCATGAAGCAAACAGTGTATCTCACTTCTTTCAACCATGATCAGAAAGTTTTAAGTTAACACCAACATCAAAGGATGATCAGAAATCACAAAAGCTCACAGCCCCTGAATGGGGGTTGAGCGCTCAATACATGGACTATGAGCGCTCAAGCCTTGTTCAGTTGTGACATCTCAATCTTGCTTATTTCAGTTCTGCATTCTGTTTTCAGTTAGAGTGAAGTGTGTGTGTGTTGATGTTTGGCTAAGCCAACCTAATCTCAATGTGTGTGTGTGTGTGTGTTGATGTTTGGCTAAGCCAACCTAATCTCAATGTGGGTGTGTGTGTATGTTGATGTTTGGCTAAGCCAACCTGATCTCATCTCCCTCTCACCCTAATCATGCTCATGAAAAGTCTAATGCTTACTTTCTACTCATGTGGACACCTCAAGTTTATTTTATTCACGTTGTTGGAGTTTCAGTACTTTATGCATCATCACATGTCATGTTGAACTAATTTGTGGTTCAGATGAGGGCAGTATGTTGCAGAAACATTCAAATCCAGAAGATGGCTTGAGCGCTCAATTCATCCCTTTGAGCGCTCAAACTTCCTTCTAAGCCATTCAAATCTTTTTCTCATTTTAGCCTGTTCTTGGCACTTTGAGTGTTGTGCAAAGTTTTAAACCTTTGAGTCTTCACTCCTTCTATACTGTTTGCCTCATTCTGATCCATGAACAAGTTTTAAATCCGTGATTATGTGATCATGCCATTCTGTCCAAAAATCCAAATGCTATTTTTGAGTAAGCAATGGGGATTAAAACAAGTTTTCATTAAACCAGAATCATTGGAATCAACAGAAGCATGTTTGGATTGAGGAAGGTTTGAGCGCTCAAACCGTCCTCTATGAGCGCTCAAACCCCTAACAGGGAGATCAGATTGGTTTAGTCTCGTAGTGATTTGTGATGCTATTTTTGGTTACTTTGTTATCATTCTGTGTAGTCTGACATTATTACTTACTGTTCGATGTTCTTGGTTGTTTATACTCGCATATCATCCTCATTCATGTAGATCCATGAAGCACAAGCACGCACTGTAATCCATTATTATGTTTATTATTGTCATTATGTGGCTCCCATTCCCCATTCCCCATTCCCCGTACTTGCTCAAAGTTGAATTATAAGCATTTCTCACGATCCCACAAAAGTCAAGTGAGACCGGTTTTCGAACCGGGCGAGGAGGGTGTCGTTAAACCCTTCCCCTCTCGTAACTAAGCTCCCGAACCTAAGATAGTATGGTGATGACGGGCCAGTAACCCTTATCCATTGAATGAGGCACGAGTCAATCGAGTTCGGTTCCTCGGGGACAATCCGCTAAAACCCGGGTGGCGACCCCGAATCGATTCGAGGAATCCCTCCGGAGGTGCGTCCACACTAATCCTATCTCGTCTAGCCTCAACATTCTCATTTCCTCTACACTTATCTTGTTCGCCTGCTGCTTCTTAATAGGCCAGCATTTTGTCCCGTGAAGCATCGCTGGTCTTATGGGAGTTCTATAAAAAAATTCTTTCAATTTTGTGGGTACCCTCTTGTCACGCAGTACACCAGTATCGCTTCTCCACTTGAGCCATCTCACTTGAATCCTATGAGTCACATCATCTGCAATCTCTCCATCTTGACTAATAATAAAGCCTAAATACCTAAAATGGTCCCTCTTTGGTATCTCCTGATCTTGGATCATCACTCTTTCCTCATACGCACTTCTGGTATCACTAAACTTGGAGACCATATACTAAGTTTTACTCCTACTTATCCGAAAGCCCTTAGACTCTAATGCTTCCCGCCAAATTTCTAATTTAGTATTAACACCACTAGCCGTTTCATCTACAAGGACAATATCATCTGCAAACAACATACACCATCGGATATCCTCCTGAATCTGCCTAGTCAATTCATCCATAACTAACGCGAACAGGTACGGGCTCAAGGCTGACCCTTGGTGCAATCCTACTGTGATGGAAAATTCACTCGTTTCTCCTGCTGGTGATCTAATGGCAGTGACTGCACCTTCATACGTGTCTCTAACTACGTCAATATAGCCTTTGGTCATTCCCTTTCTCTCCAGAACCCACCATATAATGTCTCTAGGAACTCTATCATAAGCCTTTTCTAGGTCTATGAAAATCATATGGAGATCCTTCTTCGTTGACTTGTGTCTTTCTACCAATCCCCTTAGTAGGTAAATAGCTTCCATAGTTGATCTCCCAGGCCTTCTTTTTTCCCTTCCTTTTCGTTTGGACATCCTCATCTGACAAACTAGCAATACTAACATTGTCATTACTATTGTCACTTCCCTCATCCTCACCAACTGTCACACTTTTTCCACCCTCATCCACACACACATTCTCTACATTAGTACTTGGTTCACCCTCATCTACACACTCATTCTCCAGTCTCATACTCTTCAACATCATCATAGTCATCTGATGCATCTCTTAAACCACTGTAGTCCCTGTCCTCACTATCCTCAATGTCCTCACAGTCACTAACACCACTCCCACTATTAGCACTATCACCACTCCCACTATCACCACTATTATGAGTATCAGTAATCTCCCCTTCCTCATCTCCAGCTCCTCCCTAGTACACCCTAGCTCCTCCCTAGTACACCCTAGCTCCTCCTCATCACTGCTTTGAACATCAGGATTTTTAACAAATATGTCAATCACCCTACCATGACCCTCAAGATAAACAAACATTACTCCCAAATCTGTATTGTTTTTAATATCAAGTAACACATCCTCCATCCTACGACCTGGTTGTACATAGAAAATTGACTCCTAGGGGCACATATGTCTTGCATGACAGCCACTAAATCATTGTACGAAAACTCATAAGGGATCACTCTACAATAACCCACTGACCAATCAATGTAACTGTTGATTGAGTTTCCCACAAATTTTCCACCATATCTAATATTGAGGGTAACCCTACCATCTTCAGGCAAATTCCCACTCTTCAGGCGATATTAAACAAAAGAAACAGTAAACAAAAGTGGGTTAGTGTATAGTTATTAGGGGGGGCACCATTACAAAAGAAAACAGTACACAACAAGGCAGGGGAGAGGACCACAAAACCACAAAAGATACTTCCATTATTGTTATTTTTTTTCTTTTTTTGAAAACTACCACACATGATACAGTAAACGACAATGGCCGAGGGGACCAACCGACAATATTTTGTTGAACTTTTCAAAAGGGCATAAAGTATTGCAAAGGCCATAAACTATATATACGCATACAGAGATAAAAACACCATGCAGAATCCCAAAAACCCTATTTTTGAAACTCTGACAAACACTATTTCTTCAGCAATCATTGAAATCTAAAAAGCCCTACTTTTTAAACTCTGACAAAACCCTAAATTGCTCGTTGAAACGGAAATCAAATGGCAATGAACTTACCTGGGCCATGTGAACATCGTCTTCAAAATCGTCCGGCATATCGCCTTCAATTCGTACAAAAAGTAACCCATGATCGTGTGGCTTCAAATGCTACCCATGTCACTGTTACGACTTAGATTTTAGGTGTTGTGTAGTAGTCGGAGAGAGAGAGAGAGAGAGAGAGATGTTTAGGGTTACAGTGTAGAGAGAGGGAAGGAGGGAGAGAGAGAGAGAGAGAGAGAGAGAGAGCGAGAGATGTTTAGGGTTATTGTGTAGATAGAGAGATAGAGAGAGAGATTGTTTACTGTTACGGTGTAGAGAGAGAGAGAGAGAAGAAGAAATGGAATGGGGATGATTTCGCCCAAGTGTGGTATATATACATCAGGGTATAACAGTCTTTTCGTTCACTCCATTAACAGATTTAGACCCCCCTCTAAAGAAAGTTTATTGAAGGAGTGTCCCCATAGGCAAAATTCGTGTAGGGGGTGAGCGAGACAAATAAGTTTTGCGTAGGAGGTGTGCCTATAAATACCCCTTTCAAAATTAGTGAAATTTTGAAGTCAGCCAAACTTTGCACCACTAGCGGTAAGTAGATGCTGGGCTGAGGCGGATTTTGAAATAGAGTGCAATTTATGAGGTCAAAGTTAATAAAATTCACTAACTTATTTTAAAATTAATGAAATTGCTGAAATTTTGTAATAATCGCACAAAAAGTTAGTGAAATTTTGGAACTAGTAAAAATTAGTGAAATTTTAGAGTTAGTGGAATTTGATAACTAATGAAATTATTAAATTTCCAGAATTTGTGAAACTTGGTGAAATTTCAGAGTTAGTGAGATTTGATAACTAGTGAAATGACTAAAATTTTAGAATTAGTGAAAACGTGTGAAATTTCAGGAATTAGAGAAATTTCGCACCTCTGGCGGAGAGTGAATGCATGGTGGATGTTGATTTTGAAACTGAATGAAATTCATGAGCGCCTTAAAGTTTTATGAAGCTCACTAACTCTTTGTGAAATTACTGAAATGCGGTAATAATCGCTCGAAATTAAAGTAAAATTTCAGAATATGTTCAGTTTCAAAATTTATGAAAATTCAGAACCAGTAAAGTTAGTGAAATTTCAGAGTCGGTCAAGTTTTTGAAATTTCAGATTATTGAAATTTAATAACTAGTGAAATTATTAGAATTTCAAAATTAGTGAAATTTTGAAGTCACCAAAACTTCGCACCTCCGGCGGTAAGTAGATGCTGGGCGGAGGCGGATTTTGAAACAGAGTGCAACTTATAAGGTTAAAGTTAATAAAACTCACTAACTTGTTTCAAAAGTAGTGAAATTGCTGAAATTTAGTAATAATCGCACGAAGACTTAGTGAAATTTAAAAAATAGTTGGATTTCAAAGTCTGTGAAAATTCAGAACGGATAAAGTTAGTGAACTTTCGAAACTAGTAAAAATTAGTGAAATTTCAAAGTTACTGGAATTTGATAACTAGTAAAATTACTAAATTTCCAGAATTCGTGAAACTTGCTGAAATTGCAAAGTTAGTGGGATTTGATAACTCGTTAAATGACTAAAATTTCCAAATGAGTGAAAATGTGTGAAATTTCAAAATTAGAGAAATTTCGCAACCCTAGCCGAGAGTAAATGCTCGGTGGATGTCGATTTAAAATTGATTGAAATTCATGAGCTCCTTAAAGTTTAATGAAGTTCATTAACTTTTCGTGAAATTAAGTTAAATTACTAAAATGCGGTAATAATCGCACGAAATTAAAGTAAAATTTCAAAATACATTCCGTTTCAAAGTTTGTGAAAATTTAGGACCAGTGAAGTTTAGTGAAATTTCAGAGCCGGTCAAACTAGTGAAATTTCAGATTTATTGATATTTGATAACGAGTGAAATTATTAGAATTTTAGAATTAGTGAAATTTTGAAGTTAGCGAAATTTCAAAATTAGTGAAATTTTGAAGTCAACGAAACTTCGCACCTCCGGCGGTAAGTAGTGCTGGGGGGAGGCGGATTTTGAAATAGAGTGCAACTTCTGAGGTAAAATTTAATAAAATTCACTAACTTATTTAAAAATTAATGAAATTGCTGAAAATTAGTAACAATCGCACAAAAAGTTGGTGAAATTTCAAACTTCGTGAAAATTCAAAACTGGTGAATTTAGTGAAATTTCAAATTTATTGATATTTGACAACTAGTGAAATTATTAGAATTTAAGAATTAGTAAAATTTTGAAGTTAGCGAAATTTCAAAATTAGTGAAATTTTGAAGTCAACGAAACTTCGCACCTCTGGCGGTAAGTAGATGTTTGGCGGAGGTAAATTTTGAAATAGAGTGCAACTTATGAGGTCAAAGTTAATAAAATTCACTAATTTATTTTAAAGTTAATGAAATTGCTAAAATTATTTAATAATAGCACAAAAAGTTAGTGAAAATTCAAAACTGGTGAAGTTAGTGAAATTTTGGAACTAGTAAAAATTAGTGAAATTTCAGAGTTAGTGGAATTTGATAACTAGTGAAATGACTAAATTTCTAGCGAAATTACTAAATTTCCAAAATTCGTGAAACTTGGTGGAATTTCAAAGTTACTGGGATTTGATTACTCGTGAAATGACACAATTTCAGAATTAGTGAAAATGTGTGAAATTTTAGAATTAGAGAAATTTTGCACCTGTGGCGGATAGTAAATGTTCAGTGGATGTTGATTTTAAAATTGAATAAAATTAATGAGTTCCTTCAAATTTTATTAAGTTCACAAACTTTTCGTGAAATTTATGAAATGTTGTAATAATCGCACGAAATTATACTACAATTTCATAATACGTACAATTTGAAAGTTTGTGAAAATTCAGGACCAGTGAGGTTACTGAAATTTCAGAGCTGGTGAAATAAGTGAAATTTCAAACTTATTGATATTTGATAACTTGTGAAATTATTAGAATTAGTGAAATTTTGACGTTAGCGAAATTTCAAAATTAGTAAAATTTTGAAGTCAGTGAAACTTTGCACCTTCGGCAGCAAGTAGATGTTGGGCAGAGGCAAATTTTGAAATAGAGTTCAACTTGTGAAGTCAAAGTTAATAAAATTCACTAACTTATTTAAGAATTAGTGAAATTACTGAAATTTAGTAATAATCGCACAAAAAGTTTGGGAAATTTCAAAATTAGTTAAATTTCAAACTTAGTGAAAATTAAAAAATGGTGAAGTTAGTGAATTTCGGAACTAGAAAAAATTAGTGAAATTTCAGAATTAATTGCATTTGATAACTAAAGAAATTGCTAAATTTTCAGAATTCATGAAACTTGGTGAAATTTCAGAGTTAGTGGGATTTAATAACTAGTGAAATGACTAAAGTTTTAGAATTAGTGAAAATTGGTGAAATTTCAAAATTAGAGAAATTTCGCACCTCTGCAGATAGTAAATGCTTGGTGGATGTTGATTTTGAAATTGATTGAAATTCAAGAGCTCCTAAAAGTTTCATGAAGTTCACTAACTTTTCGTGAAATTACTGAAATGCGATAATAATCGCACAAAATTAAAGTAGAATTAGAGTACGTACAGTTTCATAGTTCATGAAAATTAAGGACTAGTGAAATTAATGAAATTTCAAATTTATTGATATTTGATAACTTGTGAAATTATTAGAATTTCAAAATTAGTGAAATTTTAAAGTCCGCGAAACTTCGCATCTCCGGCGGTTAGTAGATTCTGGGTGGAGGCGGATTTTGTAATAGAGTGCAACTTATGAGGTCAAAGTTAATAAAATTCACTAACTTATTTAAAAATTAGTGAAATTACAAAATTTTTGTAATAATCACACAAAAAGTTAGTGAAATTCAAACTTCATGAAAATTCAAAACTGGTGAAGTTAGTGAAATTTCGGAACTAGTAAAAATTAGTGAAATTTCAAAGCTAGTGGAATTTGATAATTAGTGAAATTACTAAATTTCTAGAATTCGTGAAACTTGGTGAAATTTCAGAGTTAGTGGGATTTGATAACTCGTGAAATGACTAAATTTCAGAATTAGTGAAAATGTGTAAAATTTCATAATTACAAGAAATTTTGCATCTCTAGCGGTGAGTAAATGCTCAATGGATGTTGATTTTCAAAGTTAGTGAAAATTCAAAACTGGTGAATTTAGTGAAATTTCAGAACCAGTAAAAATTAGTGATATTTCAGAGTTAGTGGAATTTGATAACTAGTGAAATTAGTAAATTTCCAGAATTCGTGAAACTTGGTTAAATTTCAGTGTTAGTGGTATTTGATAACACGTGAAATGGCTAAAATTTTTGAATTAGTGAAAAAAATAAGTGAAATTTCAGAATTGGAGAAATTTCGCACCTCTGGCGGGAAGTAAATGCTGGGTGGATGTTGATTTTGAAATTGAATGAAATTCATTAGCTCCTTAAAATTTAATGAAATTCACTAACTTTTCATGAAATTTAGTGAAATTACCGAAATGCGGTAATAATAGCACGAAATTAAAGTTAAATTTGAGAATAAGTACAATTTTAAAGTTTGTGAAAATTCATGACCAGTGAAGTTAGTGAAATTTCATAATTAAAGTAAAATTTCTAAAGTTTTTACTAGTTCTGAAATTTCACTAATTTTACTTTAATTTCGATTGTATTTACTAAAAATAAAATTTGTAAATAACTTCGCTAAATTTAGTAATAATAGGAAATTTTACTGAAATTTTACAGTTAGTCGAATTTAGTAACTAACTAATTTCACTAAATGAGTGAAATTTCATAATTAGAGAAATTTTGCACCTCAGGCGGAAAGTAATCGCACGAAGAGTTAGTGAAATTTCAAAATTAGTTAAATTTCAAAGTTAGTGAAAATTCAGAACAGATGAAGTTAGTGAACTTTCGGAACTAGTAAAAATTAGTTAAATTTCAAAGTTAGTGAAAATTCAGAACGGGTGAAGTTATTGAAAATTCGGAACTAGTAAAAATTTGTGAAATTTCATAGTTAGTGGAATTTGATAACTGGTGAAATTACTAAATTTCTAGAATTCGTGAAACTCGGTGAAATTTAAGAGTTAGTGGCATTTGATAACATGTGACATGACTGAAATTTTGAAGTTAGTGAAATTTCAAAATTAGTTAAGTTTTGAAGTCTGCAAAACTTCGCACCTCCGGCGGTATGTAGATGTTGGGCGGAGGCGGATTTTGAAATAGAGTGCAACTTATGAGGTCAAACTTAATAAAATTCATTAACTTATTTTAAAATTAGTGAAATTGCTAAAATTTAGTGATTATCGCACAAAAAGTTAGTGAAATTTCAAACTTCGTGAAAATTCAAAATTGGTTAAGTTAGTGAAATTTCGAAACCAGTAAAAATTAGTGAAATTTCAGAGTTAGTGGAATTTGATAACTAGTGAAATTACTAAATTTCTAGAATTTGTGAAACTTTATGAAATTTCCGAGTTAGTGGGATTTGTAACTCGTGAAAGGACTAAAATTTCAAAATTACTGAAAAAGAGTGAAATTTCAGAATTATAGAAATTTTGCGCCTCTGGCGGAGAGTAAATGCTCGGTGGATGTTGATTTTAAAACTTAGTGAAAATTCAGAAACGGTGAAGTTAGTGAAATTTCAGAACTAGTAAAAATTAGTGAAATTTCAGAGTTAGTGGAATTTGATATCTAGCGAAGTTACTAAATTTCTAGATATCGTTAAACTTGGTGGGATTTCAGAGTTAGTAGGATTTGATTACTAGTGAAATGACTAAAATTTTAGAATTACTTAAAATGTGTGAAATTTCAGAATTGGCGAAATTTCGAACCTTTGGCGGAGAGTAAATGCTCGGTGGATGTTGATTTTGAAACTGATTTAAATTCATGATCTCAAAATTTAATAAAGTTCACTAACGTTTCGTGAAATTAAGTGAAATTACAGAAATGCGGTAGTAATCACACGAAATTTAAGTATAATTTCCGAATACGTGCGATGTCAAAGTTTATGAAAATTCAAGGCTGGTGAAGTAAGTGAAATTTCAAATTTATTGATATTTGATAACTAGTGAAATTATTTGAATTTCAGAATTAGAGAAATTTTGAAGTTAGCGAAATTTCTAAATTAGTGAAATGTTGAAGTCAGCGAAACTTCGCACCTCCGGCGTTAAGTAGATGTTGGGTGTAGGCGGATTTTCAAATACAGTGCAACTTTTGAGGTCAAAGTTAATAAAATTCATTACCTTATTTAAAAATTAGTGAAATTACTGAAATTTAGTAATAATCGCACAAAAAGTTAGTGAAATTTCATACATCGTGAAATTTCAAAATTGGTGAAGTTAGTGAAATTTCGAAACTACTAAAAATTAGTGAAATTTTAGTGTTAGTGGAATTTGATAACAACTGAAATTACTAAATTTCTAGAATTTGTGAAACTTGGTGAAATTTCAGAGTTAGTGGGATTTGATAACTCCTAAAATGACTAAAATTTCAGAATGAGTGAAAAAAGTGTGAAATTTCAGAATTACAGAAATTTTGCACCTCTGGCGGAGAGTAAATGCTCGATGGATGTTGATTTTCAACCTTAGTGAAAATTCAGAACTGGTGAAGTTAGTGAAATTTCGGAACTAGTAAAAATTAGTTTAAATTTCAGAGTTAGTGGAATTTGATATGTAGCGAAATTACTAAATTTTTAGAATTCATTAAACTTGGTGGAATTTCAGAGTTACTGGGATTTGATAACTCGTGAAATGACAAAAATTTCAGAATTAGTGAAAATGTGCGAAATTTCAAAATTAGAGAAATTTTGCACCATATGCGGAGAGTAAATGTTCGGTCGATGTTATTATGAAATTCAATGAAATTAATGAGTTCCTTAAATTTAACTATGTTCACTTACTTTTGTGAAATTAAGTGAAATTATTGAAATGCAGTAATAATCGCATGAAATTAAAGTAAAATTTCAGAATACGTACAGTATGAAAGTTTGTGAAAATTCTGGACCAGTGAAGTTACTGAAATTTCAGAGCTGGTGAAGTTAGTGAAATTTCAGATTTATTGAAATTTGATAACTGCTGAAATTATTAGAATTAGTGAAATGAAGTTAGCGAAATTTCAAAATTAGTGAAATTTTGAAGTCAGCGTAACTTTGCACCTCCGGCGGTAAGTAGATAATGCGCAGAGGCGGGGTTCAACTTATGAAGTCAAAGTTTATTAAATTCCCTAACTTATTTAAGAATTAGTGAAATTGCTGAAATTTTGTAATAATCGCACAAAAAGTTAGTGAAATTTCAAAATTCGTTAAATTTCAAACTTAGAGAAAATAAAAAACTGGTGAAATTAGTGAAATTTCGAAACTAGTAAAAATTAGTGAAATTTTAGAATTAGTGGAATTTGATAACAAGTGAAATTACTAAATTTCCAAAATTCGTGAAACTTGGTGAAATTTCAGAGTTAGTGGGATTTGATAACTAGTGAAATGACTAACATTTTAGAATTAGTGAAAATGTGTGATGAAATTTCGCACCTCTGGCGGAGAGTAAATGCTCGATGCATGTTGATTTTGAAATTGATTGAAATTCATTGGCTCCTTAAAATTTAATGAAGTTCACTAACTTTTCGTGAAATTAAGTGAATTACTGCAATGAGGTAGTAATCACATGAAATTTATGTAAAATTTCAGAATACGTGGAATTTCAAACTTTAAGAAAATTCAGGACTGGTGAAGTTAGTGAAATTTCAAATTTATTGATATTTGATAACTAGTGAAATTATTTGAATTTAAGAATTAGTGAAATTTTGAAGTTAGCGAAATTTCTAAATTAGTGAAATTTTGAAGTCAGCGAAACTTCGCACCACCGGCGGTAAGTAGAAGCTTGGCGGAGGCGGATTTTGAAATAGAGTGCAACTTCTGTGGTCAAAGTTAATAAAATTAATTAACATATTTAAAAATTAGTGAAATTGCTGAAATTTTGTAATAATCGCACAAAAAGTTAGTGAAATTTCAAACTTCATGAAAATTCAAAATTGGTGAAGTTAGTGAAATGTCGAAACTAGTAAAATTAGTGAAATTTTAGAGTTAGTGGAATTTGATAACTAGTGAAATTACTAAATTTCTAGTATTTGTGAAGCTTGGTGAAATTTCAGAGTTACTGGGATTTGATAACTCGCGAAATGACTAAAATTTCATAATTAACGAAAGTGTGTGAAATTTCAAAATAACAGAAATTTTACTCCTCTGGCAGAGAGGAAATGCTCCGTGGATGTTGATTTTCAAACTTAGTGAAAATTTAGAAATAGTGAAGTTAGTGAAATTTCAGAATTAGTGGAATTTGATATCTAGCGAAATTACAAAATTTCAAGAATTCGTTAAACTTGGTTGAATTTCAGAGTTACTTGGATTTGATAACTTGTGAAATGACTAAAATTTCAGAATTAGTGAAAATGTGCGAAATTTCAGAATTTGAGAAATTCTGTACCTCTAGCGGAGAGTAAATGTTCGGTGGATGTTGATTTTGAAACAGAATGAAATTAATGATGTTCACCAACTTTTGTGAAATTAAGTGAAATTATTGAAATGTTGTAGTAATCGCATGAAATTAAAGTAGAATTTCAGAATACGTACAATTTGAAACTTTGTGAAAATTCAGGACCAGTGAAGTTACTGAAATTTCATATTTATTTATATTTGATAACTGGTGAAATTATTAGAATTAGTGAAATTTTGAAGTTAGCGAAATTTCAAAATTAGTGAAATTTTGAAGTTAGCAAAATTTCAAAATTAGTGAAATTTTGAAGTTAGCGAAACTTTGCACCTCCTGCAGTAAGTAGATTCTGGGCAGAAGCGGAGTTCAACTTATGAAGTCAAAGTTTATAAAATTAACTAACTTATTTAAGAATTAGTTAAATTGCTGGAATTTAGTAATAATCGCACAAAAAGTTAGTGAAATTTCAAAATTCGTTAAAGTTCAAACTTAAGGAAATAAAAAACTTGTGAAGTTAGTGAAATTTCGGAACTAGTAAAAATTAGTGAAAGTTCAGAATTAGTGGAATTTGATAACTAGTGAAATTACTAAATTACTAGAATTCGTGAAACTTGGTAAAATTTCAGAGTTAGTGGGATTTGATAACTAGTGAAATGACTAAAATTTTAGAATTAGTGAAAATGTGCGAAATTTCAGAATTAGAGAAATTTTGCACCTCTGGCGGAGGGTAAATGCTCGGTGGATGTTGATTTTGAAATTGATTGAAATTCATGAACTCCTTAAAATTTAATGAAGTTCACTAACTTTTCGTGAAATTAAGTGAAATTACTGTGAAATACGGTAGTAATCGCACGAAATTAAAATAAAATTTTAGAATACGTGCAATTTTAAAGTCAGCGAAACTTCGCACCTTCAGTGGTAAGTAGATGCTGGGCGGAGGCGGATTTTGAAATAGAGTGCAACTTATGAGGTCAACGTTAATAAAATTCATTAACATATTTAAAAATTAGTGAAATTGATGAAATTTAGTAATAATTGCACAAAAAGTTAGTGAAATTTCAAACTTCATGAAAATTCAAAATTGGTTAAGTTAGTGAAATTTCGAAACTAGTAAAAATTAGTGAAATTTCAGAGTTGGTGGAATTTGATAACTAGTGAAATTACTAAATTTCTAGAATTTGTGAAACTTGGTGAAATTTCAGAGTTAGTGGGATTTGATAACTCGTGAAATGACTAAAATTTCATAATTAGTGAAAATGTGGTGAAATTTCAGAATTATAGAAATTTCACACCTCTGGCGGAGAGTAAATGCTCGGTGGATGTTGATTTTCAAACTTCGTGAAAATTCAGAACTGGTGAAGTTAGTGAAATTTCAGAACCGATGAAGTTTGTGAAATTTCAGATTTATTGATATTTATTATTTAATAACTAGTGAAATTATTAGAATTTCAAAATTACTGAAATTTTGAAGTTAGCAATAATATTTTTTTGGGAGCCTGATGCTGGCTTTAGAATTTTTTTTCCAAGTAAATAAGAACTAGCCCCCAAAATTGAGTGATTTGAGGGATCATTCGTTATTAACCACATGGGTAAATTTCACTTATCTCCCCTGAGGTTTCTGACAACAACAGATACCTCCCATCACGTTTCTGAAATTGCACTTACCTCCCCTGTCAGACCTGTCACCTAAAGTCTTCTAACGGTAAAGGTAATTTTGCTTGTTTGCCCATGCCATTATACGTAAAAAAGTAAACAGAAAAAGTAAGAAGTGAGAAGTGAAGGTTGGGTGTGGAAGCTTCCAACTTTACACGTGTATGGCTGTGATGGCATTCACATATCCTGAGGTCTGGTACCTATATTTCGCGGGAGACGCCGATCCTATCCAGGATCGTGGATTGAGGTTTCAATCCGGGAAAACAATCTGAGCAGTCCGTGAAGATCGCACGGCTGGGAAAGAAAATAACATCTCGCGGGTTAAAAATAACCCGGGTCAAGGACTATCCGGACCATATTGCTTCACGGGTCAATACCATTACCCACACTTCATTTAACGTTCGGTAGTGGCCTTCATGGCCCCCCCGGCCCCTTCAACTACTCGTTAGGAACTTCGACAAGCATTTTTTTTTGTTGTAAAACTTGTGAGCATCATCTAAACTCTGAAACTTTTGTTTCATTTTCGGTATCAAGTCATTTTTCACTTGAGGATTGTAAAGTACCCGGGAGGAATTAGCAGATGAATCACCCGGTTGAGATGGTGCCGCTGATAATACTTCTACATCTTCGAAGCCCTGCATTCTGAAAACCAAAAAAAAAAAAAAAAATTATTCAGAAGCTATCACACGAAACAAAAATAACAGATTATTCAATGTATATATGAGACGAAAATAAGGCAAAGTTTGGTAGCCTTGGGGGAATTTTGACCAACAAATCAAAATAACAAGAAGAAAAAATAGGGTTAAATCAATGACAAATATTAAAATGTACTGAACTAGTTCGTTGTGCCAACTTCATGGACAAAGTGTACTGCAACTTGAACCCAAACCTCTCGGATACCGAACCTCTATACTATGATAGTTAAGAATAATCCCAAATCTTAATCTATTAAGGGTTTTTGAGTTCGAGTTCGAACCCTAGATTTCAAAAGCTTTAATAAAAAAAACCCTAGATTTCAAAATTGTGTTTGTCTTGAAACCCTAGATTTCAAAATCAAAATGAGACCAGAGAATGACACAGAGAGAGAGAGAGTACGAACCAAAAAATCAAATTTCGAACCGTAGATTTTCGAGTTGGAACCCTAGATTTCAAAATAGAACCATTTTTCAGTATGCGAGAGAGAGAGAGAGAGGGGACGAACCTTGCAGTTGGGAGAATGGATTCCAGAGGCTCCAATCTCGCGTTCGATCGATCTATGGAGGTCGTCTTCGAAATCGTGTTGAAATCGCCTCTCCTCTCTCTCTCTCTCTCTCTAATCCTCTCTGTAAACCAGCGTGAAATGAAGTGTGGGTAATGGTATTGACCCGTGAAGCAATATGGTCCGGATAGTCCTTGACCCGGGTTATTTTTAACCCGCGAGATGTTATTTTCTTTCCCAGCCGTGCGATCTTCACGGACGGCTCAGATTGTTTTCCCGGATTGAAACCTCAATCCACGATCCTGGATAGGATCGGCCCTTTATATATATATAGGAGCCCCTTCCAATAAGGGTCCCTTATTGAAAAATAAAATGCGGACCTAGCCTTTTTTGTGTTTCCGGACCAAATTTTGACGATCCGAACCGTTCAATGTTTTTAAAATGCATTTTTAAGGGCCCCCGCGAAGATTCGTCCAAAAAAAATACCTGTAAGGGCTTCATCCGATCGGTTTTTGTTAAAAACGCTATATATAACGTTTTTAACAAAAAACGATGGGATGAAGCCCTTACGGGTATTTTTTTTGGACGAATCTTCGCGAGGGCCCTTAAAAAATATGCATTTTAAAAACATTGAACGGTTCGGATCGTCAAAATTTGGCTCGGAAAGGTGAGGTCCGCATTTTAACTTCAATAAGGGACCCTTATTGGAAGTTAATCCTATATATATATATGAGTCCCCTTCTCCTCCGGGATCCGGGACTCCATGATCCGAGCTTTTTTTTTACAATCTGATCCGTCCAATGTGTTCAGAAGGTGTTTTCAAGGGTCCACGCGGAAAATCTTCAAAAAAGAATACCGGGAAGGACTTGATCCAAGCATTTTTTGCAAAACTGTAAAAATACAGTTTTTGCTGAAAAATGCTTGGATCAAGCACTTCCCGGTATTTTTTTTTAAAGATTTTCCGCGTGGACCCTTGAAAACACCTTTTGAACACATTGGACGGCTCGGATTTTCAAAAGAAAATTTGCAACACAAAAAAAATCAATTTTTTCTTAAATCCGGGAGGAGTGGATAAGAAAATCACACTATATATATATATATATACACTCTGATACATTATCCTACTAACTCTCTCTTACTCAGAGAAAAAACTGATCACAACTCCTCTTCCACTGAGATACACTCTTTGATTTTGGGAAGAAAGACATGGGTTAGGGTTTGAAATCTCACCATCTCCATCATTTCACACTTCTACGAGTTTGAAGAAACGAAGAAACAAAGGTGCTTGCTCTGTATTCGCTGGTTGAAGGCAAAATTTCTAGATTTTGTACCTAAAATGCTTATGGTTTCATTTGTAGCGCTGTTTATATGCACTTGTTAGGCATTTAGGAGGTCGATTGTCAAAATACATGTGGATATATTTTAGGGGGTTTCCATTTGATCTGTATGAAAACCCATTTTTCAAAACCCTTTTCAAAACGGCTCTGTTTTTTTTTTTCTTTTTTCTTTTTTCTGTAATATGGTTGACAATGTTGTATAACTTGGGTCTATGGTTTTCTTTTTCAGTTATGGATGCTCTGTATTTCGACATAACTGTGCAATGTAAAGGTAGGGTTGCGAGGATTAAGAATGTTGATCCTAATCGTTATACCTATATTAACCTATTGGATGATGTGTCTAAAAAATGTTTGTCTACTGTATCATGTGGGACTGATTGTACCATCACTTTTAAATGCAAAATCCCTGGATGTAATGAACCCATGGTCGTAGGTTGTGACCTAGATGTTCTCGAGATGTTTAGTTTGAACTCACGCACTTGTCAGGTTGAGTTATTAGTTGATTGGGGTGATGTGGATGGACCAGTTGAGGTAGTAAGGGATGATGGACCAGTGGAGGCAGTAAGGGATGAGGATGTTGTCATTGATTTGGTTGATAACAGTCAAGAACAACCTGTTAAATAGGTCAATGATGTGGGTGGGATCAATGGTGTGGGTGAGGGAAATATTGTGGGAAAGTTTAAGAGTGTTAGGAAGGGTAAGAAGGTTATAGGAGGGTTGGATGATGATTTGAGGGATTTCATTGAAGAGAATGATAGTGAATTTAGTGATATAGATGGTAATGAGAGTGATGATGATTTGAGGGATTTCATTGAAGAGGATGACTCTAAAAATAGTGATGAGGATTATGAGTACCCCCTTGTCTAATGTTAATGAGGATGGGTGCGACAATAGCAGTGATGGTTTGTCAAGTTATGAGTCTGACAATGAGGATGGTAGACAATCTAGTGATGAAGAGGGGCACCCAAAATCTTACATTGACATTCCAAAATTTGGGAAAGAGTTCCATGTTAATGGTGATGATGGCAAGGTGATCTTGAAGAAGGACTTGTTGTTTGAGAATGTTGACAAGTTCAGAGAAGCACTTAAAGAGTACACTATCCATAAGGGATGTAAAATTGTTAGGGTTAAAATGAGAAGAGCAGGGTGACAATGCCACTGTGCTGCTCTTGGTTGCAAGTGGAGAATTCATGCCTCCCCTTTACCAGATGACACCACATACAAAATTAGGAGCTATAATGGAGAACACACTTGTCTAACTTCCACGAGAATTCCTGATGCAACCTCCACATGACTGTGTAAGAAGATGATAGGATGCCTTAGAACAAATCCAAAAATGACCTTAGAAGCTATGCAGGTTGAGATACAACATAGGTTGGAATTGATCCTTCAATGATTCAGTTTTATAGGGCAAGAAGGAAGGCCTTAGATGAGATTGAAGGAAACCATGCACTGTCATACACATTTCTTCCAACCTATGCAAGTGAGGTTAGTTGGAGTAACCCTGGCAGTCTTGTTAAGCTACAGTGTGAAAGATTAACCCCAACTCAGAACCCATGTTCCTCAGGTTTTTCATAGCCTTTGAAGCATCCATTTCTGGTTTTAAGTCTGGTTGCAGGTCTTTCATTGGGCTTGATGGTTGTCACCTTAAAGGCCCATATGGAGGCATCTTGTTAGCTGCAATAGCATTGGATGAAAATAATGGGTTGTTCCCCATTGCTATTGGTATTGTGGAGAAGGAAGGTAGGTATAGCTCGTCGTTTTTCATAGACCATTTGCATACAGTCATAAATGCTGGGACTGAAGCAAAGCATTGGACATTCATGTCAGACATGCAAAAGGTAAATTGTGTTTACATGATGGTTTTTGTTTGCTTTCTAAAATTTATGTTTGTCTGTCAATGATTTGTGTTTTTTGTTTGCTTTGCAGAGTATTGATGCAGCTCTTGGTGAGATTTTCCCAGAGGAATCCCATAGACTTTGTTGCAGACACCTGTTTGCTAACTTCAAGAAAGTCCATCCAAGTGGAATATAAAGAAGCCATGGAGAGGATTAAAAACCTATCATTTGAAGCTCACAATTGGTTGTCAAAGGTATTTGTTGATAAGTGGGCTAGGCATGCATTTGAGGAGGGAGTGAAGAATGATCATATCACAAACAACCTAACTGAGTCATTCAATAGTTGGTTAGGCCAACTAAGACATAAACCTATCCTCTCACTTTTAGAAGGTGTTAAGATGAAGCTCATGAGTAGGATTCAATAAAGGAAGAACAAGGCACTTACATGGACTGGGTTAGTTGGACCACATGTAAAAAAGAGATTGGCCAAAGCACAAGCTGCTTCAAGGAATTGTACATTGTTCTTCTGTGGTGGTGATGAGATGAATATGAAATAATTGGTGATGGTCACACTTATCAAGTTAATATGAACACAAAAGTTTGCAGTTGTAGAGAGTGGCAGATTGCTGGAATATTACACATAAGAGATCCAACATTGAAGAGGAATGTGATCCAAGTTTGAGGATAGAAGCTTACATGGAATGTTATGGAGGCATGATACATCCAGTTAGGGATAGAAGGATGTGGGAACCAGTACAAGGAGACAAACTGAGATGATTTATATTGGGTTGTTTTGGTATAGATGGTTGGAATGCACATGGCAACTTTTGGGATGCACCTGGCCACTATTTGGTACAACTGGTGTTGTATTTTGTATATCCTGGTGTTCTATTTTGTATATCCTGGATTGCTGGAAAACCTAACTGTATTTTGTATAGGGCTTACATGGTATGAAGTATGGATGAACTGATGTTAAGGTTGTGCTTTTGCATTAATCATAATATTTCATTGCATTGCATTTCATTGGGACTACATAGCTATCACATAAAAGTTTGTCACCTTACACCATGTGACACAAAAACTGTTGCGGTCCATTACATTTAGTTTTTAGATAGATAGCTAAATCACTTCATCAGTGCTCCTAGTGCCATTACAACTGCAGTTATAGCTATAATGAAGCTTCCAGCCACCATTAGCTTCAATAGTGCAATGTTGCCTTCCAAAATTGATAGCCTTGTGTTCAACCTCCCATCCATGATGCCTGTTTGAGTTTCTTGAGCTCCAACAGAACTTGGATCAGGGGATGTTGGTCTTCTATGGACAATACTGTTGTTGGTGTTTATAGGGTTGCGCCAATCCCAATAGTCACAACCCCCATCTTTGCATGCATAGTACAGCCTTCTCAGATTTCAATCAGATTTAGAGATCCTCACAACACACCGGACTCCACATTTGCATGGTTTGTTTTTGTACCTAATGTAGTTTTGGCTGCCAACTGCGCTTGAAGTAGACATGCTTGCATTTGGCAAAGAAAAAAATAAAATTAAATGAAACATAAACAAAAAAAAATGGAATTAATACTACAATGTTTTTGGGAACAAATGAAAATGCAAATGAAAAATTAAGGATGATACCTGCGAGAGGAGGAGAGTGAGAGGTAAGAGAGATAAGTGGAAGATCTTCTAACTGGTGATGGAAACTAGGGTCGGGAAATGGGGGTGGGGGGCCTCTGTTTTATAGGGTCAGTTTTGGGCGAGAGATTGGTACAGGTGTAGGGGGAAGGGAAAATGGGAAGGAAGGAAAATTGGAGGCAAAACGTGAGACACCCCCTAGGGGTAAAGTTGGCATTTATTTGATGTGTAATGCTGACCTCATCACCGTTACTTGCTTTTGTAACGTCACACAAACGGCTGGGGGAAAGTGAAACCGACAACCAAAGCAGAGGGGAGGTCAGTGCAATTTTTGAAACGTGAGGGTACATATCT
The DNA here is from genome assembly GCA_963854785.1 of Vaccinium vitis-idaea. Classification (NCBI taxonomy): domain Eukaryota; kingdom Viridiplantae; phylum Streptophyta; class Magnoliopsida; order Ericales; family Ericaceae; genus Vaccinium; species Vaccinium vitis-idaea. The sequence continues at coordinate 19,137,232 of OY978224.1, read as the reverse complement.
GTTATTGTCAGAAACCTCAGTGGAGGTAAGTGAAATTTTTACCCTAACCATATTTAGTTAATAGTAATAGATCACTGATGTCTAGCCATGACTTTTTGCAATTCTAGTGTGGACTGCTTGAAATAGATGGGATAATAGCCCATAAATTTTGCTTTCAAGTGGGCAACGATTTGACTTTTTTGGCCTAATAATCCTTTTGCATTATTCTCTATATGTATTCAAAATTTTCGCCTTTGTTAGTTTACTATGATGTTTTGGCAAAATAATTTATCCAAAAATTGTTTTGTCCTTATTCAAACTTTTTTTCACATTTGTTAGTTTTGTGCCAATTTTTTGTGGATTATTGGTTCATCTCAACAAGAGGAATTTAAAAGTAAAAAATTATTAACCAAACTAAAATATTTGTGAATAGAGACAAAAATAATTCAATAATACATAGTTTTGGATTACTTTTGTCTTCAGTAAACTTATTAAAAATTTTGATCATAATTTTTTATTTTAGACTCCGCTCATCGAGACGAACCAATAATCCAACAAAAAAAAAAACAACACAAAACTAACAAATGCAAATTTCATTTGAATAAAGACGAATAATTTGGCTCTATTATTTTGCCAAAACACCCACATTAAATTTTCGTGGATTGTTGGTTTGTCTCGGCAAGAGGAATAAATAAAATTAAAATTTGAACCAAATAAATTTTTTTGAATAAAGATAAAAATAATACTGTGACAACCCTTATTTTTAGAGCCATCAAAAAAATAAATAAGCTACATAGTCTTTACAAAATCCTTTCTTTTATACATGACAAAAATATATACTTTTCTCGTTAAATAAAAGTACAAATTAATTTATTGTACAAATTCTCTGAATAGGAATTCAATCTCGTTACTCTCAATAGCCGACCCCATCGCCCCTCTTGCTTTCCAAGTCATCCTGAAAAATAGATTAAGCCGAGAAGTATACAATATGACATAATACTACTGCTCAACAAAGGAGGGAAATGATCAATGAATTCAATCAACACTATCCATATCACCGAACCACATACTAGGCATTTTTGGTACATGACCGGTGGATGACCTCACCCCCTCTGAGCCAAGCCTCATTTTACTTTATTCCCGGCTACCTCTGAGCCAAGCCTCCTTTTGTCTTATTCCCGGCTACTGGGTCAGGATCTTGGTAGGTCTACTCGATCAACGTACCAAATAGTCCCATAGCATTTTAACGTGATCATAACATTACATAGAGCAATATCAATTTTAATGTGAACATAACATGGAATCCAATTAAAAGGTAACGTCAACAAAGGAAGTACAAAATGAGAAGAACAAGAAATACTTCAAAGATTTGAGGAGCATATTGTACCCACCCGATTTACCTTAAATCGAAGCCCTTGATTCGATGATTGAACTTTCTCTCTCTATTTTTCTTTCCTTCTTCTTCCTCCTTTCTATTTTTTCCCCCTTTTTTCTATTAGCCGTGCATGTGCTCTTTGTGTGTGGGGGGGTATTGGAAGCATAGCCTATTTATACTAGATAGAAGTCTTGGTAATGATAGGATAAGATCCAATGTATCTAGCAAAATCAAATTAATATCTAGTATTATCTAAATTAAATCTATACATTAATGTTAGGGGGAACTCGCCTAATAAGAGAACTCCACCTCACCTAGTTTCCGGAAAACTCCATACTTGGGCACTGAGGATCCTTCCTAGTGTTGACACGTGTCCCATTCTGCTTCGCTATGATAATTCCAATACCGGACTAGCTTATGAAATATATATTATATTTTCCAAAATAATACCAGAACCATTTTTATGTAATAAAAATAGCATAATTTTATAAGCCCTTATAAAATATGGGATTTACTATCTGTTCGAATTATTATTTTTGTCTTCTATAAACTTTTTAAGGTTTGGATCCAAAAAATTTACTTTATGTATCCCTCTCTTCAAAACGAACCAATAATCTAAAAAAATATTGCAAAACTGACAGTGAACAAATTTTTTTTTGGAATAAAGACAAAAAAAAAATCCCCCCTAATTGTGTCACAAGTGTCAAGGGCTATGGTTGACAATTTGCATATTGTGGACGAGTGTTTTTTATGTTTGGTGTTAACAGGGGTTCTCCAAATGCTAGGGACTTGTGTTTGTGTAGCACATACATGTTTAGATAGGAAGAGTTTTGGCTCCCAAAGAAAAAAAAAAATATATATATATATATATAGGGAAGCCGGTCTCCTAAGGGATCCCGCATACAAAATTTGGTGCGGGATCCCCCCTTTTTTCAACTTTCCGGATCAAATTTTGACAATCCGAACCGCTCAATGTTTTTAAAATGCATTTTCCAAGGCCTCAGCGGAAATCTTCAAAAAAAAATACCCGGAAGGGCTTGATCCAAACAGTTTTTCGAAAACTGTACATATATATATATACAGTTTTCGAAAACTGTTTGGATCAAACCCTTCCGGGTATTTTTTTTTTGAAGATTTTCCGCGTAGGCCTTGGAAAATGCATTTTAAAAACATTGAGCGGTTCAGATCGTCAAAATTTGATCCGGAAAGTTGAAAAAGGGGGGATCCCGCACCAAATTTTGTATGCGGGATCCCACATTAGACCGCCATCCTATATATATATATAGGTTCCACTTCCTACCCGGACTTTTCATTTCCGGACTTTTTATCCAAAAAAATTTTTGACGATCCGATCCGTCCAATGTGTTCAGAAGGTGTTTTCAAGGGTCCTCGCGGAAAATCTTCAAAAAAAACACCGGGAAGGGCTTGATCCAAGCAGTTTTCGCAAAAATATATAAATACAGTTTTTGGATTGGTTCTAAAACGACCTATCGTCTTGGCTGTTAGGGGTGTACAAGAAAACCGAAAAAAACCGTGAAACCTGACCCCCCGGACCAAACCAGTCTACTTGGATTGGTTCTATGGTTTAATGGAGTTCTAAAAAAATGACAAGCGGATATTTTGGTTTGGTCCCTGGTTTCATATTTAGGAACCATGGTTTGAACCGAATTGGTCCGTATATATATGTAAAATATAATATAATATAATATATACACTCATATATACCCACACACACTTGATAATTTTGCCAACTTTAAGTTTTAACGTTGCATCTACCATATATATCAATAATGATATACGAGAGTATTGTAATAGTTGTTTTTTTTTTTTTTTTGAGCCAGAAACATAACATCTAATAGTTGTTTTAGTTATTGTTGAAAATCTTAATTTATTTGTGAGTTGGTTTGATGGTAGTAGTTTTACAAAGAAATTACAACAATTTTGTGGAGATTTTTGTTTTTGTCAATTTTTTAATGCTAACGTGGGTCAGACCCGGAACTGAACCAAACCGGACCGGTCTAATGGTTTTATGTGGTTTGGTTCTACATGTGTAATGGTTTGGTTATGGTTCTCAATTTTTTGGAACCATTAATTATGATTCGGTCCCCGGATTTCTATAAAAACCCGGTCCAAACCGAACCATGTACACCCCTATTGGCTGCACAGCTTGTGTGTTGTGCTTTCCTGCACGCACCCCGAATCCCAAACCAAGCACAAAACCCAAATAAACAAAGTAACTTTAATCTATCTTTTTGAAATACTCCCCCTTTGTTCATGTCCACCTCTTATTCCATCCCTTATTTCGTCCAAAAATTTAACCGCAAACAAACGAGCCGTTAAAAATACATTTTTTACGGTAATCTGAGCTATTTTTCTGTAAACGATGAAGCTTGCTTACCATCCCAGCAACTGACCTTGATAATTCATTCAAAACCATTGAACCACCTTAACTAGGGTACCAATCACAAAATAATTTATTAATAATTTAATATCCCTTACATTATGCAATTTTCATATTACATTATAGCCACGCAGTTTAAATAATAGCGTTATTGAATATGGGAAGATGCTATTGAGGGTCATCTAATAGAGCTTTTGCTTAATGGGCCGTCACAAAATAGACAACTATTTAGACGCTTTTCGTTGCGAAATTCTTTGTCCATTTTAACACTTAAAATAGAAAAAATATTGGCTTTCCATCTTTGCGCTTATTTCACTAATTAAGATTTCAAATTAAAAGGACAAAATTAGTAATGATTGACCATTAAAATTACAATTTAAGAAGACTAATGATTGTCTCTTAAAACCACCGTTAGAATTCCTCTGAGACAGAGCGAGTAGAAAACATAAAAACGAAACAGAGAACTAGATTTGTACAAAACCAAATTTCTATACCATATTGAGAAATTGTAGTCTTAGGAGAACTAGATTTGTTAATTGTTTTCGTGTCTAAAGTTCTCTTATTGCCTAAACTCAAAGTCAATTATTGCCAACGGAAGTATTTTATATAACAATGCACCACAATTACCCAGAATACATTTGGAGCAGGCAAGTATGAATTGCAAAAAGAAGCTCAAAAAAGATCCCCCAAACTTTACATACTGCTAAAAAAGAGAGCTTTATATAGCTTCAATATGGTATGACCGAAGAAAAATAGCCTCAATACGGTGAGTACTAGGAAACATAAAACTGAAACTTTGTATTCGAAACCCCATTCTAGATTTTCTTGGTTACATGAAATGGGACAACTATGAAACATGTAACAAAACTATATCAGCGTCACAGTACAGAACTACTCGTAAACCTTACATTAATAATAAACCTGGGGTTATTTAGGCATTTTGATTAACAAGTTAGTGATGAAAAAAGGGATAAACTTGTGCAAAACAAACAGACACTACTGTAAAATGCACCCTTTGTTTTGGCTTCGCCGTAACAGTTTAAAACGTCCTGTCGTTTACTAATTCCTAATTCACTTTCTCACACAATAAAGGCCAACGTTGTAACGCTGAATAAATAAAAACCAGAAAGGAGTACAACAGGGAGTGTAAAAATCACTTCACAACAAAAGACATACAACACAAACATACAAAGGAATCTGCATCTTTTCACATTATCTTGCATTCCTCAGAATCATCGTTTTTCAAATCATAAGAGTTACTGACCTTCATAGCATCATGAAACCAACTTATAGAGAGCATCACATATATAGTCACAAATAGGAACTCTCTAATAACACAACCACCACCTATAGTAGAGAAGTAAACAAAACAAATGTACTCCATTAAGACTGAGTTGACAACGATTGCAAATATTATTCGACCAGAAATACAATTCTGAGATATTCAACCATCCAAACTCTAGAGATCCAAATAAACAGTGCATAAGAAGCAGGTTAGCAAGTCAATCCCATTACCGCGGTCGTGCATGAAATGCTGTGATGCCAGGTTCTCTATATAAATGCACTAAAAGAAAGAAGAAAAAAAAAGGTACCCAAAATTTTCAAAAGAAAACTACAACCTCATTCCTAAAGGTCTTCGCCCAGCACTTTCCTTTTTCATTTTCTATTTCCTTCAGCTGTTTACAATTACATGGCTTAACATGCAAGACTAAATCTATCTAGAAGAACAAGCATCAAGGGGCGTCTACAATATCAAGGAGAAGAATAGGACAGCGACATGATGAACAAACTTGTCTCACTGCTTGCAGCAGCTTGCTGCTTGAACAATATGTGTATCTTTGTAGTGATCTCCAGAAGTCAGATTCGATGAGTAGTGCTCCACATTATGGTGAACAAGTGTAAACTTGAAGCATTATGGTGAAGCACTTTACTCGGCAAAATATAACTCCAAACTAGTTGACCTTAAAACATTGGACCCTGAAGCAAAACTTGATCTGGCTGGTGAAATGTAAAGTGGATTTCTGACGAATCTCTAAAAAGGGAAACAAAGGAAAAGGTAAGAAAAATTATTGGAATCAGAAATGCAAAGGTAATAGGGTAAACCAAAGTGTCAAGTTCTTTCCTAAACGGAAAACATGAGTAAAGAACGTACAGATAGCTGAGAGAGAACTTCGGGATTCGTATCAACGTGCCAATCAGGCTCTAATTGCCTTACAAAAGACGATCTGCCGTTCTCAGTGCTACAAAATAGGACCTACAGCAAATCCAATGAGATTCTATTTGATAAGTAAAGCAAATTCGATCAATGGATCAACACCAATGAAGTTTGGTATTTATCAATAGTGATAAATTGAAAAAGCGCTGCAGGTTTGAAATATAAGATTCAAGAGAAAAATCTGCAACAATACTAAACTGAACATGCACATTGATAAGAGAAAGGCAGCACCCTTAAAAAGTGTATAAAAGGCATGGAAAGGATGCCTGCCTGCCTGGGCTTTGATTGGCATTTGGGAAGTTCTATACAATTTTGGGCATCTTAAGACTGCATATAACTAACAATGAAGGTTTATCAAGGCACATTGATATAGGATGACTTCAGAAAACTCAGAGTTTAGAGAAAGGAGACTCAAGAGTTACGGTTCTTTTCACATGTTAGACTGAGATAAGCCACACTAACTGTTTTGATGTCAAAAGTAGCAGTCAGCAGCATTTGCAAAATGGCTTGCTGGCAAGCATTCCCCAGTGGCTTTTGTTGGGTTTCAGCAGTTAAAGTTGAAATCCAATAGGTAGTGGGAAATAGGTTACGACGACTTCAGGCAAATGTGGAAGCACATGCCAATAAAATGTTGGGTGAACACTAACACATAGAAGGGCGTACACTTTCATGATATTACGTGCACTCAGGTACGAGTATCGGATGGAGGTGCTCTCGAGGCATCAGACTTCCCTAAATCCTATTCCCCGTCCCATTTTGTTTGTCACTGACATTAATCGGATCAAAACATAATATATTTTTGCAAACAATTTTTCAAAATCTTTTCCACAAGTGTGAATCCCAAGATTTTGGGAAGCGTATCAAAAGAATAAGGAATGGGCACATGAGCACTAGGCGAAAACAAAAGAGCTACGTAGCATCTGAAATAGTTTTGGCTTTCAATTAATAAAGAGAAAAAATTGAACATTACCTTGTCTTTCATCAAGCCTCCAGTTTTAAAAAGGCCAACATTTTGCAAAGCTGAGATCACTCTTTCCTACAACAGCACTTTCTGAGTGAGTGATTCAGAAACAATGACACAGTCACAGAGATAAAGAAACAGCTATCAAAGTGTAAAAAATAAACGCTGTGGTACTCTACTTCGCAATCAAAGATTTATATAAAGAAGAACCCTAATCAAAGAATGAGCACCCTCAGGGCACTTTGGAGTGACTTTGGTCCTTATTTGTCTGTGTTTTGATTATTATCAGTAGCGACTCCAGGAATTTGGAACTGTGGGGTCATTTATAAATATCAAATACCTTAACCAACCATAAATCAAAGAAAATATCGCAGTAATGGCAACTAAAAATTTTGTTCCAACAAAAATCACATTTAAAGCTCAACCTAATAATCAAAAGGTATAAAATAGTTTTCTCTGTTTTCAGTTTTCACCACACAAAAAAAAAAAAATTCTGCACAAGCTTCTGCAATTTCATTCAACGCGGTCTCGAGTTCCGAAATCGTTGCATGATAGTATCTAAGTCGATATTATCAAATAATCCCTCCATCCCAAATTGTTGCTTTTGCTTCACTTTTTGAACCATTCAAACAATTATCTATATTTTATAATCTATAATTTTTCTATGATTTTAAAATATGTGTTTGATAAAATTAATTGAGATCTATCAAACAAGATCCATATGAGATATATAAATCATTAAAAATCTGACGATATGAACAAATTTTTTAGAGGTCCCAATTCCCAAATAGTAACTAGGAGCAACAATTTGGGATGGAGGGAGTACTTCCTTAGCAAGACAGATCAACCTCTCCATATCAAAAGAACAAAACGAGTGACTAAGATTCAAACAAGCCACACAAAGAGGGGGATGAACTGATGAAAGTTGGGGAATTATCCAGTAGTGTCAGCCCTAAATTTATGGGGGTTCATTTGTGAATTTCTTAAAAAAAATTAACATAGCGGTAGTATTTTATTTTTTTTCGCCGTGGGGTCGGCTGACCCCCCTCACTTGGTTTTGGTGTCGCCCCTGATTATTATGGTACTAGACAGACTTGATATCATTGTGATACATCTTGTTACTAGTTATGGGTATTTTTGTAGCTTAATAGTTCCTGGCCATGGAGTATAGGACTCTCTAATAGTTCTGATATCAATTAATCCACGTCGAGAAAGTTCAAATCGGTAAGCATGACAAGTACCTTTGCTGGAGAATATAAGTCCTCAGGTGGCTCTATTTCCTTTGTACTTTCTATGGGTTGTTTTTCAGACAAGGACGAGAGAGCATTACTAGTTGATGCAGAACCAGTTTCCTTGTGTTTCCTTCTCCGTAATCTCACCGGTGACCTCAAGAATTTCCATGTAAATAGAATAGCAATGGCAAAACCAGCCAATGCTCCAATAGATCCAGCCTTCTATAAAAGAGGAACATGTTAGAAAATATCAATTTTACCAGGAATCCATCAGGATGAATATTTGTGTCTACCTCAGCTCTTGGAGCAGAATTAATTGAGGTTACTTTACTTATGTTGCCTGTTAGGAGATCTAATTAATGAAACATACACAATTTTAAATCTCTTCCGAACATAGAACAAGTAAACACACTCTTTTACACACACTGATGCAAATGCAATTCATAAAGTTTAGAAGCAAGTATGGTGTGTAATGGATAGTAAAATATAGTTGACTGCAAAACAATAGTAGCTTTGGCTGATTATTCCATCGAACAATTTTAATGAACTCTTTTCAGAGAGGAAACATAAAACAGAATTTTGAGAAAGTCGTCAAGAAACTAAGACATCTAGGCCGTATAGGTTTTGACAAGGAGCCATCAATACCATGCATCTCACAGGCCTTGATGGCACCCATACAGAAAATTTTAGTGGGCAGCAGCATAGAGTTTTGGACACAAAATTAGAGAATGTGCGCCAAAGGAAGAGATATTTTCTGTTGCTCAAACCAAAATTAAAACTGACATGGTATCCTTTTAACATTTTATTAACTGAAAAAATGGATGAAACAAGGGCCCTATTTCTTCGTCTCTTCTCATTGTGTCAAGCGTCATGCGCGAGCCTCTCTCGCATGGAACCACCTTTTATTTGGTTAAAAAAATTCAGAAAACATGTTCTAAAACCACTTTTTCGGGCATAGCTGACTTGTTCTTTTGAATGTGTTCTCCTCCTAGTCTTCTTTATTTCTTTTGATTCAGAAGTGGATTTGACCTAGCTAGGGAGTACAGCCTGTTTTTCAAATGGCAAAGTTGTACCAGTTAAAGGAGCTAAGGAAAGAGGAAAAGAGGAGCAATGGTCAAGTGAAGAAATTTGGGGTCGCCAAAATTATCTATCATTAGGGGTCATTATTAATCGCCGAGCGGCCACAGGGATCGGTTTTCCCCCGCCACTGGGATTGGCAATTAATCGAAGACATTTTATCAATCTAACTAAACATTTTATCTTTTTATGTCACCGAAGAGTAATCAATGCAACCGAATTCGATAATACCGACGTGAAACACTATGTCCTTTAGACTGATTTGTCCACATTAGTGCTACGGTGCTTACAAAATCTTATTCGTATATCCTAAGGATACAGTGATAGATCCTTTATTTCTTTTGTTTCAGAAGGACTGACTTGCTGAGGAGTACACCCTGTGAAATTTCCAATGACAAGTTGTACAAGTTAAAGGAGAAAAGCAAAAGTAACAGAGGAGAATCAGCATCGCGAAAATTATTTGTTGCATGGGAACAAGAGCAAGAGCTATATCCATGCACGAGGAAACCTTCTGTTTCTGTGTTGGCCTAGACAAGGAGCCTCATAACCCAAGCGAATGGTTTATGCTCAATATCACGAACGGCAAAAACAAGGAGGAGGAGGGAAAAAAAGGTTAAGAATGCAGAACTTCGAAGAGCACTAAAATCAATCAAAATCCGTAACTATTCTCCAACTAGCAACTTAGCTGCATACTCTCTCTCTCTCTTAGAACAAACCCCCGCTATCACACAGACCTATCAGCCTAATAATGAAAGCCCGGTAAGAAACCTTGCCCAAGGGTGGAACCCTGCTCAAAAGCCAAAGAACCAGCGAAAATCCAAAGAAGTATTCATTTCCACAACCAACAGCGGCTTCACACATATTACCCGTCAATTCCTCCTTCTGCATTGGGTGATACCAGACAAGAAGCCGTCATCCATTATATTGGCGGATTTCTTCCTTAAACACTTTACCTTACTTTCTCTCTGTTTCCACAAGTTCCCAACACCCAAAAAGGTCGGGTTCAAATAAGCACATGCACACATAGCGCCCACATAACATAAGGTGTGTTGGTTCAATTAATCAACTAAGATTTCCCAAATTCTGAGATAATATTCTGTGAAATCTTCAGCCTCAAATTAAATTGGCCTCTCTGTCCCTCATTTTCTCCAACTAAACAAAAAAAAAAAGTATCTAAAACACAGAAAAAATCCATACAAAAGTAGCTGTCAGACTAGAAAATACCGAAATGATAAAAGGATGCTAACTCTAAGTACCTTGTGATGGGCGAGAATGAATACAATTTGAGCAAACTTGCGATTGAAATGCCTTGCGAGTCTTGTGAATATGCTGGCAACTTGTTGAGAATCCACCATTTCAGGGGCCTTACTTTTTGTCCAGATATTTTGTCGTCAGATTTGAGGTCTTATACTGAAGGAAATTTGAATGCTATCTTCGCACGGCAAGGGAGGAGATGTTATAGAGTATTAGGTAAACAATCCTGTCTAACGAAGAATGGGGAAGAACCAAGAAAGGTGAATAAATTGCACTGACGACCCTGATGTTTATAACGGGTACGAGTCGGATTTCACCTCCCCCGAAACCAAGGGCGGACTTGACATGGGGCAAGTGGGGTCACGTAGCCCCACTCGATTCCATTCAATTTTTTTACTCAGCTTCTTTCTGGTTTGATTTAAAGACTGCAGGGTGTGGTACCCATACATATAGATGTCTTCTTCATGATCTCACCGTTCATATTGCACAGATCATCAAATAAGTTGTCCACCCAAAAATTTAAGTTGATCAAACACGTGTAACAGCTAGATAAGAACATTTTAGTTCACAAAAAATTGTTAAACCGCCCAGTTTTTTTTTAATAGAAGTATTCAAGGAAGTGGTTGAAGGCGTCCAATCAACATAGATTTTTCTGTCGACCTTCTATCCAACGAGCACTATCATATGAACAGTTCAGATCGCTGAGTAGAGATTTAAGTACTTTTGGAAGAGTGAGTGTATTTATGGATATTAAAATCTAACGTTGTATACTTACAGTGGACTATGAATTTTTTAAGGTTATGAATAAATATGTGCCCCACTGTACAAATTTCTGGTTCCGCCACTCCGCGAAACCCTTTTACCCCTCCAAAACCGCCTTGATTCCCGTCAGGATTTTTGTTGGGCTCCCCATCCTCGGAACAAAACATTTGTTGTGGGGGGCCAAGGCTAAATATACGGGTCCCACAATAAATGTGATGCGGAAGGGCCTGAGGCACCACACGACGGTGCCCAGGGGCACTGACTAATCTCTCACATCCCAGTACTGATCCTGACAACACAACCATTTTTTCAGCAATTGGATCATAAGGAGAATGAAAAAATGCACGAGTTTGTTTCACGGCGGATTGAATCTGGTCATGTGGAATAAACAATCTCTACAATAAACAAACTTTCCCTTTGAATTCTCAAAAAGGTCGTCTCTACTTGCGAAACGTTGAGAGAACGGGAGAGAGAGAGAGAGCTTACAGTGGTCGGCGCTAGTCGCCGGTGGGAGCAACCAAACAACGGTCTTGTGGGGAAAGACGACGTCGGTCGTGGTGACAACATTACAAACCGGCCTTCTGGTACAAGTACGGACCCGGGGTGCATGTTGTCCAATCTGGGCCGTCCGTGCTCGGCGTTGGATGGCTCGGATCACATCTTGTCCAAACACATCAGAACCGTCCGCTACTAAACAAATCCGAGCCGTTCATTGCCGAGCACAGACAGCCCAGATTAGGACAACACAGATGTTGTTCTTTTAGGGACAACACCATCCCCCAATTCTGTAGTACACCATACCTCTAAAATAACACTTTCAACCCCTTAATTCTTTGTAATACCACTGTCCCCCACTCACTTCAACAATTCTCGGTAGCATTTTCACCCATTTGTTAGTTTACAGCCCGGCCGGACCTGAAATTTTCGGGGTCCTAAAAAAGTTTTAACAATGAGGCCTCTTATCTTGAGTATATATATTAGTTGTTCATTAGGAGTTTTAAAAATGTCTTATGGTGCCGCGATTATTGTCAGACATTAAGGAGGGACTCTAAGGTCAGTAGTTCCATTCTTGCAGCTTGTATTTTTTTGTATTCTTTTTTGTACTTATTTTAAATATATTGGTGTAAAAACTGATGACAAGAAGAACTGAACACAAGACTGTAGCTTTTACCTTTGAACAGGTTTACTACAAAATATTTTGTATATCTTGCAAATTAAGGGCCCTATTATTGGAGGTTTTCCACTGCTAGTCGGCCGTCGCTACTCGAGTGACCAGGCGTGCGCGAGAGAGAGAGAGAGAGAGAGGAGTGTCGGCTGCGGCAGTGTTTTATAAACCGGACTGGACCGGCTGGTTCAACCGGTTCGCCCGTCAACTTGAGCCTCGACCGGTTCGGTTTCACGTAATAACCACTATATTTTAAAAACCAGCTTAAAACGTGAGAATCGTTTTAAAAACCAGCTTAAAACGTGAGAATCGCTGCAGACCGACGGTCGAACCGCCACCCCGCAAAAACTGGTATTGGATTGATCAACCCGGACCGGAAAACTTGAACTAGTTTTTCACGCCTCAATTCCAAGTCTCGTTGTCAGAAACTCATTTATATACTGGGCCCACACTAAGCTTTTGCCCAGTAGTTGATGACAGATTGGGTAACAGAGGTCTCTTTACATTTAGGGTGAGTTTTCGAATGGATTTTATCTAGATTTTATCAAAATCTGATAAAATCAAGCCTTGACTTTATCCATTTGTGCAAAGAGATGATAAAATCTTAGATTTTTTAATGCAAAAATCTAAGATTTTACCAACTCTTCTCACGAATGGATAAAATCAAATGCTTGATTTTATCAGATTTTGACAAAATCCATTCGGAAACTCATCCTTATAAGGAAAATGAAGCAAGGGAGTTGGTGTTATGGCCGATGTGGGATTGAAGAAATGCGATTGAAGTGGAAACGAAGTCCACTTTCTTCTTTTGAGTTTTCCATTTGATAAAATCAACATTTGATAAAATTAAGTGAGTGATTTTATCAAATGAAGTGAAAGGGTGCTAAAATCACCTCTTGATTTTAGCACAATCACACTTGGTTTTGCTAAAATCAAGGGGTGATTTTAGCACCCTTTCACTTCATTTGATAAAATCACTCACTTGATTTTATCAAATGGAAAACTCAGAACTTCCTGTAGAGATATTTTATTAGGCTTATATTTATAAATTATATATTTCTAATATACGTTTAATATAATTATGAAATCATGGTTCGATAGCGGTTCAACCGCGATTTAACCAGTAACTCGTCCGCCCAGCCCCTTTTCCAGTTCATCCTCCGGTTCGGATTTCAAAACATTTGGTTGCGGCTTTAGGTCTGAGGACTGAGGAGATCGATTTTAGTTTTTAGGGTAAGGAATACAAATAGGAGTATATATATTTATTATATTTTTAAAATATTTAATATATATATATATTATAATAAAACCGATTCGGTTCGGTTTGCCCAAAAATTTCATAAACCGAGAATTGAATCGGATTCAAAAAAAATTTACTCCAGCGAATCGAACCGAACCGAACCGAACGGGGAATAAAAAAAATCGGTTCGGTTCGGTTCTCGTACTCGTTTCGGTTTAGTCATTTTTTTGTTCACCTCTACTCCCTAATTTCTTTCTAAAACCTTAGTAGTTCGACGAAAATTCCGAAAATCCAACTATACAATACTTTTTGTCACATTTTCTTTAGTTATCCATGCTATGTTACCAATTTGCCCCAAGCTTCTGAATGATTTTTTTAATAGAGGTCTCCTTTGGGTAATAATCCAATAATCCGGATTATTGGATTATTCATTTGTCCTTATTCGATATTTTTTTTTTTTTTGCATCCGTTAGTTTTGCATCAAGATTTTGTGGTATCTGGATTCCTCTCGACAAGATGAATCTAACAAGCAATAATCCACCTATTTTGGCTTTATTAAAAAAAATTGAGTTTTGACCATAATTTTATACTTGTTAGATTCGTCTCATCGAGAGGAATCCAGAAACCACAAAATCTTGATGCAAAACTAACGGATGTAATTTTTTTTTGAATAAAGATAAATGAATAATCTAATAATCCACAAATGAATAATTCAATAATCCAAATTATTGGATTATTAACCGAAGAGGCCAGAATTTAAGTTGACCAGTTATGTTTGGTTTCACATTTTCTCACGAATGATTTCAAATTTGTTACTCCAATTCGAAATTTCGAGTCCCCATTCCCCGCAACAACGATACAAGTACAACGAGGTATAGTGGCCGCAGGTTCTGAATCGTCGATACACACTGAGAGGAACGGCGACTCGTAGGGGGAGAGAGAGTACAAAGATCTGCGAAGAAGACAGGTGGTGATTCGTCTCTCGATTGAAGTTTCAAGCCTCGATTCAGCAGCATCTTCAGCTATCATAATCGTCAATCGAATCACCATTTTTGCACACCCATCTTCTATCTAGAACCATCGATTCAGGTAGAAACATGAACTGATTCGACCGTACCCATGGTTTTCCGACGCCTTACCCTAATATTGCTTCGTACCCGGTCGGTACGTTTTCTTCGTACCCGGTTCCTATTATGCCGTACAGGGCCATACCCGTATGAATACCCGTACCCGGATACACATACGGCAACTTCTCCAGCGTACCCGTGCTTCATAGGTGGTACACCAGTAAAATGCAATGGAGTGGCTTTGTAAAATATGTGTCCGCTTCATATTTTCTTACATGTTACTTTTAGGATCCCTATTTTGTAGTTGTTTATATGTTTGCTCTGATGTTGCAGTTCCAGAGTAAAAGAATAATGGCAGGTCCTCATTTTGGCATTCACAGGGCAGAGCCATCTCAGCAGCAATCAATGGTGCCACCACCATTGGATATGCGCCGAGCTCAATTATCTCGACAGCATGTGAGAGCTCTCAATGCCCAATTTGCAAGGTCAATTCTTTTATATTCCACTCTACGTGCTTTTGTTATATCTGCACATAATTTGCCGTGTTAATTAGTTTGTTGTTGATTCATCTGCTAATTTTATCTTTCTTCTTCTTCTTCTTCTTTTTTTGATCAGATAAAACTGCTGCTAATTTTATCTTTCTGTTTTGGATATTCCTTCAAGTATAGAATGTCAAGAGTTAGACCTGTGCGTAATCTATCCCTCTCAGACCCTATTAAAGGGATTTAGCAAGAGCATTTGTTGAGATAATTAAGGGGCAATGATGTCTATGAAATGTTGTACAAGCATTCTATTTAATTTTATCTCCTCCTTTTTCCTTAAAAAAAAAATAAAATAAAAAAATCTTATCCTCCTCTACCTCGAACTCTTGATTCTTGATCCCAAGGACCTTAAATTTTGTTGCACAATGACAAATGTGCTTATTGGTCTCTAGCATTTCAGTCATACTGCACGCTGGGGATTAGTTTCTCCATTTCTTACAATACATGGCCTTGTGTTTCCTTTGAACTTTTGTGTTTTGTGGCATTAAGGTACATCTTCCCCATGTTAAGACATTGGTGTTGTTTATGGTTAACAGTTGGGTCCAAACACAACTACAGACTCACCCAGATGAACTATGGGAAGATGGACTCCATGACTGTCTGGCTCATGCTTCAAACATAATGGTATTTTCTGTAAATCACTTAGTAATTTTTAAAATCTACAGTTCTTATCCAGTTTCCAATGCTTTGACTTGTAATAACTAGCCATCTGTGTCAGTAATGCAGCTACCTATGTGGATGCACATATCCCTTTGACCTTATTTAAAGTTCATGAGTTTTCTGTTTGACGATGCTGTTGCTTAGCGGACAAATAAACCATGCTTCCGTAACTGAAAGCCTGAAAGACCAGGGATATACTTTTGATCAGTTTCCCTGCGTATCAAGTTGAAGGTTCTGTAATTAAGCCCTGATGGACGTATGGTTATCAACATATTCTGTAAATCAATTTCCATGTCCTTATTTAAACCTCCTATTGTAGATTTCTGGTGCTTGTTTGCTTGATTTGATTAGTTGTAATCTCGGCAGTGAAATGTCTGAATAGGGTTTTTATTTGCTTCCGTTTACTTGCCACAGGAGAAATTTAACGATGTCGTTCGTTGGCTGAAAGCAAATGCTTCTAGTAATGGAGCAGATGCTTCTAGTAATGGAGATCGTTTCTCTGCATTGGAATCTCATGCTGCTCCAAATAACCTTGTGTCTGAAAGTAAGGAAAACCAGATGAAATCATTTCAAAAGGAAACTGACGTAGCTCGAGCTAGTACAACTGCTTCATGGGGCTCTGGGGCTCTCTTCTCAAGTCAAAGTCCTTTTGCATTTGGTGGGTACAATTTTTTTGGCTCCGTTAAATGCCTTCTTTTGAGGTCCACCCTGGAATACAACTTGAATACTAGTAGCTCCATTTTGTTGTGTACTGATTCCAGTTTTATTTGTTGGTTTTTATCTTGTTTGCTTGCCTCTTGGTCCATT
The DNA here is from genome assembly GCA_963854785.1 of Vaccinium vitis-idaea. NCBI lineage: Eukaryota > Viridiplantae > Streptophyta > Magnoliopsida > Ericales > Ericaceae > Vaccinium > Vaccinium vitis-idaea. The sequence goes on along the minus strand of OY978224.1, from coordinate 19,120,495 downwards.
TTGGTACCCTTTTTTAACAGTCAACACAGTAACTTTGCGGCTGTACATGTTTTTTGCTTTAACCCTCATCGATATCATCTTATCATTTATATTTGTTGATACTGTCTTACATTGTTATCCGATTTCATAACCCCATTCCACTTCCGCTTAGAGTGTCCCATCAAGGGCTGGACTCTTTTAATTAAAACTCGGGGAGCAAAGGCAAACTTAGTGTCCAATTAGAATATTGAAGTTTTGTTGAATCCATTGCATATTTCTATAAAAAATAGTGTCGTAGAATTTTGACTTCCAGTGCATATTTTCATGTGCTAAGTCGAAAACCCACATCGGGCGGCTTAGGCAAAATTCAAGACAAATCATATGAGCTCGCTAGACCGAAAACCCGAAAGGGCGGTACTAGGCAAAAATTAGAGCACAAAAGGAGAGTGAAAATACTCGAGTGAACCCTAGCCAAAATTGTATGCACGAACTACGTCATGACCTGATTCCTTTTTAAGGATACGTAGGCATCCTCACATTGGGGATCGGTCGCAACCTTTTGTAACCTCCATTGAGTTGATCCATAGCCGTCATTCGCGCTTACAATCGCAATCAACGAGAATCAAAGCTGAAAACTTTCATAATTCACTTTTGTTCAAACTGATTTCTTCAATTACATGGCTGAGCATGAATCTTTCACAACAAAACAACTAAAAGCAAAACATCGGCCCACATGAAACATGTCATAGGTCAGCAATTTATTTCGGGTACATTAAGGCTAAAGCAGATGTCAATTTTGATTTCCATTTTCTCTTGCTTCAATCTCTTGTACCAACCATCTCTTGTAACGCTCCGGAAGCACAATGCTGGGATGCTGATCGCTGGGAACAGTCATGCGCTCCCTCCAAGTACGCTGATAAGCTTGGATAGTTGCATGATTGAAATTTGGCACAACAAAGTCTTCAGGATGCACAAGCGGTATTGTTTGGCCAACACCAAGCTGACGAAGAATGCGGTAAGGAATGTAAAAGGTCCAGCAAGTCAAACCCGCCAAAACAATCCTATGACGTCCCATGTCGCTCACCGTCATGGTCTGAAGATCCATCCAGTTCAAGCGCTAAGAAATTGTGTCCTCTTTAAGCTGGGAAAGCACCTGAACCCAACCAGGAACACTCCTGTGAAACTCCTGGTACTCCCTCTGAACAAAGCCTTGTGTCTCATGGATCCTGTTCCGCGGCACTGCCTCCAGAAGAGCAGCCTTATCACAGATCCAAGTCTGCATGAGAGAGAAAACAAGTAAGGAGCCATAGAAAGCCTAAACCCGAGCGTTGAGGTAAAAAGAGAACGAGAGATAAACCAGAAAAAGGAGAGCTGAATGAGAAACCTACATGTAGGAGCAAAGCACTGCCTTCAAAAACATTAGTTCGCCCAACGTAGACTCCGTCCAAACCCATCAAAGTTTCAGCCAGAACCATTGTAGCTACATTTTTGCGCTCCTCAATCTGCTTAGCCACTCCTACCAATGCCGCACTTGCCTGATTATCTGAACGAACAAACAGGAACGCTACAAGGATGACGAGACACAATGAAAAGCCTTCAGGTCGAAACTGGTTGACCAAGCGCAGAATGTTGAGCACGCCTCCCTGGATCATGGACCTTGCCGCATTTTTACTCAAGCCCAGCTTTGAGCACAACACATCAGCATAATTCACTCCCTGAAGAGGAATGACAGGAGTCTCCAGGTCGAAACCTCCGAGGTACGCGTGGAACTCTTCCACCGTGGGGCATAACTTTTGAAGGCCGAAGCAAAACACATGCACTTCCGGATCCCAGAAACGGACAGCAGCATGGAGCAACTCAGGACGTATGGTTACATCCTGAATGTAACGCATAGATGCCAACCTATGGTCACGGAAGTTCAGCCAACCAAGGCCGTCAAGCCAGGAACGAACCAAAGCTGAGATACTCACAGCCATTTATGAGATATGGAGGAGATGAGGAATGTGATTTCCAGCATGAATGGGTTGTAGAAGCAACGCTATTTATAAGCATTCAAGGGAGAAAAAGTTCAAAATCTCAGAAGACGTGCGCCTCGGGAAGCGTGCCACATTGAAGAACGTGAGGATAGGGCAAAAGTTTGTAAACTTTCCCAAGATAGGTTTGGTGCAGCATTTCAAGACCTTGGAACAAGTAAAATTACATTGGGAAGCCAAAACGAGAAATCAGAATTGCAGAAGACTGCGCCAGAAGTGGGGCATCGAAGGCCGGCGCCGTACGACGCTATGCCTGCACCGCGTGGTGCCATTTCCTGCACCGTACGACATACTTGGCTACTGTTGGACCAAAATTCCAACTTTGACCCTCCGGACCCACTCCAAACTTCTTTTAGCCACTTTTCTCGTGCATGCAACTAAGAATAAGTATCAAGGACTCAATGGAAGAATTACTTGGCACTCTCGAAGATATCTCAATCGACGGGTATGTCGAAAAACCCCGAATACGAAGCTTCGGGTGAAATTTTGCAACTTTTTCGCAAATTCTCGAGATATTCTTTTCAAGCAAGCATTGTCGCATACGTTCGGGATTTATTGGATCAATCAAATCAAGATGTCTAGCTACGGGACGTTTTCACTCTAAACTCCTCTCTTTCATCACTATTTCCAGTTCTTCCCACGAAAAAAACCAAAAGTGTCCAGTTTATGTCTTTCCCAGTTTCAAACTCAAGTACATTTCATTTCCCCATAGTGTCTCGTGTCATGCATTCTCAGTGCTAGGTTTGGTTTTTTTTAAAATTCAAGTCTTTGTTAATGTAAGTCATTCTACATAATGAAAATGCGAGTTTTATAAAAACCAAAAGAATATCCATGTCATAAGAAAAGTGTGCATCTATCCATGGGCAAAACAGGCCCGACATCATCAAAACTACTACCACGGCACGCAGGCCGTATCCATAAAAAGAAAGAAAAGAACGGGCAAACAGGCGTCCAAATCAAAAAGCAGGCACGTAGGCCTGTCTTGCCTACTCAAGCACAAGGCCTCTTCCGCGACCGAGGCCTAAGCTCCTCAGACTCAGAAGGACCCGTGTCCTCCTCCTCACTGCTCTCTGCCTTCCTTAAAGACCACCGTGACGGTGGAGCTGAACTCCCTGGTGCACTCCCTCCCGGCCTATCAATAGAAGGCTGACGACCTCGAAGAACTCTGTCGGAAGGAGGAGTCGTGGGACCACCACCAGCTTGCTTCATCAACGGCCTCCTGCACTCAATCCTCGGGGGAGGGGACATACTCTGCACAAAGAAAAGAAATTCCATCGGTATACAGGATTGTTATACAAGTTTGAAAGCACACAGTTCAAATAACAAGATTACCTGAGAACTCCCTCTGTCCGGAGAAGGGCTACGACCAGCTCTAAGCCCTCCTCCTCTGCTGGGTCCGCTAGCTCCTCTACTAGCACCTCTCGCAGCTCTACCTGCACCTGTACTACCAGTTCCAGCTGCACCACCTCTCTCAGCCCCCCGGGCGCCTCCGCCTTTGGAACCACCACCTCTGTCAGCACCTCTGCCTCGGTCAGCGCCTCAGCCTCTCTCAGCGCCGCCACCACCACGAGCTCTACCTCTAGCTCCCCGAGCTCTGCCACCACGGCCTGAGCCACCTCTGCCAGGACCACCCTCTCTGAAGATCACTCCCGGCTCAGCTCATGGGCGCACCTCTGGAACGTGACCTATCATCAACCAGCGCACTAAAGCCTCCAAGTCTAAGTTCAGCTGATAGGACTCTGACGCCCAGCTGGCAGGAATCTGCAAAACAACAAGAACATTGCTCAGGTATTTTCAATAATGTTTCGAGGAAATACAAACTGAAAATGTGTTTTCTTTCTTTTACATGTTACCTGAACAGAGGTAAGGTCAAATGGGGGCGCAACACGATGGACCTCCAACACTCCCATCATTCCTCCAAGCGTCTGCACCTCTATCTCTCTCCTCAGCACTGGCAAAGCCGTCTCTAGGGACGCTATACTGGTCTCCATGTCTAAAAAGCTAGCCAGATGGCCAACCAGAAAGCTCTCGTAGTCTGGAGAATTGCTAAAAGGAAGCACAGTGTCCAACACGGTGTATCTCTCTATCTCTGCCCGCGTGTACTCGTCAGTCCGCTGTACACCAGGGGGTATACGCCCCGGTATCCTGAAGTGCGCCAACCTGAGGGACTGACGAGGCACCCTCTCTCCCAAGTACCACTGCCAACCGTACGGGGACTCTAACAAAATCCGTCCCTGTGTCAACTCCCTGCTCCACTCCAAGTACTGGTCAGTCAATGCGTCCCAAGCGTGCCATCTCACGTGCAAGAAAACTCAGAAAGTTGAAAACAGAACAAAAGGTTCAAGTCTGAAAGCAACACGGAATTCAGAAACATACCGTGCTACCATCAGTCTGGTCCAAGAAATGACGGAAGTCGTTCACTCTCCCTGCATGCACACTGCCGCCACGGTGCTCTCGGTCCCACTTCGCTGCTCGGGGGATCACTTCCTCATTTTCATGGCTGTTCGTCGGCGGATACATCCCCAGCACCTCATAAGCCCACACTTGCATGGTTAAAGGGTATCGTCAACAAGCTGCAATCTACATGGCAATATCTCAAGAACTTGAAAGCAAGAAGAAAGCATGTAAAGTTTTACCTCAAGCACCCTCCAGAAGCCGCCAAGGCTCGTCCCAACTCCGCGACTGACGGCACCTAAGAAACAGTAAAGGGTACAAAGAGCAGGACCTCCGAAGTCCAAGCTCGCCACCCTACTCAAGTCTGCCAACGCCGGGAACCAACCCAAGTGAACCTCACTCCGCCTGTTCGGAAACAGGGACACACCAAACAAGTATAGCAAGTAAGCTCTAGCCATCTGAGCTACCTCTGTCGGTGACTCTGGCTCGTGGTCCCACAAGGCCGGCAAGTGGTCACACCTCACCATAGGCTCTCCATCGCCTATCTCTCTCCCCAAAAAGTGTCTAATAGCAGCGCTGTCTCTGTATAGCCCCCGAGTCAAACGGGACTTGCTCACCACCTACTCTCAGACCCGTGATCGCCGAGAAGTCCAATGGCGTCACAGTCATCTCAGTAAACCTCAAGTGAAAGGTGTTGGTGGTGTCCCACAAACGCTCAATCAGAGCTCTCAGCAACCTGCGGTCCGCCCGCGTCGGCACCAGAAGCCGAATAAAATCCATGAAGCCCGTGCCCTCAATAACCTCTCTCACTGCCCTTGGCAAGCCCCGGAAGCGCTCCAAGGAATCAGATGAACCTCCATACACAGACAAAGAGGTGTTTCTCTATTTCAGTAAACAAATGCGAGTTTTTCAAGACAACAACAATGGAAAGCATGCAAACACAGGAATTCAAGGCAAGTACAAAGGTTGAAAACAACAATTAAATAGCGTACCAGTGGACGTGCCGAAATATGGGTCTCCGGGTCCCTCAGCAAGGTGGTCTCATCATAAAACAAGTGTACTGGCGAGTACACGTCAGACCCCAGCGGTATAAAGAAGTGCACTCGTGGCACGTAAGTCTCAGGGTCGAACGGGGGCCTCACCCTCTGAGCGCTCTCCACCTCTTCCACCAGAGACAAAAGCGCTCCCTCTCTTGCAGCCTCAGCCTCTCTCTGTCTCTCCTCAAGGAACATGTCCTGAACGTGCTCAGGCACTCTCTCATCCGCCAAAGCCTCAGCAAGAGTCGGATCCTTCTGAAGGGCCCGCGCCAGATCCTCGTCTCTCACCCCCTCCAGCGTATCAGCCATAGTATAACCTGGAGTCCTGGAAGAACCAACTACATCAGGAACAACTGGTGGGTCTGAGACCCCAACCTCCATCTCCTCACCCCCACTGCTCGAATCCCGAGCCTCCTCCACTGTCACCTTCTCCTTCCCCAAATCCCTCCTGACCACTGGGATGATAACTACAGACGTCTGCTCTCCTCTAATGGGCACCTGAGTAACCAGAGAAGCACTCAGAAGATCACTAGGCACCAAGCTCTCCTGAGAACTAGTGTCTACACCCTCCCCGGCAGGTCTTTGCTCAACCAAGACGTGAACACCTCCAATATCCATGTCCACCTCTGAAACCTGTGCACCCGTGCCCGGCACGTCAACCTCCGTGGGACCAGAACCACTCTCGCCACCCTGCATGGCGACATCACTACTTCCCTCTGGCCGATCGGCAATAACCCCACTCGCCGGGAACTCACCCGCCGCCACGGCATCAGGACTGCCCCCAACTGGATCGTGGGTCTCAACTATTCCAGCATAACCACCACTCGGCACCATGGCATGAAGCTCTCCGCCACTAGACCCCGCTGTACAGATCTCAATTTCAACCGTACGGGACTCGGCCCCAACCGTACGGGATGTTTCGCCCCCGATTAACACCGTGCGGTGCTCAACGCCGCTAGGACTCTCTGTGACTGAACCAATCTCAGTCGGTAATGGGTCACCCACGGCCGATTGAGTAGCCGTACCCTCCCCCCTTTGGACCAATGGTGAGTGCTCTTCACCGGAAGAAGACGATCGATCGTCACTGCTAACAGGACTAGCCATGGATGTCGATCAAAAGTTTTTGATTGGGAAATTTTGGGAAGAAGAAAATTTCACTCACAAGGGAGAAGTCGATTTTCACTCTGAAGTATGGCCGAGCAGGATTTTGAACAAAGGAACGAGAAAGACGGGAAGTTTCGGCGGTTACAATACGATTTTAGCCGAAAAATTCCAATTACACTGTGCGGCATATCAATGTGCACCATGCGGTATGTATCTCTACGCCGTACGGCTTCTTTGTTAGTACTTTAAAATTTTCACTTTTTCCCTTTTACCTTCTTATGCTTTCACAAAAACCACCAATACACCCAAAATCATGTTTTCTGGGTATTTATCAACTTTCTAAGTCCTCTACGGCAATTATTTTTCCAAAATTTTCAAGTCCTCCACGGCATTTATTTTCATGAAATTTTCTAAAGTCCTCCATGGCAATTACTATTTCAAATTTAAAGTCCTCTATGGCAATTACTTTTTCCGAAATTTTTAAAGTCCTCTACGGTAGTTACTTTTCGCAAACTTTCTAAGTCCTCTACGGCAATTATTTTTCCAAAATTTCTAAGTCCTCTACGGCATTTATTTTTTACAAAAATTTCTAAGTCCTCCACGGCATTTATTTTTCACAAAATTTCTAAGTCCTCTACGAAATTTATTTTCATAAAGTTCTTTTAAGTCCTCCACGGCACTTGCTCTCTCGAATTTTTTTTAAGCCCTCTACGGCATTTGTTTTCTCAAAATTTCTAAGTCCTCCACGGCATTTGTTTCTCCTCAAACGATTAAATTATTTTTAACGGCTTTCAGGGCCTCCAGATCATCTTTTAAACGACCTTCAAATTATTTTTAACGGCTTTCAGGGCCTCCGAAATGTTTTTAACGGCTTTCAGGGCCTCCGAGATATTTTCTTGTTGCAAACATCATTCATTTTTCCCTTGTTGAAAAATGAGGTGCCAACTTCTTTTTCATGACGGCCCCGACAAACTACGATTGGTCTGATCCTCTCAAACGAGGTACGTAGGAAGCTCCGAGCTCGACCAAATTTACTGTTTTTCTTATTTATTTTCCGCACGATTGTTCAAATTGGGATGTCCGAATCTTCAACACGACTTGCACCAACATGATGGTGACCAAGTCGAGTCGAAGAGGGGCAACTGTAGACACCCCAATTCTGATAAATTGTGCATCCCCGATGATGAGTAGAACGCATGAAATGTACCTTGGAACGGATACTTGAGTCGGATGGATCAAATGAGCCAAAAAACCCAAAACCCACCTGAACCATACGACCTGAAACCCATAAGCGCACGGCTTAAAATTCTCTTTGCACCGTGCGGTGTCATACTATGCACCGTACGACACATTTTGACGCCGTACGGCATTACTTGTCCCATCAACAGGATTCCCGCGATTACTTAGCAGCTCAGAAACAAATGATGTTATTCGGTGAATGATGACATTCGTCCAACGATGATATTCCTCCAGCGGCTCATCCTCGCCTATAAAATCAGACGCCAAGAGAGAGAGAAAGAAGAGTTCGATAACGGATACCAAAAAAAAGAAACCCGAATCCATCCCATACCAAAGTAAGTCAAGAATTTCGAGTAACTATTCCTTCAAAAGTCCGTTATTTCCCTTACCCATAGTTCAAACTTTACAAAGAGCCAAGAAATCCAGTGTCTATCTTCCACAACCGATCAATCTCAATTTAATTCGTTCGATTCCGTTCCGAGGTATAACGTTCGTTTTCAAGTCACAACAATCTATTGAGGGGAATCACCGTCAGGCTCGAGGAGGGCTCCGTAGCTCTTCCTTGAGTCCAAACAGAGATATTTCAATAAGATTCAAGTCTCTCGGGTAAGTATCGCACGACACCGTCTATTGTCGTGGGATGCCGTCCCTAAGAATGAGGTACATTCCTTCATCAAAACCATTTTCTAAACCTACTTTTATCAACAAATAACCTGACTTTTACACCAAAACAGAGATTGGTTTCAACCGAACAAAAAAAAATTTCTTTGGAAAATACAAGGCACAGTGACACCGTACGGCATCCAAAGTACACCATGCGGTGTAATTTTGGACACCGTACAACATTATTGGTAAAATATTTTCGATGCTCTGTTTTCTGGGTCGCGAGGCTCTGTTTCTAGTTAAAATCAGTGGATCAAATTGCAATTTACTCCCTCCATTTTCTGTTTTTACCTTTATCTCCCCCCCCCTCTCCCCCTCTTAGTTAATGTTCTCGCATTTATATATTTAATTGTGTGTTATTTGATTTGTTATCGTTGTTTATTTCTTTTTAAACATGTTATTATCTGATATATTGTTTTTTTTTTATGAAATAAAGTTTTTCATGAAATCTTTTCAAAGAATAATCCCACAAAGATCTAGTAGATACCGGAAAATTTTGGGCACGTGGGGTGCATTTTTGGAACAAAACCTTCCCCGTGGGTAACCTGGCTCCCGAACCCAAATCTCTATTTTTCGCAGATCACGTCCTTTTTCAGCGGCACAAGAGTCATTATTTTTCTGAACAGTTTCTCGGGTACCTAACATTTTCCAAAAAATCAAACCCCGGGTGGCGACTCTAATTTTTTTTTCCCTCTTTTCCCGGATCGCCCTTTTTCACAAACACAACCAAAAACGCGTGGACACCTCGCGTGCGAACGGACGTCCACAGGAAGCAACGGTCTGGAAGGATCCAAGACTTGTATTAGCCTGTTTTTATAAGTTTGGTCAACTTCAGTGGGTTTGGAAATTGCATCGGCTATTGTCTTGGGAGATTGAGATTTGGTTGTGTGCGATGGTGGTGTGTTTGATATCTAGTTTATCCTGTTGGTAGATACTTTTGTATGGAGTCCCTTGATCCTGCATTTGGGTATGCAGTTTTGGGCAGATAGGCTTGGTGTGAATCCGAAAAAAAACACTTAATTGATATCTATTAGCTTATCTCCTCATTTGGTTGTTTATTGCATTTTATCTGTAATTAAGACACCACCAGTTGTTGTGTAAAGGAATGAAAATGGGGACTATTCCATTTGTTCATGTCGTTTGGAAGTAAAAGTGATACATAATGTTGATGCTTGGGGATTGCGTTGTTGTATCCAGCTTCCTAATTGTTCCCCCAAAGCTTAAATTCCTATGTTCGGTCTTTCTTCCCTTATGTTTGGTTTTGTTCATGTCGTTTGGAAGTCAAACTAATACATAATGTTGATGCTGGGGGATTGCATTGTTGTATCCAACTTTTTTTCTGTTCCCCCAAAGCTTAAATTCCTATGTTCGATCTTTCTTCTCTTATGTTTGGTTTTTTTGACCTGTACACTTGGACCGGTGCTTCGCAATTTTGAGTGCCAGATGCCAGTCTAGAGTTTTATGACGTAAGCTTTCAATATAACTTAAAAGGCTACTAACGTAGGGTATTCTATCCCAATTCATGTGGTGGTTCTTTCGTATAAGTTGCTTGTGTTTCTGGTTACTTTTAATGACTGTATGGTTTTGGACTGGTAATATGTAGCTTTTATGTTGTAAGAAAACATAGAGGTTGCATTGTGTGTGTGAGAAGTTAGTGACGTTGCCCTTTCTTTGAGGTTGAAATGCAGATTTCAGTGTCCTGGTGGTTTAGTCAGATTTGGTTATTTATTTGGTTAAGGTGTTGATCAGTCTGTATAAAATGGATGAGTTTGCAGACTTACCGTGTATAATAGAGTGGTAGGTTAGTGATTTCTGGCGTTCTTTAGGTACTTCGATTCGTGTCCTCAATCTGTGGTTATTTTGGAATGAGGTTATATACACTATTAGACGGAATTTTAGATGTAGGTATGTAATCACATTCGTGTGTTTTACCGTCTCAGATCCACCGTTAGCATCCCGAATGACCTTCACAAACCACCCTCTAACAAGATTTAAAAACAATAACGGTAGATAAGAATGTTCTATAAAATCATATACATAATTTTATTTTAAAAAAACAGGTAGTATTATATATACAGTTGTACTTCAAATTTAACTTGATCAACACACACTTCACACTTGGATAACTTACTTAGTACACTGAATTTCAAGAAAGAACCTAAATATATTTTTTCAAGATAGGTTCTTAAGTCCTCGGCAGTGTTCCATTCAACCATCCCACCCAAACGATAAGCATCACCAAATTGCGTTAGAAATGCAGCTAGTGGTTTGTAAATAGTGTGGCCACCTTGTTTATAAACTTCATATGCTGCATCCAAAGTATGGCCTGTCGCGGTTTGAACTTTGATAGTACATGCCGTATTGTTGCTTGAACTCCTTTGCCCTTCATAATAAGATGTAACAGATGGAAACTTGATTGACATTATGACAAAATCTGCAATGGCAAATGTTACATAAAAAATATGAGAACTATATTTTGAGGTATCCCATGTTCAAGGAAATTCAAACTCCACAAGCTAATTATATATCACTTTGGCGATGGTAATTAGATAGAATCGTATCTCATCAAAAAAAATTAGATAGAATCGTAGATAATTAGATTGAAACTATGTTCCTGCATCAATATGTTTAGTGCGTTAGCGATAACAACTAGACTAATCAACTTACAAGTACAATAGATAGTTCCAACAAAAAGTGTACTTCAGAGATGTGGACACAAAATAAACTAATTTATTTTCATCAAACAAATCTCAGATCGGGGACATAATATTTCGGATTAGGGAGCATATTTGGGAAGGGATATATTTTTAGGAGCAATCATTATGCTGTCTTAAAAATTAGAATCTCGAAAAGGGGCTGTGAAAATAGGACAGAGTGAGTATTTAAGAAGTTTTTTATAGTGGTGCAATTTAGTTTACCAAGAGGTGCCCATATTTCTTTTACTCATGATTATTCTATTTTGGGTAAAATCCTTTGTTATGCATTTCATATATTTAATCGCCGTTCCTCTGTTCATATTAATTGGTTTATTATTTGTATTTAACAAACTGTATGAATTTAGGGCGAAATACCATTTTTACCTTCATAACCACTTTCTTATACTCAGATATTCCAATCTGGGTGTCGGCACTAATGGTTTGGAGAAAATAAAGGGTCCAATTTCATCCACTCGTGTTGGAGATGGCAGCGGACGCCTTTAATGCTGGTAGGTGTTTGTTTTTAATTTATTAGCTATGTCATGATTTTTTTTGTCCCACGTTAGTCAACTGTACTTCATGAATGCTAGCAAATAACGGGCTACAAAACATTCAATTGTGTAAAAGGTTACTTTTTGTTCTCACGTGTAGGCTTTGGATGGTGATATGTCTAAAATTTAATTGCCATGTCTGTTATGGTTGTTCGGGGATAAGACAAAGGGGGTGTCCTGATCTGTTATGTCTAAACTTTAATTTCATGTATGTTATAGTTGTTCGGGAAAAAAAACAAATGGGGTGTCGTTATCTGTTATGTCTGAACTTTAATTGCCCATGTCTGTTATGGTTGTTTGTGGAAAAAACAAAGGGGGTTTCCTTATCTGTTGCGCCCAACTAAGTGAGTTATATTGTGTTGGTATAGGAGTATTTTTTTAGTTATAGATTATAATGGTTAATGTACATTGGAAAGATGTGTTTTGTTCTAACACTGTTATGTGCTTTATTCTGTTTGTCATTTTACAGAAACTTAAGCATTAATACATACATTTTTTATAATATGTTGGGAGTTCACATACAAAGAGGAATGAATACAACATAATTTAAGCATGCCTCAATAGAAGGCACTAATTTTTTAATCTTTTTTTCTTGGTTTTCCTTTATTTGACAGGATTCTACTAACTGCAGTGGTGGAAAGTGGATAATACAATTCAAGAAGGCTAACTCATGTCGTTTTTCGGAGTTTGGTAAGGGCAGATTATCCCATAGTTTTGTCAGATGAAAGAATGGATTCATTGCTTTTGGTCAATGTTTCCCATTTCTTCAGGTATACTGAAATTATAACTGAAGATGTCTTTATTTCTCAATGTCATATTTGTTAGACTTTTATGGCATCTCACAATTCTGGGAATTTCAAAATTTTCTTATTTTCAACCTAATTTGGACCTTACTTCCATAATCCAATGTCCATGGCTTTGTTCCCTTCTTCGGTTCATTGAATGGATTGAAGGTATGCTGCACATAGCTTGAATTAAACTACAACAAACAATTAGAAACTCGGGTATATGCACCAATGAGCCTTGAGTATGACCTGTGTTATATCAAGATTAAAACTAGACTATATATTTGTTGGGTATATAGACTTGGTTATAATGTTTGATGTATTTGTCAACACATATTTGCGATTTGGTTTCTTGATTCGTTAGTAATTTTGAGTAATTTTCTTGGTGCGGGATCATGAGCTTTAGGCTGAAGTGGAGAAGCAGTGAGTGTGGAGACAAGGAGTAAGGTGCTAATCATACACATTAAGCGTCCATGTGGCAAAGGCTTTCCCTGAAGGTCATCTTACTAACTAACTCTGTGTTAACTTAGGCGCTGCCTAAGGATATAGATGATCATCTGACTTACTACGGGTTTACCAAACTCAGTCTGATCACGGGTTCGCGCCGCTAGCTTGTAGATTGTCATGGCAGCGAATTCTCGAGTCAAGGATGGCTTGCTTTTGTTCACGATCATGATCTGGTTGCAAATGATATCCTCGTTTTTCTCGCTAGGAACCAATCTTGATGTGTTCGTATTGATCTTTGGAAAAAACCAAGTCAAGAGGGTGTTTGATTGGTATGGAGAAGCCAATTTGAATATCGAGTACAACTTTGTCAGTAGTTTTATTGACTTAGTTATGTGAACTTAGGTTCATTAATCTTTTTTATGTTTGTATTCATTCCTCCATCTAATTTCGTTGATGAGCATCGCCTAGCTCCATCTAATTTCATCTTCATTGGCATATCTGGACATGGACATCTGCATGTTATAATCTTTGGACGCCACGACGGTGAAAGAATTTACAAATGGTTTAGTCAATACTAAGTCGGATAGAACTGGCCAACCATTATAGTCGAATAATCGATAAAAAAATATGCCTTCGCAGTTATGTAGCATAATACCCAAACTGTGGGATTTCTTACCCCTTTATTTGCACTATTTAGCATTTTATGTTATTTAAACTATGTTGTATTCATTCCTCTTTGTATGTGAACTCCCAACATATAATAAAAAAATGTATGTATTATTTAGAGTGCAATGTTTGATCTAAATATATGAAATTATTATCTATATGATCAACAACTTTTAGACACAAGATATCTTTGATTTTAGTTTTAAAAAAAATATACAATATAATACAAAACGTAATCAACGTACGGAACCAAAAAATATTAACGAGCACGAGATTCCGTGTGGAGCACGGGGAGCCAACTAGTGTTCTTGAAATGAAAGAGCGACAATCTGGTTGTACCACAATGTATAGGTTTGGACGAGGAATAGGGTGATCATCTGTTTTGTAACTGACCAGTTCAACTCCGTTCTCATTCAGCTTTGGATTTTGTTCTTCCTTTTTTTTTTTTTCCCTTCCATCAGAATTATAGAACATACTTACATATGTTAAGTTCACATTTAATTGCCGAATTATTTTTAGAAGGGAGAGAAGATTGGATCATAGAATTAATTTTCTATGAGACACACACACACACACACACACACACACACAAAAAGGACGTAGTGTCTTAAAACGGTTGTTAACTAGTAGAATTATGGCGCAAAGTTTCAGTTAGTGTTAAGGGGCACTACCAGTAAATTCTTGGTTGATTCCTGTCTAGAAAGACTACTTTAATATTTATTGAAGGTCAGGATCCCATCTCTTATTTCCTCTAAATAGATCTACTTTTCCTTAACATATTTCTTTAATCTCTATCTTACCCGATTTATTTTTAGGAAAAAGCTACAATACACACCCCTTATTTGGGTGTGTATCATACACACCCCTACAAAAGTTGCGATTTTTTTTATAAAAGTTACGAGACACGCCAAAATGTTACGAATCATAGAAAATTTTACGAATTACAATGCTGAAAAGTTACGAAAAACTAAAAAATGTTACGATTGCCAATGAGGTGACACAATCTGAACCATACAATATGTGCATATGGTACACACCTTTAATGGGTGTGTATTATAACCATTTCCTTAGTTTTATTTGTTGATTTTATACTTTATCATACTTGCAACAATGCCCTTGACACATTATCTTAAAATTATTTCTGGCAGAATCTAGTAAAATGATTAGCAGACTTTTTGATTCATAATCTAAATTCTCCTCTAAAATACATGCGTGTATTCAAGTGGATCTATCTGCGCGCCTAGTCTTAAACTATAAAAACATGATTACGATCATTTAGTGATTAATTACTTGGATGGTTGGTTATTTAGTAAAAAATAACAAAGCACGTATGTGTGCATTTTAACGCAAGTACAATAGATTTTTTTTTTAAAATGCAGGTTGTAATTTGATTTATTTCACACCTTGCTGCATGGGGACATGTGTTTCTTTCACCTATATATTCTTCACAATCATACCTTTCTGGATCCACCTTTATAGTTATACAAATTCTTTTCGAGGAAAAAGAGAACAGTTTATGATCTCACATTATAAGTTCTTTTCAATTGAAACGAGGAGATGAATAATTGTTGTAGCATATATGTTTGAGTTTTGATTTATCTGGAAAGATGGAACATTCCTTATCTATGGTAATTGAGGTTTTACTAGTGTTAAATGTTAAGACAGCTGGCCTTAAGGGAGGAAAACAAAAAATCATTATAGTCGTGCAAATAGTCTTGATAGTAAATCTACTCTGATCAAGTTTGGAGGACCAAACTTCTTAAAGTGGGGATGATGTGATGACTAGATTTTTTAACAATTATTTCTCAAACTTTCTCCTTGGATTTGTCGTCGTCACGGTTATTCGTGAAATAATTTTTTTAATCAGCGGTGAATTTTAGCTATTTTTCTGAGAATGAAATTTTGGCTAGTGTGGCCTGACCGAACCCGTTACCCAATGTCGGTTGGATTATTTTTCCAGTTTGAAATTTCCATTGGTGGGATTATTTGTTAGATGTATAGTTGGACGTATTGAATTATGAAGCGTATAATTGAAGGTGGAGTATTTGTATTGAATTCAGTCTGAAATCTTGCCCCTATCTTATCTGTAAGCTTTCAATTCTGCCTGTGCCTTTCCTATCTACTTAAACACGCCCTCCGATATCATTCCTACACATACAATAATTGGCCACTTTCAAAGGAAAAATGTACCCAACAAATATTCCATTCATAGCAAAATAGTCCCTCTTCCCCTCACATGGTAGTCTTATAAACACCGCCACCACACTTTTATTTCCATACTTTTATTTCCGACTATCTCCTTGTCTTCCTTGGCGAAACCTTCCTCCTTGGCGACCTCAGACTACTCCGGTTGCCCCCTCTCCCACTGGTTTTGGTGTTATTCTTACATTGGTTCACGTTTCAAAAGCGAGTTACGTATATACTTTGGTTACATGTTATTTTATTTGTGGTTTTCATGTGATATGTGTGATTTGATAATTTGATTAGCGGACACGTGGATTTAAGTGTTGAATCGAGCATAAATTGTTTAAATAAAAGATGGTTAAAAGTCATAAGATCTTGGGACTAATTGGAAAAAAAATTAATGGATGATAACGAAACATCTGAAAGTTGAGGTCCTGGCGCATGGACGTTAATTTGGCAGTGTGTCGGTGTTATAAGGGGGAGGGTATGGCTGGGTGTCCTTAGTTTTGATATCAATACCTTGATGTTACATGTTGTTCCTGCTATATTGGTGTTTGTTCATAAATATGTTGAATTCAATATCACGGAGTAAAGGTTAACCGTGAACCAGTGAAAACTCTCTCTCTCTCTCTCTCTCTCTCTCTCTCTCTCTCTCTCTCATGTTGAAATTCCTTTTGAGATTAATCCCATGACAAACTTGTAACCGTTGTATATCGTAACGCTCATTGGAATGGTTTTGCTTTTATGAACCCATTCCAAAAAATAAGGGATAAAGTGAGGCTCTATAGATATTGTGTAGTTATTAATTTATGGTTGTTTTTTGGTTGTTGTTGCTGCTATTTTATGTAAATTAGAATCATTTTGTAATAAAATTGTGATGCTCCTAAATTGTAACTCTATTTGTATTCGTGGTGCCAATAGTTGTGGGCCGTTGGGTCGTCATATCATGTCGATTAGTTAATATGTATTCTTTTTGCACATTAAGTCAACTCTGAATGTATTTTGTTAAATTTAATGATTCGGCTCTTAAATTTGATTATTTTAGAAATGTTGTACTAATATTTTATTTTTATAGAGGCATGGAGTGATTTAGAATTACTGGCCGGTCATGATTTCTAATCCTCCAAGTTGGGTCGTGACACTTCACAATCAAATTCTAATGATTTAATGAAAGAATTTTGGGATGCAATAGAGTAATATGTATCTCTGATTTCTCTGATTTCAGCGATAGTCTCGAAATAATCTGTATCTCTCCCTCTCGGTGTTGTGGAAGTCAGATCCCATGTCCACTGCTCTCTCTAGCGGCGAGGTTTGGCTTTGGAGACTTTGGAGTTTACCTTATGTTGTGGAGTGGCTTTCTTCGATTTACAAAGTTTAGGTTTGATTTATGCTTTCTTCATGGTTTAAGATGGGGTTTCTATTGAAATCCTCCACTATCACATTTTTTACTGGATTTATACCCGATCTCGTTGTTGGTCTATTTTCGCAACATATGTCATTGAGCCTACAAAGGGTGTGTACTCGTGTTAGATTCGGCACTTTTTTTTTTCAACTTTGGTATGTAGTTGTGATGAAATATACTCCTTCTGTTCCAAAATTTCGGACCCTCTTTGGAACTCTAACTTTTTTAGGGAACACAATCATTACTCTTTCAAGCATGTAAATTTTCAAACTTACCCTTCATTTGAAAATGCAATGATTACCTTTCTAAACTGCAGTATAGTTTTTCCTCCTTTCTTTTTCATCTTGAGTTTGAATATGAGATGAAGGGTAAAGGGACAATTGCTCTTTTTTTCCTCTTGGACTAGTCAAAATGGACAAAAATTATGGGACATTCAAAAAATGAAAGGACTAAAATTTTGGGACGGAGATAGTAGTACTTATGACCCGTTTCGAAGGGGTCTTAAAGTGGGTAATAAATTTGGGGATATTAGTGATCTCGGTTCCACCGTAATGGAATAGTTTGAGAGGAAAAAATGGAGGGGTGTTATTTATCAACTGGATAAAAATAACACTCCTGTAGGAGTGCTATTTATGAACACCCCCGTGAGGTGTCTATAAATATGACCCCCTTATACCCTTGGTAAAATTACGTTGCTACCCCAATCAATACCCCCTCCCCCTCCCTTCAATACCCTTTCCCTTGCTGGCTGCTACTGTGTGCGTAATGTGGGCATTTTTTTTTTTACTTTGCTATTTTTTTTTATCAAAAAATAAAGTACTTCTGCACAAATATTTTTTTTCACTAAATTAAACTAGTAATAGAGATCTTTAAATCAATGCGAAAACATTTAAAAAAATTTGTACAAAATTATTTTACATTGTTTACTTGTTGAGTTGGCTTTGCACTTTCCTTCAGATAAAAAAATAAAGTATTTCACGCATAAATGTTTTTCACCAAATTAAACTAATAATAGAGAACTTTAATTTGATGTGAAAATTTTAAGTAATGTGAAAATTTTAAATAATGTGTACAAAAGTATTTTATATTGTTGGTTTGTTCAATTTGTCCATTTGTTCATTTATTATACCTGGTGCTGGGGTATAATATAAAATTTATAAAACTATAAACTGCAAATAATTAAAACATATTAGGTGATATATGCTAAAAAGATTTAAATATTTAATAATATTATTTTATATAAAATTAAATATTATAGCTTATTTGTTGACAATTGTAATAAATAAATAAGTTTTGTGTTTAACATAAGTAAAAAACGCATAAAATTAATAGTGGCATGCACAAGGGCAATTATGTCTTTTGACAATTTTTTTACATTATCCACCCAAACTTATATCCCCATCTCAATTACCAAACCAACAAAGTACTCCACTTTGGGCAGATTGGAACAGGATAGCAGCGCTGATCAGGTCCTTGTTGATGGTGCTTGGAAAAAAGATACCTGCAAGGGTGTGGCGGCTTGGTGTTACCGGCAGTTTGCCCATGGCTGTTCCTATACTTATGCGTCATCTTCTACACATGTGGAAGCAATAGCTATTTTGGAAGATCTTAAATGGGCAAATTTGGCGGGCATTAGAAATGTGCAAGTTTTGACGGATAGTGTGGAAGTTATTAACACTTTATGCGATGTTTCTAATGCAAGTGTAGTAATTAGAAACATTATTTTGGATATCCTAGACTTTATTTCGGTTTCGTTTTGTTATGTAAGTGTGATTAAGGCCACCCGTCAAGATGTGAGAGTAGCTCATAACATTGCACGGAGTCGCCTTTGTAATTTTATTACTAATTAATATATGCATATGTTTATGGTTCAAAAAAAAAAAAAGTACTCCACATCGGGAAAAAAAAAATGTACTATTTAATATCCGGAACAATTTCAAAAAAACCCCTAACCTTTGGTCCGTTTATCACATCAACATCTGAGCTTTTAAAAACGTCAACTAACCCTCGAGCTTGACATTCTGTTATCAATTTCCCCCCGTTCCCATTTTCCGTCCAATACTTAATGGAAAACTCTCAAAATGATGTCGTTTTGTGGGTATGTCATGGACTTCCAAATTTCTTTATTAAGCGTTGTCTTGTGGGGCCAACTTCGGGGCCATACACAAGCGATCTAAACCGTTCAATAATTTTAAAATAAATAATTAAGTGGTCTTGTAAAATGAGGCCCATCGGATATTTATAATTGGTTTAATTAGTTCAAATTTTCATTTAAAATCAGGATCCTATAATCTAATAGAATTTTGAAAGAAGTTATACAATTGTGCGCTCGGTATCCCCTTGATCTAAACTATAGATATCGTAGCGCTTGTTGAGATAAGCAGTCACTAATAAAATTATCTTGATAAAATATCGATAGGTATCAAAACAGTTCATAGTTTTTGCGTTTTCATACCTATCGATGTCCAATCAAGATAATTTGTTAAGTGAATGCTAATCTCAAAACAAGCGCTACGATATCTATGGTTTAGATGAAGGAGATACCAAGCCCACAATTGTACATTTTTTTTCAAAATTCTTTTAGATTATAGGGTCCTAATTCTGAATGAAAAAAACTAATTAGATCAGTTACATATGAATATTCGATGGACCTGATTTTTTCCAAGACAACTTGAATAATTATTTTAAAATTATGGAACTGCTCAGATCGTCGTGTGGGACCTCGAAGTTGGCCCCACACGTCAACATGTAGCAAAGAAATTTGTAAGCCCACGGTAAACCCACGAAATGACGCCGTTTTGAGAGTTCCCGTTAAGTATTAGACGGAAAATGGGAAGAGGGGGGATATTGATAACAGAGTGTGAAGCTCGGGGGTTTAGTTGACGTTTTTTAAAGCTCAGGTGTTGTTGATGTGATAAACGGGCCAAAGGTCAGGTTTTTTTTTTGAAAATTTTCCTTAATCTCCCATATTACCAAAATTATCAAACCAAGCACTACTTAATCTCCCCTCCACAAAGGTCATATCACTAGGACAATCCTCCGTATATAATACCTTATATTATTTTATCCCCTCAATATATAATAGGGTCTTGCTAATGGGTGCACACAATTGAACCCGTTAGGGGTACAAAAAAGTACATTTATTGGGAAACCCAATGTGGATTCCTGTAGATGGACTCTCACCAATGATGGTCTATTCTCCATATCCTCACTGTGGGAGCACCTAAGGACCAAATATCCCATTGTTGATTGGAACCATATTGTGTGGTTTCCTTCACATATCCCAAGGTGCAGTTTTATAACCTGGCTTGTCATTCAGAACAGGTTATCTACAGAGGATAGACTTGTGCTATTTGGCATGAAAAACACCTCTTGCTGTTCCTTCTGTCCTGCAGAGGAATCCCACGATCATTTATTTTTCAATTGTCCCTTCACCAAACAAATTTGGGATGCTGTATGCCTTAAATCACATGGCAGGCCCAAAATCTTTCTAGCTTGGTCACTCTTATCTCTGCTCTTAGAGGTAAAGGTCTAAAGAGTACCCTGTCAAAGCTGTCCTTCACTGTCTCCCTCTATCATATTTGGATAGAGAGAAATTTTAGAAAGTTTCAAAGTGTGCAACATAGTCTTTCCTCCATTGTGGTTAAGATTAGCACTGAAATTAGGTACAGACTGATGTCCCTTCATAAGGTACCACTTGGTCCATTATCCCTGATGGAAGCATGGAGCATCCCTCTCCCTTCTGCATGAACCATAACCTTATACTCATTGGGATTTTTGCTCTGTTGTATTGTTCAGTGCTGCTAATCTGGTTGTCATGTACAGGTTGATCTCAAGTTACATGGTGCAGGTGGATGGCAAGGTTTATCTAATGACCCATTTGGGTAGTGTGACTACAGGTTGTATGATCTAAGGTTGTATGTTGCAGCTAGTACTTCTTGTATCTCAGGGCAAACATCACCATGGAAGGGCCCTGCTATCTATTTTCTTCTATGTACTGTGTGTGATCTACTTGAATGTGGGATCCCAGTGAGACTTGTGCCTCCTTCATTTCTGAGTGGAGAGTTTTGTGAGATCTTCCCAGATTCTCAAGACATGTGGGAAAAGTGAGAGGGAGGTCAGGTTGTGAGGGAGATAGGAGGTGAGAACCAAAGTCTTGAGAATTTTGTTTATGGTATAATTCAGATCTGTTGTTTGCTGGATGTTGATTAGCACCCAATTTTGCATGTTCACTACTGCTGTGATGTGGTTATGCTTTGCTGATGTTGCATGTTAACTGCATCCATGTATTGAGTGCTGGCTGGGCTGGTCTTCATCTCCCCACGGTCCTGCATTATAAGGCTGTTATCATTGTATCGAGCTTTATCCAGTCAGCTGCTATTTTCTGTCCAATAGTGTTTACATGTTGTATCTTTAATGCCCAGTTTTGTCTTTCAGTTGTTATCATTGCAGCCACTGTTTCTGGGATTCTCCAATTTCAAACAAAACTCTGCCCATATTTTCTCAGGCTGGCTGCTTCTATTGGTACCGTCAGGTTATTTATTTTAAGCCTAGCTTTGGGGGGCTATCCCTAAGCTTATTTAAACCTAGCTTGGGTTTGGGATTCCAGCTATTGCTGCTGCCTATTGTATTAATCAAAGAGGCTATTCAACAGCCCGTGGTCTCGATTGGGTCCAAGCCCATCAGTTGGTGCATCCAAGGTCCATTTTCCAAGTTATCCCATGCTATTTCATGGGATGTTCAAGTCTGACTTCAAGTTGGCTGATGTTTCAATTTCTACTGGATATCCCCAGTTGTGGGCTGTATTTTATTACCTTTGTGTTACTTTTCCCCTTTGTGTGGTGTTTCTCTCCTCTCTATTAGATAGGAGCGAAACACCCGGTAGTTAGGATTTGCTTTGTTGTAGTTGCCTTTATGGCCATTCTTTTGCACCTTTTTCCTTTTCTTTTCTTTCTTTTTTCTTCTTTTGCCCTCCTTGAGGTATGACCTTTGTAGGCTGTATATTCGCTTAGCCTCATTTTTATTTCAAGCTTATTTACCAACAAAAAAAAAACCCATAATTGTACTTTCTTTTTCCCCTTTAATGGGTGCACCACAGCATTTCCTTATATAATATTCAAAAAACTCATCTCGCATCTAATTGGGCGGCTGCGAAATGTGTTCGGTCCATTGAAACACCAACTCCCGGGCCAATCGCTAACCCATCCGGCCCGCCCGTTCCAAAACGTTACGCGTAGCCTCGTTAAATACCCAGACACTTACAACGGAGCCTCAAATCCATATCTTCGCAACACAAAACAAAACCCCATGGCGCTCCTCGCCTGATCTCGCCTTCACCAAAACTACTCGCCGCCGTCACCAATCCCTTGTGTTTTTCAAGGTTACATTGATATACACAAAGCTCATTGCGATTTACACTTGTTTACAGTATGTAACCGTGGTGGCGTGGGGTGGGATTAGGGTTTTGGCAATTACGTGTATTTCGATGAAATTGACAATTATTGTTTTTTTAATTCTGTTTTGGTTTCGTTGTTCGTTCGTGTGCAGGAAGTTTTATTTGGTTTGAAAGAGCGAAGCTTTATTTTGACTTGCAATTTGCTGCGAGGATGTACTCGTCGCGAGGGGGTAACGCTTACGGGCAGCAACAGCCGTATGCTTCGCAATCTGCATATTCCCAGAGTGTAAGTATCTCAATTTCCAGCCTTATTCGTTTGTGTTCTCTATATTTGTAGGTTTGCGGGTAGGCTTTTCAGATTGGGTATTCCTTGTAAGTACAGTAGATGTAACTGAAGATCGTAGTAAAAATAAAATAGGGTTAGATGACAGCGATGGTATATGGACGGCTTTCCCCCGACAGTTTCAAAATGTAAAAACTTGGTATTCTCTATTTCCAGTTTTCAGAAAGATTTATCTATTTTTTTTCCCGTGAGACTGAAAACTTGTTTGGTTTTCTCATGTATCTTTACCAACTTGTTTTATGAGATTTTCCTGAAAAAGCAGAATAGGTTCGTTCAGAAAGAGAGCCGAGTGGTAACGGTCTCACCTATAGGAAATAGAGAGAATGGAATGGAAAAAGTATCCTGCTATCAGCCAAGGTCCTTGAACATTAAAACCAAACCGCACAAGATCCGCTATGATGGCTCCCTTTAAGAAAATGTTTTCACCACCCATTTCGTTAGAATGTTACGTATTCACGTCTATTTGAAAATCATTTGTGCATGTCTGAAAACTAATAAACTATGAGTTGTTTTTAAATACCGTCTGTCGTAATTGTTCTGCCAAAGTAAATTCTGAAGGACTGTCATCAAACTGTGCCTTGGTGAGTTGCTTGCTGAAACTATGCTGAAAAGTTCCCTATTCAAATAAACTTAGTAGTTAATTTGTCGTATTTCTGTTATTGCATGTTTTTGTTTTATAACTTTTTGTAACTTTTGTAGATGGGAACTGCTTATTCTGGGAGTGCCGTTGGAGGACCTGATGGGGGCTCTCGTCACTCGTCAATGTTAGGTGGTGCTCAGGAATCTGATATTACTGGATATAGAGGCCATTCCTCAGCTGGAGCTCATTATGGTGGGCAATATAGTTCTGTGTATGGCTCTGCTACTTTGAGCAGTGGTCAACAGGTTGGTCAATTTTTATTTGCTTAGTATAGTTGAATAATTTATGCGCGGTCTGATGTTATTAATGGGAAAGGGACTTCCGCAGGATTTGGGATTAGCTGAAAGGAACCAATGTTTTCACTTTTGTTGTGGTTGCTAACTAGAGTCTTTGTAATCATATTGAGCATGCTAATGTAGTGATGTCCTCTTGTTAACTAACACATGCTTTGAGAATCTGTTTTGTTATTGACACCTTGGTCACTGAGAAGTGGCCGCAAGCTTTGAAATTGGGCCAGACTACGCATATAGAACGCGGTACCCACATGAACGATCGTGCTCAAGTGGGTCCCACATGAATGATCCGAAATGTCCGTATATCTCAAAATGATTTTCCGAGGGGCCTCGCGAGAAATCAGCTCAACTGGACATATGTAAGTGCTTGACTAAAATTATATGGGTCTTAGATCAAGCACTTACAAACGTCCGATTGAGCTGATTTCTAGTGGGGCCTCTCAGAAATCATTCTAGATGAATGAACGGTTCGGATCGTTCGTGTGGGACCCACAAGTGGGTCTCCGAGTGCGATAGGGTTGTTGGGTTTCTTTTAATGTGAAGTGGGCCAAATGGCACTTTTTCATCCATGTTCTCTTAGAGATTCACATTTGTTCAGATTCATATCTGTTCACAACTATTCCAAGGGCACGGGCAGTGATGTTCTATCCATGTAATGTTTGAGGGGATGGTTTGGTTGGTGCAAAAAATCCACGGCTTTGAATATTTCTTTCAAGTATTAACTCTAATTTGTTAATTATTAGATGGAAAAATAGCATTGTCGCCTTGTCAGATTGTAGATTTCTTCAGTGCCTTGTACTCCCGTGGAGTTTTATAAACCTTGTAGGAATCTCCATGACTGAAACGGAGATATTGGGTGGTAAAGGAGGATTGGGAATTTTGATTTGTTTGCTGTGTTTCTCTCCATCAAACTGGGTCGGGTGGACAATTGAGGGCCAAAAAGGTTGGTCCAGCCACGTTATCAGCAGTATTCAGGAAATAACACGTGGTGACCTGTTTTTCATTAGATAGCAGTTTAGTATCTTCCGTGGCTTTTCATTAAGCAGTGTTAAAATTTGATTTCAGGTCCGCAAATCATGATGAAAACTTTAACTCTTTCTTTTATTATTTTGCTCATAAAAATGGTAATGTGTAAAAAATTCTACAAATAGATTGCCCAAGAATAGATTGATTGGAACATTTAATCGAGGAAGCTATAATGATCATGCCCGTTGTTCAACCATGTTGACTTAAATATTTGATGGCTTTAAATTGTACTCTCCGTCCCAAAAAGTTGGGTCCTTGTTCCTTTTTTGGCAGTCGCAATACTTTTGTTCCATTACAGATTTAAATGCCGAATTTTTTTTATGAACTTCCTATTTTGCCCTTTTTTTTTCTTTGAGGTGACAATTGTTCCTTTTTTTTTTCTTTTTTCTTTTTTCCCTCTGTTTTGGTAAAGAAACACAAAAGTCAAAAGACGTCAATGATTTGCCCAAACAAAAGTTACTACATTCTTTACTAAAGCTGTACATTGGGAGTAAACCAAAAGAAAATGGAAAAAAGAGCATATATGCTTCTACTTTACATTATGCTTGGCCATACACATCCATTTGCCACAAAAAACCTACGTAACAGTAAGGATTTCTTCATTGAAGAACTTGGCAAAAGCATCACAAAAACAGGGAAGTCATGTTAAGACTGGACCTGAAAAAAACAAACAGAGAAAAAAAAAATTAGTGTAGCACCTTTTTCAATTCTAAAAAAAAAGCCCCAAAGAACAAGAAAAGAGGAACAAAAGTTGAGAAAATCACCTTGGTTGCTTACTGCTGCTAGGAATGGCAGTGGGGCAGGTTGGGGCTGGTTTTGATCTACCCCTACCCTAAACGTGGCAACCTCCCCGTACTCCGCCCCTACCCCGACCGGGTAATGGAAATCTGCACCCATACCCTACCCTGTCGGGTAACGGGTTTACCCTACTCTACTTGCCTTTTTTTTTTTTCCTCTCACAATTGCCTTGCATATTTGATCCTGGACAACCATTATTCATAAGCACATGCCTACTCTAATCTTCACAAGCTATTGCCAACAAATAAAAAGGAAGAAATATGATCTTAAGTTTCCCTAAATCTAAAATGGAAGATTTTATTTATATATATTGTGGTACTTTCAAAATTAAATGAAAATATAAGGGTTACAATGTTTTTTCATACCTATACATATAATTCGGGGTGGGTATTGGGGTGGGGTACTACCCCTAACCCTATCCTAACCCGGTTGGGTTTTCATTGTTTTTTCATACCTATTCTGATTTGCGTCGAATCGGGGTCGAGCTACGGCTGCGAGGAACATGACTTTTGTGATGAAGTGTTTGCTTTTGCAAGTGCGCAAGCTCTTCAGGAAGTAGGTAGAATCTCTCTGCCTCTCTAGACAAGTAGAACCACTTCTCATCAATATGCACACGGTTATACATTTGCTTGAATGTAGGTTGGCTCCCAAGGCTATTTGGCTCAAGCGTTGAAACGCAAAATTGAAGCCTTGTTCTCTTGTTTTCTTTGGACAAGTATGGCTTTAGTGCATTAGAATGTGGCCTAATTGCGCCTTCTTTAATTCGCCGGTGAAGTGTGGATCTTGGGACCTTCAAAGCCTCCGCCAACGAACGGATATTGGTTCGTTGGCGAAGAGATACTTCTGCAATGTTGGCAAAGTCGACATGAACACGTTTGCGGCCACCTGTTCTTGCACATTTGGCAGATACATCGGCCATCAATCCCTTGGCAACACAATCTTTACCTCTTCACCAAATCCTACGAACAGTTTCTGTGTCAACAGAGAACAATGCTGCAACCTCCTTTACTACACCCCTTTTTATATTTCCCACCCACACTTTCCATTAACAGAGTTTCATAAACGGCAAGGCATTGATGATTGGAGATTTCTTTTCGTTCTACAAAAAATAGAATGATTTTGAGAGAAGGAGTTCATAAGCTTTTGAGATGAGCTAGAAAAGGAATGGTAGCAGTGGAGTTTAGAAAAAAGTGGAAAACGAAAGGAAGGGAATAGACAGAGGAGTTTGGAAAGGAGGTGGAAATGGAAAGAAAACAGTGGAGTTTGGAAAGGAGGTGGAGTAATAGCAGCGGAATGGGTGATTGCTTTACTTATATAGAATGAATAAGGAACTCTCTAGAAAAAGAATTTCAAATTGAAAAGGAAACTGTGAATCTGTTTCTGGTAGGAGTTTAAGCGCCAGATTTCATTGAGCCAAAAATTACCGCCTAAATTTATTGTCCACTGTTTTGGATGGTAGGGCCCAGTGAAAAGAAAAACATGAGAGACTTTTACGGAGTACTTTTGACTCCAAACTATATTCAAAAGATAAAAAAAAATAAAATAATAATTACTATATTAATAATATTCAAAACAATAATAGCAAGGGTAATTTTTGAAAAAACAAAATCTGCGTAACATAATAATTATTGTACTAATAAAAAGTTGGAATCCCGAAGATGGTCCAACTTTACGGGACGGAGGGAGTATTAGTTTTGTGCTTCTTTTTCTGCTTTCCATGCATTTCCGGTTCCTCCAAAACTGATGTCAAACATGTATTCACACAAGGATCTGTGGAGTTGCAGTGTTGCACCTTGCCATTCTTTGATGCATTCTCTGTCGTCCATGCGATGTGGGCAGTTTTATATTTTATCCTTAGCTGGGCTGTTTTAATGGTTCAACGATGTGGCTTGAGCTTTCATTTGTTGTTGCCATTTTCGGTCCCATCATTGTGCACTACTTGAATTGGACCTATGTGTTAAATTTTTTCTTTTGAAGGTTTCTGGAATGAGTGCCAAAGGATCTGGGACATCTGCTTTGGAAGGTCGCAGTGGTTATGGATCAGCTATTTCAGATTCAGCTAAGATCGCTGCTGGGGACTATTCCTTGTCATCAGGCCACGGATATGGCCACAAGAGTGATCAGTTATTTTCTGATAAGATTTCTGGTTATTCATCAGTTGATAGGCACCAATATGGTGAGCGACAGGGTGCTTACACTGGGAGGGATTTGCAGAATGTACCAGCTGGTCGATTTGGTGATTCCATCGGTTTTGATAATCAGCATAAGGTGTGGTGTCCTCTCGTTCATGTACTTTTAGTTTGTATAAATCTATTTGTTTTATTTATTTTTGTTTTTGCAGATAATGTTAATGGTTTTTGACAGTCTTCTCATTTCCAAAGAGTGCTTCTCACAAATTTTTTTTGTCTGCTGTGATTGTTTTTTCTTGAATGTGTTATTTCTCCTGTAACAGTCAGACATCTATGATCGCATGGATCAGGCATTGCTGCTTCGTCAAGAACAAATGCTGAAGGCCCAATCACTTCAATCTGCTTCTCTTGATGGGGGATCCAGGTATTACTTGTCTAATTTTTTGCTCAAGTACTTTTTGTTTACGTTGCTTCATTGTAAGCGTTTGATAACACATGTTGGTCAGTTATTTTATGCCTTCCTCCCACACCTATGTCCATCACAAGTTATCCAAGCTACTTTTTTGCAATACGGATGACATGTTTTCGGTCGTAATGGTACACTGTTTGTGCACAGCATATCTGTGCGGAAAATTGTTGATAGCATATTTTCTACTGCTGAGTAGCAACACATTTTTGGCAGACAAGCTGATTATCTTGCAGCAAGGGGGACTAGTATTCGTCATCCAGCACAAGATCTTATTTCTTATGGTGGAAGAATAGATGCTGATCCACGCAGTTTGTCAATGTTAAGTGGTTCATCATACAGCGGACAACATGCTTCATCCATTCTAGGGGCGGCCCCGCGGAGAAACGTGGACGATCTCATGTATGTTCAGAGTTCTTCAAATCCAGGTTATGGAGTCAGCCTTCCTCCTGGTAGGGACTACGCTACTGGAAAAGGGCTTCTGGATGCATCTCTTGACATGGATTACTTACGTGGTGGCAAGGATGATAGGGGTGGATATGCTCGCGAGCTCGAGCGAAGGGAGGAGCGTCGAAAGGAGCATTTGCGTGAGAGAGAAAAGGACAGAGAAAGGGATAAGGAACGGGAACGAGAACGCGAACGAGATCGACAACGGAAGCGGGAAAGAGAGCGCGAAAGGGAACGCATGTTAGAGCGGCGTGACAAAGAGAGAGATCGAGAGCGTGAACGCGGGCCTGAAGTTAGGCGAGAACGAGGAGCTGATAATAAGCGTGAACAGACCCCACCCAGAATCTCTAAGGACCCGGTGGAACGGGGTGCTTCCTTGTTGACTAAAGATCTTCCAATAAGGGATTCCCCACATCACGAAGCTTTGCATAGGTGGATCTTGTTGTTTACTTTTTGTGTCCAGTTCTGTTTTTATGACTTGCGGCCTTCGTGTCTAACTTCGTGTTCTGTCATGCTGAAGGCGTCGTTCACCTGTTAAGGAAAAAAGAAGGGAATATGCCTGCAAGGTAAAAAAAGAAAAACTATACAAGAGCTTAGTCATTAATGATTGAACATTTGAACTTATTCCTAAGGATCTACTCTCTGTGGCTTATGGTTTTGAGAGCTTATATGTTGTCGTTCCTGGTTGTCACTTTTGAGTTGCGAGCTTTTGGAGTCGACTTCATGTAGGTTTCCGCTTGGTCCGGTTTCTATTCTTTTTTCCTTTGGAGTCAAAATTTTGCTGTGTTTGGTTCATATTTTTTAAAAATTTTCCATAAACAATTTTCTCCTACTTTTCTCTCTCCATTCATTACTCATCTCTCCAATCATTACACATATTTCTCTTTCTACTCATTACCTCTCTCTCCAATCATTAGTCAAATTTCTCTCTCCATCTCTCTCCACTGATTACCCATCTCTCCAATTGTTCTCATTTCTCTTTCCAATCATTAACCCAAAAACCATTTCCAAAGATCAAACCAAACACTATCTCAAAAATATATCTCCAATTTTTTTTTCTCAAAACTGACAACCAAATGTCTTCTACTTTTTTGAGAACTTCTTTTCTTCTTTTTTTTTTTTGGCTCTTTAATCTTAGGAGAATTCTTCTATTTCAACCACTTCTTATACTCCTGTTGCCTTTTATTTTGTTGTTGACTTTCCTTCAGCTGATCTTTCTGCTTTGTTTTTAGCACCTCCTACTTTGACTCTCCTACTTTGTTTGGAATGTTGTCTGCTCTTACTTTTGTGATCTCTTGCCATTTCTTTCAAAACGTGAGCTGAGTGATTTACCTTGTATATCACTTTCTTTCCTACAGTTTTTTGGCAATGCTTGGACTGTTTGAGAGTTTTTGTTTTGTTAGCTGGGTGAGTTGTCATGTGCTTTTATCATGTCCTCATCCGTATCAGGCTCCTGTAATTGTTTGGTGATGTTCACTTTACAATCTTTTGCTGGTTCCCTAATCTTAGTAGTTATACATAGAACCTTTCAGCTTGAATCTAGTAATTTTTTTTTGTTCTTATTGGTTGTGAGTGGCTATTAGTTTTTGGTTTCAACCCTAGAATAGTAGATAGTTTGTTCTCTGAAATTCTTTACATGCAAGTTGATTCTTCCTTACATTTTTCATAATAAATTGTTTTCCTTTGAAGATCCATTCTAAACTTATTCCATGATTGCTGAATGTTTTTAGTTTGTCCTTATGGATACCAATCTTGTGTATGCAGGTTCACTCATCTAGTTTGGTAGTTTTCGAGAGGGATTATTTGTCAATAGACAAGCGTTATCCCAGACTTTTTATTTCTCCAGAATGCTCAAAGGTTGTCTTAACTATTTTTAATCTCAGGGTAAAAAATAATTCTTCGATAAAATTGTTTTGTTGCTGACAATTTAATGTCTTTAGGTTGTTGTGAACTGGCCTAGGGAGAATCTTAGGCTTTCCATCCATACTCCTGTCAGGTATGGCAATGGTATATATATTGTTGTTAATGCAGGTGCTAATGCTTCTGTCTTGGGCAAGATTAATCTTTAATCTTTTTCTCCTCCAATGTGTTTTGGACTAGAAAAGTGAATTTGCCTGTTCTCTAATATTTTGAGACTCTCTATCCTATGCCTCTCTCTCTCTCTCTCACACACACACACACACACACACACACACAACACAACACAAAAAGACACATGGGAAAAAGGAGATCTGAAATTTCGTCTTTGAACATTGGATTTTGCTTCATAGTTATTAATAGTGATCAGTAATCAGTAATTTCCTAAAGAAGTGATTGGAGGTACAAATTTGAAAGAAAAGAAAAGAATACAAGGGCAACTGATGATAAATCTGAATCAATGTGGGATGGAACAGTTTCGAGCATGATTTTGTTCTAGAGGATGCTGGAGCTGAGCAGAAAGAGCGACCTGCCATAACTTCAAATGAGCCTGTCAAATTGGAACGTGCAACTACTGTGTGGAATGCAAAGGTATGGATTGCAGATGAGTTTCGGAAGAAGAAGTGAGGTTGATCTTCTTGCATAATCTAGCATGTTGAACATAGAACTTAATGGATCCAAAACAATTATTTTTGCGGTTCCTATGGCATGAAGATCAGTTGTTGTGTTGGAAATCTTGTGGCTAGTGATTTTCGCATCTTACATAATATAAGTGATTTTGAACTTCTATCTACTGGCTGTCCTGGATTTTTTTGCCCCAAGTTGATGTGTAGTTAACTTCTTGCGATTAAATTCTGATGTCTCCAAGAACTGAGGGTGATGCTTGAAGCATTGATCTGTTGATAGTTGCTAGTAAGATCAGTATGGATGTTTTAGCAGATCACAAACGCTAATGGCTTAAACGTTGTATAATCTCTCATTCCTCTTCCCCCTTTTATGGCCACACATAGGTGCACATTGTTAGATGTTAATCTGCAGTGACCTCCTTGAATACATGATAATACTTGGTTATTATATTGAAATGGCTTATCTCGCCTCCAGTAGAATTGTGAAATCCATGGAAATAGTGTGCAATTGTGTTCTAGTCTTTATAACTTATGTTTATGCATCTTTTAGAAGGCTGCATGTGTTTTCCTGGAAATTAATTTGTGGATCTTCTTGTCTCATTATTCTTTATATCTCTATGGGAGGGTACAGAGGGGCCTCGGGCCCCTGCACACCTCCCAATTGCCTCACTATTAGTCCATTGAAAGAGAGAGGATGAAGTCAAATGCCTGCAGACTATTCTTTTCCCTTACCAAAAGTACTCTAAAATATTGGGCACCCAAATTCTGAATTAAACATTCACATACTGCTTTACAATTTCTTATTCTCGTTCCCTCCCTCTGTCCCTCTCTCTCTCCCTCTCTCTCTCCTGAAATCGGGCCTTCTCACATTCTAAAGCAAAGGTAATTTCTTCCCCTCACAGTCTGTCATAGAAAAAAAATCCCTAAATTTTATTTCCTAAATTCTCAACATGGTATTTCAGTTATTGTGAAGGTTCTATTTTTCAATCTCTATTTGCCTACCCTAGGTGGCCTTTGGGGACTGGGAAGCTTGAAATGTACTCGATGAAATTCATCTTTTTGTTGCTTTTGGCATACATGTCTGTGTTATTAATATATAAGGATGAGATTTTGTTGTTACCTCCTCGCATCAAGAATTCTGTGTCTGCCATTGCATGCAATATGTTTTGTCATTTATCTTTCCGCTTATTTGAAAACAAAATGCCACTGTCTTCCATTTTCACAATTTCTTCTTTTTTCCCTTCCCCTTTTGGTGCATCAGATGATTTTGATGAGTGGACTTAGCCAAAATGCTTTGGAGGAGCTTTCATCTGAAAGGAGCTATGACGATCGCGTGCCCCATTTTTGCAATATGCTGAGGTTTGCTGTTCTTAAGAAAGATCAATACTTAATGGCCATTGGAGGACCATGGGATCCTGTTGACGGTGGGGATCCATCAGTTGATGATTCCTCTCTTGTTCAAACTGTTCTTCGGTATATTCTTACTTCTTATTTATTAGATATGACCTATGATACTCTTTTTATACCAGTCATGTATTTCTTAAACTGTTGTGAATTTCTCTCTTTCAGGTATGCGAAGGATGTCACCCAGCTTGATTTGAAGAACTGCAGGCATTGGAATAGGTTCCTCGAGGCAAGTTTTTCTATGGGCCCTTAAGCTTTGTTAGAGACAACTAGGTTGTCAAATTGCAAATCGAATTGACCCTTTTCTGAACCGTGAATCTTATTGATTCGGTCCAAATTTCAAAAATTCATTGAAAAATGTATCTATGCACCTACATAATAATGATAAACAATTCAAAAAGTTAGCTTAAATCAATATTGATGGTTGTTTTCTATTAGTAATTGATGATGACATGGTCCAATAGGAAAGACTCTAGTACATAATAGGAAAATAAATACTATTGTCAAATGAATTTCAAAGCATAAAGATTCATTATAAAAATGAAACTTTAGCCTTAACACAATGAAAGTTTGTAGCCTAATAGGTACGAAACTAGCGATTATTTGCTGCATGTGTGGGTTATTCGGAGTCTTTGAGCCCTGCCCTAGTCTATGATTTATAGGGTACAAGAATTGAAAAGATAACCAATTGTGCGTGGGAATAAGGTTTTTCGTACTTAACAGTATATGATCTCTTGTTTTTGTTTTTCTATAAGAAAATTAAAGGCAAAACTGCAAAGCGGTTTCATATTAGTTGAAAGCAACAATTGTGATAAACCAAGATCCACCTATAGATTCGTATCATTTTTCGTGAATCAAACCGTGAATTGCACAATGCACCACTGACTTTGTATAAACCTTGATTCACCTATAGATTCGTTTCATTTTTGTGTGGATCACAAATCGAATCGTGAATCATGCGATTTTGATGACTATGATAGACAAATTAAGAGGGCAGCTTGTCCACTCATTATTGTTTTGCCACATTATGGTCACGTATGGTCTGAAGCAGCCTGAGTTTTCTAAACAGGTCGATAATGTACGATAAGGGCTGGAAACTTCATATATGAGTGATTCGAGCTTCAAAACAGCTGATTTGGGTTTCGAAATAAGCTTTCCCAGTGATTTCGACTATGGGTCAGCAGCTTCAGAGTTCGAATCAAGTCGGATAACCTGAAAAATAGTTTGAATCTGGGTTTCGAAACTCGATCTGAGAGTATTTGGTGTTTTTGAGGGGTTTTGGTTGATTTCAAGGTCGGACTGTGCTCAATATGGTTCGTATGGGATCGATTTTTGGTTAAAATGTGTTGAAATTGACAGATCTATGAATTTTGGAGTAGAATGAGGTGTTTTAGGTTTCCGGCGAGGCTCCGGCGAGGTTGGGTTTCCGCCGAAAGCTCAGGTGTGATGAATGGTTAGGATGGAGCCTTGAAGCTCTGATACCAAATGATGCAAACCAAATCGAAGGATTGATTCATAAGAGGAGATAGATCCCAAAATGGGATTCAAAAGAGTCTACGCTCTCAATTTCTATTATCAATATATCAAAAACTAGTAAATGAAAGACTCTCACACCTATTTATAGACCCATCAATACTAAGGACACAAAATGACACTAATACCCTCAAAGCTACTCCATCAATACGAGAGAGAGAGAGAGAGAGATTTGCGATCTGATCTAGGGTTCCAACACATACAGATCGATTTATCGACGTGAGTGGAGTGGAGGAGATGTTTATAGAGGGTAAATTACACTTTTTTACCTAAACTTTTGAGTAATTATTTTAAAATTTTCAAATTCCCCCTCCGTGTCCCCTACCCTCTCCCACGTGTGCCCTTCCCAAAATAAATAAATAAATAAAAAATTAGGAAATGTCACGTGGCATGTGCGCGATGCCTTCTAGAGGCGTTGGTGCTTCATAGACGTCTGTAGACTGCCAAAGGCTTTCTGGCTTTCTTTTGTGGTAATTGCAAATCGAATTTAGCATCGCGTAATTGGGATATCTGTAATGGGTATAGGGAGATAGGTTTGTTAGTGGCACAAGTCATGTCAGTGAATACAAGAGATCTGGAAAGAATTCCCAATTATGTGAATTTTTGTATGAACTGGTGTATCTTAGGCATAAATTGAGATTGGAATTCAGAAGACCAATGCTTGAATCTCTGGTATAATCGCATGCGTTTTAGAATAGTGGCTGATGTTAATAGCAAACCATGTGTCGGTTAGTTTTTCCTACTTAATTTCACAATGTCTCTTAGTGGCGACAAAATTGGGTGGCTTCCCCTTGATGCCTTTCAATATGATTTTCTTACTCATAAAAAAGAAAGAAGTTTTCATTAGAAAGTTTTCTGGTATTGGTGTTAAGGTGGCTGTTACTTTTGCAGGAAAGTTTGGTTATCGAATGACGAAAAATATTGTTGATTTGGAATATTTTTGTTCTCTCTCTGCGGCTCTGCCCTAGTAGTGAGGATTGAGGATAAGTTGTAGCATCAATTTGGAATCATGTTGCTTGATATGCTTACTCATCCCTATGTTTTAATTCACAGTATAATTACATCTGAGAGCACTCTAGGCATGTAAAGTGGTTCATTTGCAAAGCTAATCTTATTCAAATTGGGTTTTGTACAGTTCACTTTCTTTTGTAGAAGATTTTGGGATGTATTTCTTTTATGTAACATCTGAAATGAATAAGAACAACTTGACTTCAATTAAGTCCTATCAGATGCTCTATGGCGGGACAGTTTATTTTCCATCTTTAGGATTCTTTTGGTGTTTCCTAGCGTTACTTAGCTGATAACATATTATGTTTTCCTTTGTTTCTTGCATATTGGATATGAAAGCTGCAAGCTTATTGTACTTGACCCTTTGCAGATACATTATGACAGAGTCGGCAAGGATGGACTGTTTAGCCATAAGGAAATCACAGTACTGTACGTTCCAGATTTGTCAGATTGTCTTCCATCAATAGAAACATGGAGAGAGCAATGGCTTGCTCAAAAGAAAGCTGTTGCTGAGAGAAGGCGCCTGGTTGCCGTTAAAAAAGAGGTATAGTGCTTTTATGAACTTCAGACCACCATTCTTCTTGTTTTTTCTGTGCTGTTCGACTGCACATTATGCGTTTAATTCTTAAAGAAAGAGTTGGGCAAGGAAGATAATGATCTTCCTTGGTGGTTCTTACTTTGGGAGGAAGAGGGAGAAAGATCAAGGAAATGAAGTTCTATCACAGTATCTTTTATTTTGATTTACTCTTTCTCTTTCTCTTCTTTGTTAGTTTATCCTTTTGTTATCACATCAAACCAGTGAATAGTTCATTTCTTGATTTTTGGTACCTTCTGTTCTCTTTCTTTGCATGAGTTCCAAACACGCCCAGAATGTAGTGGAACCTGAGCTAGGGTAGAACTGCTCTGTTTATAAAAGATGCTTATTATGATTCATATATTACTCCTCTGTCCCAAAATGCTGGGCCATCTTTCCTTTTTGGGATGTCCCAAAAGCGGTATGCTACTTATACAACGCTTTGCACAACAATATGCACAACATGCTTAGGTGGCATTGTATCATTGGGCAATGGATGGAATGCCAAATTTATAATGTCCAATGAAACAATGCCACATAAGCATGTTGTATATATATTGCTGTGCAAAGTGGTGTGTTAATAGACTTTCCGATCCCAAAATTCTTGTCTAGTTTGACTAGTCAATGAAAAAATTTGATTTACTTCCTTGTTTGCCTTTCATTCCCATATTCAAATGGACAAGATGGAGGGAAAATGAATTATGGTTTAAAAAGTAAATATTGCATTTTCAAAAGAAGGGTAATTTGTGAAATTCATTTATTTAAAAGAGTAATGATTATGTTCCCTTAAAAAGTTGGATTCCCTATAGGGACCAACATTTTGGGACGGAGGGAAACCCTTGTTTTTGTGAAGCGAAGTCCCACATCGCCTGGGTACCAAAATAATATGAAATATATAAGTGTGAGGGCACCCTCACTTCATGAGCTAGCTTTTGGGGTTGAGTTCTACCTAAGACCGTGTAACATGGTATGATCAGAGCTAGGTACCAGAGATGGGTAGGGTGCGTGTCTCTTGCCTGCACGCAGCAGGTGCTGCTGAGTGGGCACGCTCCGCGTGAGGGAGGGCATGAAGCAAAGTCCCACATTGCTTGGGTACCAAAGTAATATGAAATATACAAGCGTGAGGGCACCCTCACTTCATGAGCTAGCTTTTGGGGTTGAGTTCTGTCCAAGACCGTGTGACAGTTTTTGCACTAGTTTTAGGTTTTCTTTGGTTGCAAACTTTAGTTAAATTGTGACCATGTCAGGTTGGTTTAATCATACTAAGTTTCTAGCTGTCGTCTAGCTTCAATTCAGAAACGGAGTTGGATTATGTTTTTTACTAATGTTTCCTGTGTTGGGTTATGTAGAAGTCTACGGAGAAGAAAGACGGACTGAGAGGTAAACAACAATCTATATTTATCAGTTCTCTGTTGTCCTGTATTATATTCTTCTCGGATTAATCAGTCCTTTTTTTTTTTGTTTCATTTCAAGACAAGGAAGTTGATTCCTCTAAAGAAGTCAAGGGGGATGATAAATCAAAGAAAAAAGGAGAGTCTGAACCTGTTGGACAGGCGGATGTCAACAAAAAACAGAAAGATGAGAATGAACTTAAGGGTAATGCAGCCGACAAAGATGGGGGAGAGAAACAGGAGTCACAGAAAAAAAGTGAGGTAGCTCTTGGTGATAAAGGTAATAATGTTGAAAAGAAGGAAGTGGGAGAAAGCACTGATGTTCCAACTTCTGGTAGTGGAAAAAGTGGGAAGAAAAAAATTATAAAGAAAATTGTCAAACCGAAGGTTGCTGTTAAGAAAGAAGGTTTGGATGAGAAAAACATGGGAGAAAATACTGCCAACTCAGAAACCACTGGTCAACAAAACGAGGTTCCCAATGCTAACGTTGCTGCTGTTAAAACTTTTGTAAGGAAAAAAGTAGTGAAAAAGGTCCCAGTGGCTAAGGCTGTTCAAAAAGATAACGAAGGCATTGAGCCTGAGGTGAAAACTGATAAGGGAACAGAGTGTTCTGAAGATCAAGCAAAAGGTAAGTCAGACTCCAGTAGTCCTGCTGTGGTGCAAGACGCTACTGTGAAAACAACAGGGAAGAAAAAAGTAATTAGAAAAGTGCTTAAAAGGAAGCTAGCTGTTGTGCAAGCTAATGAAAGTGTTCCTGATGACAAGAAAGATGACAAGGAAGGAACAACCGTTGTTCAAACAGGTAAAGAACCAAAAGCTTTGGGGAAAAAAACTGTTGATGTTGAGGCCAGCTCAGAAAAGAAAATCTCTCCTAAAACAACTGGGAAATCTGTAGCTCTTGAGAAGCATGATGATTTAGGTAATTCAAGTAAAGGTGAAATCAAGGTAGTCAAAGAAGATAAAAAGGCTGAGAAGAGGGTTGATGAGAAAAGTGGCTCTGCGTCCAAAATCAGTAAGGAGGCTGACAAGCAAAAGAATTCCTCTAAGGATAATCATACTGGCAAGAGAGACAAATCAAAAGAGAGAGAAAAATCGAAAGATGAAGAGAAAAAGGACAAGGAAGTAAAAGATGACTCTAGAAGCAAATCAAGTAAGGATGTTAAAGAAAAGAAACAGCTTGAAGAGCCTCCTCGGCACCCTGGATTGTTTCTTCAAACAAGAGGAAGCAAAGAATCTAAAGTAAGTTGAATTAAATTGAAAGATGGCTTTATATCTGGTTAATAGGGGGAAACTGTGATTTTTATGTAGTATACTGTACTGCACTGCTTATCT
Source organism: Vaccinium vitis-idaea (assembly GCA_963854785.1). Lineage (NCBI taxonomy): Eukaryota > Viridiplantae > Streptophyta > Magnoliopsida > Ericales > Ericaceae > Vaccinium > Vaccinium vitis-idaea. The sequence goes on along the minus strand of OY978224.1, from coordinate 19,081,993 downwards.
AATGGTATAATTTTCCGGTACAGCTACGTTCAATATCACTTTCACTGGATTCACTTCTGGATTATACTGACAAGGATTTTGAAGAATCAACATTTGAGGTATTTTACTAATTTCTCTTGCAGCGTGCTTCATTTTTTTTGGCTTTATCTGTCCTTAATAGTTTTTGAATGCAGGTTGCTCCTAAAGCTGAAATGTAAATATGTGTTTTACGTCATGTCGTTGATATTTTGTATTTTTGGTCCCTCGCCCTTGTTTGTGCAGCTTTCATTGTTTGCAGAGTCACTGTATGAAATGCTTCAGTATCAAATGGGATGTCACCTTTTAGCATTTCTTCAGGTTGGTTGAGGCACTTTATCTACGTCTTTTGCTTTGTTCACTTGTTTTCATTGTGATTCAAAGGTTTTCTCAACTTCTTTATCTATTCTTTCCCTGGTGAGAAGAAATTGCGCCTAAAGTTTGTGGCAAAAAGAAACCAACGTAAAAGACAAAGGGAAGAAACTTCCAAGGGAAGTGATAAGAAATCATCAACAAAGCGTTTGAAGACTGATGAGGTCTCTGTGGAAGCCAAATCTGCCAAAACTGGAACACAGGATGCAGATGGAAAAAGCTCTGTAAAGGAGGAAGTTACTTCTATTGATGGGGTGGAAAATGCAAAGCCAGAAGATACTGATGGGACTCAAAACATGAAGCAAGAAGCAGCAGCTAATGAAGTTGAGAATGTGAAGCCAGAAGATGAAATGGATGATGATGAAGATCCCGAAGAAGATCCTGAGGAAGAAGATCCTGAGGAACCAGAGGAAAATGAAGAAATGATGGATGCAATCCCTCAACCTGACTTGCCAAATAAGGCAAGGCCTGCTTCTTCATTTTTTGTTTTTCAAAGAAACATTTGCATATATGCATGTCTACTTTGTGTCTTTCCATGTTATCCATGCGGTTAAATTTTCCTGTTATTTTTTATTATTATTTTTTTCTGACTAGCACCGAAAACACTTGGTAGCATTCACCCAAGTTGGTTTTTAGTGCAATTATTGTCTGCCTTTATATCATTTTCTTTTTCTTCTGTGCTTTTTTTCCCCTTTCTGTGCTTTCTGCACCCTTCTGTTGTAAGGTTTCGTCAACTTTGCATTAAATGTGTGCTATTTTTCCTAGTTTTTAATTCTACAATCACTTCTCTTTCTTTCCTGAGATATAGAACAGTTTTTCGGTTGACCTCTTGATAAACTGGGCGAAAAAGTGAAGCATATTACGATATAAATATCCCGCTCTAATTTTGGAACGTTATGATTATGTATTGTAATTTCTAGTTGTTCCCTTCTTTTCCAGGACCTGCTACCATGTTACCGTCCATATTATTTCCAGTTCTAGTGTAGCAATAGTTTAAATTGCTATAAAAACAAGTGTGAAGGGTCAGTTTGATTCACTAAAGAAAGGGAAAAAAGAGAATAAAAGGGGGAAAAAAACCCGAAAAGGCACATGTAGTAAAATAACAAGAATGTCTAATGATAATTAATTCATTATAAAATAACAAGAATGTCTAATGATAATTAATTCATTATAAAATAACAAGAATGTCTAATGATAATTAATTCATTATAATGGAGTAGTATTCCATTATGATGCAGTGTATGCTTGCCAGTTGCTAAAGTAAAAACATAGTTTCGTATTATGTAGCGTGTTATATAGCTTGATATCAAAATATCTTTCTTTATGTACTGTTGGGGAGTTAATTTAGTTTTCCTTGCAGGAAAATGATGTAGTAGGGAAGACTGACACAGAAATTAAGGCTGAAAAGGTAGTTAAGAATGCAAAGAATGGAGAACATGAAACTCCCAAGGCAATTTCAGAGAGCAAGCCTACATCAGGTTCAGAGAGCAAAGAAAACACAGAAAAGATGGAGACAAAGAAAAGTGAAAAGGCGGTGGCTGTTGACAAGGAACTGTTACAGGCACGTGTGGAAATTTTCCTTGTAGTCAGTTTTTGTCTGTGCTTCCATTTAGCTCTTTTTTTTTTTTTTCCCTCTGCTGTGTCTTTCGTTTAATTTGGTCTCCTTTTAGCAGGCTTTCAGGTTTTTTGACCGGAATCGAGTTGGATACATCAGGGTAATTGCTAGTAGTTCATGTCATTTTTTTACTATCAAGTATCATCGGTCATGTGATAGTGTTCGAGGCTTACATCTCTCTTTTCTCTCTCAGGTTGAAGATATGAGGTTGATTATCCACAACCTAGGGAAGTTCCTCTCATACAGGGATGTCAAGGTCAGACTCGATGCTGTTATGCAAGTTTTTGTTGTTCTATTTGGTTATTAATGCTATATACGAACAGGAACAGCACACGGAGAACTTACTCTCTCCGACCCTTATTTTAGTTTTCTTTGAAGAGTCAAATAAAACTGTTTACGTTTTCAAAATTGACCTTGTAAGAAGATATAAATATGTGTACGAAAGAGAATGAAAGGGCATGGTTGGAATCCAAGTAGTTGGAATTCAATTTAGTTGATTGCATGTTCTCCTTTTTTGACAAGGCATGATCTGTTTAAGAGTCTAAATTCTGAGAAGAAACTAACGAACTGAACAGAGTGAGTTGCACAGAATTATGTATCAGAGTGGGCCTATTACTTCAAAATAAAGTTACCTGCGTCGATGACGATTAAATGCCACGGCTGCTTCATTTTGGTGGAAGATTCTCAATAAAACAGTATAGATAACAAATACAATTCTCTATTCTTGAGAAAAGGAAAGCGGCATGTTTGGCGTCTGTGAGTTGATGGGTTGCCAATTGTTTTCTTGAATCAGGAACTTGTTCAAAGTGCGCTTTTGGAGAGCAACACTGGGAGGGACGACCACATTCTCTATAACAAGCTGGTGAGAATGACCGACATCTAAGGTTGGGATTGTGTGCTTTTATGTTGAAGAGAATTGTGAAATTCAACTTTTCCATTTCTCTTAATGGGACTTGGAAAGATACAGATAAGGGTATTAGGTTAGAATTTAGCTTTCTGCAATTGAACTCTTTTTTGCCTTTTATTTATGAATTTTGTTTCGCAAGCAGTCTCCTCTTGTGTAAGTCTTGTTACTGTAGTGGTTTGTCCAAAAAAGGTGATGGATGATCATTGTGCATTTTCTCTCATTAATAAAAAACTGGAGTGCCCATTTTTGAGGCCATATTTACTAATCAGTGTTCTCAGGACATTTGTTATCATGCTTGAAATGAGTTGTAAATCCTCTTGGAAGTGCTGTGTTAGAGCATCTCCAACCATTGCATTGAATAGATGATTAAAATAATATTTTATATTCAAACAGTAAATTTAGAGGAAGTTACTATTCATCCTTGTTCCAACCACACATCTAATTCCCTCTCCATTCCTTCCATACCTCAACAAATTTTAATTCTCCCCAAAAAATTTACAAGTTTTATTGTTTTCTCATAATAATACACTCTGGTAAACATGGGTCTCGTTTTTAAAAATGATGTTGAGGCATTTTTAACAATGTTACTTTTGTAATTTTCTCATAATATACTCTGTTAAAACGTGGGTCTTGTTTTTAAAAACGACGTTGTGACATTTTAAACAATGTTACTTTTGTAAAATATAAATGTACTAGTGCATGCTGTGCCCGTGCCTGAAGGCACGACTTGAGCAATCGATGCCCGTGCTAGTGCCCATTTTTTTTTTTTTTTATAGTTCTTCGAATTTCAGAGAGGGGGAAGAAGAGGAGGTAGTAAGAGAGAATGTGATTTGAATTTCGAAAATGGAAGAGAGAATGTGATTTGAAATTTTGGATGTGGTGGGCCGGTGGAGGAAGAGGGTAGAGAGAGAGGGAGATGAATGAGTTGGCAGAGAGAGGGATAAAATGTAATACGACAACTGAAACAAAAAATATGACTGAGACAAAAACCGCTCTCCGTTGTAATATAGAACTCTGGTTCTTCGGAGATTGAAATTCAAAATTCAACCTACAAATTCAACTAATCAAACCATGTTAATCAAATAAGCGAAACTCATCGTCAAGGAAACAAACAAAACCTACGCAAGTCCGTGCCCGTGCCTGAAGCCACGCCTCGAACAATCTGTACACGCAAGTCAACTCTTGATTAACTGTTCCAATTATGGAAAAAAATAGTGGGTACACACAATTACGAAAAATACGGAAAATAGTGGGTACACGACTACACGCATTGAAGATGGAAAAAATGTTAGTTACGAATTATTGCTTTTGATAAATCAGGCGTGTAGGCTGTTAAAAAAAAAAAATTACGTGCACAATTAGTTAGAAATTGGTGCACATCTTGAGATTGAAAAAATCGATTTGTCTTCCTCTACACGATTTACATGTGCAGCATGACAAAAGTAAAAAATTGTAGTAACCAACACATAAAAGTACAAAAAGTTTAAAAAGAGGCATACCTTGAAATTGAAAAAATTGGTTGGTCTTCCCTTACACGATTTCGTTAACAAACAAATAAAAGAACATAAATGAGGCTATAAGGTCATGACACAATTGAGAATGGAGGACTTTTACAGCTTGGGAGAGAAGGGGAGAATGATTGAGAGCACGACAGATAAAAAAAGAAGAAGAAGGTAGGATTTTTATTTTAGGAGGAAAATTAAGAGGGAATATTAATGTTAGCACTCGAATAGATTCGGTAGTGAAATAATTCCTTTTTCGATAAGTCTTAAATAATTCCTTTTAAGATAAAAAAAAGAAGAAGAAGGTGGGATTTTTATTTTAGGAGAAAAATTAAGAGGGAATATTGTCACGCCCTCGATTTTTAAACAATAAAAAGTAAACATTTTTATAAATAAAGTGCCACGTTTCATAAATCTTCTTCTTTTATCCCATTGGAAAACATGAATGGAAGTAATAAATTGATTACATTATTCCAAACAAAAGGGGATTTTAAAAATAATAATAATAATAATAATAATAATGTTACAAACCCATGCTCGTCTTAATAAAAGCACATGATCATCTCCCAAAAGAGTACATACTAAGTTTTTCAATAAGAGACATTAATCAATGATGCCTTCAAATCATTGCATGCACTCCCAATGCACTTCACGTCATGCTCCTCATCTAACACCTGAAAATTGATAGGTTGAGCTACACTAGGCCAGTAGAAAAATCTCTACACAAACCCCATATATGTATGTGGTGCACAATGCAAGTGAGTGAACTTGCAATGCATAAGTTTGATTTTAAAAGTTCTTTTTCATTTTAAATACACGTCTCGTCACACACTTAAATACACACACACACACACACACACACCTATACACCCTCACGTACACACGACACCACAGATACATAACAACGCTTGAAAGTCTCAAACTGATCGAAAGTACTCTTTATCATTTCATTTCCATTTCAACACCACCCTTGGGATCACCAGGGTTTTGCCCCCAATTTCGTCTCTAACAATTGACCATTTTTACCTCTCAACACACACAAACAACCTAATCTCCCAACATAACCACGCATTTTGATTTGTTAGATAGATGCTTCATTCACACCAAGGCCTCTCTCATAGAGCATACAACCAATACCACTCCACTCCCAATGCATGAATACAATCAAACCAACGAATGAATGTAAGGAACAATATACAACAAATAAACAACACATAACAACAACACACAACAAAGAACACATCACACTCAACTTCATGAACATAACAACTCAATTAAGGAGCGCAAGAAACTAGAGTAAGAACTCAACACATCAAGCATCACCCGAACTCTTTCGGCCAAGGGTAATTCCGTAATTTCACCACGGGTCACATCTGTAAGTATCACCATCAGTCCGTACCTCAAGTGCACTTCTAACTCTCCCAATTTCATTATTATGAAAGTAATTAGAAGCATAAGCATAAATATCACAAAAGCCCCAATTTCGGTTCAAGCCATAAACCGTAACTTTACTCAAATCATGGTTTTCCTCCACTAGTCAACTAGATTCAAGATTTATACGGATAAACATTCTAACGTAATCAAACATTCAACCCTTAATTAGAAGTTTCACCCAAAATCCCGAATTCATGAGCAAAAGCTAAAAATTTCGCAACACTTCAATATATCCAAAAATCGAGTTTAGAAATTGGAGATTCATGATCTAAACACATAAATATATGGAGAGAGGAGAGAAATCCCTACTTGATTGGGTTTTGAGCAAAACCCGAACTTCCGAAACTCAAGCTCCAAGCTTTCATGTGTCCGTGACGCATTCCACGCGTAATTTCAGCCGATACATCAACTTCAAATAAAAAAATGTGGAGATGAAGCTTGGGAGATGGAGGTGATGATCCCACGAGGTGGAGATGGCCGGACTTGGGCGTCAGGACTCTCTCTCTCTCTCTCTCTCTCTCTCTCTCTCTCTCTCTCTCTCTTCTTCTTCTTCTCTTCTTCTTTTCTTTCTTTTCTCCTCTGATTTTTGTTCCCCAGAAAATAAAAGGGGAAAGTGATGGGAGTAGGTGTAGTGGTGGGGAGCAGGCGTGGGGTGGGGCGCGAAGCACGATGTGATATAATGCAGTACAATTCACTCTTAGCGGTGTACAAATTGTACGGGTTTCGATTTCAGAAAAATACCAAAATATTCGTATTGCCTTAGAAAATCGTGGGCAACGTCACCGTGTGCTTAGAATCATCTAGAAAATTTTCAAAAGTTGGACACGCATTACGATGTGACCCCGTGTAACATCATCGGATTGATTCGAGTCCCCCAACCATAATAGTTAAGCTGGTATCACCCACGTAGCTAAAAATAAATATATTTCACATCTTTATTTTATTTAACACAAAATTTTGCGGGTCTTTACAAATATTAATGTTAGCACTCGAATAGAATCGGTAGGGAAATAATTCCTTTTTCGATAAGTTTTAAATAATTCCTTTTAAGATAAGTCTTGAATAATTCTCAGTTGTAGGATTTATAGGAAAGTCTAGGGATGGAAAGTTTACAACGTGAATTGGGGTATCCTTGATTCGGTAAAAAGATTTAAGTATCATCGATCTAAGCCCTTGAATTACATGAATTTATATCCAGGCCGTCCAATTAGATTCCTAAGAGAAATCCTCACCATATGGGTTTGAATTTTAAACTAAAGTAATTTAGTCCCTTAAATCAATTGGAGTTGAATTTTAGAATTCAATCACAGCCCTCCAATCTGCCACGTAGGACAGTTGTGAGAGGGACAAAATGTAAAACCGCTCCGTATTGTAATATAGATTTATTAAAAGTTAAATGCATTTGAAGATTGAAATCTTCATTCTCTCATATAGAGAGGATCATCCTTTCCATCTTCTATATTTAGAGGATTAAAAGTTAAAACCCATCCAGAAGAGTTTTAAAGTACGGCTTGGAGCTTTCCTCGTACTCTCAAATGGAGTTTTATAGTATGGGTTTTTTTTTTGCCATTCGTTAATTCTAATCTACTCTATCTTAGGGGGCTAGGGGAGAGAGATGAGTGCTTACGGGAATCGAACCCTGCCCACATGTATGAGTGTATAAGGGAGGCATCAACTGCACTCCACTCCACTTGCTTATAGTACGGGTTGAAGATGCTAGAATGTGCAATTCATCTTAGCTCGTCGACCACTACCCTCGGGACTTTCGTTAACCGTCTTTTAAAGGGTTCTTTTTTATTGTGTTGTAATGCAATATACTCCTAAGTTGTACAATGTGCCGATTAAAATAAAAAAAAGAACTCCAATTCTACGGTTCAAAAAAACTTTTTAGGTAGTATATTGTATATCCTCGAGAGCATTGTTTCTGGAGTTCAAAATAATGTTTTTTTTATTTTTTATTTTATGTCATTTATATCAGTCACGAAAGTGGAGTCATATTCATCATATTTTATGTCCTTTGACCCTTTTTTTTTTTCTTTTTTTCTTTCCCCTTGGAGTTGTAAGGTAACCCGAATAAGCATCTCTATGGTCCTCTCCGTGAGAAAGCTCCATCAGATCTATTCTTGGGTCTGTTCCTGCTTGCGGATTTGATTGCTCTAGGATCTGCTCCGCCTCTGTAACTCCGGCGATCTCTGTAGCCTACTCCGACAACGTCCTCGCCAGCCACGCATGAAGCGACTTCTCCCCTTTTTTCTCCTCTTCCCAGCCGATCGGCTCTCCCTTCCGATTTCCCCTTACCCAGTCCGATCAGTTGTCTTTTTCCTCTCCCTTCCGAATCTCTTTCTTTCCTCCCCTCCTCCGGTCGAATCCGATTCCACTCTTCGTTTTTCCCCTTCCTCGTCCAATCTGATCGGTTTTTTTATTTTATGCATGTATGTCTGATGTTCTGTTTTTGGGGTATGTTTTTAGGCCTCGATTTGGTCGTTGATGATGCTGGTTTGTATGGCTTTGGTCTCCAAATGCTTGCAGGTTTGCAGCCCATGGCCATCTGTTTCTTGGCTTGCTTGATGCCGATGGCGATTTTTACACGGATACAGAATATCGGGACATTTACCATCAGTCAAGCCCAACTCTGAAAAATTCCCATCAACTCCCCATCCCGTATAAAAATGCCTAAATCATATAGTACTCTATGAAAGTGCCTAAAATACTAGGGTACCCTATGAATGTGTCTCAACCACTAAACCCTATAATAGAAAAGTACACCATAAACCTAAACTCTAGGGTACCCTACGACTAGGGTACCCTATGAAAGTGCCTAAACCACTAAACCCTATAATAGAAAAGTGCACTACCCTAAACCTAAACTCTAGGGTACCCTACGACTAGGGTACCCTATGAAAGTGCCTAAAATCCTAGGGTACTTTATGAAAGTGTCTAAACCACTAAAACCCTATAATAGAAAAGTATACCCTAAACCTAAACTCTAGGGTACCCGTATGACTAAGGTACCCTACGACTAGGGTACCTAATGAAAGTGCCTAAAATCCTAGGGTACTCTATGAAAGTGCCTAAACCACTAAAACCCTATAATAGAAAAGTGTACCCTAAACCTAAACTCCAAAAAAAAGTGACTTACCTTAGTGGTAATTAAAAAAAATAACTTACCTTATTAGTAATTAGACATCTCTTTTCTAGACCTAGAGGTAATAATCCCTATTCTTTAGACTCACGTAGATTAGTTTTAGTGTTTTTTTATGTTTATGTTGTATTTTTTTAGTTTTGCCGCACACATGCTCTGTTCCTGAGGCCTTTTGTTGACCTTCACTTGTCGTCGACGCTCTTACATTTACTGCCGATAGTATAATCTTGTGTCCTTTGTGTTTTGTGGATCGGTACACTGTTCTCTGTTCCTTTGACCTATGTTGGTCTTCGCTTGTCGACTACGCTCTCTATGCAATAGTGATAGCACAGTTGTACTTTTCTTGCTATTAATTCTTACATGTCATGCCCTTGATTTTCAACATAAATAAATAAACGTTTCATAATAAATAATTCCATAAATCCATAACATTCATCCAAGTCCTCTCACATTGTTCCATAGTCAACATATTAATAAGCCTAATTTGGGTACCCGTACCCCATAATAAAGCATAGTGAAGTTGTTAAAGTTATTACATTCCAAAGTCAAATGGTGAAATGAATAAATAGAGCTACATAATTGTATCCAAAAAATAATGTTCATGAGATAAAAAGATAACTCTTCAATGCATGCCCTTCCAATCCAAACTCAAGCACTCCAAGCATTTACCTCATGCTCCATGCATAGTACCTGAAATTATAAGGGTGAGCTACACTCGCCTAGCAGAGGTTCATCTACAAACTCTAAACTCTAAACGAATATGCAATGAGATGAGCATGAGATAGATAAGGTAATCTCTGCCAACAAACGGAGGTGCAATATCGAGATAAGAACTAAGTGAGAAGTTAAGTGTCGTCATTTCATAAATCGCTCTTTCGTTCATCTCGAAGTGTCCACATATAGTTATCATCTACTTCACTCTTTCATTTCAAAATTGTTGTTACTCATACTTTCGAAAATCTTGAAATTTTGGGTCCCGTAACCCTTGCAAAGTATTTTGGACCTTGTAACCCCTGTCGAGCATTCAGAATGTCTCCAGAGGACCTCATAGCCCTCTGTCGAGATTCATGGGCCTCGTAACCTCTGCCGAGATTCACAAGCCTCGTAACCTCTGCCGAGATTCCCGAGCCTCGTAACCCATGCCTAGGATCACTCGAATAGGGTCCTAGTAACCACAAACCATCTTTAAGTAAAAAAAAATTCCATTTCCATTTACCATGTGTTCCTCAAGTATCCCTCAAGTGTCCATTTCAAAATCCAATCCATTTCGTTTGAAAACATATCCATTACTCATTATGTTGCGTTATCACGTGTGGTGTTCACGGGGATAGGCATTATGATCATCGAGTTAGGGAATTCAACAAGTTACGTATACAATGGGCTAACAACAAGTGTTTCCTTCAAGTAACGAAGTATAAATGATAGGAATTTCAAGTACATGATCAAATAACTCAATCGGAGGCCAAGGGATGGTCAAACGGGTCTGAAACGACAAAACAGATTTTCGGCCCGACTCTGAAAAAACATTGAAAAACATGAAATTAGCTAAGAAAATGCATCAAAAGGCAACATAAACCCTTAGAGGAGGTAGAAAACAACCCCGACCTCAAAGATTGAGCTCCAACAAGTGTAGATTAAGACCCAAAATGAAAACCCTAGCTCCAACTTGAATTCCAACCGAAATGCAAGCTTCCAAGCTGATACACAAGAGACCCGGACTTCAAATGGCTCAAGAATGCATATTGGTGAGTGGATCTATGATTTGGTTGAGTGAGGGGGTGGATTTGGATGAGATTTTTAGAGAGAGAAGGAGAGAGAGGGAGGCCGGCTAGGTGGGGAGGCAGGGAAATAAATGTTCTCTCTCTCATGCCTTATATACTACACACTTGTTTGATTACACTACACATCCCTCTTGTTACTTGTGTGCTATCAATGATTCCAAATTCAAACCATATCATGCATTAACCCACATTCTAACCTTTAAATGCAATTTCATAAAAATACCCAATTTAATTCGAAAAGATTTTTCATGAAAATCTGGGTCTTTACATTATACTTCAAAAAAAAAAAAAGGGTCTCTTTTCTAAACTCCTCTTCAAGGGGCAGTTTTGTTAACTTACCCCAACGCATCAACCTCTTTCCCCCTAGCGTGGGGAGTTGGCCAATTGGATTTGTGTGTACTAAGTACAATGAGGTTACGGGTTCAAAACTTAGGGGATGAATTTGATAACCATTGTGATTTGAAATGGGATTAGGGTAAAATATGTCTTTCTTTTCCACTAGTCCCTTCCCCTCTTTCTCCAGTCATCCCATATATTTGTTAGGCTACTCAAACAAAAATGAGACTCGAGCAATTTCCTAGGGTGCATAAAACCTTTAAAGAGTGGTCATTTAGGTGGAACTAGAAGGGAAAAGAGAGAGGAAAAAGGGGACGAGAAGGATTTTGTTCACTGTCTCCCAATTGGGAGGATTTTTCCCCCTATGAAACTCATTTAAGTGTTCAACCGAGAAAAAACAACTAACAGAGACATGGATAATGTCGACTGCAACAAACATCCATATCAAAATTGAATATTGTGCCAAGTTCGATACACAAATTAGTGTAGTAATGTTTGCATAGATAATGGTTATCAAGTCGACTTATTAACCAAGCGACACAATTGAGATAATAATCAATACACATGATATAATGTTTTATAGAGTAATGTAGGAAGGTTAAACATAAAAGCCAAATAATTTTTCTTATAACAAATGTATTTTACATCAGGTGACAAGACAAACTTCTAGCGAAATAATTTGATGGTACCCGGAGGACGGAGGTTTTGGATAGCAGTGATCTGTTTTGGATCTGCCTCGATGCCCCTCCGAGTAACCATGTATCCGAGGAACTTGCTAGATTCGACGCCAAATGCACACTTCTCAGTGTTGAGGCGCAACCTGTGCTTCTTCATGACAACAAAAATTTTGGCAAGGTGCTCCAAATGATCCGAAGCGTACTTGCTCTTCACCACCATATCATCAATGTATGCTTCCATTGTATCCCTGAGCTGTTTGGCGAATATTTTTGTGACCATGCGCTGGTAAGTAGCCCCAGGGTTTTTCAACCCGAAAGGCATCACTTTGTAGCAGTAGGTTCCTCGGGGAGAGATGAAAGTTGTCTTCTCTTGATCTTCAACTGTCATTGCTATCTGATCCATCATGCTGAGCCGAGCATGTCTTGCCATAGCATCAACTAACTGGTCAATCCGTGGTAGAGGAAAGTAGTCCTTTGGGCATGCATCGTTGAGGTTGGTGTAGTCTACGCAGACGCGTAGCTTCTCATTCTTCTTCGGCACTACCATGGTATTGGCCAGCCACGTCGGATATTGTACCTATCGGATAGCCCCGACATCTAGTAGTCGTCCAACTTTTGCTATAACTGCATCCGAATGAGCCGGAGACGAGCGCCTCGGCTTTTGGACCATGGGCTTTTGGAGAGGATCCACGTTGAGAGAGTGGGAGATAAATTGAGGATCAATGCCCAACATCTCATACTGAGTCCAGGAAAAGACCTCAATGTTTCCTTTAAGGAATTCCACCAACTGCTCCCGATCGTGGACCATCAATGTTGATCCGAGGAGAAAATAACGGCTTCCATCTTCACTGATGGGTACTGTTACCAAATCTTCCACTACCTTCTCCTCGGCTGGAAGACCGACGTCTTCCAATACTTGACCCTCCGATTCTTCGATAGATCTCGATTTTGGTTGTTTCTTCTTCTTTCCTTTGGTTGTCTTTTTCTTTATATGGACCGCATTAACCTGACATCTCTTTGCTGCTATTTGGTCTCCCTTTATGTCCTCCTGCCACCCCTCGACACCTATAAACCGAACGACTTGGTGATAGGTGGAGGCAATGGCCTTCATTTCGTGCAGCCAAGTCCGTCCGAGTATTGCGTTGTAAGGGCTCGACGCATTTACTACCACAAACTCCACTTGGATTTTCCTTGATCCCGCCTGCACCGGAAGGGTGATCCGTCCCATTGGCCAGATCGGAGCCCCATTAAATTCGAAGAGGGGGGAGTCAGCCGTCATCAGATGGTTCGGATTCAGGTTCAGTGCTTTAAAAGCCGAGTAGTACATGATCTCCGTGGAACTCCCTTGGTCAACCAGGACTCGCTTGACCTTGGGAATTCCAATGTTGATGGAAATGACAAGAGCGTCACTATGCGGCAGCTGCACGTTCTTCAGATCTTGCTCGGTGAAAGTGATGGTCCATTGTTTATCGCGATCTGAGAGCTTTCACTTGGGATTTCCATCAACTGTAACGACTTGAGAAGAGGAGTTTGGTGCTGCTCGAAGCGCTGCAGTTTTCTCTTTTGTTGCAGCCCCGTGAATTACATGAACGATTATTTCCTCTGGTGGGTTATTTTACTGAGGCTGCTGTGTTTAGGAATTTCTGGGTTATATTACATCTCTGGTGCCAATGGAATTTTCAAAGCCTATGGGTTTGAATCATTCCATGATAGATTCCTCTAGTTCAGAGATCTTGGCCAAAGCTGCGGCCATTTCTAGGCTTTTTCCGGGTCGTTGGAGATTCTCTTGGACCTCTGGGAAACGGTCACGGATGTCTTGCACCATGATCATGAGCTGGGTGATTTGATTGCCCAAGTTGTTCACTGCCATCTTGAGCCCCTCCATTTCAGCCGGAACATCCATGTCTTGAGGTTTGGGTTGAGTCAACTTTTGCTCGGGGAGTTGTAAGGTTTTTTTCTTAGGACCAACGGCTCAAATTTTATAGTAAAGCAAAAGGGTCAAACTCAAATTGTGCCCTTGGTTTTATTGAAGGAAATGTCATGCATGCGTCGTTGTCGTGTCGTCCTGAGATCTAAACTATTGGTATCGGTCTCACTTAAGACATTGTACGGATGTTTGAAACAACAACCACAGGTAAGTCGTTACAGGCAGGTTAAATTCCAAGCGTCGTGGAACCAGAGCCAATTTCCTTTTAGACCATCCGAGACAGAGCAATAAGGTTGTTGAAATCCGGATACAAATGCACTTAAGGCTAGCCCGAGATGCAGGGAGCCGTTCGAGCACGGCAAACACTGGAGGTATCTCAAACTCCATGGATTTAAAGTCTCATATACTGACATCTATCCCTATAGATTGTGCTACGACTAACCTAGGGTTAATCTACCGGTTTCGAATCTCACTTGGAGCCGTTGCACAGAAAATTTAACAACACCACGGGTAGGCCATTACTTAGTAGGCTCGGTTTGCCAACCTAAACCTAAAATGTTGGAACCGTAACCCTTAACTTTTCTTGGCCATCCAAGACAAAGCAATGAGGTGTCGCCATCCAGATACAGACGGTTCCAAGGTTAGTTCGAAACACGGGCGGCCGTTCGGGCACGACCAACATTGGAGGTATCTCAAACTCCATGGATTTAAAGTCTCCAAATCTCACTTAAGGCCATTGCACAGAAGATTTTCTAACACCCCGGGTAGGCCATTACTCGGTAGGTTAAATTCCAAACTTTGTTGGAGTCAGAGCCAATCGCTTTTCTTGACCATCCGAGACAAAGCAATTTGAGTGTTGTAATCCAGATACTAATGGTCTTAAGGCTAGCTCGAAACACGGCGGCCGTTCGGGCACAACCAACATCGGAGGTATCTCAAACTCCATGGATTTTAAGTCTCCAAGACTTGACTCAACAGCTTTGAAAGGTTGCCCCAATCCTCAAGTTTGCTTTTAAGTGACAAATCTTTGATATTGAACAAACGAATTTGGGAAAGCCTGACTTATACAGATTCCTGGCAAGAATCTAAATTTGGATATTTAGGAGTGATTATCCATAATCTCGGGTTAATTACCCCTAAATCTGTTTAGATTATTGTTAAGAATCTGATCGTTCAAGTTTTCCTACGTCCGATTGTCCTAAAGACTATCTTGCAAGAACAACGTCCATTTGGAATGCATGACTCATCATCGGGCCAAGACAACCTTCTACTAACTGTCGGAGACCTAGTCTATACTAAACTAACGGCGCACGGAGCACAATTGACCGTATGTACATATGCAAATGCATGCATGTATGCAGTATGACACACTGAGAAAAATAGTAACACATATCATGTAACAGGATGGAGCACATAATCCCAACATATGGGTTGGTCTTCTAACGTGGGGTTCTATGGTTATCTATATGCAAAAGGCCGGTTTTGGTTTTAAAGGATACCCCAGACTCAAAGCCAAAGCTGTCTCCCACCGCCAAGGATCCCACAAGGCGATGGTAATAGCGACAATTGTGACTTATCACAGTCGGGGGGTGCTGAGCATTTCGGGATTCCTCGTCACCGGCAAGTCGGGCGAGATTGCTGAAACACGTTAGCGAGGGCTAGTAACCATGCACATGCAATGCAAAAAGTCTATAAAAACAACATTCTCAAAATCCCTTGAACATCTTTCAAACTTAGCTCTCGATGATTAATACATATTTCAATAAAATTACACATAAGTGTAATAAGATTAAAATATATATGAACCAGAGTCGCCAGCTTGTGAGCACCCCCGCCAGAAAGTCCACAAAAATGGTTACTGTTTTTGGAAAATGATTAAATTGATTGGATAGAGTCATCACTCGGGTTTAAGGACCGTACCCGAGAAACCATTTGAAAAATGACTTTTTTGCCCTTGGAGTAGAAAATGTTTTACTAGTCTCACAAAATGAGATTTCTCGGGTCCGGGAGCTAGGTTACAAGAGGGGAAGCCCGGCACGACCGCCGGTCTCTACTCAATTGCTTAAGGGATTTTAAAAATGTCGTTTTAATGGACTTTAATTACATATTCATGCAAGAACACAAAGATGCATCAAAAGATTAATGAAATGAATGTGGATGCTTGTGTTTGTGTTATGAATGGATGAATAATATGCATAGATCGCTTAAACTGTGCCAAATATGCCCAAGTTATCCTAGAATGCCTTCCACATACTCCCATAAGTATTGCACAAACCACACCTGGATCACAATCTGGGCACCTGGATTAGACAGATCCAGGCGCCTGGATTGAATGCAGGCGCCTGGAATAGGTGAATCCAGGCGCCTGGATGGCCACTCAAACAACAACTTCCATCTTCCAGGTTTCACAGTAAACAACAAGTGAAATACTTTTTGCTCATCCACACATACTCTAAATAGTGTTTAATGACTATGGATGAAATGAATCTCAAGATCAATTTCATAGCATGATAAAAACCTTGAAAAGCATGATTTTAGATGATTTAGTGATGAAATGCAATGTATAAGAGATATTTTAGAGCTGATGTACCACATCCATACATATAAAATGCTATTTGGGTTGTTGATGCTTGTAGCAATGCAAAATAGAAATGAATCTATACTAAAAATGCAATGAAAATGCTCATATTGGTCCTTAACAATGTAGAATGTGCTTTGATGACATGAAAACTTCCCTAAACATATTAAGAACTCAATGATCAGACCTCATGAATGACATATGAACTCATACATGCATTCTTCTCTCATGCAACCCTTTATCAAGCTTGGTTTTTGCCTTTAAAACACTCCAAATACCCATTATAATGAAGATTAAAACATGGGATATGATTATCCTAACATTAATGCATGTAGATGATATTCCATAAACTGATTGAAATGCAAAAGAGAGTAGTTAACATGACTAAGGAGAGGGAATCCAGGCGCTTGTATTGAGCAGATCCAGGCACCTGGATTTGATGCTGATGCACAAAATAAATTTCTCTTATTGTGTGTTTTGAACCACTCCCAAGTTCTCCACTAGTATAGAGGACTAGCAAGAACCTGGTTAAGTCCCCCTCAGAGCCTTTTTGAACACTTTGGTCGATGAACCACCTTGCAAAGCTTTGATTGATGAACTTGGGTTTGATTTTTGGAAGGCTATTGGTGGTTGAATAGACTGGATTTTGGCTCCTGGAAGTGTACTAGAGTGATTGTAGGTGGAATGGTTGGGATTTGATTATGGGTGATGAAAGTAAGTAGGATCAAGGAAGTATGAAAGTGGGTTTTGGGTTTGTGGGAAGGATGACCAGAGAGAGATGTTCTGAAGAAATTTCAGCAGAGTAACAGTAGGGGAATGTGGGAGAGCTGATCTTCTTTTACAAATGAAGAGGGGAGGGGCTTTTATAGGCAAGAAAGGTCCAAAATGGACCCCTAGGATGGCTTAGGGGTGCACCTAGAGTAACTCTATTTTCCCTCCACTCTCTCTCAGAAAATTCCCGCAAAAATCCTCTTCAAAATCCTTCAATACGCTCCTTCCCTCCCATTTCACCATGGGATGCAAGTATCTGGAGTGAGTTCAGGCGCCTGGATTGAGTCTAGGCGCCTGGAATTGGAGACTACGCAAGATTCGGAACTTCGCGGGGCCGCTTCGGGTGCTACCGAACTCTGTTTTGCGTATGGTTTGAAGCGTTGGAAAGCTTGTCAAGTCTACTTTCTAACCCAAGTGGTTTGAACCCAAGATGATTTGTACATAAAAATATATGACCATTTTACCCTCAGAAGGTTGGGAAAACAAGTCATTTTGGTAAAACGTGCATATTTTCCTCATTTCAAAATGGATGGGGACATATTAATATCAAAAAAGAGGGTTTTCAATGTACTAGAAGGTGGTGCAAGTTTGGGTTTATTTTGAAGAGATTTTGGAGGAGTTTCCAAGTTCACAATCAAGCTTTGCGCGCTCTTATTAGGCATTATCATCCTTGGGAATGCTTGATAAGTTTCTCAGGTCAAAATCGGGGTGTCTACACCGACGGTGATGGAGGATGAAGATGATCCTCCCTCGTACAGGTGCGTTGGATCCTGCACACTTAACACCCTCGTAAGCACCAGACTGGACCGTAGAGTCCAGAACGACACTCCGACGGTCAAGTTAGTAGAGGAAGGAGACGAAGTGCGAAATATAGATCTAGGGTTTGTAAGAGAGGGATTGCATACCTCTGTTTGCTGATGAAGGTTACCTTTTATAGGTGAGCCTTGGCTTGCTCCCCAAGTACAATCGTGCTTGTCACGTGACTTAACCGTTTGGCTGACGTACCGTGACGAGTCCGAGAGAATATGTTGCGAGCACATGCCTCCAACAAGATCGTGACACCTGTCATAACCGCTCGGATGACGTCACTTGTCATGATCATGGTTTGTTACACGCACATGCAACATTAAGGCCTCTGTTGAGTCAGCACTTGGCTACAACCTTTCAGCATTACTCTAATACTCTTAAGTCGGTTAGGGTATTAACCAATCTCTCGGCACTGTTCCGAACTCCTTCATCATTAATTCTACAAGGTCACTAGTAAATTCGATATAGTAAGTGTCTCGGTGAATCTCCGAGGCGATGGGTTGAAGCCCCACTTCGCTTTTGTTGAATGTATTTGATCATGTTGAACCGCTCATCCGTGGAGTCCCTCTTAGGCAGTCTTTCGGCTATTTTCTTAGAGGTGTCTCGCCTAGTGACAAGGGTGCTCAGTATACCCGGATCCCTACAAGTCCCTTCCCCTCTTTCTCAAATCACCCCATATATTTATTAGGCTACTAAAACAAAAAAGAGACTCGAGCAATTTCCTAGGGTGCATAAAACCTTTAAAGAGTGGTCATTTGGGTGGAAGTAGAAGGGAAAAGAGAAAGGAAAAGGAGACAAGAAGGGTGGAACTTGGCTGTAAATGAACTGAGCCGTTCGTGAACTATTCGAGGCTCGACTCGATAAAGGCTCGTTCGAGTTCGATTCGGATACAAAACGAACTGAACCTGAACCTCAATTTTAGGCTCGTTTAATAAACGAGTCGAACCTGAACTTGACAATATTCGGCTCGATTAGGCTCGCGAACTTGGAATATATGTATATCTCATAAGAATTTCCTATATAACCTTGGACATGTATAAACTTTTACGTATACATAATGAAAATTTTATAACTTGTACTTGTATAAACCAATAAAAGTATTATAAACTTAAATTTTACTAATATGTTTTTATAATTTTGTACATGTATGAACTTATTTATGTACAAAATAGATTTTTTTTTGAAGTTCTAGACTTATATTAGAGCATAAATATCTAATATTTTTTCCTCGTTAAGGCTCGTGAACAAGTTTGAGTTCGACTCAAACCTAGGCAAGTTCGGCTCGAGCTCGGCTCGTCAAATTTTCACTGAGTTCAAGTTCGGCTCGAGTTCGTTTAAAAACTTAATGAACGAACTTGAACATTCTAAAGTTCGGCTCGATTCGGCTCGTTTACAGCCTTAGGTGGAAGTGCAATTTTGTTCACAGTCTCCCAATTGGAAGGATTTCTTTCCATTGGGAAACTCATTTAAGATTCAACTGGGAAAAAACAACTAACAGAGACGTGGATAACATCCACTGCAACAAACATCCATATCAAAATTGAATATTGTGACAAGTTCGATGCACAAATTAGTGGAGTCATGTTTGCATAGATAATGGATATCAACTCGACTTATTAACCAAGCGACGTAGTTGAGATAATTATCAATACACATGATATAATGTTTTGTAGAGTAATGTAGGAAGGTTAAACATAAAAACAAAATAATTTTTTTTACAACAAATGTATTTTACATCAGGTGACAAGACAAACTTCTAACAAAATAATTTATCTAATAACAAAACTACTCCGTATTTTGTATTATAATGATATGCATTCTATAAAATTCTAGATGTTGACCGGTTGTTTCCACCGGGTCTAGTTTTTGGTTTTTCTATACGATAATGTGTGGACGTTCATCACAAAAACAACTTCATATAGTGACTGACACATTGTGATTTGAAAGGATTCACTACGACCTTATTACAAACACTAATAATGCAGCAAACTTCCTAACAGGGCCGGTCCAAGGGTTTGAAGTACTCTAGGCCTAGTCCAAAAATTGTGTCCTTCAAGTACAACTCTTAAATAATTTTTCGAGTAACAATTACTATATGAGAAAACCAAAACAATATAAAGTTCTACTAAAGCATTACATAATAATGGAAAAATCAAAACTTGAAGTCTCTGAATACATATAACGCATGACACTTGAATATTACACGTGTTGCACTATTAATCGTGTTTCTTTAACAGTTACTGGCTATTTTATCATTTTGATTTATATCAGTGGCCACTGATGAATGATGATGATTGATTGGGTTGCGTTGCAATAATTTCCCCTTAATTTTCTGATCTTGATAAAAGAATTCCGATGTGCCTGGTCTCAAAGAATCTTGATTGCTTTCATGTTTCTTGTTCTTGGCTATGTATAGCTTTAATATTGGCCCAAATTTCCTCTCTTCTTTTGTTTCAGGAAATTGGCCCAAATTTAGTGCATAAGAGTGTTACATTTGACGCATGAGTATCTTTGGACCCTTTTTTTTTTAATATTGGGCCACAATGGTTTGGGCTATTTTGTAACTAATAATAAGTTTTTTTTTTCTTTATTTAGGTAAAAAAAGAGTCATAGTCTAGCTCATTTGTAAAAAATGTTGGAGTGCCCAAAAAATCAACCATTTTTTTAGTGCCCTAGGCCCAGGCCTGTGGGCCTGGGCCGGCCCTGCTTCCTAAGGTATGATGTCTATATATGAATGAATGTCTATTGAGAGAGAGAGAGAGAGAGAGCGAGAGAGAGATGGGGGGAATTTGGCAGTAGGACACGATTGTAAAAGGGTCAGACTTGAGACTAATTAATTAATTCAAAAAAGACAAATTAAATCAAGTGTTGATTCAAACCAAACAATATATGTCTTTATATATCATTAAAAAGAACAAATATATACGTCTTTTATCAACAATTGATAAACCTACGGTACAGAAGGAAGGGGTACAAGAAATTGTACCGACGCCATCCAAATGATCCGAATCATTCTTTAATTTTAAAATAATTTTTTTATTGACCCTGTAAAAAATCAACTCAATTCAAATATACCTAAGTGGTTGATCAAATATTATCATGTTTCATTCAGAATTTATGTCCTTGAATTCCGAAATAAAAATACCCAAATTTTGTACAATTTCTGTACCCATATTTTCATGTTTCATTCAGAATTTACGTCCTTGAATTCCGAATAAAAATATCCAAATTTTGTACAATTTCTGTACCCATTTGTTGTGTACGAATAGTCGGGTCCACAAACAATACATGTCCCAAATTCACTGAATGAGCTTTTAATGATAAGAACACAATCATCCAGTCACTACACCGAACACACCTATAGGCCCTCCACTTTTTACGCGGGACGCACCTGTATGTGGGGATTATTGTTCGGTGTTATGTCCAGATATCTGTCTAGAATTAGCTATACCTATACAGAGAGGGAGCAGAGTAAAACACGGGAAAGTATTGGAGTGAGAGGAACATGCGCGCAAACAAATTCACCAAATTCCATATATTCCTGTTACTCCCATTTCCTAATCTCTCAACAGTCAATTATCAGTATTCCCTATTTACATAATATGATATTTTGATCATATTATTATTATTATTTTGTAATTTATCAGTATTTTTCATATTCTAAATTCTTATTCTTTTCCTTTTAGGTGACCTTTTTTGCTTCTTTAATCTGTAATAAGTGTAAGGGTCTTGCCGTCATCAACAATTTCCAGGTGAGTCCATCTCTCTGTTTCCCTTCTTTGTTTCCTCTATTTCTTGCTTCTTAAAAAAAAAAAAAAAACATATGAGCTATATGTATATATCTTTGTATGTGTTTCTCTTTCTGTGTTATTTAAATGGATTGTTTGGAGGGTTTGAGAATCTGGGTTTTGATGCTCGAGGAAAATACAAGTGGGTTTCCTTTTATTTTCTTGACGATGAAAATTGTTGTAATTTCCTTTTTCTAATCGACAAATATTGTTTTGCTTTTGATGGTAGTAAAATTTGATCAATCAAACGTACTCCTGGAAAATTTTGCTACTTCACTAGAGAACTGAAATCTTCGAGAGTATTTTTTAATTATTTTTTGAGGTTTTGTGGGTGTTCTGGTTTTGTGTATGGTTGCTTGGCATTTGATTGACCAATCTCATACAACTCACATTGTTACTTGATGCTTGCAAACACAGTTCAATAATTTGTGCTTTGTGGTTTCTATAAGCATTGAATTGATTCTCTCTGTTTGAATATTAAAGAGTCCAAACAGGTAATAGATTTGTGAAAAAGACTAAGGGAGGGAAAGAGATGGGTGGAGAAGCTAAATTTATTTCTTTCGCTCCTGTCTTTTGTCCTTCCATAGGTAAATAACCCCACAAATCACAAATCTATGATCCAAACACAACCTTAAAATGTTACGAGATTGCATGTCACAAAATTTCGAAACTAGTTAAAATAACCCATTATCCATTGGCTTTATTCGCAAAATGGCAATTGGTGCACACCATACACAATTTGTCCTTTATCTTGGTAGAGTCTCTCCTTTCGGCATCAACCTTAAAATTTTCCCCCCTTTTATTAGTAATTTGGAGGAGGAAGACACTTAATCATCACTAGTGTCTAACTATAGTTATGGATATCAGCAATGGGATAATTTTATGTGGCACTTACAAGATTCATAAATGAATCAAACAACAATATAACAATACCAGTACCCATTGCAGTACTAGTTGTGCAATGGGTTGATGAAATGATGAATACCAGTACCCATTCCCAATCAATATAATGGGTTGATTAAATGATGAAATAACCATTGCAGTACTAGTTGTGCCATACAAAAGTTGCAGTACTAGTTGTGCCATACAAAAGTTATGTGTTTAGTGAAAAACTGCAATCCAACTTTAGAGGCCAACGGACGCACATTTCATCTGACCCTCTCCGTTTGGTTCAACTCTTCAGCATGGACATCTTCTTAATTTTAAAGTCCATTCAACTTCAAAATTATGCTCTTGCACCACAATATCGTATACTTCTTTGTTTTCATTTGCTAGAAACATGGTTTACTATCTTAGTTTTAGGTTTCCTGTATGTACCCATTTTTTTAGCTATCCTAGTTTTAGGTTTCCTGTTTGTATCTTCTTTTAATCTGCAAAATCATTAAAATTGTATCTAAAGTTTGTGGGTAACATACTTAGGTAACTTTTGAGTTCTCCTTTAATTCGCTATGGTGGACTCGGATGACAAACCAAGGAGGTGCATAATCCAGTTTTAAGACTACCTCTTGTTCCTTCTTGTCTATTGGCAGGTAAATAATGAAGGTTTGAGATGCTTAAGTTAATTTTGAATTTGGGAGCACACATTTTTACCACAAGGGTTCAAGAGTCAGTTTTAGTTATTTATTTTCCTATTTGTCCTAGTAGATGATATCCCTGTATATAAGTATGAATGAATGCGATTTTGTCGTATGCGCTTAATTGCGGGGGATTACGGTCCGTTATTTACCTTGGGCTCAAAGGCTTTGATGAAAGCATATGCTTTTCTTGGGGTATAAGAGAATATCAGATTTTCCTTGCCTGAGTTGTTTATCATACTATCATCTTACTTTTTGTTTAGGATTTCTAGTATTTTTTTGGGGATCACTGTACTTAGTGTTGGGCTAGATCAAGCTAAAATGATGGATGTGGAGTTCAAAGGAAGCGCAAATCGCATAAAAAAGTGTGCGCTTGATTTGTTAGCGATTGGAGATGATCTGATGGACGATGACGACTCGTGGGATTTGGTTGGAAGAGATCTTCAACTAAAATCAACGTTCTTGTACAGCGACTTCAGTAAGATGATCACAAGTGCTCCCCAAGATCAGAAGAAGGGTCTTACCGAACTTGCGAATAAATTGTTTTGCTCCATTGAAGAGGTATGCAAATTCGTTGCACCTTATCGGTAAATCTTTTGACTGTTGTTAATGTACAATATGAGATGAAGTTTTATGTGGATTAGTTCATAGTAATAATTTGGAGCATTTTACGTTTCATAGGGCATTCTTCCCTCCTGTTGATTTTTCTTTTTTTGGAAGTAAAGTGGACATGCGATCAAAAAAGTAAAGTGGACATGAAACATGACTCCAATTTGGTGAAGTCTGGATTTTCCTTTCTGCCTATTGATTGGATTATTTCCTCCCTAAGACCTAGAAGGAAAAGGAAAACATATTTCTCAAGTTGTAAAGGCTACCAACGTCCGTTGACAGAAATTCATTCATAGATAAATTGTTGACGATATCAACTTTTTGACATACTATAAAAACTAGGAAAATAAGTTGGAAATAAAACTTGAGTTATGTGATATGAATACGTCAAATTTCTTTGGGTAGCAAGTATAAAACCAATTTAAGGAGCGTATGAACGTACTAATAAATAATGTTGTTCCTTTAAAGAACTTTTATCATTTTTGTGGGTTTTATTGGTGATCTCAGCAGGAATATTGAGCATTTTCAACACTCAACAGTATTAGTAGTATACAACTTATTCTGCATTTAGTTCATCTTTTTGTAGATACATTCGTCCCTAAGCGATTCAGTACGTACGAACATTATTTGCTTTGAAAAAGATGATATTGGTGCATTACAAAATTGTACCCTGTCGAGTATCGAGAGATGTAAGTTTTTCACTCTGCAGTTGGATGAGGCAGTGAAAATTCGAAGCATTACATTGACCCATGATCGATACAATGAAGCTGCTGGCATTCTACAGGAGCTGATGGAACTCATGCCTTCAGACAACTGATTTCAACTTAATGTATGACGCCTGGATATACTGAATCTCCAATGCTTTACTTTACATGTATGCTCTCTACAGAAAAGAAGAAAAAACTTTTAATCTGTGTATAAGTTGGAACAGTTCATCTTTTACATTTTCCATATAAATAAGTAGACGACTACATAGTGCGACCTCCGTTTGTTTTGTCTGGGTTCGTTTGTTTTGTCTATGAACCCAGACGGAGTGAGATGGCTTTTATGGATGTCAAGGGATCCGATGTGAATCTGGAAATATATAATCTTGAAGCACAGTCGAACGTGCAATTCAGAATGCATGGTAATTTGTAATGGAAGGGATGATGGGACAAAAGATTGCGGCTTTCTGGACAAAAATGAAGCCTCCAGCTTTATGCATGTTGGATTGTTCATCCGGTGAACTTTAATTATTAATCCTTTAGAAAGTCCCTTTTTTTTTTTTGTCAAATCAAAAGTTGTTTCATTTCAAAAGACTTTTGATATGGGTAAAAAAAGATTAAAAATGATAGTCCTAGAGGGAGTGAAATGGCCCTTTTTTGGATGGCAGGTTAAAAAATTCGTGCTTGATCTAATAAACTTTTAAAAGCACGATGTGGTGCGAACTCATATGATAAATTCAACCGTTAAAGTGGCGTATGACTCAGGAAAGCATTTTTGCTACAGTAACATTTGTGTCCCCTTCAATAAAGCAGGATCGAAACAAAAAAATAAAAATAAAAATAAAAAAATAAAGCAGGATTAAATGTCACACTTGTTGGAATTCACCTTGTTGAGAAGAAGACATGAAGAATGTACTTATCTAAGCAGACGTATTTGTTTTGTCGTTTGATCTATGCATCCCCTTGCATGTAATTTGAGCCATGGATTTCTGGAAATAGAATACCATAGTGCTTCGGACATAGCCATCTGAACCTAAATCACATAACTCGTGTGAAACACACATGCACGTGGATTGCGGATTCTACAACGCATTCGTGAAACCCACATGCATCAAACTGGAGACCAAGTAACATCTAATTTTCTTGTAAATTGCCCTCAACGTTTTTCTAGCTCAACCGGACAGTATAATCCTACCAGAAACATCACCCCTAGTTAGGGGATGCTTAGATTTTACATGATATTTGAAAATGTTCCTCAATGGAAGATATGAAAACATTATTTCTCAGAAGCTATGTCAAACATAATTGGAATAAGACAATATCAAGCATGGCCCACATATGCACTAATACGCTGTAGATCAACCAGGAAATAAGCCCACAATTTTCTTTCCAAAAAAAAGAAAGAGACAGTGACAAATGTTGAGAGAATTAACCTTCTCAAATGGGAGTATATTTATGGATCCAATGAGCAAATTACAGAAGCTACAAAATGCCATCATAACATCCAACAGTAATGGGATAAATCAAGCACCAAAAAGGATCCACTCCAAGGTTTCAGTTCATACACACATGAGGCTGAAACATCATGTTAAGCTCAATACGAAACGAAAGAGATTCTGTGATAACACTCTATCTGGGGTCCAACAGATGTCTGTGCAGTGGTATTATTACCTGGTGCTTGGATTTAGTATCATGTTTCAGCTTCCAAAAATGGGCTCCTCTACAAATTTTCCCGTCGTTGGACCCAATATGTGCGGTGATGAAGACGTTTGTACACAAAAGGAAGAAAGAGCTCCTAGCTCCTAACCATCTTGTTAAGCATTTACAGCAGAAATGTTTTGTTTGTACTTACACATACCAGATAAAATCATATTCAACTGCTGGAAGGGTTCAATATCAACATCCTGGCTCTTGCTTCAGCTGAATCCCACTTGACGACCCATACATCATTGCCTAGAGATACAAGGAAAATTTGAGGATAAGTTCAAGCACATATGTCTTGAATATAGACTTTTGCATTATAGTGCTTTAGTTTTGAAAACAGCAAGAGGGAAAAGGAACTACTAAGATACTAAGAGGGTAGAGATTGCAAGATTTCCCCTCCCGAGAAGAGAGAAAAGGTAAAACCATAAGTTATATTTGCCTCTCTAATAAGAAAAAGAAAGGTAAAACGGTGAACAAAATAATATAGTACTGAGATGAGATCATATTCAAGAAATGATGTCAAATACAAGGCCTCATTATTTTTTCTTGTGAATTAGGAAAGAGAATCCTCAACCCAGAGAAATAAGAAAAAACAGTCTGAATGCGATATCACCTCAGATGTACTAGGCAATATAGTATTTGCAAGTTCCTCGTTCATGGATACAGGCAGTGGCGGCATTTGGCTCATTATTCCAGGCATCTCTCTCATGCTGCAAGAATTGAAATAGCAATTTTCCCAAGAAAGTATTAGCAATGTGAAACCAAATATGAACAGATTCACATACGATATTCAAATGTTATAAGTCCACATACTCGTTTAGGATGGCATCTATATTGCTCCTCGTGCGAAAAAAGAGATCGAGGTTTTCCTGTAACTGTTTGACAAAGAGTTAGATTCAAGTGTCAGCTACACACCACTGCCTTTTAAATTGTTCAAACATGTTCTAAGAGTTCAAGTTATGGCTCATGCAGAAGAAAAAAACCATGGAAATTCATCAAGGTCATCTATTCTAATATACAAAGAGGAGCACCACAAAACCACATGACAGTTACCAAATCCTAGATCAGTTCAAAGAAAATAATACCAAATCCCACTCCGTTTTGGTTCCCCCATAGATGATTGTGGGGAATTATGGCAAATTAAGGCAATGGCGGCGCAGAGCTGCAGCGGTGGGTGGTTATCAATAACTAGAGGCCGGGGCGTATGCAAGTCAATTTCGACAAAACTTCCACAATTTTTATAAAATCTGCACAACACTAAGTTGGAAGTTATTGTTCGTATTTTATCAAAATTTGACTTATGCGTGTGCCCCGGCCTCTATCATAGAAGAATAGAAACTGCAGAAAATGAAAATTTTCATGAAGAAGAAAACAATTCTCCACACATGCAAAAGGAATACTCTAACATATGTCACTCATGTTCTATGCAATTACGACATTCCGAATTTCCAGTGGATTTTTTTCTGCGGCACAATAATAAAACGTCCTTTCTAAATTGACAGGCTAAGCCATATACTTTTATTAGAACAATTGATACCTCAGAAGCCATTTTTCTAGTGTGCTATTTCAAGCGGGTGATTTAGCTTGCTTCCTGATTAACAAACTTTTGAAATCTAAAGCAGATAGGGTAAATTGAGCACTGTTTATTCATATCAACATCCAAATTCTGCAATTCCTGAGGACAAACAAATGTGAATTTTTTATTCTAGTTTATATTTTCTTCCTGTGTGTGTGTGTGTGTGAGAGAGAGAGAGAGAGAGAGGGAGAGAGGTTCTCGATATACTAATGAATTTGCTCATTCAACCATTTTGGAAAACTAGTATTATCTATATCACTATGACTGATAAAGAATGCCTATGAAGAGTGGCATTGCAACATTTAACTCTCATGTACAGATGTACTAGCGTTATATACAAAAAAAAGCCTTGACAAGCAGGATGCGAGCTCATGTATCCCAAAGTCCAACGGAATTGCAAGGTGATCATAAAAAGATATTTGGTTGAGTAAATACAGAAACAACTAAACTTACTTGGGCCTAGTGTGACAGTATTTACGCAGGCAGATACAGTAGCAAGCCAACACTTATGAATAAATATTAGTAGATCTTCTTCCTTGGTATTGTTATGTTAATTTGTTCTTCAAACAACATAACACATTTTCTGGGTAAACACTACAAGCTTGTGTCTTAGAATGTTTCACATATTTAATCCAACAAATATGTGCATGCATATACAAGCAACTGAGGCAGACGGTAGGTTAAGCTATATTCAAGTGAAAGCATAACTAAAAGCAAATGGAATTTTTTCCAACAATTTTAAGTTATACTCCTCCAACAACAATAGCAATTTGCAAAATTGAATGAACAACATGCAGGCGTATAAAAAAAAAGCGTACCATAGTGAAAACGAATAAGTGATTAATCATGGGTCAGACACATGTCAATGGACCTTTTTTCTATTCTAACATGTCATTCTATCACAAATAGATCTCATATGAAGTTTAAAATAGAATAAATAAGTATAAAGAATTAAACCTTGAAAATATAGTATATGAAGCACTCACCTTGAATGGAGATAGATTCGCCGACAGATTGGCTGAAATTTGATTAAGGACTTGATTGTTTTGTTCCAAAAGCTGCCTTGTTGTGCCACTCAACGCTGGATCAACAGGAAATGACTATTGATAAGAGCCCAAAAGAGGTAAGCAAGATATCCGTAGCAACATCTCCTGTGTAGCTAAGGAGGTCTAATAGGCTTTGGAAGCATAAAGTGAAAGCTTGGGGATCCACATTCATGTAAAAGCAATTTGATCAAAAAAGAAGAGGAGGAGGAGGAGGAGGTATCCATGGGTGTTCTTAGTATCGTTATTCACATTTAGTTGGAAAACTAGTATCCTAACAGACTTCTTTATCTTTCTTCTGTTTTCAGAAGTTGGAGACATTTTAGTACTTCCAAGCTGCTAGACTTGGGTTCTACAATGAATGCATACATTGAGTTAAAGTTAATCAGTTGGTCATTATGTATGGGTTACACGGACTCTTGTGGATTATCTCGGGTCAAAAAAGCAAGGGCATCCGAGAACTGTGCAGTTGGGCATTCTCCAAGACAAACTATTACAGATAAATCATTCTAACAAGTCCAGAAATCTCAGATCTAATTGAAAGATCTGAACATTGTTACCCCAGGGGTTGCCCCAGTGGTTAGGGTGAGTGCCAGGCTTTGGGGGTAGTCTTCAAGTTCTGGGGTTCGGTTCCCCACCGGGTGAGTACCCTTGCAGTAAGTGGGTAGCTCAATAACCGTTAAATATCTTAAAATATTTTCCAAATGCAATTTTCTTACAAAAGTTGCGGGAATGTCGAGAATGAAATGTACCTAAACCTGCATACATATCAAAAAAAGTAGACTAGAAATTTGTCTATTTTTTTTTACATGACCTATTTGATATCCTAATGATTTGGATGGTATAGAGAAGTGTTGGGGATAACCCATGGGGGTGATTGAAGGAATGCAGTTCAGACAAGGATCTGGTCTTTGGTTTTGTTCAATGTTGCATATATCATTCTGGAAAATCTAGTCATATCCTGAGGAAAATAACATTTTGACACTATTCTGGGCTCTTCTATGGCCGTTATAAGACTGAAGATTAATAAATCGTCCAAGTTGAAAAGTTTAGGTAGTTCATGGTGGAAAAGTTTTGGGGTAATTTGGAAAAGCGTGATAGTTTAGGGAGCAAAATGTAATTAAACCTTAAATCAAATCAATAGTTAATTCATCGGTCATGTATGTTTGATGAGTGTTTAGTTTTCATGCCTCCATTCAATAGTAGTGGATTATATTGGTAATCTTTTTCATTTTGCTTAGTAAGATAGCTCATAAAGTTGAGCCACCGGCTTCCCATCGCTATTTTGCTTCTGTTACTAATGTTAGTAACTAAGACATATACCAACTAGATAATGTAGATTTCACATTGCCATATATGTCATAATAGCAAATGCCATATTCTGGTATATTTTTTTATCAGGGCTGAGATGAAAGCAGCACATATACAGACAGCGTGATATTAGCATTATCTTGTTGGTATTTGTATTAGATTAGCTACTAACATTAGTAACACAAGCGCAATAGCAGATGGGAAGCCAGTGGCTCAAATTTATGAGCTATATTTTTTTCCTTTTTTTGATGACGGAGGAACCACCCTACAATCAGGCCCTTCGGACCCGCTGCGCAACCTAAACCTCCGGGGGAACTAGCCCGGCAACACACCGCCACGGCCCGGCCCCCCACTTAAATCAAGGTACTCACCCAGCAGGGAATCGAACCCCAGACCTTGAGGAGTACTCCCAAAGCCTGGCATCCGCCCGAACCACTGGTGCAACCCCTGGGCATGTTTTATGAGCTATCTTAATAGGCAAAGATATGAAAAAGATTATTAAAATGGTCAGCAATTGTTGAAGGGACACGCGGAAAATTATACACTCATCAAACAAACATGACCAAAGCATAATCATAAGTTCATAACTATTACACTAATTTACATTAAAGTGAAACTAAAAGAATGACAACAAAAAAATAGATGACAACATGATAAGGTCAAAATAAGAGAAACTAGAACCTATGGAAACTTATACCTATCATTTCAAACTCAAGGTTTTAAATGACGGTATCGGAACACGAAACGGTAACAGTCGAGGTGTAACGATATTGGGAGTATCAAATGATACGTAAAGGAAATCGGTTGCAGCGGTTGTGAATTTTTAAATATCATTTTCCGACCAAAAATAATTTTAAATTGCATAAATAACTTGTAATGGTTGAGTATCGGCCGTAAACTAGTTTGTCAATCGAATACGGACCAATATGTAAAGGGAACTGGCCAATACCCATTCAAATTTTCCTCTCGTAGGTATACCGGGATGTAATGGTATCGGAAAGCCCAAAACTCGTTACATAACGGCCGGTATTTAAAATCATGTTCAAACTGCTAGATTTCAAAGAAGAAAATGACATAAAAAGGACATTGTTACAAAGGAACATAAAACACTAACCTTCAAGAGGCATATGTTGGTCCATCCGGTTCATGATCAAAGAAAATGGAGAGATATCAGATGGTGTAGTAGAAGACAAATTAATCTTAGAGGACAACTCCAACATTTTATCCTGAAGAAAAAAGATCTTTAGAATTATTCCATCAACATAACACCCCAAAGACATTTGATTCATTCAACAAACCCAAAAAAGCAATCCTATCTCATCCACTGCATAAATGGATTGGCAAACATTAAGGTGGACAATCAGTTGCCTTGCCAGACAATGATGTTCAATATTGCTTGAAATGTTTAGCAGAACCACAAAACTGGCATACAAAAGCTGTACAACTTACTACAAACCTATCCATTAGACTCCATGGGGACAACCCTACTTCTTTACAAAGTAAATGATAGGGTCAACCATAACATAGTCAAATCTGCATTGCACTTCAAATGGGCATTACATTTTTGTTTTCTTCTTGATAGCGAAGAAGGTGAATAATCAAAGACCAGGAAAAGATGTGACCCATGTCTACATGCAACCTACTGATATATGCAAAGACCACTGTCGAAGAATTTTAAAATACCAACTCAAAACTTTGGGGCAATCATTATAAGTAGTAATAAAGGCAAGTTGATGTGCAAGCTACTGGGATACACACACACACACGTACATATAAACACACACGCACGCACACACACATGTAAATAAATAAATCATTATAGATATATGTATGTATATATATTTTATTGACCAACATCATTGCTTCTAATCAAGTCTCAAGTCAACACTGCTGAGCCAAAAAAAGTCTCGAATCAAAACAACTCATTTTTTCATTACAGAAATTGAAAGAAACCTGTGTTATTTTAATAAGGTCACGCAAAAGAAAAAACTAAGAACATGAATGAGTTGCAAATAAATACCTTTCTGTCTTTTACTTTCTTCCCCAAATTATAGTCCTCCTGTTTCCTTCGCTTTCTCTGCCCAATATGATTTGAGTTAAGAGTTTTGCTAAAAAAGATAGGCTTCAAACTTATCAACGAAAAGGAAGGTATGCCTCAATTACATCAAGTGAGGCAATATGTCCTTAACAAACAAGATGGATAACATGTATATGTGTAGACTAGACTCTATGTTACATGAATCCTTCTAAATTCCTACAATACCCGTGTTGACACTCATCAATCAGGTTACGGTATGGGATCCGTGTCCGATACATTTAGTTGGCATTGTAATTCGAATTAACCATGAGCTCTACGTGGAACTCCTCATTGCATATAAAATGCCCTAAGGCACTTTGTAAACACTAATATCTAAGAAAATAAAGGAGTAATACAAAGAAATTCTATTATTTTGGCATATCCCCATGTCCTTCAGATGGAAATTGGATAAAGTGGCCACTTAGACACATACCAGCACCTGACACATTTATCCAAGTCCATATTACACGGGTATTGTAGTCTATATCCTACCATATGTCATTGGTTGTTTATTTAGAACTCCAACCTCCTTCCCATCCACTTTCTCATCATAATCCAGGAAAAGATTCTGCCTGGATTGTTACTGCTTCCCATTCGGATTGAGCGTGGCCATGTCCAAGAGGGTATGAATTAGTAGGTGGGCCCCTTCCCTTTTGTGTTTGAAAATAAGTTTCGTATTTTGTTGTGTTCCACAAGCACATGCACATGTAATCCCCTCTTGTCGCGTGCCCATCTAAAGCTCAAACTCGTATTGCAGGGGCAAAGAAGTAATGCACCAGATATAAGGATGAGGGCACCTTCACCTCAATAGCTAACTTTTATGTTTGAGTTATATCCAAGATCATGTAACATGGACTCAGAGTACGACTACTCCAGGAACCAAATGCACGCCAAAGCAAAACTGACACAAAGCTAAAGAAACAGGCTGGGAAAGGGGAGAGAGTCCTGAGAAAGAAAAATTGAGCAGGGTACCAACTTTGGAAAAAAAGAATTCAAGAAATTTACTTCGCTGTGCTGTATAATTAATAGTAGCCAAACAGAAAGTGCGACCCATCTAGTATCAGGTTTCACTATAGTTTCTTATCACCCCCCACCCCTATCTTGATTTCATGACGTTGATGTTCCTACCAGTAAACAAACAAAGGCAGTGTCACAATTGAGGAGCTCACCGTCATCCATCTGCACCTCAGAGCCACGTCACGTACAGTTTTCTCACGCAATGTGGCTGCAATCTTAACATACCTCATGATACTGGGTTCATCGGCATATCTACAAATTCCATACAGGAAAATTCAAACCGTTACCATCTGATCCAAATTCCAAAGTAAGAAGTAAATTAAAATCTATCACTATGAAACGATGTTCTGTGTTTGATGCAATAAAAGCTGAAAACTATGAAGTGGGACAATGCGATCATCAAAACACACATTATGGATAATGGTGTAACTTCCAGTCAGAGATGCTGATGAAGAGTGGGCATATCAATTCAACAGTTTCAACTGTTAAGAGCTAGAAAGCTAGTGAGGCTCCATAGCACTATATATCTCATAACCATTATTTGCCAAACAGATGCTCAAATGGTAAGTATTAGCATATCTGGCAATGAAACTAGCGACACCTCTATTATACATGATACGGATTGATTTTCTTTTTTCTACGAGTACATAGAGATTGTTATTTGCTGGAGAATCATAATAGAAACAGACCATCTTCACATGCCTTTTTTTAAATTCCTTCGGGGTACTAACTACATCAGCTCAACAGCCTCAACTGCTAAAGGAATGACGACATGAGCAGCTATCATGCCTTACCTCATCATGCAAAATAACCGAGCAAAAGTTCACTGGCAACAATTCAATCAGTTTATACAAAAGGAAATTTACTAGATCAAACCACAAAACAAGGGCATGGAGAGACTTCAGTGGAAGATGAGGCAATTATGTTTTTCCATCAATCAGAGCGATGCAATTAGACGACGCAAGCTATGAAAAAGAAATACTCCAAAATTAGAGCATGATGAAACATGTAGTTCCCGAAAGCAGTATTGACAAACACCTGGAAGAAACTACCTACTTGGCAAGTCCTTCTTCCAATCTGTACTGTTCCTCGACAGACCACTCCACTGCCAAACCTGTCTCATGCTTGAGCCCAGGCACAGAATCGACAAGAAGAGAACCAGAAGAATTCCCAGCTTGACCTATCCCTTGATTATGGTTGATGATCCCAGAGTTTCCAGAAAACATCATGCCCGCCGTACTATTGACCCCACAGTAATTCGCCATCGGCATCATCTCAGATGTGCTGTTCACTGCGCCTGACTGGAAAGATATCGCATGCCGATTCAAAGCAGAGCCAAAAGTTCCATCATGGCGAAAACCAGGGTTCGATTCGGCTGCCATTTCCACTCTCTTAACTTATTAACCAAGCAATCAATAACCCACCAGAGACTTTGAATTTCCAAATATTCCACTTGATGTTAAATCCAATTAAAATAGCAGAAAAGCAGCCTAATTTTTACATAGCGTAAAACCTCCGCCTTATGAGAAGCTGATAAATTTCCAGCTATAATTGAGAAAGAATTCCAAGATCCATTGACAAAGCACAGCTCAAGATTCCGAAAGCATAGACACTTTAACTTGTAAAAATCCCTAGAATTTGTCCCCCAACAAAAGATTCAATTCAACACCAAAGCCGCTGATACAGAAGACCAAACCCACTGATTAACAAGATAATAAAGCTCAATCCACCAAAATAAAACCTAAGATTCCCAAACTGAAGAGATAAAACTTAAAGGGCACAACCCACACAAAAGTAGAGTCTTAACAACCTACCAAATCCCACTGAAAAACCCTAAAACTCGAATCACAAATTCCTCTCCAACCCACCAAATTGGACACAAACAAGAGCCAACATATTTCATTTCACCCCATTCGAAAACCCAAAAGCTGATTGATACGAAATCGAAGAGATATTTCCTTCCCAGTGGAAGTGGTGTGTATAGAGAGAGAAACAGAAAGCAAAGGGGTTACCTTTCCAAATGCATAAACTTTCCGACGGTGCCCTAATTGGTTCTGCTGCCTTTTTCTCTCATCACTCACTCCCTCTCTACTGCTTTTTTGGGCTTCTTTCAGCTCTCTCTCTAACTTTCTCTCTCTCTCTCCTCCCCCCTCTCCTCTGATGCTCCATTACACAGAACGTAACAGCCAACGGGAGTCAGAGTAGGGGGAAAGGGGCCATGGGTTTGTGGGTGTTTTTAAAATACTTAGTAACTTTATTTTTATTTTTGTGTTTTTCCTTTTTTGAGTGTGTGGCTGTGTGCAGATCTTGGAATTCAGCAACAGTGCGAATCCCAATAAGCATTTGATGCCAATTATTGTGGACTCTCCACCTTTACTCACTTTTTCATTAATTGGAGTAGTCTTGTTTTAATATCCATTTTTTTATTTTAACTTGTCAAAGGAAGGAAAAATAAAGTGGAAATAATTGAGATAAATAATTTTTGGAGAGATATTGTTACTTCGTTTTACTTGTTTATAGAAATAAATAGAAATAAAGTAGAACGAGAATAATTTTATCTTCATTGGTTTTAGCGGTAGACATTCCGACTATAAATTCAAAACTATTTTTTTTTTTCTAATATAGGCACGGCTTCTAATAGAATCGAGAGCACAAGTCATTTCTACATAGGATGTGTAGAATTTTGTTGTCAAGTATTTGAGAGGTTGGTTATTATTTCTCTTTATGCATTTTGGAAAAGAATATAGAGAGCAAAAATATAGGAGTAATAATTTGGTTTGATTGGTTGTAAAGATAGGATGGTCAAGTCATAAATTCGAATGTGACACTTTCTCGTAAAATAGTCCAAGAGCCAAGGACGAAGAGAGAAGACCAATGTGGAGTCACCTGATCCACGGAATTAAAATTTCTAAAATAATTATCATTTTTATTAAATTTGACTCATTGATCCAAGTATGTTAAAAAAACCTTTAGATCATGTGAAAAATCAAATTTTGTCCTTTTTTTTTATCGTTACCAAACTCAACTCAATTTTTAATGGCTCTAGATATTTGACTCACCTATTTACAAATTATAGGTCATATTAATGGAATCATAAGGACAAATCCTTGAAAAGGGCAACACCGTGCTTGAAAAGTAAAATGAAAAAGATTGCAAAGAAAAGACTTTGATCAATTCTGAGGAAGCCACTTTGAAAGGTTAAAGGTATGAATTTATTGAAGCTATTTCAGCTTTCTTTACAAGATTGATGGAATTTTTCATATGATAAATTTTCATCATAACCAATTTTAGCATAATCTACTTTGCGCAGTACGAATAAAAGAAGTCCTTGACTTCACATGCACGTCCGACCAACAAATTCAAACAATGCGACTTGATGGCACCCAAATTAGCATGATTATGAATATCTTTACGCCAAACCTTAAGACAAATTCAAACAATTTTAAATTAACCCCTTCGCATAACTTCTAAATTCATAATCAAATATGGTGTCTATTATTAACATCGAGGATCGTTTGAATTATTTACCTCAATTATTTAAGTTATGAACCCTGAATTATTCCAAAGCTGAAACACGCTTTGACCAAATATGTCTTTCTATCTCGAATAATTCCCAATTACTACTTCAAATGACGCACTTCTCATGATAAGTGGAGTATAGAATTAACGGAGTATATTGTAGCTCATTAGGCGTAATAACACATTTCCCCCCAAAATTGGATGCATTACAAACAACTACCTACCGAATATTGAGTTTACGTTAACTTTTATCTATTCCTTTTCTTCTTCTTTAGTTTAATGTTGAAGCTATTTCAACTTTTCTTTACTTCTTTAGTTTAATGTTAAAAGTTTGGTTTCATATTACTGTAGATGAAACTTTTACTTTACAATTATCTTTTGGTTTTTATGTAAAGTGATGATTCATAATTGCATTTGCAATAGTATATATATAGGTTATGGTGTGGGATTTTTTGTTCGGAATCAAATTTCGATGATCTGAACCGTTAGATTCATTTAAAATGTGTTTTTAAGGTCCAATGCAGGCATTTGTCAAAAAAAAAAAAAAACCCGGAAGGGCTTGATCAGAGCCATTTTCAATAAAATGTGTATGCACACACACATTTTATTGAAAACGGCTCGGATCAAGCCCTTCAAGGTATTTGTTTTTGACGAATCCTCGGTTCAGACCTTAAAAACACGTTTTAAACATATCTAACGGTTTGGATCATCAAATTCGACCCTGAACAAAAAATCCCGCACCGTAGGGTTTAAGGGAGCCCTTATTGGATATTCGTTGTATATATATATATATTAATGTATATAACTAGAATTGTCATGCGAGAACTATATTAATGTATCCACTTGTAGGTGATACTACGGAAAGTCTTTTCTACTATAAGTTTTAATTTTTTTCTCAGGAACAGTTTAACTAATTTTTCTTATAAATTTGCCCGTTTCATGTTTTGAATTCAAATTAGTTCTATTTCGTGGAATTTTTTTTCGCCGACGTGATGAGTTCCCAAGACAGGATTTGAACTCGAGCATAATTTGTTGCGAGCGTCTTCAAGAAACTTGGGAGGCCCTATTAACCAAAATAGGCAACCATATTCTCGTCTCATCATATATAATTCTAATGGGCTAGTCAATGGGTGAGAAATTTTGCGTTCTTAAATTGAAATTACACGAAAATAATTACCTAATCTACAATACTAACCCTTTCGATCACCCACTATAGTTTGAATCATTTTTCAAGCCAAAAGCGTTTTGACTTGTTATAGTAGTATTTTGTTAAATTTCGACAAATTTATTCTAATGGTTTCATTACGTCAAAGACGTCATTCTTTTACCTTAACCTATGATAACCGTTAGATCACATAAATCATTTCATTTATAGTTAAGCAAAAAGTATTCAATACGTAATAGGTTATCATTTTTTTTTGTAGGAAACTTGACTTGTATAAATATGGCCAGTGTCATTTTGCAAAAATTGACCTTTTGTTTTAAAAATGGTTGAGTAGTTTTTATTTTGAATTGACCATGAAAGACCTTGAAGAGAAAAGAATCAGCTGACAGCAATGCTTAATTGGACTACTAAAGTGGGGACCAGACTATGTGATGCGTGGGTAGTGCCCTTGTTTGCCTTGATGCTACAGTTCTGTTTGAATGGAAATTGAAATTACAGAGACATCACCAGGTCCACCACATGAGATACCAAATACAGGGAGGCAAGGCATGGCAAGGCACATCTTTCAACCTTAATAATTAAAATGGAAACAGAGGAATATTGTCTAACAAAAACACCTAACCACTAACATTGTTCCAGTTTGAGGGCAATTTGGAAGATGCTTAAAATCAGAGGACCAAGCCAAAACCTTCTTTTTGATGGGCCAAGGCGAGTGTAGGGAATAGAATAAAATTAGATTTCCAGAAATTATAATTTCTGCAAATTAAAAAAAACAATTTATAGTCTACCAAAACACCTGACCACTAAAAGCATCTCCAATTGCAGGTTATGTGTGTCAATAAAGTGACTTATTAACCTTTTTAGCCTCCAAATTATTATTGATTTTAGTCTCATTTTCGTCCTCAATATAAACCTTGGAGACATTTTGTCTATAACATTTCAATTTTTGTACCCCCAAAGCTAACGTCGTTAGCCCAAACCATTAAAATAAGGGTCATTTCAGGTGCTTCTTTTTTCTCTTTATTTCTCATTTGAAAACCATTTTTCAAAATTAGCTTTAATTGAAAAAGAAATTTTCCAAAACATTTTTCAGAAAAAAAATCAAAAAAAAAATTATCGAAAACAAATTTTCTACAAAACAGTTTGTAGGGGTCCGGATAATCCGAGCAGTATCAGGAGACCGGCGTGAACCGAACCGGATAGGGTTTCAGCAGAAGCGACCGATGGGACACCGTTCAGGGACTCCTCGGTTAAAAGGTTACTCCGTCTCCTAGTCTTCAAGAGGAAGTCGCCGACCCCTTGCCTTGGTCGTCCACCGAAGGCTTCCTGATAGCACTCTTAAAAAGTGATCCTGGGAATGGCTTGGCCAAGAGGTCGAGCCATCAACCTCATCACGAGAACCACCCCAGGGGCTAACTTAGCAAGGAAGTTAATGCTGCAGGTGCGAGTAACAAACTATGATCATGACAGGTGACGTAACCCGAACGGTTACGACACGTGTCATGATTCTACTGGAGGCATGTGCTCAAGGAACATTCTCACGGGCTCGTCATCATGATGTCAGCCGAGCGGTTAAGTCATGTGACGAGCACGATCGTACTTGGTGAGCAAGCCAAGGCTCACCTATAAAAGGTAGCCTTTATCAAATGATCAAGGTACGCACAACTCTCCTTTCAAACCCTAGATCTATACTTCTTCTTCCTTTACTAACTTGACCGTCGGAGCGCCATTCTGGACTCTGCGGTCCAGACCGGCGCTAACAGTGCGTTGAGTGTGCAGGCCTAGGAGTACCTGAGTGAGAGAGCATCATCTTCATCACCGATCATCGTCAGGAAGGACTATATGAGAAAGAAGGCTCCACACAGTTTTTGTCACGTTCCGCCATCCTTAGACCCCTCATTAGGGATCATGACACGTGACCGGCCAACAAGGCCTTCATACTTAACCAAATGGGCTTAAGAGTAGAGTGCTATAATTAGGAAAAAATAAATAAACATTAGCGGAAGTGAGATAGAAAAACTTCTTTTTCACTTATGGGGTCTCATAATAAAAGTAATTACATAAAAAACCAAGTGAAATTAGCGCTACCCATTTGGTCCAGATCATACATACATTTAACATCCATTACATATCCTTAATATATAACTTACATACACCACTTGTCAAAAATATATACATCCTTGTCCATAAATGAGACTAATGCAAAACATGCCAAACTACAAGTCTTTTTAGTGCTTCTACTCCATATGCAAAACATTCCATGAAGCTCAACTTTACACAAAAACTTCACTTCAAAGCATTCAACTATCACACTCCATCACCTGAAATTGGTAAATAAACCGTCAGCTGGAAGCTCAGTGAGTAAAGCTCATACTAAGATTTGGGTTTTGAAATAAATAACACATATAAAGCAAGATCTTGTACATTTGAAAAGTCACATCACATTTCACATGAAAACTTGAACTTCTTGAAAACATACACATAGCCAAAACCTTAAACGGTGGGAAAACTAAAAAACCATGAAAACCAATGATTGACTTCAATTTGTGTATGAACTAAGAGAGATTTCAGATCTAATCAAACATCTCTGTTAAAAAAAATTCCAAAAAAATACCATTTAATAAGACAAGCTTCATTGCCGATGATGGCTTTCTCCGGCTGCGGTATGCGGATTGGATCTCAACGACGGGAGGAAAAATCAATGGCGGCTGCAGGAAACAGGAACGAGATCGCCAACATCGATAAGATGATTGGAGAGGGTCTGACGACAACAAGATCGACAGAGGGGAACATGTATATCTTTCCTCTTTTCTTTTTCACCCCCAAGGCATAGTCTCATCCTTGCTTGTGTTTTCTTATCTTCTGTTGCTGAAACAGATCTCTAGAAGTTTATTTTAATTCCTTGATATTTTGCAATTGTTCATGACCTCGTGGACATTATTGCCCCCAAAGAGTTTTTCCATGGGCACCTATGTGCTCACAATCTACCTTATGCAGATGTGATGCTGGGCGCCTTATGAACTACAGAAAAGACGTGCAACAATTGAAAACAAACTGGATAGTTTAGAGAAAACACTCTCTAGGCTCTTTTTTCATTCAATAATAATCAATAACTATCTTGCCCTAAGGCTTACATCAATTATTTATATTAGCAGCAACCCTAAAACTCAAAAGAAAATAAAATTCTAGACAGCAACCCTAATTCTTGTAAAACAAGAAAACATAAAATAGAAAACTGAATCAACTTAAATTAAGAAACTAAATAACTCCATACTAGTAATCTCCTAACAAATTACTAAAATTGAAACATTAAAATAAATACTAATAAACTGCTAGTTTTCGAAAATCTGATCTGCATCATTCTTTCGGGCTTGAAAAAAACTCATCCTCGAGTTTTCATGGCGTTGGAGAATTTGTTTCGCTTTTCCTTGTCTGCATCAATCTTATTCTTTAAGTTGATCTTCTCAAATATAAATTTCAAATAATCTTCGAAAACAAAAGGAACAATTTCCTTCCAAACTAGCACTAGATATGCAGTCAAATGAATCTTACTTTCTAGACCTTCAATATGCTCCCAAAAAGGATCCACCAATTAAAAATTTGGATCATCTTCGACACCATTTATTAAGCCGAAGATTGAATCTTCAGAACTATGATCTAACTTTCTAAAAATATTAGTATGCATTATGTTCAACCCAATGTTTGCCTTTCGTTCCTTGTGCAACACTAAAATATTCATATTATTCGGCATGGAACTTGAATCCTCTGTTTTTTTAGGAATTATCTCATACTTTTCATCAACGAATAGCTTTTCATCATAGATTGGCGCTTTATCCCAAATCCATGATAGGATCTGAAATAATTTTGGAAGTAAATGGCCAGTCAATTAAAGTAGCGTCCACTATATTAACCTCTTGGATTTTTTCGGGTGTCACACCTCCCTGGAACTCAGGAAAGTTGATCTTTGAATCAGACTCCCATTGTCAGAAATCACAGTGTTCAACCATGATCCCCAGCCTCTACCCCTTTGTGAACACCCCGCGGAATGTCCACGAAAAACGATTGCAGTTTTGGAAAACAGTTTTGATTGATTGACTGGAGTCGCCACCCAGGTTTGAGGACCGTACCCGAGAAACCATTTGAAAAATGACTCTTTTGCCCTTTGAATGGAAAATATTTTACTGGTCTCGCAAAATGAGATTTCTCGGGTCCGGGAGCTAGGTTACGAGAGGGGAAGGAATTTAAAGCACCCCTCTCTCCTGACACGATGACCGGTCTTTACTCAATGTTGAAAGGATTTTGAAAACATTGTTTAAATGGACTTATAAATTCATACAAGAACACATAAATACATTTGCATAGTAAGAGTGATGTATGCGTATGCATGTGCAAAATGTCATGAGCTAAAGAGTGCAAGGTGTAATGAAATACAAACATATAATGCAATAAATAGTCCTAAACATGATCAAGCAATGTTGGAAACCTCCCCAGAACAAGTCCATGAACAACACATAACTAGCACTTGGACTGCCTACTGGACACCTGAATCAAGCTGGTCCAGGCGCCTAGATCAGAGATGGGCGCCTGGAAGAGGGAAATCCAGGCGCCTGGAATCACTATGGGCGCCTGGAGTATGTCAATGTAGGCGCCTGGAATGCTGACCAGACAGAAATTTCTTCAATCAAGGCCTTACGGCAAATGATGAATGCAATCTTTATGACTTGTTCTCATATATCCAAAATGATGTTTGGTGACACTATGAACTGAATGGATCTCCAAGTTTATTTTATGATATGCACTTAAGAAAGCATGATTTTGGAATGTTTAGCGGATGTAAAGAAACATGATAAACTGATTTCTAGCATGCACCATGACCCTTTTTAATGCACTACCAGAATAGAAGAAATGAAGAAGACAAGATAAATTTGACCATGGAATGACCTAAACAACTATATGATGGATACATTATGTTTTGATGCATTTTATTCATATAAAATGACCCTCTTTCTGATGTTGTTTCAAATCAATAAAGATCATCATGTATTCCTTGACCTAAAATGCAAAATGCTTTCTTTTGAACACTAACTTTTATTTCTAAATGACTTATATCATGCCATGGAGCAACCATCTAAACTATACAATGCTTATATCAGCCATAAATGAAGTACCAATGCTTCAAATGAAACAATATATCAGGAAATGAACCAAAAATCATGATAAGAGAGAAGGGATCCAGGCGTTTGCATCATGCAAGTCCAGGCGCCTGGATCAGGTACTGGAGCACAAAATAAAATCTCTTTCTGTGATGTTTAAGACTTTTCCCAAACTCTAATCTAGTATGGAAGACCAGATAGAGCTTGGTTGATGTCCCCTCAGGGCCTGTTTGAACACATTAGGTAGAAAAACTACCTTCTTGGCTTGATTGAAGTACTTGGATGGTGTTTTGGGGGTTGTTTAGTGATTGAATGGACTGTAATTTAGCTTCTGGAACTATGAATGACAGATTGTGGGAGCTTTGATTGGGGTTGAGTTGTGGAAGATATGAATATGTGGATTTTAGATGGTAGGAAAGTGGGTTTTGAAGGTGGAGTTAATGAAACAAGAAGAGAGCTATTTGGGGATGAGTTTCTGGAATAAATTGAGCAGCATAACAATAAGGAGAGAGTGTGTGATTCTGATCTCTTCCAAATGAGTGAGAGAGAGGGGTATATATAGCCAAAGAAAGGTTCAAAATGGGCCATTGGATGGCTTAGGGGTCAAGTTAGGGGTTCACCTATTTTTCCTCCATTCTCTCTCAGAAAATCCCACCAAAAATCATCTTCAAAGTTCAACAAGACGCTCCTTCCCTCCCATTTCACCTTGGGGATCAAATATCTGGAGTGAGTCCGGGCGCCTGGAATAGGGAATCCAGGCGCCTGGATTTAGTCTGGGCGCCTGGAATAGGGGAATCCAGCGCCTGGATTAGGAGACAACACAACATATGAAACTTCGCGGGGCCGCTCCGGGTGCTACCGAACTCCGTTTTACGCATGGTTTGAAGAGTTGGAAAGCTTGTCAAGTCTACTTTCTAACCCAAGTGGTTTGAACCCAAGATGATTTGTACATCAAAATTTATGACCATTTTACCCTCAGAAGGTCGGGAAAACAAGTCGTTTTAGTAAAACGTGCACATCTCCCTCATTTCAAAATGGATTGGGACGTATTATATATCAGAAAATAGGGTTTTGAATGTACTAGAAGGTGGTGTAGGCTCGGGTTAATTTTGAAGAGGTTTAGGAGGGGTTTCCAAGTTCACAATCAAGCCTCTCGTGCTTTTATCAGGCATTTTCATCCTTGGGGATGCTTGATAAGTTTCTCGGGTCAAAATCGGGGTGTCTACACCCTTGTTTGAAAGTAGCTACCGCCGCTAGCCCTGTCGACGCTGAATGCCCCCGCAGCAAAAGGGTTTTTAGCCGCTTCACCTTCCGTACTTTCGTCCTCCTCACGAGGCCGCCGATTATACGGACGATGGGGAGGTGGATTCCCCCCAACAGCTAGGGCAACAACTTGGCCGATTAAGGCGATTATTGCATCCAACAAGTTCTATTCTAGTTGTTGGAATTGTGCCT
Source organism: Vaccinium vitis-idaea (assembly GCA_963854785.1). Classification (NCBI taxonomy): domain Eukaryota; kingdom Viridiplantae; phylum Streptophyta; class Magnoliopsida; order Ericales; family Ericaceae; genus Vaccinium; species Vaccinium vitis-idaea. The sequence goes on along the minus strand of OY978224.1, from coordinate 19,037,434 downwards.
CTGTTCGCGCCTCTTGCGCTACGTCATCCCTTTCATAGATGCCCTCCAAACTAGCTGTTTGATCACCTTGTTCTCCTCGACCTATAGCATGTCCTCCGACCATAGTAAGGATTGGAACTCAGTGCTCTGATACCAATTGATGCAGGGCGCCTTATGAACTACAGAAAAGATGTGCAACAATCTAACACAAACTGGATAGTTTAGAGAAAACACTCTCTAGACTCTATTTTCATTCAATAATAATCAATAAACTATCTTGCCCTAAAGCTTACATCAATTATTTATATTAGTAGCAACTCTAAAACGCAAAAGGAAATAAAATTCTAGGTAGCAACCCTAAATCTTGTAAAACAAGAAAATATAAAATAGGAAATTGAATCAACCTAAATTAAGAAACTAAATAACTCCATACTAGTAATCTCCTAACAAATTACTATTAACAAATTACTAGCAATTCTGATACCAACTAACGCAGCTAGAAACGTGAACAAGAAGAAGATCACCCCCACGAATAAGAAACAACTCTTCTACAATCTAATAACCCGCAATCTCCCAATCGTCTTCGTCAATGACCCATCCACCACCAGTAGCTCTTTTCTTGTAAAAAAAAAAAGAAAGGAAATATATACATGTTCCCCTATGTCGATCTTGTTGTCGTCAGACCCTCTCCAATCATCTTATCGATGTTGGCGATCTCGTTCCTGTTTCCTGCAGTCGCCATTGATTTTTCCTCCCGTCGTTGAGATCCAATCCGCATACCGCAGCCGGAGAAAGCCATCATCGGCAATGAAGCTTGTCTTATTAAATGGTATTTTTTTGGAATTTTTTTTAACAGAGATGTTTGATTAGATCTGAAATCTCTCTTAGTTCATACACAAATTGAAGTCAATCATTGGTTTCCATGGTTTTTTAGTTTTCCCCTGGTTGAAAAAACTCGTCCTCGAGTTTTCATTGCTTGAAGGAACTTGATAAATCTTTTCTTGTCAGCATCAATTTTATACTTAAAATTAATTTTTTTGAACCTGAAATTTGAAAATTCTTTAAAAGTAATGGAACGACTTCCTTCCAAATTCTGCCTAGGTGAGCAATCCATATATTCTTACTTCTGGAGTCTTCGATGAATTCCCAAAACGGATCAACAAATTCATTAGCACTCTTGTCAATTGCACCATCTTCAAGCTTTTCGTAAGAATCAAATCTAATTGATTCTTCTACATCCGTTTCCAACAACGCGAACGTAGAAACCACTTTTTTTTGCAACACTTCTTGATTTTCTGTAATTTTCTCCACCAGTTCAAAATGTTCTTCGTCAAAAACTGGTGGCTTACTCCAATCCGCTACTAGATCTGGAATATTATTTGTAGTAAAAGGCCACTCAATGGGAGCCTTTGTTGTCCTCTCCCTCGGCTGATAGTTACCCGCCAAAGGTTTGGTGATAGAAACGTCATCTGATACCTCCTCCTCTTTCGGAAATCAAGGTATAACAAGATGACGGCGAGGTGGATTCCCCCCAATAGTTAGCGCAGTAATCTGGTTGGCTAGGGCGACAATCGCGTCCGACACATGCTATTCTAATTGCTGGAACCACGCCTCTAGTTGTGCTTCTCGCGCGACATCATCGTGCTCGTACACATACTCGATGTCAACTTGTCGATCATGACGATATCTTCCTGCCATGATCAATCAGGAACCGAGCCTAAGCTCTGATACCAACTGACGCAGTTAGAAACGTGAATAAGAACAAGATCACCCCCACGAATAAGAAACAACTCTTCTATAATTCTATTAATATGCGGGTTATTAGATTGTAGAATAGTTGTTTCTTATTCGTGGGGGTGATCTTGTTCTTATTCACGTTTCTAGCTGCGTCAAGATGCTGACACACGCAAATATGTGTTCAAATATGCAAAGCATGCATGAATAGTGTAGTTCATATCTGAACATAGGCATGAGGGTTTATTAGTCGGCAAGGACGGTGGTGGTTGACGTGCGGCTGTGGAATTGGAATTGATTAACATAGGTGGACGACGGAAACGGAAATGGAATTGGTCGACAGAAATGGTGAAAATGAATCACATCCCACAAAAATAGGGAAGTGATTAAGGTAATCCCAGAAATGTGGGAGGAATTGTAACCGTCCATATATGTAAAATAATTAGTAAGGGCACAATGGTCGATTATAGATTTTCAGGATGAAATCATAAGTATTCAAATCTTATAGGATGGAATCATAAAGATTTTTTCTGTACAAGATGCCTAATTAAAAATTTATATAAAGAAAACCACCTTTTTTAAAAACATTTTTGAAAATAATTGAAAAAAAGTTTGAAAGTTCAAAATAACTAGTTTACTTTCTGAAAACAAATTTTCTACAAAACATATATTTTTTTTTTATACAAAAAAAAGCCACCTTTTTGAAAATCATTGAAAAAAAGTTTGAAAGTTAAAAAAAAAAAAGTTTTCTGAAAGTAAACTAGTTTTTTTCTTTTTTTTAATTTAAAAAAAATCTTGAAAATTGGTATAACAAATTTTTTCTTCAAAAAGGATAAATTTCACTTACCTCCCGTGAGGTTTCTAATAAATACAGATACCTCCCAAACAATTTTGAAATTCCACTTCCCTCCTTACTTTTCAAACTAATTGTCAGATTCCTCCTGCCGTTAATTGAAGGCTAACAAAAAAATTTAAAAAAAAAAACCAATACGATTACTTAATATAAAAAGTCTACCAAAACACCTAACCACTCAGAGCATCTCCAATTGCACGGTATGTGTGTTAATAAAATGGCTTATTAACCTTTTTAGCCTCCAAATTATTGATTGGGTTAATTTCACTGACCTCCCCTGAGGTTTGGGTTACTTCCATTGACCTCCCCTCTACTTTTTGATATTCCATTGCCCTCTCTTACTTTACAAACTATTTGGCAAATACCCCGCTTGCCGTCTACTTCCGACTAATGGGGTTAACTTTGTTGCTGAAATGACTTTGTTGCCCCTACCTATATAAACTACGATACATCCATTTCCCATCTCATTCGTTCAATTGATTTTTTTATTTTTCTTTTGTAAATTCCACTGGTAGCGTCTTTTCATAAGACGCGACTTTTTTCTTTTTCAAAAAAAAAAAAATACCATGGGTAGCGGCTTTTCATTAGGCGCGACTCATATATTTTTTTGTTTTAATTCCACCGGGAGCGTCTTTTCATTTGGCACCAATTGCTTTTTTTTTTCTCTTACACCTATAAATACCCACACTCTCCCTCTCACATTTTAGAAGCAAGAAGACTCACACGCGCACACACACACACACTCTTTTTCTCTCTCTCTCTTTCTCAATCCCAGGTAAAGATTGACTCCATAAATTTTTATTTCCCTTTCAATTTTATTCCAATTTTTTTTCCTTTAAATTTTATACCAACATATGGTCTAATCATGGCATTTTTTTAAAAACCTCATTAAAAAAAAAAAAAGAGTTGAGCCTAATAAAAGACGCTACCCGTGGAATTTTAAAAAAAAAAAGTTGAGCCAAATGAAAAGACGCTACCGGTGGAATTTTTTTAAACAAAAGAGTCGCCACTAATGAAAAGCCGCAATCTGTGGGAATTTTTAAAAAAAAAAAGGAGTCGTGTCTAATGAAAAGACGCATCTAGCCGAATTTCCAAATAAAAAATAAAAAAACCTGAGGTGCGCCTAATCAAAAGGCGCTACCCGTGGAATTTAAAAAATAAAAACGGGTCAAGCCTAATCAAATGACGGTACCTGTGAAATTTTAAAAAAAAAAAACAATTGGCGCCAAATGAAACGACGCTACTGGTGGAACTACAATATTAAAAAAAAAGAGTCGCGCCTAATGAAAAGCCACTACCCATGGTATTTCTTTTTTAGAAAAAAAAGAAAAAACCAAGTCGCGTCTTATGATGAGAAGCTACCATTAGAATTTACAAAAATAAATAAATAAATAAATTGAAATGAACGAATGAGATGGGAAATGGTTGTGTAGTAGTTTATATAGGTAGGGGCAACAAAGTCATTTCAGCAACAAAGTTAACCCCGTTAGTCGTAAGTAGGCGGCAAGTGCCAAATAGTTTGTAAAGTTAGGGAGGGCAATGGAATATCAGAAAGCAGAGGGGAGGTCAGTGAAATTAACCCAAACCTCAAGGGAGGTCAGTGAAATTAGTCCTTATCGATTTAGTCTCATTTTCGTCCCCATTATAAACATTGGAGACATTTCGTCCTTAATATTTCAACTTTTGTATCTTGAGCGGGTAAAATCCAATTACCAATAGAAATAAAAAGGCACGAGCAGTTCACGTGCACGGAGTAACCGCCACGAGAGGGTACCTAGCTCGGCGTTATTATATAGGGGTTCCTTAACCCTATGCCAAACGGGCTTGACCATTAATAAGGTCAAGACAGTAACAAGAACACCAGGTGAGGGTGGACTAGCCCGGCGGCAACCATGGGAGAGTGTCTCCGGGTACGACTGAGCTAATCAGGCTACTAATATAGCCAGGGCATATGTGGACTACATGATTCAGCTCGGTACAGCTCGGCATATGTGGAGCTAGCCTTGGAAGGACCATGCTGAGCTAAGGGCAATCTCTTGTGTGATAAGAGGAAATCCCGTAATTATAGGGTCAACGTAGGTATTCCAAGTATAAATAGGAATACACTGCACAATTGTAGACACCCCAATCTGGACCATTGGAAATTCCAAAAATTCCCCGATGATGAAAATGCCTAATGAAAGCACACAAAGTTTGATCAAAGACTTGAGGGCCCCGAGGGCCCCGCCAATAACCTTCCAGAAAACTACCAAAATACCCCTTGAAACCCCTGGAATGGTGCAAAACTTTGAAACACATGCACCTGGATTGGACAAATCCAGGCGCCTGGAGGGAGTTCAAGCGCCTGGAATTGCACAATCCAGGCGCCTGGATATCAGTCCAGGTTGAGTGTAGTTTAAGTTGATAGTGGGCGGGAACGATATCTTGGGGGATTTTCCTGCAAAGTTCAGTTAGAGGGAGAGTGGTAGAGATGATTAGCTCTAGGTTTAACCCCTTAGGTGACCCCTCAAACGCCTTTGAAGTTCAAATAGCCCACTTTGAACTCTTGTTTGCCTATAAAAACCACACTACTCCTCCATTTTCAAGGGCTGAAAAATTTCCATCTCCCTCTTGCTGTTACTCTGCCAAAACCTCTACAGAAGTTCAGTTCCAACCAATCTCTCTCTAAACCCATCACTCAAACCCATCCTCATACTATCCATACTTCTGAAAATCATCCTTTTCACCATTGAATCTCTCTCAAAATCCACACACATTGTCCTTTACTCACTCTATACATTCAAGTCCAGTATCCCTTTGGTAAAAAATCCACACAAAATTTCTTCTTAAGCCCTTTGATCAAACCCAAAAAGGTAGTTTTCCCTACCAATATGTTCAAGTAGGCCCTGAGGGGAACTCAATCAAGTCCTCACTGGTCTTCTATACCAGTAGAGGGTTTGAGAGAGGTTTGAAAGATCATCAAGAAAGAAATCAGTTTTGTGTTCAATACTCAATCCAGGCGCCTGGATCATCACTTTCCAGGCGCCTGCATTGAGTCCAGGCGCCTGGATTCACTCCATGCAGGCGCCTGGATTCCATTCCTCTGGTCATGCTTTCTACTTCCTTTTGCACTTTAAACAGTTTTTGGTACTACATTTACATACATTGATCTATAGTTGTTCATATTCCATGTTCTGATCCTTACTATGATGATCATTTGAAGTGTTTTTGAGGTTGCAATCATGTTTTGAAAAGGGATTACATAAGAAAGAAGTGTTCATATGAGCTTATGTGTCATTTTTGGGTCCTGATCATTCAATTTTTAAGGTGTCAAGATGAGATTTTCCATGTTACTTAAGCATACCCCATTGTAGGTCATTAAAATAAGCATTATCATTGCATTTTTGTTGCATTTTAGTATCATTTCATTGTATTTGAGCTAAATTTGAAGTTTCATGCCTGCTACTGTGCTGCTACATATCTTCTAGAATACATGTGAGCTAATCAAAACATTGCATTTGATCTCAACTGTGAAAAATGAGATTTTAGAGTTTCTGTCTGGGAGGCCATCTAGGCGCCTGGATTGGCCCTTTCCAGGCACCTGTATTCAATCCAGGCGCCTAGATTTACCTAATCCAGGCGCCCAGGTTGCAATCCAGGTGTGATGGTTTGAGCATTTGTGATCAATTTCTAGGATATCTAAAGGCAGTTTGTGGGCTATTTAATGAAATTTTAACATCTTTTGTACATGAATCATCCACTCATAACACTTTGCACGAGCATTCACCCATTTCTCATTGATCTTCTTGATGCGTTTACCATGCTCTCACATGAATTTGAGTTTGCAGTCCATTTAAACAACATTTTCAAAATCTTCTAAGCATTTAGTAGAGACTGGTGGTTACACCGGGCGCGATGGGTGCTTTAAATTCCTTCCCCTCGCGTAACCTAGCCCCCGGACCCGAGAAATCTCATTTTGCGAGACCAGTAAAATATTTCCTATTCAAAGGGCAAAAGAGTCATTTTTCAAATGGTTTCTCGGGTACGGTCCTCAAATCCGGGAGGCGACTCCTATCAGTCAATCAAATTGTTTTTCAAAATTCAAAACTGTTTTCGCGGATGTTCGCTCCGCGGGGTGTTCACAACAACCATATAGGAAAGAAACCAATATGGAAAGAAGTTCTATTGCAGGAAGAGATCTTGCAGACATATAACAATTCTATACCTAATAGGAAGAGTCCTATTTGGAAAGGTTTCCTAATGTAAATAGGAAACTAGGGCAACGTGAGGCCTTGATCAACAAGTAACTCACACCTATAAAAAAAAGCATCATGCCCATGAAGAAAGGTACGCTGTAACTCATTGTTGTACGCATTGTGTCCTTGGCTTTTTTTTTTGTGGTAAATAAGCTTGAAATAAAAAGAGGGCTAACCGAATATACAACCTGCAAGGGGCATACCCCAGGAGGAAAAGAAAACAAAGAAAGGAAAAGAACAAAAGAAATTAGGGAAACTAAAGCCAAAAGGCTACAAAGATATGAGAAAATAAAATTATAAGTTCCTAACCAAGACATGAAAATTGATTTAGAATAATGGTCTAATTATAAAGAGTTTCTAACCCTTCTAAGTAGAAGGACTAGAAACTCTCACAAAACTATTGAATCTTCATTTGGGTTGAACTTGATAGTGTTGAAACACAGTTGATGATGCACGGTTTGATGATCCACTAGCAGCTGAATTCCAATGGGTTGATTGCACGATGATACCACTAGCAAGGGCTGATGATGCCTGATGATGCACGAGCTGATGTTGCACAGGTTGATGAACTAGAAGCAAACCACTAGCTACTTCATGTTGGCTTGAGCTTGATAATGTTGAAACACGGCTTATGATGCACGGCTGAAGATCCTACTATACCACTGCTAGTTAAAGCGTCCAACAGTAGTGTATTCAGTAGTATGTAATATGTGTAACCGGCTAGAGTTGGGAGGAAATGCCCCCTCCCAGAAGGGACTTATACAATGCCATGGGACAGCCCCCCATGGCTAGGCCAGAAAATCAAAATCAGAATAACCATCAAGACGATTGCTCACTGTGACAATAAGGACCTGTAAATTACACAATGTGATGCAATCTGTCCAGAACAAGTATGTGGCAATAATAATGCATGCTATTACCGTAACCACAATGATCACACAGCTGTAAAATGATAACAATGCCCAGTAGAACACGTGGTGATGCAATCTGGGAATGCACGGGCAACACATGCAGCCAGTGCAGCAGTAGAATGATAACAATGCCAAGCAGCAGCAATGCAATGGCACATAGAATATGTACACCATTCTAGCCTACCACAGCAGCTGTTGGACAGAACATGAGCAGTGGCCAATTACACAGCAAAGGCAGCAACACTGACGCAGCAAGCCCATTGGATTTCTTGAAATTTGGACAGCATCTCCTTTGAAAAGGCATAGCTGTAGCAAACAAACACAGCATACCCATCATATGCATCATAGACAAACCACTGCATTTCGCTGAGTATCCTGGAACAACCTGCCACTAGGAACCCCATGGAATGCCTCCTTCCAAGGAGACAATAATAATAGCAAGTAAACCAATTCATCAAAGGAATGCCTCCTTCCTTAGGAGACCGAGCAATAAAATTCAGAAACACAATCAGCTCTTCCCATAATATGGAAGTCCACAAGACGATCATATTCATAAGGAAAACCACATAGATCAATCACGGCAGCAGAAAATAGTACAACAATTACCGTAGCAGCAGTAGTTAAATGCATCATAGCCATGGATACAAATATAACTAGCATATCCTACCACACATAGCTTATGGATACAGTAGTAATAGCAGCAACATTGGATCATAGACAACTGGGCCTATCACCTTCATACACAAACTACCCATATGGGCAATTAGATCATAGACAAACCACTGCATTTCGCTGAGTAACCTGGAACAACCTGCCACTAGGAACCCCATGGAATGCCTCCTTCCAAGGAGACAATAATAATAGCAAGTAAACCAAATTCATCAAAGGAATGCCTCCTTCCTTAGGAGACCGAGCAATATAATTCAGAAACAATCATATTCACAAGGAAAACCACATAGATCATGGTCACAAGTATATCACAAGTAATAGTAGTATGTGTCTATGTAGGAAAGTAAGAAAGTTTCATCGTCACTGTTCTTTCCAAACGTTATGTCATCCCTATAAAACTTTACCAACCAAAACAACAGAGCCAGCAACCGATCCCGCTTGGTTTTTGCCTGGGGGGGGGGGGGGGAGGCGCCGCCCTTTCCTCCTCCCCCCGGGCTCTCTCTTCCCCTCTCCTCTCTCCCTTACCTCTGTTCTGCCTGCTCCTTCCCTCACTTCCCTGGGCTTCTCCGTTCTACGCCGGTTTACTCTCTTGGAGTATCCGGTTCTGCCTAATGGCGTGGATATCGGGGTGCCTCTTGGTGTCTCTTGTTTCCCCGCTGAATCCATTCTTGGGTGGATTCGGGTTTTGCCTAACGGCGTGGGGCGGGACGATGTGGGGTGGGAGGTCTGGTCTGGCGTGTGGGTGGTGGGAGTTTTGGATATGGGATCTAGCTTTTAGGTTTTTGCTTTCAGGAGGCTGCCATGGAGGTTGGGCTTTTGGGCGGTTCGAGGTGTTGCAGCGGCAACTTTGGAGCTGGTTGGGTGTTTTTTTTTTGGGGGCGGCGACATAGTGCGATGGCAGGGTGGTTTTAGGGGCATCTCTTTGCGGTGGCGGTGGCTTTGGGGCAGCTAGGTGAGGTGGTGACTTTGGTTTGGTTTTCGGGACGGGCCAATTTGCAAATGGGCTATGCCCAACCTGGTTGCAGTTTGGTGTTTCCGGTGACGCAGCATCGGTGAGGAGCGGAGGAGCTGATCGTGTTTGGTGTTCTTCCGGTAGGGGCATTTCCGGCTACTTGGGTTTTCTTGGGCAGTGCACTGGTCTTGGGGTAGTGCGTGGGGGTCACAATGGGCAATTAGTTTTTTAATTGCATTGGTTTCTTGGGTGCATCACAGCATGGGAGGTTTGTGGGGTTTAAGAAGCAGGTGTAGTGGTTGCTTTCTTGGTTTAGGTATAAGGCTTGTGGGGTTCTAGGTGCTGTCCTTTGGCTTGTGAGGTGTTAGTATGGTCATGGAGGGCCCACGCCAATTGCAAATGGGCTTTGCCCTTTCAGGTGCTTTTGGTTTTTGTTGGGACAGGGAAGTTTCTGCTGGGGTACAATGCTGCTGTGTGCGGGTTGGGGAGAGCCACCTTGGGTGTCTTGTTGGTGTTCATGGGCTTATTTGTTCGGCCGGTGAGTGTTGCTGCAGTTTTGGGCGTCCTCCGATCGTCGTGCTTTGGTTGGTGAGAGGCTACGGCCTTCTCTCCCGGCGGGCCTGCGTTACAGCGTTCAGCCGCTTCACGGCATTGTGGGTTGCTCGGATCTGTGTTTTTAGACTCATTGGGTGTTGGGCTTCGGTCTATTGATGCGCTCGTTTATTGTATTATCCGGGTTTTTTTACCCTTGGGTGCTGGGTTGTTTGGCTCCTTACCAAACCGTTGTATTGGGTCTCGGATTGTGCAACTCGTGTTTCGTTGCCTTTCCTTGCCCCTATTAGTCTTGTCTCTTTTTCAAGATTAATGAAGTTTTTTACCGTTCAAAAAAAAAAAAAAAAACAAGTAATAGTAGTATGCATCAAGATAATTACACAGTATGCATTTGAGGACTAAACCTGCAACACACACTACCCAATTGGGCCATTAGGGGAAACTTCGCGGCCACCTGTAACTGAGAGTAAGCTAACATAACTCAAACACAAATACATTAAGTGTTAGTGCGAGATGGGATGTTCCATGATGCACTCAATGACATTGGACCAAGAGGAATTTTATGAAGGGACAACAATCTGTACCTAATCTCAGTGCATATCTTGGCCACCAATGATGATACACTATGATGTAGACTCTGAAATTTCCTAAGATTCCTCTCTATCCAGATATGATAGAGGGAGACAGTGAAAGTCAGTTTGGTCAAAGTGCTCTTGAGGCCCTTACCCTTGGCTGTAGAAACAAGATTGGCAAGGTTAGTGAGGGTTTAAGGCTGCCACATGAGCTGTGATTTAAGGGAAACAGTATCCCACACCTGTTTAGTGAATGGGCAGTTAAAGAACAGGTGGTCATAGGATTCCTTAGCAGGGCAGAAACTACAGCAAGATGTGCTCTTAATACCAAATAGGACAAGTTTGTCCTCAGTGGATAATCTGTTTTGAATAGCAATCCAGCTAATCACACTACATCTGGGGATATGTGAGGGAAACCACACACTATCACTCCAACCAATAGTGGGAAATTTGGGTCTCAGCTGCTCCCACAAAGAGGAAATGGAAAAGAGTCCATCCTGAGTAAGTGTCCACCTGCAAGAGTCAGCAGGAGGAGGGATGGAGTTATTAAGGGTAGGGAGATGGGATCGGATTTCATTTAACTCCCAAGTTTGAGTAATTGGGAAGGAGGACACCAAGGTATTATCAGGCAACCCTGCATCATATATCACACGATTACCAAAGTGCTCAACAAGAGGGCCAGAGGGGTGCCAACTGTCGTACCACAATGAAATGGAAGATCTGTCACCAACTTAGAATTGAATGAAGGATTGAACAAGGGGACGAAGTTGGAGCAACTTTCTCCAAGTCCATGAGGGACTGCATGGGATTTTAACTTGCCAAAAACTTCTCCCTTTAAGTAAGTACGATTTTACCCATTGGCACCACATAGATTGCTCTCCACCGGAGACAAGGAACCAAATGTGTTTGGCCATGGCAGCCTTGTTCCATATTTGAAGAGATTTAAAGCCTAAACCTCCCTCTTTCCGAGGAGAGCACAAGTGATCCCAAGAAACTTTAGCTCCAGTGTGCTTAAGATCAGAGCCAGTCCAAAAGAAGGACCTGAGTATGGCTTCAATTTCCTTAACCACCTTCTTAGGTAGAATAAATATGGAGGACCAATACGTTTGCATAGAGAATAGAACAGACTTGATCAGTTGAATCCTCCCAGCGTATGAGAGGTACTTATTTGCTCAGGATTTAGTACGATTTGTGATTCTATCAATGAGGGCTTGACAGTCAGAATACTTGAGCTTGGAGGAGATGAGGGGAACTCCCAAGTATCTCACAGGGAGGAAACCCTCACGAAATTGCAAAGCATCAAGTATAGCCTGTTGGACAGTGGGAGGGACACCTGAAAAGAATATGTTGCTCTTTCCAGGGCTAGGGAGAGGCCAGACAAGGCCTCAAACTCGGATAGAGCCTCCTGAATGCATATAATGGAGCTGAGATCACCTTTCCAGAAGATCATAAGATCATCCGCAAAACAAAGATTAATTATCTTTGTTTTCTCACATCTCCAATGAAAATGAAAATTAGGGCTTTGAGATTTTTCTTTAAGGAGTTGAGTGAGATTCCATGACAATAACAAATAGGTAGGAAGACAAGGGATCACCTTGCCTAAGAACTTTCTTACCCATAATGGAGCCCGTGGCTTCTCCATTAATGCTCAAAGAGTAATTGGCAGTGGTGATACAGGCCTTGATCCATTTTATCATTTGAGGATGGAAATTCATGGCGATAAAGGTATCCCATAAGAATTCCCATCTAACATTGTCGTAGACCTTCATAATATCTACTTTAAGGGAACATTTAGGAGAAGTGGAGGCTTTATGATAACCTCTCATGATTTCTTGGGTAAGAAAGATGTTGTCAGTAATTCTCCTACCTTTGACAAACCCTGATTGAACAGGGTCAATGAGATGGGGTAAAACAGTTTGAATTCTTTTCGCAAGGATTTTAGCAATGCATTTGTAAATAGTGTTGCAGCATGAGATGGGTCTAAAATCCCAAACCTTGGTGGGATTGGGAATCTTAGGGACAAGAGCAATGCTAGTAGAGTTTTCCTTAGTGAGGAGTCTACCAGATTTGAAGAAATTCCTCACAGCAGAAGTGACCTCATTGCCAACAACACTCCAAGATTTCTGGAAAAACCCAACATTGTACCCATTAGGACCAGGGGCTTTACTAGGATTAAGAGACATGAATGTCTCTTTGATTTCCTGATTGGAGATCTCAGTAATCATAGCATCTCTATGGGAATCCAAAAGTCTGGTGGATATCAACTGATTAACTCTAGCAGTTCCAGAATAATCAGAGGCATAGACAGAGAGGCAAAGGTGCTCTAACCCATTGTCTGTCTTGTAGAGTTAGGGTTCCGACGAAAAAGCACGTGATCAAGCATATACGTGAATTTTATCACCGTACCGTATCAATAAAGTCCCCAAGGCTAACGTTGTTAGCCCAAACCATTAAAATGAGGGTCATTTCAGGTGCTTCTTTTTTCTCTCTATTTCTCATTTGGTAATCATTTTTCAAAATTAGCTTTTTTTATTAAAAAAGAAATTTTCCAAAACACTTTTTAGAAAAAAATTATCAAAGACAATTTATCAAAAACAATTTTTCTACGACACAGTTTTTTTAATAAAAAAACCCACCTTTTTTTAAAATCATTTTTTGAAAATAATTGGATTTTTTTTTTGAAAGTTAAAAAAAAGTTTTTATGAAAGTAAATTAGTTTTTTTTTTTAAAAATCATCTTGAAAATTGGTAAATTTTTTTTAAAGGGTAAATTTTATTTACCTCCCCTGAGGTTTCTAACAAATACAGAGACCTCCCCTACAATTTTTGAAATTTCACTTTCCTCTCTTACTTTCAAACTAATTGTTAGATTCCCTTTTGTCGTTAGTTTAAGGCTAACGGCGTTAACTTTTTACATGAAATGACTGTCGTACCCTTAACATATATTCTCCACCATTAAAAAATAATCTTTTTAGAAATAGAGTATAAAAAGTTTTCAAAAAAGTTAAACCGTTTTTTAATTTTTTAAAAAATAGATTTTAAACAAAAAGAGTCAAAGATAATTTTTTTTCCCCAAAAAGACTACTTTTTGAATCTTTTTTTTTTGTTCAAAATAGTTTTTTGAAGGGAAAATAATAATTTTGAAAAAAAAATAGAAATAATTTTCAAAAAAAATTGAATTTTTTTTTTGAAATACAAAATTTTTGAAAATATATTTTTGGATAAAAAATAGTTTTTGAAAAACCCTTTTTTTTTAAATAAAGTTTTCAAAATAGTTTTTTAAATAGTTTTTTTTTTCAATTTTTTTTCATATTTTTTAAAACAAATAATGTGATTTTGAATAGTAAAAGGATAGACAAGGTGATTATGATGAAACACTGGGGGGTTTCACTCAAATATACCAAAATTATTTTAGAAAAATTTATTGAAATGGTTCCTCTAGTTTCACCCCCGTCTCGATTTGGTCCCTCTATTTTCAATTTCACTCAATCGAATCCTGTAGTTTCGATTTTGTACGAATTGAGTCCAATAGATAACGGAAGGTAACAAAGTTAACAGAAAATTCCAATTTATTTATTTATTATTATATTTTTTTTTTTTTGTGAGTTAACAGAAAATTCCAATTTATTTATTTATTATTTATTATTATCATTATACACGAATTATCCTGTCAAGGATCCCGGATTTCCCGGATTGAAGGGTTTTTCGGTGTTTTGATGCTTTTAAAAATTATTTTTGGGAAATCCGAGCCGTCCAATGTGTTCAAAAGGTGTTTTCCAAGGCCCACGCGGGAAATCTTCGAAAAAAAATACCGGGAAGGGCTTGATCCAAGCAGTTTTTCACAAAAATTATACATTTACAGTTTTGCGAAAAACTGCTTGAATCAAGCCCTTCCCTATGGCCCGATCTAGTCCGGGAGTCCCGGATCCGGGACTCCACCTTCCCGATATTTTTTTGACGATCCGAGCCGTCCAATGTGTTCAAAAGGTGTTTTCAAGGGTCCATGCAGGAAATCTTCAAAAAAAAATACCGGGAAGGGCTTGATCCAAGCAGTTTTTCGCAAAACTGTAAATGTACAATTTTTGCGAAAAACTGCTTGGATCAAGCCCTTCCCAGTATTTTTTTTCGAAGATTTCCTGCGCGGGCCTTGGAAAACACCTTTTGAACACATTGGACGGCTCGGATCGTGAAAAAAATATCGGGAAAAGCATCAAAACGCTTCAATCCGGGAAATCCGGGATCCTTGATAGGATAATTCGTGTATATATATATATATTGTGTGTGTGTGTGTGTAGGGGGGGGGGGGGTACAAACTTGACCTTTCGCCCTCACTCCTGCCCAAAACAGAAACCTTAACCACTCCGTATCCTTTTACCCTATCTTTTGTCGTCTGAACTGAAAAAAGAAAAAAAAAGATAATTTTTTATAGTTTTATTTTTTTTATATCATAATTCAATGAATATATTCTTTCAAACATGTCGTGTCAACTCAAGAGCCATGATAGCAATCACATCAAGCTATTGTGAACACCCCGAGGAGCAGGTCCACGAAAACAGTTGTTTTGAAAACGATTTTGATTGGTTGAATGGAGTCGCCACCCAGGTTTATGGACCATACCCGAGAAACCTTTGAAAAAATGACTCTTTTTCCCTTTTGAATGGAAAATATATTACTGGCCTCACAAAATGAGATTTTTCGGGTCCGGGAGCTAGGTTACGCGAGGGGAAGGAATTTAAAGCACCTCTCACGCCCGGTGAAACCACCGGTCTCTACTAAATGTTTAAAGGATTTTGAAAATGTTGTTTGAATGGATTTTGTACACATATTCATGAGAAGGCATGGAAAATATATCAAAAAGATCAAAGAGATATGGGTGGATGCTTGTGCAAAATGTCATGAGTGAATGATTCATGTACAAAAAGATACTAAAACTTCATCAAATCACCCCCAAAACTGCCTTAAGATGTCCCAGGAATTGATCACAAATACCAAACACATCACACCTGGACAG
Organism: Vaccinium vitis-idaea; assembly: GCA_963854785.1. NCBI lineage: Eukaryota > Viridiplantae > Streptophyta > Magnoliopsida > Ericales > Ericaceae > Vaccinium > Vaccinium vitis-idaea. Next base: position 19,021,967 of record OY978224.1, on the reverse strand, counting down.
CAACCTGGGCACCTGGACTAGGCAGATCCAGGCGCCTGGATTGAATGCAGGCGCCTGGAATGGGCCAATCCAAGCGTCAGGATGGCCTACCAGACAGAAACTTTGAAACCTCATTTCCCACAGTAAACACCAAATGCAATGTATTTAGCTGATTCATACACACTCTAAATGATGTTTAACAACACAATAGCAAGCATGGACCTCAAACTCAACTCGAATGCATGATATGAACCTAAAAGTGACTTTGATTTTTGAATGATTTAAGGACGAGATACAATATTTAAGGCACATTTCAAACTTATTATACTGTATTCATGCACATAAGGTGCTACTTAATCTGATTACACTTGTAACCACATGAAATGGAAAGGAACTCATGCCAAAAATGCAAAGTAAATGCTTGTATTGGATATTAACAATAATGGATGTACTTGTAACATGAAAAATTAACTAAGTACTTTCAGTTTTGCATGATCAGGCCCTATAAATGATATATAGACACATATGAACACCTCTCTCTCCCATGTAACCTCTTTATAAAGTGTGATTATCACCTCAACATACTTTAAATGCTCTTTGTAATAGGGATCAGAACATGGAATATGATTTAGCTAGACTAATATATGCAGATGATATACCATGAGCTAATTAAACTGCAAGAAAAGCAAAAAATATGGTAAAAGGGAAAGAGATCCAGGCGCCTGCATGGAGTGAATCCAAGCGCCTGGAAGGTGATGATCCAAGCGCCTGGATTGAGTACTGATGCACAAAACTGATTTCTTTCTTGATGATTTTCAAACCTCTCCCAAGCCCTCTTCTGGTATAGAAGACCAATGAGAACTTGGTTGAGTTCCCCTCAGGGGCTACTTGAGCATATTGGTAGAAAGACTACCTTTTGGCTTGATCAAAAGGCTTGAAATGGGTTTTTGAGTGGATTGTGTAGGTTTATGGCTACTGAAGTTGAATGTATTGAGCTGACAAGGGCAATGTATATGAGGTTTGATGGAGTTTGACTGAGGAAAGTCTGATATAAAAGATGTAGATGATGTAGAGGTGGGCTTGTAAGGTTGTGAGTATAGAACTTTGAGAGAGGTTAATTGGGAATGGATTTCTGGATGAGTTTTGGCAGCATAACAGTAAGGAGGAGAGTGGATTTTTTTCAACCCTTAAAATGGAAGAGTAGTGTGGCTTAAATAAGCAAGAGAAGGTTCACAAAGGGCCACTTAAACCCTAAAGGAGGTTGAGGGGTCAATTAGGGGTCCAACCATAGGAGTAATCATCTCTCTCACACCCCTCTCCAACTGATTCTGCAACAAATCCACCAAAGATATCGTTCCCGCCCACTATCAACTTAAACTACACTCAACCTGGACTGATATCCAGGCGCTTGGATTGTGCAATTCCAGGCTCCTGGATTTAATGCAGGCGCCTGGATTCATGAGATCCAGACGCCTGGATTTAGCCAATCCAGGTGCCTATGAGAGTAATCCAGGTGCATGTATTTTAAGATTTTGGGCCATTTCAAGGTTCCAAGGGGTATTTTGGTAATCTTATGGAAGGTTATTGGTGGGGTCCCTCAAGCCTTTGATCAAACCTTACATGCTCTATTTAGGCATTTTCATCCTCGGGGAAGTTGCGGAATTTCGAAAGTCCGGATTGGGGTGTCTACAGCTATACTACCATTTTATGTGCAATAGAACACAAATGATTTGGCCAAATAAACCAGTTTTGGTTTTTTTTTTGTTGTCTTTATTCAAAAAAATTGCATTTGTTAGTTTTGCGTCAATTTTTTGTGATTTCTTGGTTTGTCTCGACGAGAGAACTCTAAAAAAGTATAATTTTTTTAAAAAATTTCACTAAAGATAAAAATAACCCAAATTTTAGTGGTTTATTGGATTAATTTTGTCTTTATTCACAAAACTTTAAATTTGTTTAATTATTTTATACTTTTTAGATTCCTCTCATTGAGACGAACCAAGAAACCACAAAAAATTGACACAAGACTGAGAAATGCGAAATTTTTTTGAATAAGGATAAAAAATAAACCACTTGGTTTTTTAGATATGATATTTAGAGCTAGTAGTTACAATCGATTTTCTTGCCAACAATGTCCAAATCTTACTTAACCAACTTCGTAAAGCAATATACATACATATATATATATAGAATCATGATCTACTAAGGACTCCCTTAGGATAAGAGTTTGCGGACCTCACCATTCCGGATCAAATTTTGACGATCCGAACCGCTCAATGTTTTTAAAATGCATTTTTAAGGGTCCACGCGGAAAATCTTAAAAAAAAAATACCCGGAAGGGCTTGATCGGATCAGTTTTTGTCAAAAACGCTATATATAGCGTTTTTGACAAAAACTGATCCGATCAAGCCCTTCCGGGTATTTTTTTTTGAAGATTTTCCGCGTGGACCTTGGAAAATGCATTTTAAAAACATTGAGCGGTTCGGATCGTCAAAATTTGATCCGGAAAGTTGAAAAATGGTGAGGTCCGCACCAAATTCTTGTTTGAGGGAGTCCTCAATAGATCATGATCCTATATATATATATATATATATACCTAAGTAAACAAATAACCAAAGACGCATGGATAGCTTCGTAAACGTAAAAGTAAAACTATAACATTTATCTTTTTTTTTTATTTCTTTTTTCACTTCAGATGACAAAAGAAAAGGTAAAAGGATACCAAGTGGTTAGAGTTTCTGTTTTGGGCTAGAGTGAGGGCAAAAAGTCATGTTTGTTCCTTAAAAACACCCAAATTGTGATTTTTAGTACAAAATTAAAACTACAATGTTTGATTTAATGAAATTGAAAATAGAGGGATCAAATCGTGACAGTGGTGAAACTAGAGGGACCATTTCAATAAAATTTCCAATATTTTATGTTCATGGAAATAGAGAAGCCAGAGAGACAGAAGGGCAATTGGGACATTTCGTCCCTTAGATTTTGTGGCTTTAAATCTGAGTTTTGTGGCACCAAATATGAGATAATATGAGATTTTGTGGCACCAAATATGAGATTTTGTGGCTCCAAATATGAGATGGCATACGGTATGCACCCCATCCAAATGGACGGCTGAGATTGCGCCACGTATGACTTGTGGGAATTTGTGTATATCGATATGAGATTTTTTGGCTCCACATATGAGATAGTGTGTATATCGATATTAGATTTTATGGACTCCAATATTTATTGTTGTGATTACCGATATGAGTGTTTGTGGCTCTAAATATGAGATTTTGTGGCTCTAAATATGAAATTTTGTGGCTCTAAATATGAGATTTTGTGGTTCTAAATATGAAATTTTGTGGCTCTAAATATGAGATTTTGTGGTTCTAAATATGAAATTTTGTGGCTCTAAATATGAGATTTTGTGGCTCTAAATATGAGATTTTGTGGCTCCAAATAACAAGTCGCATTTCTGTAGCAATCCGCATGGGTCCAAATATGAGATTGTGTGGCTCCAAATATGAGATTTTGTGGACATATATGAGATTTTGTGACTATTCATATGAGTGTGCATACCATATGCACTTCGTATCTCCAGCCACAAAATCTCATATTTAGAGCCACAAAATCTCATATTTTGAGTCACAAAATCTCATATTGAGTAAGTGCACATTGTACCATTACCCGACTTCATTTTCAAAAGCGGAAAATTGAGAAGTAAAATTGATGGATATATCTCAATGCCAACTGGTAAGCATTTTGTTTTAAACGGGGAAAAAAAGAAGAAGAGTAGAATCATGTTAGACGAAGTACTCAAACTTGATTTTACCAGCTAAATTTGAAAGGGTAAAATTCACGCCCGTAACACAAAGAAGGTACGTATCTAAAGCTGAAATTGAATTGACGCATCATAACTTTGTAAAAGCCCCAAAAATGGAATACCGGAGACTTCATATGTAATAGTATGTGAGATATAGATACATCCTTGAAGAATACGGAAGAGAGGCAATGAGGATCTTTTCGCGTGATGATCCTTTTATGACACTCCTATGATACAAATTAAATGAATTAACCACAATTTGACTTGACGATATAAACCGTTCATTTCGTAGGTCCTAATATTTATTATTTGTGCAAAAAATCAATTGATGAGACATCGAGAAACACCTGAACGAAGCATAGTTGTCACGAGAGAAATTAACGGTCCGTTTCCCGTACAAAATGATATTTTGACTGTTTATTTCCGATCATTGTGATTTTTCAAATGGATAATCAACACATGTACTTTACAAAATGAAGAGCTTGAATGGTCCATTGGAATCCTGGTGAGTCTGATTTTCATCAGATGACGAGAACACGAGAGGGTATCACCAGAGAGAGAGAGAGAGAGAGAGAGAGAGAGAGAGAGAGAGAGAGAGAGAGAGGATGGGGTTGTGAGCGTTGTGTTACTTCTTCCCTATAATCTGGAGTAACTGAATGGAAACATGGATCAAAGAGTTCCATAGATGGCAAGGGTGAAGTATATTAGGACCAATGAGCCCACACTGGACCTGTGGCCACATCATCAAACACAGTTAAAAGCATCAGTACTAATCAACAAAATTATAACCTGTAAATATACACATTGTAAATCTTAATCTGCGGCTATTAAGGGTTAGGGGTAGGGTTAGCTACAAGTAGCTCACGGCTACTTGAGCCGAGCTCGAACTCGAGTATTAGGCTCGTTTAGTAAAGGAGCCTAGCTCAACAAAGCTCTTCTCATTAGTATAGGCTTGTCTCGTTTAGTAAATAAACCTAACTCGGATCATTTATAGCTGAGCTCATGAGCTTGAGCTCAACAAAACTTGGCTCAACTCATTTGCACCCCTAAGCAAGGGGGTCACGTGCCCCCTTGGATTTTTATCAACTGTTGCCTCTTTTTTTTTTTCCTCTCTTTCTTTTACACCTACTCAAAAGATGTTACATGAATTGGAAATTTTAGACATTGGGCTTATTGTCTACTATGTTGTCGTGGGTTTTCAACCAAATCAATAGGCCCCTTCAAGAATTAAATGTTCATTTCACCGAGGCAAATAGCAAATTGATATTTTGTGTGGCATTTTTGAATCCATCTAACTCATTTTCTAGCTTTTCGAAGAAAAAGTTGATTCGCCTTGCCGAGTTTCATCCCAAAGAGTTTTTTTTTTGGTAGAGCTCATGGTATTTCTGATCAACTCAATATATTTATTTTGACATGTGATCTACCAATGATTTCTCAAGATTGAATGAGTTAACTGATCTTGCTAAAAAGATGGTGGAGACATGGAGCAGCAGGCTATATCATTTAATTTATTTGCTCTTGACTTTGACAACAATCTTACCGATGGCTACGGTGGAGAGAGTTTTTTAGCAATGTTGTCAAAAATCAATTGCTTAACTGAATGAATGATCAATTGTTGAACAATGACTTGGGTGGTATATATAGAGCGAGATGTTTTTGATGGATTAGTAACGAAGCAATCATGCAGAACTTTCAAAAGATGAAAACTCATCAAGCTCAATTGTAAAAAAAAGAAAATACCAACCAATATTTATGTTTTTGTTTTGAAGCTTTTTAATTATATAATGCTATAGCTTTTGTTCCTATGGAGAATGTTTGAATTTTTGTGTTTATTATTTATTTGTTATATTTTAGTGTATTTTTTTAAAATTTATTGTGAAAATGTGCCCCTCTAAATAGAATTTCAGTCTGTGCCATTGGTCCCAAAGTTTTGTTACGTCATGTTGAGATGGAGTCTTGGATACAACATATTTGACAAAAATACATATTCAAATGAACAAATACCTGAATTTTTTCAAGAACTAGTTGGTTCTGACACTGGAGCTGTTTTTATTTATTTTTGCGAATTTCATTTTTGTTTTAGTTGTATTTTTGTTTCAGGGCTTCAAGTGTGTAATTTGTTTTCATCTTTTTTTTTTAACGGCAAAGAAAATTTTATTAATCTTTGAAAATGAATTACAAAGATTAAAAGGGCAGGGAAAAATAATTTGTTTTCGTTTTACCATACATAGGTTTATGATTCCTAAAAGAAAAAATAGAAGTTGAATGATTTTACATCATAATAGTATGATATACTTTCTGGATTATCGTTAATTTTAGTAAACTAATTAGGGGTCCTTCTGCTGGGCTGACAATAAGGCAAGAAAAAAGAAACAAAATACACACACACACACACTAGTGTATTTTTGTCACATTTCTAATACACTTTTCACACATTTTTATACACTTCTCACACATTTCAATATATTTTTTAAATCTTAACGGCAGCTCAGTGAGCTGATTTTAGAATTTTCCATTGAAATTCCCGGGGACAAGAGTGATAAAATTGGAGTAATGGATAATAGTGTACTTACGCGGTGGCAAAGATGCAAAGGATCTTCCGAGGATTGAGGGGGAAAAAGCGATTGAACTTGTGCTTGTTCCGCCCACCATCACAAACCTCTGCTGAAACATTAATAGTAGAGCCACCTTGAATATGATTAGCTGAGTTTGGAGTGACAGATTTGTTACTCAGTAATGACTGCTTCAAAGGCTCCAATTGTGAATTTACTGCCCGAAAAACAAAAGAAAAGAATGTTAGAAATGTCAACCATTTACTTGTCTATTTTGAAGAATCCAACTTGATAAGAGAACATAATCATTCATGACTTTTTAGTTAGATTAGGCTTGTCATTTCAATTCTAGAGAGGAGTAAAAGATGAAACTCACATAATTTTGTAGGGAGTACTTTGATTTTCTAAAATTGACAAATAATGTGGGAGTCTGGGACACCTCAAAGTTAAAAAAAAGGAATGAACAAAATGGAGGAAAAGGGAGGAATACAAAGCTAATGACGCAATGGAAATATCATAGTTCGAAAGTAAAATGAACGCCGAAAAGCATTTTTTTCTATAACTCACGGTATCCAGATTAACTTACGAGCACTTAACAAATCCATAAGGGACTAATCACATAGTCTATTAATGGGGACCTAATTCAAGTAAACCTTAAAAGCAACACCACCACCCCACCTATAAGAAAGGAAGAGAAAACAACTCTGAGACAAACGAAATGTGTCAGAGTCCATTGACCAACATGTAGTCAAGATGCACGCAAGTTGTTGGCCCAAATACTAGGCATAATAAAATTAGATTTGGGTGACAAAAATTGCACACAAATAAAGAAGCAATACCAAGGAGATAACCAAGAGGGAAAACATACCCCTAAGTAGAGTACTTTTCTTTGTAGATTCATTTGTGTCTTCTTCGGCAGCACTCGCCAATCTCTCAGCTCGATAAGACCATTTACGAGAGAGGGATCTCTACAATTGATACAGAGCAATACAATTTTTACTTTTAAAAAAATGAAGGAAAAAGAGCAGATCAAATTCATAAATTTCTTCGTTAAAATTTGCAATATGTATAAAGGTCGAAAATAAAATTTTAACCACTCACCACTATTTTGGGGCTCCCTGAGCTTCTATCTATGGGTTGTTGCAAGCTCTCTATATCTACCAATACAGTGGCAGATTTGTCCAAATCTATGGCATCAATCTGCTTGAAAATGTACCGGCCAAAAGTTAAAACCAAATCTCATGAATGCAAGACAAAAAAAATCGTATATGTAGCACAGTTTTATTCCAAGATTTGAGGCCTTCTTTTGATTTTTGCAAAGCAAACCTGTGCATTTATTAGGAAGTTGCTCAAGCTGGCTAAGCAAAGTTCCAGATTATAGGGTTCCCTATGAAACGCCTCGATGGAGTATCTCTATACCTCATAGCTAGGGTTCCTTACTGTACTTACATGCTAATGGTAACTACACGTTCGGTTTTTTTAGTAGGCACTTTCTGTTTCTTTTTTTGGTTAGAATGCCCAATTAATCTACCAATCGCTCCTCGATGACCCATAAAAATTACTTCTCAGAAATTGAAAATTTTTCAACTAGCATACAGTGTGGGAAAAAATGTGTGGTTAGGTCTGGTTGATGGTCATTATAGAGGTGTGGATTGGAATACCGAGCTTCTGTTTGATTTCTCGAAAAAATGGGTTGGACTGGCCTACGGAACTTCCAAAATGGAGGTTAGAGGGGTTGCTATTCTCATTAATCCACCTTATTAAAGCATGGTGACCACATTACTCATAATAATCCTCACGGTGCACAACCAAATAGTATGTTGAGTGTGGACGCAGCGGTACAAACACGAAAAAATTCATCCTTTATTGATTACAAGTATTCTTTACACGTTTCTCACTCACATAAAACGGACTACTCCCTCACATAGAGTGATCTCACTCACACCGCTCTAGGTGAGCTCCAAGGTTCACTCTCCTAGCACACAGAGCCGGCTTAGAGGGCAAGCTGAGGAAGCGACCGCTTTTGGCCCCCGAATTTTATTTAAGAAAAATAGGCCCCCAATGTGTTAAAAATTAAAATTCCTATGTATAATAATTTTTTTTTCAAAGATTAAAGATTTAGTGCATACAATTTTCGCATTCGAGAATATATTAAGGACCCCAAATAGGAAGTTCGCTTTCGGTCACCAAAAATCTTGGGCCGGCACTGCTAGCACATCTCTGCTCTCATGTGCACGCTTCTACGTGCACTCTTAGTATGGTCTTCCATATGCACCCTAAGGGGCACTGCATGTGATGATGAGCTTTAATGCAAGCTTATGTGAGCTTTCATGTGAGGTTACTCCCAGGCCCGGCCCTGAGATTTCCGGGGCCCTAAGCAGATAATCAATTTGGGGCCCTTCACATTTAAAGAAGCACTATAATTTCAAAAGATATAAACTAAAAAACTTGCAAGAATTTGAATTTAGAAGTGACAAATTTTCATTTTCCTCATTCACCAAATTTTCATTTTCCTTATTCACCAAATTTTTATTTTCATCATTCACCAAATTTTCAACTTCTTCATTTTCCAAGTCGTGAACTAATTGTTCCGTAGGTTTATCACTTTTAAAAAACTTGTCCATTGCTCCTCTTTGAGACTCGGCTAGTTGTTGGACTCTTTTTTTTTTTTTTTTTTCATATCCAGACGGGTAACTTCTTTTAAGAGGCATGATAAGCTGAGACAAAAAAAAAGCATTATTTTTATTTCTTTTCCCTTTTTAATAGATTAATACAAATTTTATTGCAAAACATTAAAAATATAATGGTTTCAATTGAAAATTAAACAAATAAACACCAAGCACAACACCAAATGCCAACATATTTATTCTAAATGCATCAAAAGAATGAAAGATTCGGAAAAAGAATTAAAGAATTGCAAACCTTTTTTTTTTGAGATTAGGGCACAAAACAATCACAAAGAGGGGAGAGAAGGAGAGCTTGTTGTTAGCTTGACTGGGTTGTAGTGGCAACTAGCAATCGGAATCCCTGGCGGCAATCAGAACTCTTTTCTCCCCTTAGTCGGTCAGTTGTTCCATTGTCGGTTTCTCAGGGAACGAATAAAGAGGATGGGTTTTAACCTTTTCTATTTGTTTTCTATTTGTTCAATTTTCAGAAATCGAGATCAGATAAAAAGGATGGGTGTCCTTTCTAAAAGACATGTTTTGGGCTTATGAGAATGTGGGCCTTTATTTTTTTCGTGGGCCTCATAAATTAAGATGGGCCTCATAAATTAAGGTGGTTGGGGCCCTATTTAGTGTTTATTGGGCTAAAAAGAGTTCTAGGGTGCTATACTAACCCATTACAGTAGGGGGCCCCTGTTTTGGGCCTTTTTTGGGGGGGCCCTTTGCCAACGCCTGGTGGGCTTGGCCAAAGGGCAGGCCCTGGTTACTCCAAATAATCTCGTCTTTCCTTTATATAGCCATCTACTTCCTCAATGGACGGCCATGATCATCCTAATCCAACGGTCAATCGAAAATATATTTCCTTCTAGAGTTTGATTGGAGTGTGTTCATGAACCTTCTGGAGTGTTCTAGGACACTCTTCATTATTCTACACCTTTCCAGAACATTCTAGAATGTTGCACACAATTATAAATAGCAGACTTAGCATCCTTATTGAGTGGTAGTGTGAGGTAGGGAGAACCCCAAAGTGGGGGAGTAACATCCAAGTGTGTTCGTGTTGTCTATGTACTGGTGAATACGACTAAGTGTATGCACAAGCAATTGTATATCCCAGGTACAATCTCCTGCACATCTCCACATGTGCTCTCATGTGTACGCTTCTATGTGCACTCTTAAAGTGTGGTCTTTCATATGCACCCTTTTGGGTGCACTCCATGTGAGCTTTCATGTGAGCTTACTCCAAATGATCGCATCCTTCCTTTATATAGCCATCCACCTTCTTAATGGATGATTAAGATCATTCTTTTTTTGAACGGCAATTAAGATCATTCTTAACCAATAGTCTATATTCTTCTTCTAGAATCCTCCCAAAAAATATCTTTCATTTTTCTTATTCTGTAACATTCTAGAACTCTCCACACAACTCTAGCATGTAGTGGAATCTTCCATAATCTTCTAGAATATTCCTAATTCCTCGAAACTCTCCAGAACTAGGGATGTAAGAAATACCGATTAAATAGCTCAAACCAAATCGAGAGATTTTGTTCAATTTTTTGTTATTCTTTGATTGGTTTAGGCGGTTTTGATTATGAGAAAACCGGGTTTAGGTTCACACACTTGAAAATCATTTGAAACCAAAACCGTCCGAATATAACCCTCTCTTTAGTTTACATTCCAAGAAGACAATTATAGTAGTTTCCTAACCAAGCAAAACTCACGACCAGTATAAGGAAGATCCATATTAGGCTTTGTGGTGTAAAATTTAAGACTATAATTTGGTCTCTGTAAACCCCAAGGGGTTGGCAAAGTGGTCTTACTTTGAGACTTAAGGGTTTGCTCCCACATAAGGTCTTAGGTTAATTCGGTTCCCTTTGCTAGCAAACTCTTGGGGCAATTGGGGGTTATGTCCCGTCGTTAACTTCAGGGCCCCGAAATTAGTCGAAATGCTCGCAAGCTGGCCCCGACATCTAGTTATAAAAAAAAATAATTGGTCTCTGTATACACGGCTGGAGTTGGATGCTTTTTAATTGTTAATACGAGTTTGATTCTTTAATAATCTATTCTGCTGTGTAGACTGTTTTTTTTTTTTTTTTTTTTTCAGTAAGTATTCCATTCTGTGGCTGCCATGTAATTTGCTGAATTGAATTTTTTTCCACCTATGTACACATAGTTGGTTTTTTTTATGACAATGAATTGGCCCAATTATAAAAAAGTCCAAATCGATAAACCGCACTAAACCGAATCGTCTAAATGCAATGCAATGCAGTTCGGCGCAGTTTGTTGGTGGTATTGGTAGGTTTCGATACACATTAATAAAAATCAATTACTTTGATTAGGTTTATTTTTTCATGAAAATCAACCAAACCGAACCACTTACATCCCTATCCAGAACTCTCCAGGTTTCTCCACTTCTAGAACCTTCTATAATATTCTCCAACCTTCTAGAGAGTTTCTCTACCATTCTAGAATTCTCTAGAACATTCTTGAACCTTCTAGACTTCTTTTTTTTCTCTTTAGAATTCTCTAATCTATTATGGAAGATTCTAGATTTATAGAGAATCAGGTGTTCTAAACATTGAACACCTCAAATCCAATTCTAGTTTGTTACCAATCTTAATCTCACCCTATTACCAATCTTCTAAAAATTGAAAAGGGCATTAGACATGACGTTTGTTGTTACCACTCGCACAAAGGTATTGTTAGCCCATTACTAAAGTAATCATCCGTCAATCAATCAATATATACTACTCTTATATAGAAATGTGTTTTGCCTACAAAAGTCTCCAAACCTCAAATCCTAATTTTCTAGATTTTCCATTTTCACGGAAGAGTTTGAGATGTGGGCTAGAAAGAGGCCGGGCTGGGGACACTTTGGAGGGGAGGGGAGGGGAGGGAAAGTTGCGGAAAAGGTTTTGATTTTACTTATATTGTCATACTTTTTTAAAACTTGTGCGGAGTGTTTTTCTTATCCTAAGATGTTAATTCGTGCCCGTTCGATACACGGGCTAAAAAAAAACACACAATGTGAATTTTTTAAGTATCATTTTTATCAACTAGCATTTCGCCCGTTCGATACACGGACAGTGGAAAAAAAGGCCAATGTGATTTTTTTCTCCCATACATTGAACGGGCTCAACTCTAGTACTTTATAAGCCAATGATTTGAGTGTTGACATTATCAGCAACCCTCAATGAACGGGCATGCTAGTTCTCTCATGAAAGTTATTACCTGCAGTGGCATGACTTCCACAGGGTTTACAATCTGCATTTAAAGCAGAATGGTGATGGTGGGTCAAGTTCATTTCTTAAGCTGCAAATGCATATTTCCATTAAGTAGCCCATCTTTCCATGTATGAGGCTATGAAAACATTGAAAAGTGCGCACCCAGCGGTAGGACCACTGACCCTAAATGAATGTGACGTGAGCAAACCAAGACTATGAAGAACATTAAAGAAAACCTGTGTAGGCATTATTGAAATACTCTAATGCTACTCTCTCTCTCTGTTTTAAATTACTGGTCACTTTTGAAAATTCTAGTAATTTTTTAAGTAGACATGTAATAATTGCATTCAATATATAAATGCATTCACATTAAATAGGTTCATTCATGCACTTTATGTAGTCATCATATTTTAGAAATAGGATAGGATGATGGGTATAATTTGGAAATTAACTAGAGGATAATTTCATTGATTAAAAAAAAAAAAAACTAGAGTATAAATTCAAGAAATAAAATTATCGAATCAATTTAATTTCGGGGTAAAGTACACTTTGCATGCACCCTTGCACTTTGTAATAGAATACAAGTATTCGATGTCACCATTGCCGTTGGGTTCAAATAATTTCATCATCATAGAAGAATCTTTTTGTATGGCTACGAAAATGAAAAAGAATGAACACACACACACACATTGCATAGAAAAGATATAGGAGCCGGTTCCCCCTCACACTTAAAAAACACACAATTTTGTTTCGGGCCTACTGTGATATTCCGAACCATTAATCTTGTTTAAATGAGTAAAATAGGAGGTCCTGCAAAAATTCAGCTCAATCGGATATCGGTAAGTGATTGATCCAAACAATTTGTCAAAAACTATGACAGGAACTAGTGTTTTTAAAAATGTTTGGGTTAAGCACTTACCGATATCCGATTGAGCTGAAATTTTGCAGGACCTTTTATTTTACTCATTTAAACGAGATCAACGGTTTGAAACATCACAGTGGGCCCCGGAAGAGTGAGTTGTTTTTTATGTGTTTTTTTTTAAGTGTGAGGGGAACCACCCCCAAAGATATATGATCAGTTTCCTTTTCTTTATTAGAATGATTTGGCTAAATTGAAAAAACTGGTTTTTTGGTTTTTTTTCGTTTTGTCATTATTCAAAAAAAAATTGCATTTGTTGGTTTTCGGTCGATTTTTTGTGGTTTCTTGGCTTGTCTCGACGAGAGGAATCTAAAAAGTATAAAATTGTTAACCAAACTTAAAGTTTTGTGAATAAAGACGAAAAATAATCTAAAAAACTGGTTTATTTTGGTCTATTTTCGGCTTTATTAAAAAAACTATTACTTTTGACCATAATTTTATACTCTTTGGATTCGTCTCGACGAGATAAATCCAGAAACCACAAAATCTTGATGCAAAAATAACAAATGCAATTTTTTTTTGAATAAGGACAAAACGAAAAAAACGAAACAATTTTTTCAAATTAGCCAATTTTGATAATTTCCACACTTTACCTGTTGCATTTGCACTAAAAAATTTCCTTTATTGTGTGTCCAAAAAACGTTAAAAGTACTATATTGTGTCTATTTTAAATCATTAAAAACAAACTTCGGAGTGCCTTCATAAAGAAATGGAGCGCAAATCCTTTTTTTATGGCCTTTTTTTTTTGTTGCAAAAATGAAAATTGGCCGTACTTAAGAAATGAAAATTTTATTTACACAAAAAAATATGGGTATTTTTTATATGCAAAAAGGTTGAAAATGCATCCAGTAATACCTGTTAATAGTGCGTACCTACCTTATATGTGTATAAAGTTAATGTCACCCGACTAAAATTCACAACATGCAGGTTGGAGCAACAAACGTAGGATTTAGACAAAGCGGGGTCCCGTACATGTATTTTTACATTATGACATAAACTACATTTGTCTATGTATGTTTTATCACTTGTTAAGTCTGACAGAGAAAAAAAAAATGTTTACATATGTAATTGTCATCTAATTTTACATGTGACTAGAAAATGATCGTCCAAAAGCATTATTCGACGTTTTAGATTTGAAATGAATTTTACCGGTCAAAGTTAGAATTCATTTCAAAATCCGGACCATTGATTACTGAGATGTGTTGGGATTCCACCCCGTGTGAGCCATTGGGCTTAGGCCCAGATGGGAGGGGGCTAGGGTTTTATGTATACTCTATAAATACTCATTGTTGCCTTGTGTATTATAGGGTGTGGTAGCACAATGTAGAGAGAGAGGCAGAGAGTGTGAAAGGGGGAGCCAGTTGTGGCTCTCCCGGAGAGAGAGATACATGAGAGACTTGGTGAGGTTTCATTATTGTGAGATGAGAGTGTGAGTGTGTAACACAAGATCACGGATTTCCTCCGGATTATAGTGAAACCCCCCTCCCCGTGGATGTAGGTCCGATTTGGCCGAACCACGCATATTTGTGTGTTGTGTTTCTCTTGATTTTACTGCTTCTGTTGCATGTGGTGCGTTGTTGGAATCCTAACAACTGGTATCAGAGCTTGGGTTAAAGCACCGGAGAGCGCAGAGTAGTCGGAAAATCACTCGGAGGCCATTGGAGCACTGTTTGAAGCTTTGGTCGGACAAAACAGGTAACGAAACTTGTTTTTGATCAGAGGGATAGGTGCAATTCTCAGAAACGATCACAACGGAGTGTTCGCCATTAGATTTTGTCACCGGAGACGCTGTAAAAAGCACAAGATTGAAACTGGCGAAAAACGAACTGTGTCGAAAACTGGATTTGGATAGACCATTGGATAAAGCTCAGCGAGACGATCGTTTTGATATATAATACGTCGAAAACGGAGTTGAAACGAGATCGTGAGGGCCGGTCAAAGTTTGGTCAAGATCTAGGGTTTTTCGCACAGCAATATGGAGAAGACGATGACGTCATGATGACATCAGCGTAAGGAGACAAGTCAACAGTCAATGCCACGGAGGACGACACTGGGTTCGGTCAAACGGCCACGTCAGCCGGTCAACGCTGACGTGGCGCCACATCATCAGGGTTTCAGCTAGTTGAACCTTTTGACCTTTTCGGACCGGTTCAGGGGTCATAACAGTCGGAAGGGTCAAAGGGGTCAGAATGCCGCAGGTCAAAGGGGTCAGAGGCTGGTCAAAGGGTTCAAGGGGCTGGTCAAAGGGTTCAAGGGGCTGGTCAAAGGGTCCAGTTTGACTTTTGGAGATGGTTCATTGGTTTTTTTTCGCGTTTTCGGAGGCTATACAGCTCCGTTTTTCGCATATGAGTAGTCGATTTGGACTATCTCGACGTTCCGGATCCAACCACGCGTTCTGTTTTTCATTTGGAGGCTCAGAAGCAGGTGTTATTGCTGGATTGAGCCGAATTTGGGTGTTTGGAGGCATTTTGGGTTGTGAAGAGGCTTGTTCTTAGCTAATTGGACTGTTTCGGATCCATTGGTGGGCTTGGTTTTGTGATTCAGGCCGGATTTTGTAGTCCTAGATACATCCGGAGAGATTGGGGAGGATCCGACGCGGTCAGATCAATCAGATGGGATGTTGTTGAGTCGGAGGCAAACCATGGGAGATCCGATGGGAGTCCAAGGGGTGCTGGGAGAGTTGGGAATGGAACATGGATGGACCAGGGGGCAGGATGAGACCCGGGAGAGCTAACGGAGAGTGGTGAGAGACCAAGATAGTGGCAGGAGTGGCAGATAGGTGACAGATTGGTGACTAAAGAGGCGAGCGGAGTTGGATAGCTACACACCAAGAGTATTGGACAGACTTTGCAGAGATCGGAGGTTGACCGGAGCAATCGGGTGATTGCGGATTCGCTGCGTTTGAGCCGTGGTGATCAGTCGGAGAAGCTAGTGAGCAGGGATACATTCTCTCAGGTGTTGCATCTTTGTTGATGGGTGCGGATACACTTGTTTGGCAATGACACAGGCGCTTACTAGAGTGACAGGTCGGAGTTGGTCAGCAATGATCGGAGGCAGTCTGGTTCAATCGGATTTGAAGACCTATCATCAGGATTTGTAGTTGTGATTCGAGCTGCATTGGATTGGATGATGGGCCACCATACAGGCTTGTGGGAGTGTAGTGACAGTTGGAGCTGATGTTAGGCATGGTCAAGCAGTATGGGTGTTGAGACGTGAGCAGGGATGACGACCGTTGCGGATGCACACAGGATAAGCGCGAGATTGTACCGAGGTGTCGCGACCAGGATGGTACTGGATGCGCTGGGAGTCGAATCAGGAGTGTGCAGGATGCTGGCCAGCAACGATGATGTGATAGGTTGTTCAAGATATGTTCACGGGAGCTCCGAATAGAGGGATTGAGATGGAGATCAGATGATGCATACTGATATTCTCTTTCTTCTGTGTTTTTTGTGGCGGATTATCTTTTCAGTTATGAGCTCTTGTTGGTGTGGAGAGATGGAGTCACGGATTATGTCCTGTGATTGGGCATGAGCATTTGGGTTTTGGATGCCCGGATGCGGGCACTCTGGTTAGGGGGTGCAAGATTGTGATCAACCGCGGAAGATCTAGCTTGCAGGGATACATTCATTCGAGTAGTGTGCCCGGTTAGGGTGCGGATATGCTTGTTTGGGAATGACACAGGCGCCTGTCCGAGTGGTAGATTAGTTTGAGCCACGGAGATATAGCAGGATTTGTTCACATCTCGGATTCACGAGAAGAGTATCCCAATTTTGGGGGTGCGGAGGTACTCGGTGGGGATGTGGTGTCAGAGAAGGAGTCAGCCTCATCACAGATGGTGTGTGAGATCATTTGGAGGAGTGAGCCTCTGGTGTAGGCAGAGGGTTGTTGCATTCTCTTGACAGGACAGAATGCTAGAGTGGCGGAGCGCGGCGATGAAGCTGCGGGCACTGGATGAGGGGGTGCGGGCACCCTAGTTGAGGGGGTGCAGGCGCTTCTGTTGGTAAGCGCATAGATGGGCGCTTCTGTTGGAGAGCGCGGGCGCTTCTGTTGGTGAGCGCATACACTTCGGGTTTGAGGTGTGCGAGTGGAGGCATTCTTTTTGAGGGGATGCGGTACTCGGGATTTTTTCTGATTGGCTGCGGAGTCTGGTTTTGCAAGGATACACTCTTTCGGGATTTGTGTACTCTGTTTGGTGGTGCATGGATGCTCGACTGGTTAGTGACACAGGCGCTTGCCAGAGTTAGCTGATTGGAGGAGGCGACATGGGGGTGTTGCAGACGACTTTGCCCACTCGGTGTGGAGGAGGTGATTGTTGGGATTCCACCCAGTGTGGGCCATTGGGCTTAGGCCCAGATGGGAGGGGGCTAGGGTTTTTATGTATACTCTATAAATACTCATTGTTGCCTTGTGTATTATAGGGTGTGGTAGCACAATGTAGAGAGAGAGGCAGAGAGTGTGAAAGGGGGAGCCGGTTGTGGCTCTCCCGGAGAGAGAGATACACGAGAGACTTGGTGAGGTTTCATTATTGTGAGATGAGAGTGTGAGTGTGTAACACAAGATCACGGATTTCCTCCGGATTATAGTGAAACCCCCCTCCCCATGGATGTAGGTCCGATTTGGTCGAACCACGTATATTTGTGTGTTGTGTTTCTCTTGATTTTACTGCTTCTGTTGCATGTGGTGCGTTGTTGGAATCCTAACAAGATGGACGGTTGAGATGTGCTGGTATACATTTTGGGTATGTGTGTGTGGTATACCCTTAAGCATTGTTGCCAATCCTAATTGTGCTAGAGTACTTTGGGTAAAAAAAACCAGTTTGGTTTTTTTATTTGTCTTTATTCAATTTTTTTTTTATTTGTTAGTTTTGCGTCAATTTTTTGTGGTTTCTTGGTTCGTCTCGAGAAGAGGAATCTAAAAAGTATAAAATTATTAACCAAATTTAAAATTTTGTAAATAAAGACAAAAATAATCCAAATTTTTGTGATTTTTTGGATTATTTTTGTCTTTATTCACAAAACTTTAAGTTTGGTTAATAATTTTATACTTTTTAGATTCCTCTCGTCGAGACGAACCAAGAAACCACAGAAAATCGACGCAAAACTAACCAATTGAAATTTTTTTTGAACAAGGACAAATAACAAATTCAAGAAACTGGTTTTTTCCCCCCGAAGTGAGAGTCATCTATGGTTTAGGAGTAGCGGAAAGGTTAGTATTTCGCAGGGGGTCGTACCCGTCCCTATCGATCCTCGCTCAGTCGCTCCCATTAGCAACGTAGAGGCAAGAAATAAGAATAGAAACAATTAACAAAATTTTCATGGTTCTATTCTAGAAATTAATTTTTTTTACGTACCATTGGACACCTCTCTCAAACTCTTCTTTGCAGGAGTATTTTATTTTTGTAGTTAGGCGGTCGGTCAAGGCGTCGAAGGCAGTTTGTGCTGATCTCGATTAATCTCTCCCATACTCGGTCAACGACAAGTTATCAATGGTAGGACTAATGAATTCACAAGAGAAGATTTTGCGGTTTGACGGTAAAAGATTGTCAAGTTTGCAATTAGGATATTTGAATTTATTGCCCATCCCAATTACTGCTACTGCGTAGTGTTTCACTCATCATCACAATTGGCGGTTACATTAGCTAGCTAGCTAAACTCTTCCATGTAAGAATCTTCTCTTACATGGAAGAGTTTTATTTCAAATTACACTTTTGGACAGTGTGAATTGGGGTTAACAGGGCCTGCTGACCCCAAGGGGACAGCAGAGCCCCCGCCTTTGCCTTAGCCTAGCCTAAGAGCTCCATTGAAGGGGGATTAATGAGGTTGAGTACTCAAACCTCTGTATCCAAATGGCCTCACTGGAAACCAGAGATTCCAAACCAACCACCCAAATGACATTAAAATTCAAAGAAAACTAACAGCACTACTTATGAAACAAATTAATATCAATAAATAGGAAGCAAAAAAGGGGGTTTATCGGGTTGATGACTGAAAATATTGTAAGTTAATTAGCAAAGAAACGTACAAAATGAAATTAAGATTTGTTACCTTTACAGAGACCTCCTCCATTTGCGAAACAGCTGAAGAAAATGTCAATAATTGCATCACAAGAATCTCAAATATTGCAGGAAGAAGATCGAGAGACCTCTCTCTCTCTCTCTCTCTCTCTCTCGATCAGTTGAATGTTTGTTCTTTTCGGGGGCACCCACGTACATGATATGATGGTTTTGCTGTAGGTTTTGGAAAGACTGTCCTGTAGAACTACTCTAAATAGATAAATTTATAAAAGGCCACCGGGTGAGGTAGTGACAGCTTAAGGTAATCTTTCTTATTCCATTTCTTATTGTCCCAACCCGGCCTGTTGCTTTTATTGAATACTCCAATAAAGAAAAAGTTTGTAAATGGAGATATTATTATGTCTTGGAATACTAAATACAAATAAAAAATATTAAAAAAATTCAAATAGTAATAAAGCCACGATATTTTTTTTAATTTTTAAAGGGAATTAATGGCCAAAATAGTCCCACTGTTAGTTTATGAATTACTCTCCTATTCAATTGGGGTATTGCAATGCCCATTCTTTGCCGCCCTCCACTTAGATCGATGGAGTATTTTATTGATTTTTTTTTAAATTAATACTATCTCCTTTTGGCTCTCTCTCTCTCTCTCTCTCTCTCTCTCTCTCTCTCTCTCTCTCTCTCTCTCTCTCTCTCCAGGTTTATTAACCCTAGCATTCACATTCATGGTAAAATTCTGAGATCTAGGAGCTCTTAGGCACTATTCATTTGTCAAGAATGTAATTATGTGAAAAAGTTAACCTTAAGAAAAATGAAATGAAGTGAATTAAATGAAAGGGAAATTTACTTCCCCGTGAGTAGTGTTCACTTGATGAAGGATGTTTCGAGGAAAATATAATTGACCAGAGCAAACTTTCTCACGACACATAATTTCTTCCTTTTTGCAGTATGCATTTTGAGAGAAAAGTATGTCCTAATGGGAAAAATAATTTTGTGTATTCCATTATTTTCCTGGTAACTAAACATCCCAATTTATGGGAAAGTTGATTTTCTCATCTTTTTTCATACGTTTTTACAACTGAATGAGGCCTTAAGGTCTTAAGCTAGCTTTCAGTTTCAAAACCTCTAAATGTTATCAACTCTTGTATGGTAAATCTTTGTGCTCGCTTTAATTGGACACTCCGCTAGTGAATAGTGGGATTCTGCCGAGGGTTAGTCGAGGTGTATTTTTACTGGATATTTAAGTTTCACAAAAAATAAAATAAAGGTGGTTTATTTGGGTACGTTATTCACAAATATTTGGGCATGTTGATATTATGTACGAATCTTTTTTCCTTTTTTTTTTTTTTTCCTGATAATCTTGTGTCTGGATAAATTTCCTCGACTAAGTTTTTTGAACTCAACATCAGTCCAGGTGGTCCAGAGGTGCAAGAATATATTGGGAGCATGGGTCGAGCTACGACAATTTTTTTTTGTTATTCCATGTGAATAAACTATAGTTTCCACCACTACCTTTAATCCTCCAAATATCATATTATTTGTTTTCTTTATCACCACTAAATTACCATAAGAAAGGGCATAATAAAATAGAAACAACTATTGGGGCCTTGTAAGGATTTGTTGTGTCGACCAAATCTGTATCCGTATGTATCAATATTTGTAGGGGTCCGGATATACCGAGCACCTGGCTCACTTCTAGAGACATTTCTTTGATAGTTGCCGAGAAACTATCATAGATGGACTCTTCGGATAAATGATTCAACATGCTCAAAAGAAACATAGTGGGGCTTCGGTCCCCCTGCCTCGGATAAAATTCCGAAACCCATCATATATTTGACTCATTAGTGACCTTTCAGGGTTAATTTCAGCAGACCTCGGGTCGTGCCCGAGGAGTTACATCAATTGATTCAATAATTCCGGAATATACCGAAGGACTGAATGCTGAGTCAGCAGAGCAGTTAATGCTGCATGTGAATATAACAAACCGTGATCATGACAAGTGATGTCATCCGAACGGTTATAACACATGTCAAGATTTTACTGGAAGCATGCGTTCGCAGCATATTCCTCCGGGTTCGTCATCGTGACGTCAGCAGAACGGTCAAGTCACGTGACGAGCATAGCTGTGCTTGGGGAGCAAGCCAAAGCTCACCTATAAAAGGTAGACTTGATCATCGAGAAAGGTACGCACAACTCTCCTCTCAAAACCCTAGATCTACACTTCATCTTCTTCCTCTACTAATTTGACCGTCGGAGTACCGTTCTGGACTCAACGGTCCAGTCCGGTGCTAGCGGTGCGTTGAGTGTGCAGGTTTAGGCACAGCTCGAGAGTGAGGGTACCAACTCCGTCGCTAATCACCACCAGGAAGAACTACCAGAGAAAGAGGGCTCTACAATATTATTCCTCGAAATAAAGCATGAAGTACTTCGTCTTACGTTGCTAGTTCATATTTCTATTTTTTGAAGCCCCATATTATCAAATCATTTTTACAAAATCCAAATTATGTAAAGCTTTTAATTAACTTTTCAAAACTACTTTTCAATACTACGACTACCTAGTATGTTTCTACCCTATCCATATGACATACAAAAAAGGTTAGAAATCAAAACTTCTCAATTCGATGTAATTAATTAAACACACTTATTAGTTAACTCCAAGGTTGTCACAGTGGTTAATCGATTTCCTCGGCCAATCTTATCACCCTAAGATCGCAAGATCGATTGCCCTCGGTAGCGATTTGTCCTTAAGGACACCTCAACTTACGCAAAAGCTTGGAAAGCGTTGTGGGAAGAGCTGGAGAGATTAAGTCCCTGTATCGAGACATTCTCCATTAAAAAAACAAAATTGATATTACAAGAATGATTTTGCAGTGCAAATGAACTAGCTAGTGAATAACAGGACCAGATCTGCAGAGAAGGATAGATGGTTGAGCAAACCTTACAAAGCTTGATGTATGTAATTAAAAACTGGAAGGGGCACGTACACATTTCCCTATTGAATGGACTTGGATAAGATTCTCTTTGAAAGCGTCTCATGAAAAACAACAAAAAATTTGAATGTATAGCGATCTAATACAAGAATTTTTTAATATCAATGGGGCCCAATTTGATGTTGAATAATTGGACGTTAACCTATATTCCAAATTACATGTTTTGACTCTTTTCCTAACGGACATGATGGACATGCAACTTGTCTATCTACAACTACAAACAAATTAACAACCAATATTATTATTATTAATTTAGAAAAAGCTAAAAAAAAGTTCGCAAGATGGAGCATACGCTGTGGGCCGATTTTTTCCTAACCACGTATAACATTTTGGGAGATTTCTGAGCCGGTCTTGCTTAACTTGGCGTTTTTTCACAAGGTTCTGTTGCGTGGCTAGCCATGGATAACAACATTTCTCAGCAATGATAATAATATTAATAGCCCCTCTCTCTCTCTCTCTCTCTCTCTCTCTCTCTTATAATTTATATCTTAAACTGTTTATAACTTTTATTGTACATAACTATTTTTTAGGGAAAATGACCAATAAATGGTTTTTAAGACTAATAATACCAATTACATGGTAAGGTTTTTCAAAATGACCGAATACATGACAAGGAAAAAAATAATTCCACATACATGGTACCAACAAATTACAGTTCCAAAATACCCTTCTCATTTTTTAAGCTTAACACACACACCTCATTCCCATTGTTCCTGGAAATATTAGTTGTCCAGAGTTGCACCGTGCATGTAAAACATTGCACTGTGAATGAAAAACCTTTGCACCTTCCAATAAAAGAATTGCACTCACGTTAGTTCAACTTGTCTTACCAGTGTGAGATCAAATCAAATCAAATCAAATCGTTTTGGACGGGCAATCTCAAAATTGCACCGTGCATGCAACAACCTTGCACTGTAAATAAAAACCATTGCACCTTACAATAAAAGAATTGCACTCACCTTGAAAGTAAATTGTGCACCTTACGTGAAACAAAATGGCATCATTTGACAATAATATTGCACCGGAACAAGGACTACTGGGTTGCCAATGTTTTTTCTCAATCCCACTTTTTGTATTAGGAAAGCAATATTTGCTCCTTGTATTAACAAATTGTGCACCTTATGTGTAAAAAAATGGCACCCTTTGACAATAATATTGCACCCGAATAAGGACTGCTGGGTTGCCAATGTTTTGTATCAATTCCACTTTTTGTATTAGGAAAACAACACTTGCTCGTTGTATTAACAAATTGTGCACCTTACGTGAAACAAAATGGCACTTTTTGACAATAATATTGCATCGGAATAAGGACCATTGGGTTGCCAATGTTCTTTCTCAATCTCACTTTTTGTATTAGGAAAGCAACATTTGCTCCTTGTATTAACAAATTGTTCACCTAACGTGCAAAAAATGGCACCATTTGACAACAATATAGCACCTGAACTCCTTAGCTTCATAGAAATAAGAAAACCACACAGTAGAAGCAAATGGAGATCAATAGCAGTAGCAATAGCAGTATCACAAACAGAGGAATATAAGCAGCAACATCACAAGTAGCAACAACAAAGATATTGACAGCATATAATTTCATTTTTGTGTCCACAAAGTAACTCGAATAAAAATACAACTGCTTTAAAATCCAACATCCAAGGAGTTCCCTTTGATTTTCCAGGACCACACCCCAATCTCTGCCTGGGGTTTCTTATATACTCGTACATGAGAGGGAAAGAGAGAGAAGACCTTGGATTGGATGACGATTTGATTGCGTTCTCGATCATTACAGTAGATGGTGCGGTGACCGAAGGCCTGAGGCTGTATAGGACGACCGAGAGTAACGGTGCGAGCAGGGGCTCCGTCGGATCTAGATTGCGGTACCCTTTCCCATTTGTTCATCTTCTCTGCAATTCGTTCGATCTCTGGACCGAACAACCCAACAGCCACCCAATCCCGTCGTAGATTTGACTGCAGAGAATATTCCGATCCTCCTCCTCCTCCTCCTCCTTCTTCTTCGTTTTCCTCTTGTCGCCTATTTCAAAAATCCCAACTACTGTATATACCTGGGGATGAAGAGAGAGAGAGAGATGATGGGTATTGTGGGTAGTAGAAGTCTAAAATACCATGTATGTGGATTTTTTTTTTTGCTTATCATGTTTTGGTCATTTGCCAAACCATGCCCATGTTTTTGGCATAATTTTCCCTACGCACCATGTTTTGGTCATTTACCCTATTTTTTATAAAAAAATTATAATTTTTTAGATCTACCAAATGATATACATATTGAATATAAATTATGTAAAACTAAAATTTTGATTTTTTAATTAACAGCTTTAATTTATGCCTAAATTCACAATTAATAGTGTAAATTCACAATTAACAATAATTTTTGTATAAATTCACAACTACCAATATTTAATTTTACAATTTAGTGCGTAAAATTGAAAGTCCACAGTGTAAGTTCACAAAAAATAATTTTTTTTTTTGCTGAGAATTCACAATTAACAATGAAAACTGGTGTAAATTTCACAATTAACGGTATAAATTTTGCAATCAATGGTGTAAATTATTTTTTATTTACTCATAATACACCATTAACAGTGTCAAATTTGAAAAGTTTATAATTCACAATTAACAATGTAACCTTCCTAGTGGTAATTTAACGATTTACAGTCTAAATTTCACAATTAACAGTGTAAATTATTATTTTTAGTAAATATTTTCCTGGTGAGAATTCACATCGTAAACTGTTAATTTCACAATTAACGGTGTAAATTTTACAATTAACAGTGTAAACTTCATAGTGGTAATTTAGCAATTAACAGTCTCAATTTCACAATTAACGGTGTAAAATTTTCAATTAACAGTATAAATTATTAATTTAACATTATAAATTGTTATTTAAGACTGTTAATAGTGAATTTAATACTATTAATTTGTAAATTTGACACAATGACATAAATAAACACTGTTAATTACTATTTAATTTAACATTTTTAATTGTTAAGTTAACAGTACTGTTACTTGTTAACATATTGTGGACACCCCTCCGCGGTATTCGATTCGGAGTCGCCACTCGGGTTTTAGCGGATTGTCCCCAAAGAACCGAACTCGAATGAATCGTGTCTCACTTTTAGGATAAGGTTTTAGTGCCGGTCCATCTTCACCATAATATCTTGAGGTAGTTAATTATCCATCCAAATTTTGGATATCACGTACGTTTTCATCCTCCTATTTTTACGGGGTTATGTTTTCATCCTTTTGTAATGTGATTTGTCATAATTACCCTTTCTTCATTGAAATAAGGACTTTCTAAAATCTAGTTCCTTTTTTTTAGGGAATAATGGATTTTTCAAATATTGTTAGTTACAAAAAATTTCTTTTCATCCTATCATCTAAAATCAATGCATGGTGAAATGACCTAAAATCAAGGAATTTCAAAAAGTTCACAGGTTCAAAATTCTGATAGCCCTTAGGCCCCGATTGGATGGAGGATTATTTTCAGGGGGATAAGTTATAGAGGGGGGATAAGATAAGAGGGGATATTATTTTTGAAGGGTTGGCCCACATTGATGTGATGTTTATGGAGGGAGGATAAAAAAGTAGATAGTTTGGATGAGGGATTAAACAGAGGGATAACTTTTAACTTGGTTTGGATGTTTTATAAATAAGAGGGGGTGGATGATGAAAAAAGCTGTCAAATAACTCTTTTGCCCTTGTGCTGTCCCAAACTTGATTATACGATAAATCAATTATATAATTGCAAAACCTAATCTATTTAATTATTTTTGGACAAATTCAAGCTTTATTAATTTATTTCATTGAAAATTTATTTTTGGTAATAAGATTATTTTAAAAAACGTTTTTTTAAATATGTACATTTGAATTGTGTTTAAATTTTTATAAATTTTTTAATTGTGTTTTTTTTTTAATATGTACATTTAAAATTTTTAAAACCCAATATATTTATCAAAAATTTTACCCATACCATCTAATTTATCATAAAATACACTAACCCCTTCGTAATTACTTTGCAATACAGTTGTTATAAAAGTATCAAAATGGGTTTAAAAAACAAATGTTCGATCATGAATTGGTATCAAAATACCCACGTGGCCTTATGTGTTTGTAAACCTAACAATCCCATTTCTTCATCTTATATCTTGTGAGCACCGCCGCCCCACTTCATCCTCTCTCTCTCTCTCCCTCTGAATCTTCAAGGACGGTTTCTCTCATCTCTTCCAACAGCAAGATCGCGAGGAAAAATCATCTCTTCAGGTGAGATCAACCCCTGCATCTGTAATTCATCTCTCATGTTCGGTTTTTATGCGATTTGAATCTTGCACTTTCAGTCAACAACAACAGCAAAATGGTAAGATGTCCAGCCCATGGCGTAACAGCAAAATGCAAATTGGTATCAAAATGTCCAGCCCTGCACTTTCAGTCAACAGCAAGATCGCCGGTAACAGCAACCCATGGCGTTCAAAGGGAGGGGGATAAGGCGGGGCGTAATGGTAAAATGTCCAGCCCTCTACTCCCGGATAACTTTTGGGGAGGGTGAGGGCAGCCCAAAAGTTATCAGGGAGAGGCACCTCTATGGGGCAAAGCTTAGAGGGGGTGAGAAATTATCAGGGGAGGAGATTGAAGTTGCCAAACGGTGGATATGGGTGGGGCCCTTCGCTTAAGAGGGGGTAAAAAGTTATAAGGGGGAGATATCCCCCATCCAAGCATGGCCTTAGGGATGATTTTAGGCAAGTGTGGACCCCAAAATTGATGGCATGAATTCTAAGTGGTGGGATATTTGAGTATATCAGTTACCAAATAAAAATATCACATAAGGTTCTAATAAAAAACAAAAAACAAACGTGGTAAAAAAATAAATGAAACATGGTAAAATTTAGTGAGAAATGTGTTATAACTAGTAAAAAACATTGTAAATATAATATCATTTTAGAACACGAACATGATAAAAAAAAATCACATATCAAGGTTTTTATGGTAAAAAAAATATATATATATCACTTGTAAATGTGGTAATAATTGTTAAATTATATTTAAATTTCTCTAACACATGACGGACCGCACATCCTTTTCTTTTGAAAAAGAATGAAATAATCACCGGAAAAAAAATTCCTTTCAGGCTCTAATATTCATTTCTCATCTCTGTTGGTTTTTCCAGTACTTAACAGGAAAATTAAGTTTTTGTTTTTAACTTTTATTCTTTTATGACTAGAAAATGTTCGACGAATGTAGAAACACCACCTTAGTAGTACCTATATAAGAATCAAACATGCGAAATAACCAATTTCACCTCTGTGAACACCCCGCGGGAATGCCCACGAAATTGATTGTTTGGTTTTGAAAAAAGGTTTTGATTGATTGACAGGAGTTGCCACCCGAGTTTGAGGACCGTACCCGAGAAACCATTAGAAAAATGACTCTTTTGCCCTTGAAGTAGAAAATGCTTTACTGGTCTCACAAAATGAGATTTCTCGGGTTCGGGAGCTAGGTTACAAGAGGGGAAGGAATTTAAAGCACCCCTCTCGCCTGGTGCGACCACCGGTCTCTACTCAATGCACAAGGGATTTTAGAAAACATTGTTTAGATGTACTCTAATTACAGATACATGTGAGAGCACGTAAATGCATTAAAAAGATTTTTGAAATGAATGTGGATGCTTGTGCAAAATGTCATGAGTGATTGATTTACATGCACAAAACACTTTAATCTCACTAAATCATACCCAAACTACTCGTAGATATTCTGGAATTTGATCACAAACATCACACTTATTGCACCTGAATGGCAATCTGGACACCTGGATTAGGCAAACCCAGGCACCTGAATGGAATGCAGGCGTCTGGAATGAGACAATCCAGGCGCCTAGATGGAATGCAGGCACCTGGAATAGGACAATCCAGGCGCCTGGAAAGCCTACCAGACGGTAATTTCAAAATCTCGTTTGCTTCAGCGAGCACCAAGTGCAATGCTCATGACATATGTACACATGCTCATAATGGTATTTAGTGACTCTGTGGACTGAATGGACCTCACAATCATCTCATGAAATGATATGAACTTAGGAAACCATGACTTTAGAATGCTTTGTAGATGGAACAAAGAGTATCTAACTGATCTTGGACATGTACCATGCTCTTTTATGCATTTGATGAGTTCCTAATTGAGTTTAAGGCTTAAAAAAAAGAAGGAGAAAAGGATATAAGAGAGATTTATTCATGAAAAATGCCTTGAAAAGCTATATGATATGCATGAATGGCTTCAAACCAAGCTCCCCATTAACTGTAATACTTCTGACCTTGCTTGGGATGCACAATGCATTATCTAATCTAAATGCAAAACTTTCCCTTTTGAACATCGATTTGCTTTCTAATGCACCATAAATCATATTCTAAGATGACCATCAAGTTCAAGCAATGAAGACAACATGCACTGGTGATCATGTAATGCTTCAAATGATTAAAGAAAGTGAGGAGAGAACAAAAGAAATTTAGTTGGGGGAATGGAATCCAGGCGCCTGTATTCACTACAGGTGCAAATGAAGGTTCCCCCTTTTTGTGATCTCAAGACCTTCCCAAGCCCTTTACCAGTATGAAAGACTAGTAAGGACTGGGTGGTATCCCTTCAGGGCCCTTTTGAGCATATTTGGTAGAAAAACTACCTTTAAACTTGATTTGATGAGCTTTTGGATGGTTTTTGGAGTGGGTTTCAGGGATGTATTGCTATTGGACTTGAGTTTACAGAGTTATTAGGGGCAGATTATGAGTGCTTTGGTGGAGTTTGCCTGATGGAAGTGAATGGATGTTGGGTTAATGTGGTGAGAGAGTGGGTTTTGAAGTTGAAAGTGAAAGGAATTGAGAGGAGATGGTTGAAGCTGGAATTTCTGGAGTAAATTTGGCAGAATAACAGTAAGGGAGAAGAGGAGAACTGATCCCCTTTAGAATGGAGAAAAGGGATGGTTTAAATAGAAAACCAAGGGCTCAAAATGGGCCACTTTGAACCTTTTAAAAGGGTGAGGGGTCACCTAGGGGTTAAACTATAGAGTAATCATCTCCCTCACGCCCCCTCTTCAACTGACTCTGCAACAAATCCACCCAAGATATCGTTCCCGCCCACTATTAACTTAAATCACACTCAATCTGGGCTAATATCCAGGCGCCTGGATTATGCCATTCCAGGCGCCTGGATTTAACTAATCCAGGTGTCTATGAGGGGAATCCAGGTGCTTATGCTTTAAGGTTTTGGAGTGGTCTGGGATTCCAAGGGGGTGTTTAGGAAGATTTATGGAAGGTTATTGGTGGGATCCTCAAGTCTTTGATCAAAATTTGTGTGCTCTCATTAGGCATTTTCATCCCTGGGGAAGTCATGGATGCCAGATTAGTTTTAGGGGTATTAAATATGGAGGAGGTATAAGATAGTAGGGGGTAATATATATGGAGGGTGGCCCAACAGTGATGTGACATTTATGGAGGGGGGATTAAGTAGTACTTGGTTTGGATCAAGGTTCTGAATACCGTATCGGCTTGGGTACCAGTTTTGCTATTGGTACGGTACGATACCGGTACCGACTAATACCGGGTACCGTTTCGGATTTAGCGGTACTTCTTGTGTGTGTGTATATATATATACATATATGTAAATCAAACATAGGATAAAATGACATGCTCTTGTAACTTATAATGGTTTAGGGACTTAATATAAAAGAGAGTATGACTACAGGGGTAATAGTGTTATAATTTTGAGTGAATGTATATTGTATAATAATATAAATCTGTCGGTTCTTGAAAGTTGAAACCTGTAAGTTTCTTCTTCAACATCAGTTTTGCTTCTTCTTCTACATCAGTTCGCTTCTTCTCGCGAACCGCCGCCTAACGCTGCGACTGCAGGTGCTGATCTCTCTCTCTCTCTCTCTCTCTCTCTCTCTCTCTCTCTCACACACACACACACACACACACACACACCGGAGTTCTCTCTGCCTTCATTTGGTTTTGAAAGTTTTGGCGTAGATCTGGTATTTTTAAGGGTTCTCTATAAATCTGGAAAGTTGTGGGTGTATTTGGTTCAGTAATCGATAATTGACATGCACTGAACCAGCCTTAGATCTTCTTCTTCCTTCGATTTTTCTCGCCATTTTCTTCATTTTTTCATACCGGCCGGTATTCATGTTTTTGCCGGTATGGCCGGTATATGCCGGTACGGCCGGTACCCGTCCGGTAACAGCCGGTATTGAGCACGGTACGGTATTAGAGGTTATTGGTATCGTTTTTACGCCAAACCGGTATGTACCGGCCGGTACGGCACGGCATTCACAACCTTGGTTTGGATGATTTTGTAAGAAGGGGGATTAAATTTGGGTGGATGATGTAAAAAGCTGTCAAAAGACTTTTTTGCCCTTGTGTGAATATTCGTATTAGTTATGTGTTTTTTTAATTGGATAAATTTAATAATTAATTAATTTATTATTGAAACTCAATAACTAATTAAGCTATAAGATTTAATTGTAATTAATTTTTATATTAATTGTTTTATTATAAAAATTAATTTAGATGTTTACTTTTTATTATAAAAATTATTGAATCGGATCATCTTTTAGGAGTTTTCAAAAAGTATGTCAAAAAACTAATGAGATTTTTGGGTAAAGAATGTATACTAACGAGATTTTTGGGTTTTATAATTGTTTTATTATAAAAACTAATTATTATTTTTATTTTTTTGGGTAAATAGTACTCCAAATTTTTTAGTACATTTTCAAATAATAAAAAAGAAAACACAGCACATGCCAATGTCTTGGGAGGGGGTATTAAAAGGGGTACAATGGTCATTTTTCAAGGGTATTAGGGGTTCATAAATATGGACACCCCCTGGGGTGTCCATAAATAACACCCCTGCAGGGATGATATTTAGTCCGGGTGATAAATAACACCCCTGCACTTATTTTTGCCAAACCATTCCATAGCCGTGGGCCCGGGCATAAATAAGACCCTCCATATTTATGCCCCCCACTAAGACCCCATCCAATCGGGGCGCTACTATCTTATACCTCCTCCATATATAACACCCCTACGTCCCCGTTTGGCGACCAGAGATGATTTTTGGTGGATTTGTAATGAGGGTGGTCCACCTCATAAGAAAGATGGGGTGTTTGGATGGTATTTTGAGAAGGTGAATTTGATATGATAAGAGAGCAAATGACCTCTTTGCCCCCAGTTTTTTATTTTAATAAACTAAATGGATTAATTTCATTATAATAAAAATAAATACATAATAATTAAAAAAAAATACACATTAAGTACATAAAAATATTATAACCATATTTTGAAAATAAAAAGTTTCAGGAAAAAAAAAATTAGGAAGTGAAAATTTGAAAAATTAATTACCCCCAGTTTATTAATTTAATTGACAACATGGTTTAATTTCATTATAATTAAAATAAATACATAATGCTTAGAATAAACACAATAATTACATAAATATATTAAGTATATTACATATTTAAACAAAATATTTCTGAAAAAAAATTCAAAAAAAATCAGAAAGTGAAATTTTTAAAAATTAAAAGATAATATAAATAATATATGATTTTTTAATATTACGTAGTATTATTTTTTACCTTTCATTTTGTGAATTTTTTTTTTAAAAAGAGCTGCAGCAATAAAAAGATAGCCGTTGGATAGCTGTTGGCAACACCTAATTGCATGGGACATTGATGCACTGGATTATTTGTCCCTTTCCCTTCCACAATTTTCCTAACTTTTCAGTTTCTTCCCCATTTTCATCACAATGTTATGCGAAACAGACAACAGAAGAAAAACCTCCAAACCAGATCCAACCCCCACCGATCTCTCTCTCTCTCTCTCTCTCCCCACCGAAAAACACCATCTCTCCGTCTCCGTCTGTCTCTGTACACAGAAATCCGGCTACGGAGACCGATGTCGGCAAGCCAGCTTTCTCTTCTCTCTTCCAATTTCGGCGACAAAACCTTCGTCAAAACTGTGAAAATACTCGTACAAAACCCTCCAAATCACCCAAATTTGGAGGGGTAAAATAGGTAGAAAACCCACAAATCCACCCTTGTTAGCCAAAGATAGGGTCAGGGCTATCGTTGGCAAATCCGGGTGAAGCCATATTTGCACTCCAAACAGTGAAAATAGTCGGATTGGAGTTGGGGACGAAAATGGTGCGCCAAACACCGGCTGGTGGTCAGCCCTGAATTACAAATCCGGGGCTGAGGCAAATCCGGGTGCTAACGACATCGCCAAACAGGGTCCTAAAAATAATCCGGCATCCAATCGGGCCGTAGATTTGTTGCCCTTTTTCATATCCCCTGTTTGAAGCCTCCGTCTTTTCCATCATATTGTTGGGCTTATAAAGATCCAAGACAAAGTCACAAAGGGACCCGTGTACATCATTGAACATGGCAATAAGAAAATTCTTTGGAAAACTCAGCAACCCAGTTGCAACAAAATATGAGCCACTCATAAGCTGCAAACTAGAAATTTACTACTCCAGAGTGGCTTCAACAATTAAAACAACGTTGGATTAGCAGAAACAAGGAGCGAGAGAGAGAGAGAGAGAAGAAGAAGGGGAAATTGAATGAAAACCTTTACACCAAACAGACTCTACAATAACTAACAATGCCTAGCTGAAGAATAGGATTTTGAAAATCATGTGCCAAAAAAAAATTTCTAAATCCCAAATCAATATACTACTCAAATACTCAAGTGTTCTTCCCTCGGTAAGCTCTGAACCGTATCGGACCACCTACCCGGTGAATGATCACTGCTGTTCGAAGATGCTTGGGCTTCTGCCCTCATCTCCCTAATCATCCTCAACACCTCCCTCATCACAGGCCGATCTTCCGGCCCAATCGACACACAACTCATTGCAATGTTCAAAAGGGCCCCGAGTTTCTCCTCTGAAGCGTCGTTACTGTCACCTGATTCGGTCTCTTCTTCGCGTACAGACCGAACCCACATGGGGATATCTGACCCATGTTCCAAAACAAGGTCTTGGAAAGGTGTTTTACCTGTTAGGAGCTCTAAAAGGAGAACACCGAAGCTGTAGACGTCGGATTGTTGAGTGGGAGGTTTTCGTATGTCTCGACATTCTGGGGCTCTATAGAAGAGGGAAGAGGCGCTGGATTCCTCGTGTGTATCTGGATTTTTAAATGGGTTTAGCCCGTAATCCGTGAGACAGGATTCAAAGTCGGAACCTAATAGTACATTTGAGGATTTTATGTTTCCGTGGGTTAGACCAGGGTTTTGGTGGATGTAGACTAGTCCGGTGGCCAAATCCTCTGCTATTTTGAGGCATGAGGTCCAGTGGAGAGGTTTTCCACCTCCAGAAGCTCTTGTTCCTGAGGAAAGTAGCAATTGTAATGCGCAAATCAGGTAGATTATCAGAGAAACATGATGAAAACTAAAGGTGGTTTTAAATCAGCGAAGAAGGCAGGAAAATTAGTACCCAATCAAACAAGTGAAAAAGCTTGGGCACTGACAGATATCATTAATCTCATAGTAAAAATAATTATGTCGATTTGATAATATTTGTCCAAATAGTTTAAAATTGCTCCAAATCCTAATGACGCTGACAGTAACAAAAAAAACAAGGCTAGCTTATTATTCAATTTCTCCCTCTTGTCCTATAATTTGCTATGTTACAGGGGCTATCCAACGTATGTAACCACCCATGTCGAAGATGTGTCCGACTGCCATATTCAATTCGGATACGTAAATCGAATAATTTGTGTTAAGTACAAAAAAAGAAAAAGAAAAAAAGGAGAGGCTGTCAATAGCTGGAAAAGAATCATTTCTAAAGTACGGATTGGAGTTAGAAGTGCCTTGTGTTTCTTTAACCCAAACTAGGCCTGCCAATGGACCGATTGGATCCGAATCCAAAATAGCTCAAATCCGATCCATTGACAGGCCTAACCCAAGCTATTGTCAAACACATTTCTATTGTATAGGAATACTAGACACTGCAGAATACCAATATCTGTTCAGGACGAGCTCCCACAGGCCACAACCAATACATACTTTTAGACACATCCCAATCTGAAAAGTTCATGTGTAGAAACGTACTTTCAGACACATCCTCATCCAAAAATTCAAGTGTAGAAAGGTCTGATACTTCGATACACGCCCAATACTGGATCATTTAATTCCTCTATATTGTCGCCAAGTAGTCTAAATGGAGGCAAAAGAGGAGAACATGGAAGTTAAATAGTAAACTTCATGACAACACTAGGCAGCAGAAATTAACTCAAACCAGCTAAATCAACGGTCATGGAAAAGTCAAACCAGAAATTAATTGGTTTTCCCGTCTATATGCTTTTTGGTACACAGTTTTTTCAGTTATAAGTTTTCAATTTTGGTAATGAAAGCTCCTCCGAGGCAGACCACTTTGAGTAGAGCAGTTGAAAAGTGAAACTGAACATAGGAGCTCCAAATTTATGGGTTGTCTTGGTAACAACTTAACCTTTTGGGAAGTCATTTCTGAAGAAGGTGAAAGCCATGGAATCATGGATCAACAATTTCAAACACGTCTTAGCAAAAAAACAATTTCAAACACGTGCAATGAGGAAACCATTAGCTTTATAAACTATCCGTCTGTTTGTCAGTTACGAGTTTTGGGGGATAACCATATGGTGGATATTAGAATGGAGAATATGGTAGAAGGGGAATGACAGATAGATGGTTTGTTTAAGGTATTGTATAGATTGATGAGGAGTATATGTTTGATTTGTTTTACTTAGTGTTGGGAGTCACTTGGAGTCCTATAAATGTACGAATATACCAAAAGGAGTTAAGGATCTTGATATCTAGATTTCCCCTCTCTTCTACATCATTGTAATATCCTATATTGTCTGGGCGATTAAAGAAAGGCTTGGGGTGAGTGTTGAGTGGAAAACACTCTTTGAGATTTCTGTGTTACATCTTAGAGTGGTATTCAATTGTCAGAACCTACCCCGAGGGAGGCGAATACAACTTTAGGATAGAGACTTCTTGTGCCTTCAATGGATCTCACAGCCTATTTTCTTGCCCCTAATTATCTTTTGATTGATTGTGCTCATGATTTTAGCATTTCATATCATTTCCAATTGTCTAGTGTTTGATGATTGGCGGACAAATTCCCAATACTTAGGCTGAGTTTCCCAAAATAATCCAACTCCTAAAAGTCCTAAAACTTCCAAACATGGATTTTGAGACGGGTCATTCTTCTCACATACATCAACTACTTTCAGGAGTTTTAGCACTTTTAGCAAAAAAGGGGAAACTCACCCTAATAAGTACGGATGGACGAGAGTGGGTAGATGATGTTTAAATGTGTCAAGTTTCCTTGTTTATCTTTGCGTCAGGTGATAAGGTATAAAAGTAAAATCAATCAGAGATATAATGGTCATTAAAGTGGGCGGATACAGAAGGATAGGGGAGAGGCTAGGTTTTATACGTTTGGCTTCTCCCAGATGATATGTTCTAATCTTGTGTTGATTGATTCGATCAACAAGAATTTTAACACAAGGAATGTTATCGACAAGCTCTAGAAAGAAACAAGTCCGATCATCGGAACAAGGCCAAAAATGCTGACACTTAGACAAAAAAAAAAATCAGACGCAGAGGAGCTGCTCCCGCCCCAGAATGAGGCACTGGATCCTCTGTTTGGAATTGCCTGTCCAAGTTCTCTGTCCCGCACCCAAAAGTTCGACACTTGTCCTTTAACAAAACTACACAATTATTACGTGAACCCTTTCTCTCTATTGTTGATTTAGTCTCCTCCTATCCGAGTTGTGATTCAGTTTTAAATATTTACCTGGTCAACTAATCATCATCTTCGCATTGAAATTTCCCTCTGCAATAACAATACGAGTGGAATGGGTTCCAATCGAGTGAATAACCCATACGAGTTATCCGAACCGTTCATTATTCTTAGAACATTTTTCCGAGGGGCTCCACAAAATTTCAGCTCAATCGGACAGTTAGAAGTGCTTGAACCAAAATCACACCGTTTGAAATGGTTCGGATCACTCGTATGGGACCCAAAAGTGTGTCCCCGAAAGCGATTTGTACATTTTCTGTACAAAAGTTTCTGTACCAGTAGCAGGATCCATATTTTAATCCAACTAACTAAAAGAA
Source organism: Vaccinium vitis-idaea (assembly GCA_963854785.1). Taxonomy (NCBI): domain Eukaryota; kingdom Viridiplantae; phylum Streptophyta; class Magnoliopsida; order Ericales; family Ericaceae; genus Vaccinium; species Vaccinium vitis-idaea. The sequence continues at coordinate 18,985,684 of OY978224.1, read as the reverse complement.
TATATATACTAATATTTTTTTAAGCATACCATATCATACTCTCCTCCGGGCATCTTTCTCCTATAATGGCTTCACACCAAGTTTAACACACTTCCCCAAGTACTTATTGAACGCACGTGGACACATGCATGCATGATTTTTTTATTTATTTTAAACCTACGTGTATGCTTTGATTTCTAGCTACTATTCTTTTCTATCTCTCTCTCCTGATAAAAAAAATTATTCTCTCTCCCAAGGTTCTAAAACACGTTAGGCGCTTCCAAGGCGGCTGGGTACCTTCTAACTTTCAGGGCCGAGTACTCGGCGCCTAGTCGGGCAATTAGTCGGAATAATCAGTCTAGTCGGGCTAGTCGGCGAGGGCCCTTCTATCACCTAGGCGGCGAGTACTCGGTCTTCTAGACCGACCTTCTTTTAGAACACTGCTCTCTCCCCCTCTCTCTCTCTCTCTCAGTTATTTTATACTTTTTAGTGCTTTTAAGTGGGGAGGTTGAAAGAATTCGTCTAATTATTCATTGCTCTCGGGGCATGGCCACGTAGTGCTCTAAGACACTCATACAACACATTCTCTAGGGGTTCATAATGAAGTGTATGAATTCTACATAAATGTGTGATTCTAAAATATCGGGAGCACCAAGTGGTCGTTCTTTGGGACTACCGAATAAATTAGCAACATTAAATGGATCCCCCACAGGCCAAAAAATGACTACTGAAAACGATCGGACGGACATAGATGACCCTCTAAAGAATCGGTAGATAGTGCCAGTGTACCAGACTTGCGCCTCAACTGACTAATCTTTTTAGTGTTTGGAATTTTCCCAAAG